>CM057818.1:31719941-32369941 GCA_030067965.1 Latrodectus elegans | reverse complement strand
CCCTTTTTAATTCATAAGTTTGAAATTATGCTGAGAATTTTGCTAATTTCTTTATTGGACATGTTTTGATCGAAAATATTGTTATTGTATAAAGCACGGCTTCTAGGATTTTCCGTTTTCAACACTGCAAGGGGAGGAATTGATGGTAGCTTATATAGTTGAGAAACTTAGTGGATTATCCATCGTAGCTCCGAAAGTGGTCCTTAGTTATTTTAATTCCTAATTTAGAAGACGGTTTAAAGACCTTCAGACTTAGACTGCCACTCCTAAAGGTATCATTTCACATGGTGACCACGGTATATTTAAGGTGTTCCAGTCGCTATTTGCAAACATAATTGATGCTTGATTCAAACTCACTACCTTTCGATACCGAGAATGCGTGTTCTAACCAATCAGGCCATTCCGAGCCCAGATCTGAAATATTATTTTTCATATAATTTCAAGTTAGAAATAAGTCGAATACATCAAGGATATTAAGGAGATCATGAAACACAAATTTTTTATTAATATTCTAATGAATTTAAATATTTTGTATCGATTGTTTAAAATAATATCAAATTTACCATCCTTACAATTCAAATTTAATATCGCATAAGAAATATACCATTAATATAAACAACACTGAATTAATGTTCACAAACACTATAATGGGAAATTAATTTTTATTTTTAAATATAAAATTGACTTACATTTTCAAATTCATTAGGAGTAAGTCTTTTTTTCTTGAATTTTCATTATTTTATTACATTAAACAAGAGAAATTGCAGCCACATTAATGTGGCTGCAACTTCGGATGTACCTGTTTTTGAAATACTGAATATAAAACTTACTTAAGATTAAAGTTTTAAAATTTTATTTTGATATATGTTGACAGAGTATCTATAAAGATTTCTCACATTGTCTTAGTAAAAATGAAAGTAAAATATATTTTTCTTTATGGAAAATCATACCTTAATGTGTAAGTAAAATCTTTAATTCCATTTTCTCATTTGAAAAAAATTATTTGTATTGTATAAAATCAGAATTATTCCTTATTCATAATATTATTCAAATAAAAATCAGAATTATTTTGTAACCAGATATATTTTAAATTTTGTAACATTTTTACTAATTATATAACATCTTGCTCAGCAAAACTTATAATATAAAATTTATTTTCCCTCCAAAATCATACTTTCTAAGTATATAAAAAGTAATTTTGTTAAAAATACGGGTATCAAAAATATAATTTCAATAAAAGTTAACATACACACAAATACTTTAAATTGTTAAAATTATAAATATTTTAAATTGTCTATTAAATTTCAACTGAATCATCAGTTGCAACTGCAAGAATTCCAATTAATTTTTTTTTCCAAAAAAAAAATTATAATTTTTAATTTTTTTACATTTATTATTTCAATGGAAAATAATAAAAATCAATTATAAAACATGATTTCGTTTTTTTTTCTTTCTTAACTGCTTTAAATCATGTTATAGGTTTGAAATTACATATAATTTAAGAGAGAATTTTTCTAAGTTAATTTCTTGTAATCTAACAAAAAAAATTCTTACAAAATGTTTAAGGATAAATTAAAACAAAAATTTTATTTTCTTCGAATTTCTAGACAATTGAATTGAAATGATTGAAGATAAAAAGTTTTCTTTTCCGAAAAACTCTCTCTTATCTTTATGAATGTGCAGTCAATTGTTAATAGTCAATCAACTAGGAAAATATACTTGACAGCTAAATGGCTTATTGGAAACTTCAAAAACCAAAAAGAAAATAATTTTCATATGTTATGTTATTTTTTTAATATTAATTGCTCGGGTCATTTCAAACAGCCTCTTTATAAATCTTTATTAAAATATGTATTTTAGGCTTTATTAATAAAACTAAAAAGCTTGGTGAATATTTTAAAAGGAAACAATTACAGTATAACAACAACAATGCTTTTAAAATTCCAAATTTTCTAAGAAATCATTCTCTTATTCCCTTTGTTTTAAATTTAAATGGATCAAATAAGATACAAACATCTAAAAATTTTACACAATTTCTATAACATGATACTTAAGATAAGCTAAAATTTCCTGAAAATTACAGTAATTCTATAGATTAAATTATAACATGAAAATTACAGCATATAAATGACATATAAATACTTTTACTTGAAAACTTCCATGCACAAAATATACATTTGAACCTGAAGATTTTCTTAATACTAAATTATTCGATTATATTTATAAAAATTAATATTCATTTTCTTCAATATAAAGTAAAAATGTAATTACCAACAATCTTCACCAAGCATCTAATACCATATTTAAAAACAAATTCACTCACAATCCTAATAACAATATTACATTATTTTATTTATCTATTATTTATGACTGCATTAATTTAATTAATATTTTCCCAATTATTTTTAAATCTGATCCAAAACTTAAAAGTATTTACAACTAATTCATAAGTACTTTGAATGTTTTATGCTTTCATTAATTAAAATTGGACATACGATTGAATAGATAAAAAAATCCAAGATTAATTTTTAATGGAATGCTTAATGCACAAAGAAGATTAAGAAACTGACGGAATGTTGAATTCTTTTGCATTTTAAGTTTCCAATGAATAAATGAATCGATGTTAAGCAAGTTATTTTGTACTGACAAATAAATATTTAATATTGTATATTTTTATATTTATTAATTTTATAATTAACAATATAGCCAAGTTGGGTTTTAATATTTAATTAAACCAAACCTTATTGAAATGTAAAGAAAGATGGATTGCAGTTTTTGCTGATATTAATACGGTAAGTTTTCCAGTTTTTTTTGCATTTAATTTTATATACAGCCCGATTATAATATACATTATATTGCAGAATTGGGCTTTAATATTTAATGAAACCAAATTATATTGAAACCAAATTATATAGGAACATTTCATTTTTTACCATATTAATACGGGAAGCTTTCCAGTTTTTTTGCACTACATTTTCTAACAAAATAATCAAAAAAGTAATTAACTAACAAATCATGTTTCAATACTTAGCATTATACAATTTAAGCTTTATAAAAAGTAGATATAGGGGTACATTTATTAACATTTCAATAAAAAAGTAAAATGAACTTTTTCAATTATGTTAACTTAATTGTGATAACTATATTAATTATTATTTACACAATGATATTGTTTATAATTGCTTCTAAACATAATAGATAAAAGTATTTGAATTATATTTCCAATATTTGTGTAAAAATTGTACATGAAAGTTTTGCGAGTTTATGGATATAACTTTTTTCCGTCCTTGGAATTGATTTCGGTTTTATGAAAATGTTCGATCTTGTGACCATATTTTCAAAATTTAATCACTATTTAGTGACAAAATTGTTATTTAGTGTTTTGCATTCACTAAATAAAGTCATAAACATAACTTAAAAATAACAGATTGTTTTTAATTTATGTAGTGTTATTCTTGAAAAATTATTAGACTAACAATTTTTTGTAATTTATTAAAGAAATATATAGATAAACATTATTTTATGCATTATTTTCTAATTATTTCTATTTATTAAGAACATTTGAATAAATTAAACCAAAAAAATATTCAAATTATTAGTAAAGATTTGCAAATCTAATAACTATTTTTCAATTTAATTATGGTTATATCTTTAACTGTATATATATATATATATATATATATACATATATATATATATATATATATATATATATATATATATATATATATATATATATATATATATAATATATATATAATATATATATATAATAAATTGTTGAATAATATTTTTATCGTAAATATTTTTCAGATTCAATTAGATTGTATCCGAATATAATATTCACAATCTTAGAAAAATTAATCCAGAATCGTCTTCTATATAAAACACCAATGATAAAGTCTTCACGATTACAAAACTTAGTATTCGATAAAAAAATTGTAACTAAATTCAAATGTTATAGCAAAACAAATCTGATTTTGGAGAAGCAGAGAAGTATAGTATAATCTTTCTTTATAGTATCTATCTTTATACACTACTGGCCATTAAAATTGCTACACCAGGAAGAAATGCAGATAACCAAATGATATTTATTGGACAAATATATTATACTAGAAATAACAAGTGATTAAATTTTCAAATAATTTGGCTGGATAGATCCTGAGAAATCAGTACCCAGAACAACAACCTCCGGCAGTAATAACAGCAGTTATACGCCTGGGCATTGAGTCAAACAGAGATTGGATTGCATATACAGGTACAGATGCCCATGCAGCTTCAACACGATGCCACAGTTCATCAACCGCAGTGACTGGCGTTTGGTGACGAGCCAGTCGTTCGGCAATCATTGACCAGATGTTTTTTATTGGTGAAAGATCTGCAGAACGTGCTGGCCAGGGTAATAGCCGAACATGTTCCGTATCAAGGAAGGTCCGTACAATACCGGCAACATGCGGTCGGGCATTATCCTGCTGAAACGTAGGGTTTCGCGGGGATTGAATAAAGGATAGAGCCACGGGTCGTAACACACCAGAAATGTAACGTGCACTGTTCAAAGCACCATCAATGCGAACAAGAGGTGACCGAGACGTGTATCTAATGGCACCCCATACCATTACGCCAGGTGATGGGCCAGTATGACGATGATGAATACACGCTGACAGTGTGCGTTCTCCACGATGCCGCCAAACACGGACGCGACCATCATGATGCTGTACACAGAACCTGGATTCATCTGAAAAGATATCGTCTCGCCATTCGTGTGCCCAGGTACGTCGTTGATCACACCATTGAAGGCGCTCTTGTCTATGACGCAGCGTCAAGGTAAGCCACAGCCATGGTCTCCGAGCTGAGAGTCCATGCTGCTGCAAACGTCGTCGAACTGTTCGTGCAGATACTTGTTGTCTTCCAAACGACCCCGTTTCTTGACTCACGGCTCGTGATGTGGTTGCACAATCCATTACGGCCATACGGATAATATGCCTGTCTTCTCGGCTGCTAGTGATAAGTGGCTGTTGAGATCCCGCATTGCGTTCCGTATTACCGTCCTGAACCCATCGATTCCATATTCTGCTAACAGTCATTGGATCTCGACCGACGCGACCAGCAATACTGGGATAAGATAAACCGCAATCCCGGTACGCTACAATTTGACCTTTATCAAAGTCAGAAGTGTGCTGGTACGCATATTTCCTTCTTACACGAGGCATCGCAACAACTTTTCACCAGGCTACAATGTTCAAATGCAATTTGTGCATGAGGAACCGGCTGAACAATTTCCTCATTTAAACACAATGTAGGTGACGCTACTGGCGCCCGATTTGTCTGAATGCGCTGAAAAGCTAATCATATGCATATCACAGCACCTTCTTCCTTTCGTATAAATTTCACGTCTGTAGTATGTCGCCTTCTTGGTGTAGCAATTTTAATGGCCAGTAGTGTATTTTATTTAATGTTATGAATTGCTTTAAAAAGAAGTAGTATTTCCAATTGATATTTTGATTAATCAATGAGAATTGTTTGAAGAATTAGATAAGGAGGAACTTTCGACAATTCGCAATAAATTATTTATAGATCACATAGCGGTATACGATAATTTTGTCTATTTATTTATCTATATTAAATTCGTTAAGTATTATTTTAATTTCATTGTTATTTTTCTTCACAAATATAAATGTGTATTATACTAGATGTTAAACATCAAGAAATATTTAAACTTAAGCAATTCCTGATATGTTCCTTGGTAGAATAATAATGTAATGTCGTTGATATTCTTTTTACGAAACATACTTCCAAGAGGGAAATTTTTTTATGTCAGAATAAATATTTTCTCGAGTTAGAATATTAAATTGTCTTGAGACAGAATATTAAATCATATTGTTATATAATTTTATAAGAATTCAAAATTAAAAAATTTTATGTTAAACAAACGCTAATGATTTAGTTCATCATCTATTATGATATCCTTATAGTTTTATGTAACATTTACATTTATAATTTGATATTTTATCAAGTATTTTCGCGAAAATTAAATAAGAAAAATTACTCCGTTTCTTACTAAATTACTTAAAATTTATTTTGCTTATTCTTTATTAAATAAGCACATTAGAGAAAGTTTCTAAAATTTTAAACTTCTTTTGAAATTTGCCTAATATTTTCGCTTGTTTACATTAATCTTATACAGCATATCAATCAATAAGTTCTAAGGATGACAAAAAAAACAGCTTTTAGGTCAAAATTCAAATTCAGTTATCAATTTATCTTTTTCAAGTGAGATGATTTCATTTTAACATTTCTATACTTTCCTTTTTTATACCCAATGCATCTTTAGTTAAAATTATTAAATTAAGTTTTAAATTAGTTTCTGCTTTGACAATCGCTACTTTATTAGAGTCGAGTACCTTTATTTTTTAGATCTGCGAACACACAATTTGTAGTCACTAGGAATCAGATCCTGAAAATATTCATCTTCATTTAAAGTCGTTTTTAAAACGGTCTTCCTTCAACTGCATCAATAATGTCTTGTAATATCTTTATGGAGATTTATTTTTTTCTCTAAGTGCTATGAATGAAATACAGCATACTTCCAAAATATAGATTCTAAAACGTCAACAATAGACAATTGTGTTTTTGTCGTTTTCAGCGGCTTCGGTTGCTAACATTTAGCAAACTGCCGATTTTATTGTGGATTGAAGTGATGAAATCATATTTCTCTCATTCATTGTCACATACTGCATAAAAACATCCGTGGATATCTAAAAGCAGCGGACCAAATTATCGACTTGCTGCTTTTTTTCGATGACTGAGAACAAAAACGATATCCACTTCAAATAAAGTTTTCGCATGAATACATATACATTGAAAATATTGAACATACAGC
The DNA here is from genome assembly GCA_030067965.1 of Latrodectus elegans. Taxonomy (NCBI): domain Eukaryota; kingdom Metazoa; phylum Arthropoda; class Arachnida; order Araneae; family Theridiidae; genus Latrodectus; species Latrodectus elegans. The sequence goes on along the minus strand of CM057818.1, from coordinate 32,363,061 downwards.
CATCTGATATCTTTAGGATGTCAGTCAAATCTCTCGAAATTGGAGTAAATTACTTTATGTATTTTGTGGACTGTCGAAAGTTAAGAATCAGAATATTTAGCAGCATCAGTGTTCGTGTGGTCACATTTAAATATCTTTCTCAATTTTTGTCTTAATGAAGGATAATGTAAATAATATTTATCAAGATACTTCAAAGATTCAACAGTGTTTTAAACATTAAAATTAAATCTTTATTGTCATATGAAATTCAGGGTTTTTTCCATTGTGTTTGGAAAATTTCACAAAAACGTTGAGTCATGAAAATCATTATAAATTAAGAAATTAAACTGGAGATGTTTAGGAAGCCTTGATACATTAAGACAACAATGATATTTGTAGATTATTCCAAACATATGCGCAAAAATCATATATATAAATACATATACGTAGGCATGTAAGTAATATAATTTTAAATATATAGTTTAAAATATATGCAATATAATTTAAAATAATTAATATAAGTAATGTAATTTTAAATATATGTAATTTTTCTCTAAAAAATTATAAAAAATGTTAATAAATTTTAAAACGGATTCCATTTAACTTCTTTTTTATTATATTGAGATATATATTGTATTGCAAATATTTCCGAATATATAATTTATTAAAATATTCTGAAACAAAAAAAAATTAAAACTTAGCTTCTTAAATCTTAAGTCTTATTGACACTAAAAATTGAAAAATCGAAAATGAAATGTGCTTTTAGTTTACATTAATTTATTATTAAAATTAAAAACTAATTTGAGTATTTAAAAATCCGTTTTTAACAATTTATAAAATTCTCTTTCAAGAGTCTCATGGTTATTTTAATTAAAAAATATTGACAAAATATTTTAAATAGGAGTCTTTTTGGTAAAATTATTAAAATTAGGATCAAAACTGTTTTGTTTTAACTTCGTAAAAAGAATCATTTCATAAAGTACTTGGTTCCTCACTGTTCATCCTGAGGCACAAAGAGTAATTTAAAATGAGTCCCAACTAATTATTTTAAAGCATAAATTGTATTATTTTCAAAAAACTTCTTTTGAAAGAATAATTTTTCTTAATAAAATACTTTTTCGTTTTTTGTTAAGGTGAGGATTGTGATATTTTTTAAGCATCAGTGTGAGAAGTTTTAATTAAAATAATCAACGAGATATAGTCTTTTTCTTTATATTTCTTTGTGTTCTTTTTTATTTCATCATCATCTTCTTCCTTTTTCTTTGATTATTTAATTTCTTTTTAATGTCTTATTTCAGTATGTACAACATTTATTTGTTCTATGTCAGTAAAAGCAGATTAATAAATGTCAAATATTGTTCTCTGTCTTTTAAAGAAACAACCAAAATTACATTTCAAATAATCTCACTCAAGCTATAGGATTTAATCATTACTGAATAATAGATTTATTGTCAAATATATCACATTTTCGTCTAAAGTGCATCACGTTAGACGAGTTTTAAGTATATAAAAATCGTGAATTTAGAGATTAAGTAAAATTTAATTTAAAGTATTTTTCAATAATCATAAGAACAATGAAAATATTTTTTTTAAAAAAATTCAGCTTTTTAATAAGAGCATTGTCATAAACTATGAAAAAATATAATTAAAATGTTATACGATTCTGGAAAATGAATCCGTGAAATATATGAAGAAATAAAGTTGGAAAAAATTAAAAATGAAATGTAAATTCAATTTTGACAGTTCATTAAACTATTTCTATTATAACTTTTAATCACACATTATTTGTTTAACTAAGGAAAATATTATAGATTTCCCAACGTTTTGTTTCAGATACATGTTTTTTATCTTGCAATTTCAGGATTCATTTATTTATTAATAATTTTTCCTCCGCCAATTTAGAATACAAAATAAAAGAATTAGATTATAATCTTCCAAAAATATAAGAGCTTATTCACCTTAATCTAAAATTATAAATCATGCAGTTAATTGGTCATTAGTGATCATGCAGTGATGCAATTGTATACAATGTGTTAATTAATTTATTTATATGGAAAATTAGTAACCAATTAATTTTTTCTCTTTTAAACCATTCTTTAACTTTTCCCATGCATGAAATTGTAACCTAAGACAATCACATCTTTTACCTTAAAATTTTCTTTTTTCATTCTCTCTTTCACTTTGAACTAAAACATTTACTTACTCAGTGGTAATGAAAAATAACATATATTTCTGATATCATTAGTTCTCCTTTTTTAATATCAAAACATTTTTAAACATAAAAAAGTCTCGTTTTTAAACGAAATAAAACTGATTATATTGTTTTTTTGTTATAAACATTTATATTTTTTTAATATTATAACCAGCAAACACTGCTAAGTATTTTTACTACATTTCACCATTTAGCGAGTGCGATAACATTTTGAGCATCTTAAATGAAGCCAATCAGTTTAACAACTTAATTTGTGTAGTGGTCAGCGTGCCTGACTACGGATAGGGAGGTCCTGTGTTTGAATCCCGGTTTGAGCATGGATCTACTTTTTCTCTGTTCTATCTTTGTCCTTCTCTTGTATGAAAGGGTTGTGAATGATTGCCTGTCCCATAAATGGGTACATATGATAGGTTATTACTGAGGAAATCGGACTCCATACTAAATATGTGCTTCAGTTGGAAAAGTAGAGCAACGCACCCGATAAAGCCAGCCTAGCTGGAACAAGGCAACAATAACAACTAAATTTATTTTGTGATTATTAAAAATAAGGAAGATTGACATCTTACACGCTTAAGGTCATAGAAGTATATTGATGTTGAAATTCAGAAAGGGGTGAGCAGAATTTTATGAACATCCGAATATAATTTGAACATTCAAATATTATGAAAATCATACATAACCATACTAATATCCCTTGGTTCATTAAAATATAATGTTTCTCACATTTCAAAATCTTTGCTCTTTACTGTCTCTGTTCCGTGCTTCCTGATAGATATGAATATATTTACGATTTATTTATGCATTCGTTGAATTATCTAGTGTTAGTAGGTTTTCACGAATCATGACACTAATTTTCTATAGAAATTAGCTTGAACTCTTACATCTGTAATCATCAGTGCGTATCATTTTTACATAGACATTTTAAAAGTTAAATATACGTTGTTTTAGTAGTGCCTTTTTTGTGATTATTATTTTTTACTATTATATTTCTTAGGAATTGCTTTTAATAACAATTTATATTGAATTCTGTAATCATATTCAGTTTGCACTCTAGAAAAAAAGATTAATTTTATGAATTACTTTTGAATTTTATGAATTTCACAAACTTTTCAAAAATATAAAAAGAAATATATAACTGAGCTATATTATTTATCATCTTCTCGCTATAGCTTCTTTCGCACTGTATTGTACCAATGTTTGTGTAGTGTGTTTTACTTATCATTTGAAACCTAAAATACTCTGACTAGAATGCTTAACTCTATTCTATATATTTCCATGACTTGTATGTTTAACTACATTACTATGCACACTGCTGCCCCCCCCCCGTATAAATTGCAAGACCAAGAAAGACAAGAGATATCACAACAAAATTTATTTTGTTGATAACATATTGATCAAGCATAAAATGATTAAATTTATAGACTCCTGGGAAGTGACAAAATCAGTAGCCAGAGTAGCAGCTACTCTGCTTGTTGTCTACACTCATTGTTGGAGATCACTCCTGCCACACGCATCGGCATTAATTCAAATAGACTTTGGATGTGTTCTTGGGGTACAACAGAACAAGCAGCTTCACACATTGCCAAAGTTGACCTGGTGTGACAACTGGGAATGTAACCCGGGTCAATCATTGAGCAACCATAAACCGCACGTTGTACATCCATGAAAAATACAAAGACCGAGCCAGCCAGGGAAGCAATTTAATCTGGTGATTGACGAAGAACACTTGGGCAACGCATGCTACGTGTAATCGCGTATTATTATGTTGAAATACAACTGTGGTCAAGCCCTGAAGGTAAGAAAGGACAATTGGCTCCAACGCCTCGAAAATGTAGAGCTGGTTGTTCAAAGTACCGGAAATGCGTACTAGAGGAGCGCGGTAGAGATGTTCACACATAATTCTGCCCTAATCATAATACACCGTGCATAACCGGAGATGTCTGTAGTTCTGCGTCAATGGTAGACGAATTAAGGGCGTCTTGCCGATGGACCACTCTGCTGTAAACGAATTCGAATGGTACGCACAGACACTGGAGGATGTGCTACAGACTGAATATGATGTGCTATGATTCGTGATAAGGATGAGCGATCCGTCAGTGCCATGAACATCATTTGCCTATCGTCGCGTGAAGTGGTGCACTGAGGTGGATTCAATCGAACACGTCGATCCGTCTGTATCCAATAATCCCACATCCGCATTACAGTTGTTTGGTTTCGTCAACATGAGTACTAATTTCCCTGAAAGGCTCCACAATCTCGGTAGGCCACTATCCCTCCTTTGTCGAACTCGGATACTTGATCATTAAATGATCGCTGTTTTCTACGACGTATAATTAATAATTTTGTGTTTTTGAAAAAGCACCAAAAAAAACACAACTGTGTAACTTGAAATAGTTGAAATCTCCAAGCCTGCTTTGAAGTGGCACCACAGGAGCGCGTGATATTCGTCTGTGGTGAAATTCTAACCATTTGCATATCATCTCCGCTAACGTATGTTGTAAATTTTACGTCATTTGCATGCTCCCTTCATTGTGATGGTGGCTAATAGTATATCTCCATGATTCATTCATGTGTTTCTGAAAACAAAGATTTCACTGAACACATTGTTTATTTTTTATTTCTGTTCTACCCTAACCCATTAAAACCTTGGAGGATCGTATTTTACATTACATTTTACAATAGTTTGTGCAGTGTATAAAATAAAATGGCATATATATTAATCTTCATAGAAAGAGGAGATTTCTCAACCGCAAGTCAGAACTACTCCTATATTATTGTTTTTAATAAATACCAGGTATATGCAAATGAAATGAGACGATTGTTTTAAAAAAACGGACAATAAATTTGAGAAAACTGTCAATATTTCTTTATTTGAAATAATATTCATCATTAGCTATACATTTTCAACATCTTTCTGGCAATTTGTGTATAACGCCAAAATAATTATTGGTCTTTTGAGGCCAACCTCTCTGATTCTCTCTCTGTCATCAAGCTAAGATTTGGCGTTTTCGTAAATAGTGAATCATAATACAACCAATGTTTGTCCCAATGATGCAAATAGATGGTAGTTAGAAGGGGCAAAATTTGGCGAATAAGCTACATGCGATAAGAGCTGCCAGCAGAGAGCCTTAACGATGTCCTTGTTTGGTTTAGCTTGGTGGCTAGGTGTGTTGTCATCAAGGAAAATCACTTTGTGCCGCCGTTTCTTATATTAACTCGCATTTTTCGAATATAACAATGTTCAAATCAAGTAATTGTTACTCATAGTGATTAGTAATAACTTTTTCGCCTTGTGAGAAGCTCATAGATCGGCCCCTCCTGTTTCCAGAAAATACATAGCATTGTCTTGGGGCCGAAGCGATTCGCCTTTGCCGTCGATTTGGACAGCTATCCAAGGTCAACATATGATGGATTACGCTTAGGATTCTCAAAATAAATTCATTTTTCATTGCCAGTCACAATACGATGGAAATATAACTTGCATTTGTAGCAGGTAAGCAGCATTTCGCACACAATTTTTTGGTTTTTCTGCTGATGGTCCATTAGCTTGTGGGGCACCCATCTACTGAACTTTATTATCTTGCCCATTGCTTTGAGACGACGGGAAACAGAGCTCTGGTTAACATTCAATTGTTCTGAAAGATGATTTTGAATTTGACCATCATCTTCATCGAGTAATGCTTGCAATTCAGCATCTTCACATTTTTTTTTTTCTGGTCTGCCCCACTCCTCGTTATTCACATCGAAATAATCATTTTGAAACGTTACAAACCACCTGTAGCACTGTGCATGGCTCAGAGCAATGCCACCGTATGCTTCTACAAGCATTTGAGCATTTTCCTTCAGGTAGTAACAAAAAATAATGCAGTCCTCAATTCGTGGTCGGAAGGCATTTTCAACACAGTAAAAAAACACAATGCATGCTGAAACTCGTCCAAGTGTAAACTAAACGTAAATATCAAAGGTCAAACAATAAAAACCTCATGTGTCATAATCTCGTAATGTTTGTATATATACGTGGCGACATCTGGTTGCAATCGTATCATTTGATATGCATGCACCTGATAGTGATCCTGTTCACGTGTTGCAAGGAAGGACACCCGGAAACCACTCTAGTGCCTATCCTGACAGGTGGTCATCCAGATAGCAAAGAAGAAATATTCATCTCCCATTGTTTCACAGAGATTGGTATGGTCACTCATTGCAATTACCTGTAAAATTCCAGTGACACATTTCATTCCATTGGAGCAAAAACTATTAATCTAACTTTAACACCGACTTCTTATTATTTCCTTATGATATTTTAAGTTTGTTTCTTACCTTAGAGTAATTTTTGAAATATATTTAAACGGAAGTATCATAATTAGGGTCAATAATAAACTTAATACAAATTGGATTTTTAGTTTTAATTTTAAATGTTTATTTTTATATTTCTTCAACCATCTATGCAGTATGCTGATAAAATACCACATACTTATGGTTGTGATTTCAAAACCTACGAAGAAGACAATATTAGTCGAAAAAGTTTATTCTTTTCATTTATTTAACTTCAAATTTCCCACATAAAGAACTATTATTATTCTTTAACTTTTTAAGAAAATATTTACTGAAAACGTTTATACTGCTACTATCTTTTTCAGTATCATGTTGGAATAAATGTGTAAGCATCTTATAAGAATCCAAATAAATTTGTCTTCTTTGAATTTCACAAGTTATAATTGCTATGTCTCATATTAAAAAACGAAGTACATTTTAATTTTTCTATAAATTAATTTTGTTTTAAGAAATTCATATATCTTTATCTTAAACTTTTAATTTAAAAAATATTTTGAAGTTTTCATTCCGATGCATTGGTTAATTTATCTCTTCACATTCTAGAAAGCATAAGTAGTCATAAACACAGAGCTTAGTAGGAATTATCAACTTTTATTCATGAGTTGTTGCCAAATTAGATGCAATTCTCTTTTTATCTATGTCAATTCTTTTAAAGCAGATAACAACTTCTCAGTAGCATAACATAATTAATGCTTCATGGAGGGAAAAATTCTTATCTTATTTGTTCGAAGTAAAAGGCTGCACAAAAGTTATAAAACAGTACAATATTTAAAAGCAAATAAATGTCCCATTATACATACATACATACATACAAACATACATACATACATACATACATTCATATATATATATACATACATACATACATATATATATATATATATATATATATATATATATATATATATATATATATATATATATATATATATATATATATATATATATATATATATATATATATATATATATATATATATATATATATATATATATATATATATATATATATATATTGTTTATACTATATAAATTTAAAAGTACATATTACTGGCGAAAATATAATTTAATATAGTTTTTGAACCGTAAACGGGATTATCGGTTCATTATAACCAGCAATTATACTTTCTTAAAGCAAATAATTGGATGAAATAATTTCTCTTTGAAATAAATTTTAAATAAAAATAAATATTCCATTCAAATATAGACAACATTTACATAAGACTTTAACATATCAAGAATGTTAGAGTTTTAAACCGAAATAAAATTATTTTATATAGTTTTCTTACTTTATTTAGAAGTGAGGAAAATTTTTATGTTTTGAATGAAATTCCTTTTTACATAAAAAAAATTAATTTTAAGTAATATCAGATACTATTATAAAATGTAATTGTGAAATATAATATAAAAATGTGTTTCTGATTAAAACTTCATTACAAATATTCATTTAATATATAAGTGAAGTAATACTCAAAAAATAAATCATACAATCTCAGAAAATTGATCTTTAACATTATTCATTAAATTCTAATTTATTTATATTATTTATGAAAACCGTATATATAAAACTGTGAAAATGAAAGTTAACAGAGATCAATTTTACTTATAAGTGATAAAATTAATACATTACGCTTTAAAATTTTTTTAATTAATTTTATTTTTAAACCAAGCGAATAACTGTAAATCACAGTTATCTGAGGTTTAGTTAAATAAATAAAAGGATTTTTGTATAGATATAGACTTTATATGTTCATTAATTGCACAAAAAGAAATAGATTAATTTTTTAAGTTATGTAAAATCTTATGAATTAATATTAATTGAATTATATATCCGAAAACTTGATGGAGCACTTTTATTTTTAAAGTTAATAACTAATTATCTTAAATTGATATTTATTCATAATGTTTCTTAAAACGATAAGGATTTAGTTTATTGCAATCCAATTTTGTAACTAAAAAACTACTTTAGAGCATGTTTTCAAATTATAAATTCTATATTTTTATTTGCCTTATTCTAATGAATAGTTACCACTATGTCATTCGCTTGAACAGCTTGGAGGTTTAAATTTTATCTTGGGCTTAAATTGTTTTGCATTTTGGAATCCACTTCAAATTCTAGCACGTAAATTAAACATCGTGCGGGAGAAAGGACAATGGAAAAGCAAACTGGATTAACCATCCTTTTTCCATTTTATAAATGTGCATTATACTTTGTGTTGGGCACTTTTATAGTTTAAATACGAATAGCTTGTCAGCTTAATTGCCTGTGTTTTCCCCTTAAGCAATTCTGGTTGAAAGAAAGTTGCAATAGTTAAAATTATGCGGTTGTTTTTATGTTATAAGAAAAATTTATAGTTTAAATAAATCCTTTTCTTTTCGCCAATTATTGAACTGAAATAGTATGTTTTATTTATGGAATTTAAGAAGAATACAAACATCAGACACTTTTTCTAAGAGTATAAAATTAGTAAAACTTTTTTATCAACATTGGACTGACTCTTACATCCATGCGTCTTTATATTCTTCACGTGTAAAATATAATGCACAGCAAGCTCATAAAAATAAAATGCGTTTCAACAATTTTGATGATATTATGAAAGAAAATAGATATTCTTAAGAGTAATCGTTTCTTATGTGATAAATCACACTATCCCTTCTTATAGTTAGAAGAAAAGTAAAGAAAATATATAAAGCATGAACCAAAGAAAAATAGAAAGAATATATAAAGCATGAAGCAAGGAATGAAGACTAGAATAAAGATTGATGTAGAAGACTATATTACAAGTTTGTTATAATTAATAAGTAAAATATTTCAAGCTTAATGAGAATTATAAAAAGAATCTTGAAAAGATCTTATAAAAAGAATCACTGTTAATAATTAGAAGAAAAGTAAAGAAAATATATAAAGCATGAACTAAGAAAATAGAAAGAATATATAAAGCATGAACCAAATAATGAAGACTAGAATAAAGATTGATGTAAAAAACTATATTACAAATTTGTTACAATTTATAAATAAAATATTTCAAGCTTCATGAAAATTATAAAAGGAATCTTGAAAAGACCTTATAAAAAGAATCACTGCTACTAGTTAGAAGAAAAGTAAAGAAAATATATAAAGCATGAACTATAAAAAAAATTTAGAGAGAATATATAATGCATGAACCAAAGAATGAAGACTAGAATAAAGACTGATGTAGAAAATTAGGTTACAAGTTTAGTATGATTAATAAGGAAAATAATTCAAGCATCGTGAGATTTAAAAAAAGAATCTTGATTTATAGATAATTTCGCTTTTTGTATAAAACCTCATTCTTAAATATTTATAATATATTATCCTTTTTTTAACTATTTATCTATATTACATTACTAACAAATGGATTCATAATTAGGAAAAATCATTAGACTCTTATTGATATTTTTTCAATAACAATCAAATATTAAAATATTTAAAAATTCTCTGTAAATTTTATAATTTATTATGGAGTCTAAAAATATGTTCATAATTTTAAATTCAAAAAATTAGTGTTAGAATGAAAACTATGGATGTTAATTAATCTCATAAAGAGATTTTATCTAAACTCGTAGGTTGTAATTAAGTATTAATAACAAACAATTAACAAATTTTGATTAAACTCCAAGTAAATTAAGAGATAATTGTATGCGTCTATAATTACAATAATTTTCAGTTCATTTCCCTTTGATTGATGTCGAATACATGTTGAAATGTTGAATCATCAATATGTTCATAGTTTTCCTTCTAATTTGTTTCAGATAAATTTATAAAATTATACAGCAAAATTATTGCACATTTTTGAGATCATTTTTTCTTACATTTTTATAATGTTTAATTAAAATAGCACAATTTTTTTATTCAGTTTTATATGGCTTTCAAACCAAAAGGTCTTTTAAACAATTACAAACAAAAGACAATCCTTAAAACATGGGATTGACATAATTTTAGAAACAGAAAAAATAATCTCTTAAAAAATATGACAAGTCTTACCGGTCAGAGTTTTAAAAAAAGTTATCATTGATTGAGCTACTTTTTTATTCCTGTTTTTAATGAAGATATTTATTCGTATTCGGACTCTCCTGCTTAAACTGCAAATTTTAAAGTCTTCATTTCTATCCAAATAATGACCAACAATAAGAAATTGACTTAATTGAAACAATATATATAATGTATGATGTACAGTATAAATGTAACATGCATAATTTATAGTGTGTTATTATTATATACTTTACACGTCAATATTGATCTATAACTTATAATTTATGAAATGCCTCTTCAAAGATGATAAGTATATTTCTTTAAAGAAACCAATAATACTCTCAATTGCGAAATATATTTCTTACTGTAGCGAATGCAGAATATAAGCAACTAATGACAATACAGAAGACTTAAGGAAGTGCTAAGAGAATTTTCTTTCAACTAATGTTATTGCTAAATTAAAATGCATGTGCTAATTTTCAAAAGTGAATATATTTCTTGTCTTTAACCAAGGAATTTGCAAAATAATTAAAGTATCTCACTAGATATTTTCGGTACTTACATGTTAACGAAAACGCCATTGTTGTTTTAAAGTCATTTTCAAGAATGTTGAAAACCATTTTGAATATTCTGTTAGACATTATGATTCCAATTCAGTAACAACAATAATTTATTTCGTGTGCATGTTAACGATAAAAATAATTTTAAAATACTTATATTTTTACAAAATATGTAATTTTGTAATTAATTAATATGTGGTCGTTTGCAGTGTTTTAAACTAGATAGTTAGAAAAATGTAATAAAGTTTAAGAAACTGAGCATAGCTTTATTTCTTTTTCAATGAATTTTTGTTAATTAGTTCCTTGTGTGAGATGATAAAATTATATTAAACAATAGAGAGAACTAATTTAAAAATATTTTTAATGACTACAAATTTGACATTGATGATTTGAGGAACTAAAATTTAACTAATAATTAAATGAATAGTTTGCATATTTTCCTTAACTACACTGTTCGAGATACCATCTATAAAACTAAACACATAATACTTAAAATAAATGAAAAACATAGTGCAATATATTAACCATAAATAAGTTTTACTTACAGAAATATGAATCACATATTAAAGTACGAATACTTTAGCTAACATTTCAAAAGTAGATGCATATTTCATTATACATATATATATATATATATATATATATATATATATATATATATATATATATATATATATATATATATATATATATATATATATATATATATATATATATATATATATACGAGTATATATTGTATTTTCATTTAACTAATTATAACACTATTTTCCTTCATTTTTTGTTTGTTCTTTATTTGTGCATACACAGCATCTTGAAATAGGCTTAAAAATTTTATGTTAATGTTAAAAAGTCGTTTTTTCACAAAATTTTGTAAACAGAGAAACATTTTTTAATATTTTGCTAGCATTTATGTAAATAAAATCCTTACTCTGTTTGTTCACTGAAATTTTATCCAAAGATGGAAGATAGGAATGGAATGAAATATAAAAATGTTGCACTGTAGCCAACAAAATAAAAACTAAGCTTTATTTCGAAGTTTTGATTACAGTCGTAGTTAATACTGATTTGAATTCACTGAAAAGCCATGTTTTTATGAAACGATGTAGTTAATTTTATCTATATTACATTCCATTACGGAACTATTCGCGCTTCAGGAAAAATAAATGGGATTCATATCTTCTTTTTTTCTAAAGTGTCATCCGTGTATTACAACTAAAAGTAAGGAAAAAATATTACGGCTTTAGATTTACCTTCCTCTCTACTTTCCCACAGATTAATTCACTTTTGATAAATAACGATATTTATTGCTTTTGTTTCAATTTTGAAAAAGCATTTTTCTCCTTTAAAATAGATGTATTTAAGAATCACCTAATGTAATTCTGATAGGAAATATTTTAAAAACTAGTGGAAAAAAAGCCCCAACTTCATCATATTCTTTCTACAACTTTAAAACGAAAAAAGGCTTGCAAGAATTATTTCCCTCATTCGAGCTGTCTTTTAGGTTATCTATACGAGTCTTCATTGCATGTTTGTAGTTTTGAGTAACAGTGTTAAATATATTATTATCTAATACACATGCATTTATGTGTGAAACAATAGAATTTTATGTCTTCCTGTTTAAACAGAAACCTCAACCAGAATTATTAAATTATTGTGGTTTTGTTTAATATCATATGCCGCATATATAAAAATACCTAAATGTGTGCCCTGGATTCAATGCATCAATTTATTGTTTGCCTTTTTCTGTTTATAATTAGGAGACATCCCCAAAATGTAAGCACACATTTTCTTCGAGTGAAATTGTAAGCGAAATAATCATACAAAACTTCATATTTAAATTATAAGTGTATAAAACTCGATGTAAAATTATTTAAACTGAGCACGGCAAACTAATTGCATTCAATTAGTATTTAAATAAATTTATATATTTTTATATTTAAATAATATTTTATATTTAAATAATTATTTTATATAAAAATTTATATATTTAAATCTTTTGTCAAAGTAATTTCAATAATCAAAGAATCAACAATTACATTTATGTAATTCAAACTAATAATAATAGTTTAAAGTTCCACCTAATATATATATATATATATATATATATATATATATATATATATATATATATATATATATATATATATATATATATATATATATATATATATATATATATATATATATATATATATATATATATATATATATATACACACAAATGCATGTATAGTAGAAATAATTTAAGAACATCTTGAACAATGACAACCAAATTTGTCGATTGTATGAATCTATCAAAATATTTTTGCAATTGTATATTTATTTTTCTGCATCGAATAATACAGCAGTAGGAAATTCTGTCCTTAAATGTTTATTTGGAAAAACAAACTGTGTGTGTGATAAAATAGGACCGATATCTCTTTTGAAACATTTCCAATGAGATGAAAAGTAATATTTCCGATGTCGCTTCCTACAAATGTTCTCTAGGAATGTAGGAAGTTAACAAGTTTTGAAAGCAAAATGAGTGTAAACAGTGAGGAACTCATAATATATAAAGCTTTTAAGTATTTTAGAGAGAGCCAAAATAATGATTAGGGAAGTGTTTAGCAATTTCATGGATGATGTAGGAAAAAAATGATGAAAAAATTAGAACCACACACGTACACAGAAAAACAATCAAAGTAGCACACAAGAATGGATGCCGAAATCATTGATATCTAATGAATAGGGACATTTCTGTAGTTGTTAAATTCTATTTTGGTTTTGGCCTTTATTTGAAATCAAAAAGGGTAGATAACAAATAAGCAAATTAATATCGAATCCACAATACTCAAAGACCATTAGTGACAAATGCAAAGAATTTAATTTAAATTCAGTCATCAAAATCTTCTAAAATAATATAGTAAATGATAGGAATTTTTCTGGTTTTCTAAAAGAAGTAAACAAACATACTCCCCAGTGCATTTTACTCATATCATAAGTTTATAACTAATTATTTTTTTAACTATATGACAGTTCAAATTTTCATATGGAATTTATATTGTTGATTTTAATCCACCACACACAGGTGTAGTTTTTTAAAATTCTTTGTTGGAATCATAGTTTACCATATTCTTCGTATACTGACCGATAGCTGAGTGGTTAGCGCTCCTGCCTCTTGAGTTGTGGGGTTATGGGTTCAAATCCTAATGTCTGAATGAATGTCTCTTTATCTCTATGCTTCTCTGCCCTTTCATCTGAGATGACGAATGAATGTGGACCACCCAATAAATGGGTTTGTGGTGAGATATGACGTGGGTAATGCTGTTGGTTCACAGGTGACAGCTGGGTAACTACAAATAAGTAGCAGTTTCCGGTCCTGTTGTGGTGAAGGGGTAGTCACACTCAAGTGCCCACTATCATTAAAAATAATTTTCTTATAATTTATTTTATATTGTTTTTTTAAGATTTTATTTAACCCGAAGTTATTCACTTTGACTTCTAGTATAATTCAACTAAAATATTTATATCTTATCATGAGATTTGATATAAATTAAAATAAATATATCGGATAGTTTTATTTTATAAATTTTACAATGAAACTATAAAAATAAAATAGATCCCATAATTCACAACAAATAAAAATGTTTTCTTTTCGCTGAATAAAAGGATAGGGGCAAAAATACCCAGTTAGTATTAATTAATACAGCTACTTAATACATCAGTTAAAAAACCTAAAAACACCATTTTTTTAAATAATCAAACCGGAAACTTTCAGATAGTAATTAAAAATCTTAATTTTTTATAACGTTATAATTATTATTTTTATTTTGCTTTTTTATTGTTAACTGCCTCTCCTATGTTACTATATAGTATTAAATAATGCATATTTCTATAGCTACTTATTCAATATATAAAAATTATATAAGACGTGTGAGCTTTACATAAAAGAGTTCATATGCCTCTCCATATATTTTTAATATGATATCTAATTACAATAAAAACATTCTTAATTAATTTGATAGTTAATACTTGCTTCTTAATTATAAGGATTAAAATTTCAAAACTATTTAGGAATTTTGTATAAAAAAGTAATTTATAAAATTTCCTATATAGATTACATTAAATTACATAAATACAAAATATAAAAATACTACGTAAGTTTTTCAATTTAACTTTGAAAAATTAAACTCAAAACGAATATTAATAATCATAGTTTTCTTAATAATACATCAGTGCTTCAAAGAATTTAAATATAAATTTATAAGTAAATGTATGCTGATTAACTGACTTTTCAGTGATTAAAATATTTTCAAGAATAATAACACTAGAATTACACAAGCATGATTCTTTAATTATTATCAGTATAAATTGTATATTTATTAAACCTTGATTTTCAAAACATTGAACTTGAAAAAACCTTCATTCATGAGAAAACATACATTAATGCGAAAACACTTATTATTTACATAATAAATAAATAACCATTTTAATATTTTATGTAATCTTTCTATTAAAGAAAAAATCCTCAAAATATAAAATCAAGGAAAGTTTAAAATCAATTCGAAATGTTATAAAAAAAAAAGATAAATTAAAAAGGATAGAAAAATATATAATAGATGTTTGGAGAATTATAGTATTTAATAATAAAAAATAAGAACTAAAACTAAGCTGTATACCTCCTTTAATACATATTATAATAAACTGATATGTGATTTCACGATTCAAATATTATGTTAATAACAAGTTATAATGAGAAATTTAATATAGTTTCTACAATAATTTGTTTCAACTATTTATTGATTTCTAAGCTCTGAATATCACTTTTTCGAATCCCAAGACGAGCTGGTTATAAAGTTCAATTTAAAATTTTTTTATATTTCATCATCACTTTTGTATCTCTGCATTTAAGAAAATCTATGTTACTTCATACAAAACTATTTTTGCTATTATCATAGCATTTCCTTTATTAAATTATGCTTGGATATTTTGAGTTTAAATATTGTTGCATTAAGAGTTTTATCGGAATATTTTTAAAACGCTCTTCTAACAATTTAAAATAATTGTGAATACTTTTCTAAATAAATTTTTAATTACCTTGTTATAAAAGTTTCAATTAGCACATGTTGATCAGAATATAAATATCTATTCTGATAGACAATTACAGGAAAAAGGGTTATGTTTTTATATAAATTCCTGGAAGAACTAATATATTAAAGGAATTGTCTCCTAACGACAATATTTCTTTTACCAAAACTGTCTTGAAATAATGATTTATTTTAAAACATAATATTGAAGAACTTCTCATAATAAAATTTATTTCAGTATAAAACTGATTTATGATAGTGAGATCATAAGGATAAATTTTTGCTTTATATCAAACATTTAAATTCTTTTTAACATAATCTCAACTTCAAGACTATTTTGTGTGTGCTAAATATTTAAAGTTTAAGTCATTTCTATTAATAAAAAGATAATAAAGGTAATATATAGATAAAATGATGCCTTACCTTTTATCTCTAAAATTTTCCTGAGAGTTGCTTGATAATTTTTAAATATTTTTTAAACATATACTGTCTCAAAATTCTTTTTTTTTTATATCTCAAAACATTTTCTTAGTAATCGCCTGAATTTTATTTTTATACCTTCCATATTCAAAATGTAAACCATACTTATACGTTTTGTTAATATAAGTGACCGCTTATAACCTAACAACCAAATGAAGTTATAAAGCATTTAAACATCCGATGACTTTTACCTTCCAGATTTTTTTTTCTGATAATGTGGCGTATTTGCATGCCACAAAAAAGAAAATCTAAAATTTTCCAAGGTTCCACCTGAACTGCTTTGCATGCAGAAAAATCTTCCATCTAACCTAAGTCCAACAAATCTAGGTAAAAATCATAGACTTTCCGTTCATGACTGAGTAATCCGCAACTACGCCATATACACCTAAGCATTACGCCGTATACACCTAATATAGGTAAAAATCATAGACTTTCCATTCATGACTGTGTAATCCGCAACTACGCCTTATACACCTAAGCACTACGCCTTATACACCTAAGCACTACGCCTTATACACCTAAGCACTACGCCTTATACACCTAAGCACTACGCCTTATACACCTAAGCACTATGCCGTATACATCTAATCTAGGTAAAAATCATAGACTTTCCATTCATGACTGTGTAATCCGCAACAACGCCGCATACACCTTAACTAGGTATAAATCATAGACTTTCCATTCATAACTGTGTAATCCGCAACTACGTCGTATACACCTAAGCACTACGCCGTATACACCTAATCTAGGTTAAAATCATAGACTTTCCATTCATGACTGTGTAATCCACAACTACGCCTTATACACCCAAGCACTACGCCGTATACATCTAATCTAGGTAAAAATCACACACTTTCCATTCATGACTGTGTAATCCGCAACTACGCCGTATACACCTAATCTAGGTAAAAATCATAGACTTTCCATTCATGACTGTGTAATCTGCAACTACGCCGTATACACCTAAGCACTACGCCGTATACACCTAAGCACTACGCCGTATACACCTAAGCACTACGCCGTATACACCTAAGCACTACGCCGTATACACCTAAGCACTACGCCGTATACACCTAAGCACTACGCCGTATACACCTTGCACTACGCCGTATACACCTAAGCACTACGCCGTATACACCTAAGCACTACGCCGTATACACCTAAGCACTACGCCGTATACACCTAAGCACTACGCCGTATACACCTAAGCACTAAGCCGTATACACCTAATCTAGGTAAAAATCATAGACTTTCCATTCATGACTGTGTAATCCGCAACTACGCCGTATACACCTAAGCATCATATACCTAAACATACCTTTTCCTCATATACCTAACTATTTACTAATGGAATAACAGAGACCAATTTAATCATTTCAAATAGTAAATTAATGCAGATATATTGTTTTAAGATTTATGAATTAAAATATTCTACTACATCATTTATTCTACACTAATTTATATAAGGTGCATAAAAAGTCATAGATAATTCTAAATAAAATGTTTTTCATGGTACTTTCCATTAGAATTGATTTGTTAAAATCTAAATGAAAATTCTAAAATTATATTCATTTTTTCAATCTTTATAAACAATTATAAAGTAATATAATTCTGCTGCTAAAATCATCACATTTGCTGATATTTCATTAAAAATTGAATATAAAAAGATAAATATGAAATATAGAGTTATTATTTGCTTTCTTAAATAAATAATATACTTGCATGAAAGCATTACATTCTATTTTCAAATATTTAATTCTATTATCCATAAAGAGCTTAGTATTTCTATTTAACAGTTAATTTTAATTAAATATGCTTACAGAAATTTTACTTATTAATCTATTTCCCTATTCCTGATATAAAGTGGCTTTTAATTAATTACTTTACTGTTGATTGTCACATGCTTGTTCAAATATTTATCTTTAATGAGCTTAAACGAGCTTTGAATTCAAAACTTAATGACACTTTCCCAAGCACTTTAATCAAAATTTAGCAAATTTATAGCTTAAAAAGTCTAGCAATTTCTCTTAAAGTGCATTTTTAAAGTGATTTATCATGAAAATTATTACAAATTTTATTTGTAATGAAAATACAGAAAATTTAATTTATAAGCACTCGTAGAATTGAAATCAAAACTCATTCCAAATCATGATAAAAGTAAGTAGTTTGTGAGTGCATTTGTATGTGTCTATATACCTAAACATGAACGTGGTTATCAATATAACAAAAACACCTGTGAATAATTTGGATATTTTTAATGTGCTTCGTAAGCATAATATTTGCCACTATTTTAAAAATAGCAATGTATATATTTTAGTAGTATATGGAACTTTTTATGTTCTCTAAATCCATGATTGTTAATCAAAAGTGTAAAATATCGGACCTCTATAAGATTTTTCCAAGAAGCCAAATTTTGTAAACTATCTAGCTGGAACAAATTGACCAAAATATTTCACGTACAAGTCGTTTCTACAAATACGATGTCTAAATTAATGACAGCAAACATATAGCATGACAATTGGACATACTAGATTTACACACTAGCACTTATTGTTCTCAGAGTGCTCCGATTTGTGACATGTGTAATGTACCACATACAGTTCATCACATTTAATTGTCTGTCACAGATTTACGCAAAGTGCTTTTTAATATTTCTTTTAATTTTGTCGGACTTGACTGGGCTTAAGCCACTTAGAAATTTACGTGCAATTGGTTTCTTGAATTTAAAATGTTTATCCTTCTTAATTTTTTACATAAACTTTTCTTGAATATTTAATATATCCCATCTTATACATTTGACTAGCCTTTTAGCACAGAATTTTTACTTTTAATTTTAAATACTGTAAGGTGCAGAAATGTCCAGTATTGGACCTTGCACCAGTAAACATGGAAAAATCAAATAAGGTCACACCACAGCAAGACATATCCGGCGAAGCAAAATAGTGGATGGAAAGAGAATCGCAGTAAAAGAGACGGGTGTAGTATCTAAAAAACTATATTAGGTGGGTAATAATATCTAAAAAGCTAGCAATTGCACCTAGTGACCTTTGAGTTTAATTAGCATCATGATTCTCTAATGTCATAGCGTCTGGATTCTCCAATGTCATAGCATCTGGATTCTCCAATGTCATAGCATCTAGGTTCTCCATTGTCATAGCATCTGGATTCTCCAATGTCATAGCATCTGGATTCTCCGATGTCATAGCATCTGGATTCTCCAATATCATAGCATCTAGATTCTCCAATATCATAGCATCTGGATTCTCCAATGTCATAGCATCTAGATACTCAAATGCCATAGCATCTGGATTCTCCAATGTCATAGCATCTGGATACTCCAATGTCATAGCATCTGATTCTCCAATGTCATAGCATCTGGATTCTCCAATGTCATAGCACCTGGATTCTCCAATGTCATAGCATTTGGATTCTCCAATGACACAGCATCTGGATTCTCCAATGTCAGAGCATCCGGATTCTCCAATGTCATAGCTTCTAGATCCTCCAATGTCATAGCATCTGGATTCTCCAATGTCACAGCTTCTGGATTCTCCACTGTCTCTTAAAAGATGCCTTTTTAAATAGAACATTTATACTAGAGCAACAATTACCATGCCACTTGTTACAATCCTTATTATCAAAATCTTATATAGTGGAATCACAGACCTTGTCGATTAAGAAGTGTGAAAAATTAATATGGTCTGACAAAAATCATCTTTCACGTTTTATTACATAACAGCATGAGTGCATATTTAGAGGACAATTGCACAAACGCAATGATATTGATTATTTCCTTCCAACGGTCAAGCATTGTGGTGCATCTGCCTTGACATAGGCAGCATTGTTGATTTTTGCTAGATAAATTGTTATCTTTAAAAGGAATATCACACACTTACACATTAAGGGAAAATGTAGAACATTTTCAGGTAAAAAGGTTTATCCTCTGATGTTTCCTGCATGAAATGGAATTTTCAAGGAAGGTTATGCATTTATCCCAATAACGGGACATTTCTAAACAGGGCTTGATATGCAAGAGGATAAAGTGAAACGTCTACTTTGGTTTCGTACAGTCACAGAATCTCAGTATACCTTAACCTTAATGGCTTGCCTTAACCTTGTAATTTGGATATTTTAATTTGGTATAATTAATCTTAATCTTTTAATTTGAAACAGATGTCCTGCATTTGCATCTCTCTCAAATCCTTCTCAGCATCTAAATGAATAATGTACAATGTTTTTTTAAATACTTTTCACCACTTATAGAAATCAATTCATCGAGAATCCAATCTGTATTACATGGCAAACCTGGACATTTACCACACTAATATAATAAATTTATATATATATATAACGCTCTTAGCAGTTTTCATTACTTTGATAACCACAATTAATATATATAAATGTTTAGAAATTAGGAAAAATTGAGAATCAGCATATGTATGTATCCTAACTTCCTGTTGATATGGCTAAAGATTTTTAACGCTGTATCGCAGTTGTAACATAAAAATTTGAGTCTGCCGAACTCTAACCGAATTTCCTCAATAGGTACATATTATGTCAATTCTCATCATAAGGTCATAGCTTAAGCTTTTAAATCAAATATCATAATACAGTTAATATCCTATTTGCATTTCTATCTTGACGCTAATTACGATATGGAATACATATATTTATATAGTATCAATATTTCATTGATATAAAATTTATGTATGAATTTATCTATATATATATATCTGGTCTATCTTTGAAAAGACGTGTTCATCGTATTAGATGTACTTAGTGTATTAGGCAAGCATATGCATTATCACCTTACTAAATCAATGATATGATTTAAATACCATCTTGTGGACCCAATAAACAGGAGCTTCTATTATACAGTATACATACAATGCTCTATTATACAGTATATATACAATGGATTTAAAATGTTGTTCCCAAATTTGTTCAACTGTTAATATTTCTGCAAAACTTTCCATGATATACTACGTTAGAAGTTCTGTTTTACAGTATCAATATTCTTAAAACCCCACAGATGACATTTTCAATATAATTTAAAAGTCAAAGTTATAAAAGTTAAAGACTGACAATTATAAGGAAGTTTCTTTGATAAGTATATATATTAAGTATATAATTAAAATAGTATTAAAATATTAAGTATATATATATTAAGATAAGTATATAATTATTGTGAAAATAACCTTCAAGATTTAAAGACGTTTCAAATTAATTATTTACAATTTTTTAAATTGATAAATATTTCAGATTAAAGTAAAAATGATGAAGACAATCATTAATTGAGAGTTTGCCAATAAAGGTTTTCGAAAATAAATTTCTTAACATAAAAATATTAAGTTCTATCTCAATCTCATTTTCAAGAACACATATAATTAAATTTTCTATAAAAAATGACAAATTATTTCAAAAATCTCATGAAGTTCATTAAATTAAAATAAATTTACTTTATTTTAAAATTATATAAATTAGTGATCATAATTTTTGATTTCACAAATGATATACATGTTATAAGCAATCAAGATTAATCATGATATTTTTAAAAGTATAAACTTTGTTATAATGAATGCCTAACAAATTTTTAGTATTCTTATGAATCAGTAAATATGCTACACTTTTAATCCTCAATTTAAGTGAAGAATCTCTTTTTATTTATAATTTAATGAAAAATAATGTGTAAGAAAATGTTGAATACTTTGAAAAAAGTAGTAAAACTAAAAACACAGAAAGAAATAAGTAAAATAAATTTAAAAAATATTCAAATATTATTGAAAAGAAGTAAATTCCGAATGAAAATTCATACTTTTAATACAAAATTTAATTTTTATTAATATTTTTGTTTGCTAAACAATGAATATTTAAAATGTTATTAACAAAATTAGCTGAATAAATTATAATTAAAATTAACTAATAAAACAAGCTTTTCATCAATTAATAGGTTTGTCGAAAAAAATAATTCTTTTTTGTCAATATAAAATCATTTATTAAAAATAGCTAAAACCATTAGAAACATCTTTATTGTCCAAAAAAACTATAAATGTAGCGTATATAATTAGGATGATTCAAAGCTTTTTTTAAATTTAAAATCAGTAATTTAAAGTATAGGTTACAAAAATATTTGTATTTTGAAATGTAAGAAAACAATATGTCATTAAATACATGCAAATTCAAAAATAATGTTTACTCTTTTGCTTAATATTAATTAAACAAATCTCGAGAAATCATTATGTTCCGGAATGTAATATTACAATTAATATTTATTAAATTCAAATAACTCATGACATATAAGGTAATTACTGGATTTAGGAATAAAGGAATTATTCATTTATGAGAATGAATGTATTTAAATTTTGGTACATGTTTTAAACTTGCAACTCCAAAATTTAATAAATTTACATAAATATTTAATAAGTCAATTTGAAGGTAATCAATAAAAGTCGAGAAATGTGCCTTTAGTCAGGTAAAATGACTTATAATATTTTATAAGCAATTACGAAATATTTAAGCATCAAAACGTAAAATTTGATTTTGCTCCAAAAAGTAAATAAAAATACGAGCTTCTTAAATAACAAAATATTTTGAAAGAGTTACTTTAAGTTTTAATTTTGAAATATAAAATATCACTTTTTCTGGAATAAATAAACTTTATTCAAGGAAAGTTGTTCATATGTTATACAATTATGTTTTAAATTCTAAAATTTAACTAAGGAAACTCACACTAAGCTCTTAGAATTGAGACAGCTTTATTCTTTTATACTTAAATATAAAATTCAATTACTGCAAAATATACAGAAATTCATATTTTATATACTTAAATATATTTTATTCAATAATCTGAAAACATTTTAAAATAAATTTTAAGCATATTCTGAGAAATGTTTTGCAATCAACTATGTCAATAAAATTTTTATGTATAATTAACAGTGAAAAATTTTTATTTTTCACTGTCAATATTAAGCTCAGAAATTATAAGAGATAAATAATATTTCTTTTTAATTCAACAATTCTCTAAACATAAATATAAGCACTTTATGTATATAAAAAATGTTTAAAAATATTAAAATAGACCTATTTAAATCTATAAATTTTTCTTAAAAAACTTAAAAGAGAAAAATAATTTTCTTGATTCGGTTGCTTTAAAAAACTTGTATTTTAATTAATATTTAAAATAAATTAATTAAATTAATAAAATAACTTACAAATTCAATGTAACTAAATTCTCATCTTGTTTTCTTGAATTAAAATTTTCAATCTCATTTATTTAAAAAAAAAAAACTTTTATCGGCTGCACTGACAAAGAAAAGAAAGCTGTTCACTGGCCGAGAGAGGAGAAGACCAGTGTTTCATCTGTAGATTAAAGCTCAGTTTATCGTCCTGTTCCTCTTTTCTCAAGTTCGTTTGAGAAAACGACCATGACGCCCTCTCCTTTTGCGCAACGCTATTTCTAAATTTGCGCACATCTAATAGAATTTTAGTTTTTATTTCACCACTGTCAAAAATTATTTTATATCTATTCTAGAATTAATTAAAAAAATCTTTTATCAGGGAAAATGTCATGACTCATAATATTAATTTTGCAACAAAGTTATTTATCTATATTTATTAATTAAAGAATCCCATCACATTATAAACACATACAAATCGTAATAAATATAATGATTTGGGATTATTTCTAGTTTCTTGAGTTTTAAAAATATTATTTATTTTATCATAAAAATTTATCAGGAGCTTTTGACAATTATTATAAAACATTTTCATAATAATAATTTAACATAATAATTAGAGAATTTTAATAAGAAATTTCAAAAAGAAATCACTCATAGCTGCGGTAAAAAATAAAACTTTTAGCTGAGATATCAGTATTTATTAATTAATATTAGTATTAATTTAGAATACATTAACAATTCAAGTACAAAAATATAGAATTTAAATAAGTTTTTAAATGAAGAAATTTTTTCTTTGATTCACTTCTCATTTAAAGTTTCTAATGTGATTGCTTATTTAAAATAATTAATTTGATTATGAAATTTAAAACTATTATCACTGTTTTGATTTAATATTACTATTTTTCTAATTTAGAACTTATTACATCTACTTATGTAAATATTTCTAAATATTCTAAAATTATTTTATTGCGAATTTTAAGAATTACTGTAGTAACTGCTATTATATTATACTTAATAAGACATGAAATGAAATAATACATATTTATAAACACATTTATTATTAAAAATCCCATGTCTAAAAAATTTTCGGAATTTTAATGTAAACTTAAATTGTACGTTTTTCTTTTCACTATTAATACATTTTTACACTCCAGCTATATTAGTGTATAATTCTTACAGTTTTAAAGTTCTCAGTATCAATTTAACAATTTAATAAGAAATGAGCACGATTTTGTAAATTTTGAAACAATTCCAAATATATAACTTCATTTGACTTAAGAAAGCACTTTAAAATTATGGTATTTTTAAATTATACATTATTTTTAAACAATTTAATTTCACATTATTTTTAAATTATACATTATCTCAATATTTTTTTAAGATATATATGTAGAAAATATTACTTAAATCTAAAAATTACAATTTTTCTTGTAAGATAAATATCTTTATAAATCAAGTTTATTGAGAAATATATCACACAATTTAAAAAGCATCATGTATTTTACACTTATTGTAATTTCAGGATTTATAGTTCAATTTGAATGAAATTATTTTCTTCGAAGTTACAGCAGTAATTACTTTTTAATGAAATTTAAGTAATAAAATGCTAGTATATATTTAAATGAGTGTTTATTTTTAAAATTTTTTAAAAATATTTTAATTTGATCCTAAATTTCATAATTGTAATAATTCGCGTAAATTAGTAATAATTCTCCAAAACTAAATATTAAATTTCTCATACTTAATGGGACAGGTTTGTCTTTATAATCATGAATTTACATATCATTAGCATGATAACTCTTGATCATTAAAAATATTTTAATTTGATCCTAAATTTCTTAATTGTAATAATTGCGTAAATTAGTAATAATTCTCCAAAACTAAATATTAAATTTCTCATACTTAATGGGACAGGTTTGTCTTTATAATCATGAATTTACATATCATTAGCATGATAACTCTTGATCATTAAAAATATTTTAATTTGATCCTAAATTTCTTAATTGTAATAATTCGCGTAAATTAGTAATAATTCTCCAAAACTAAATATTAAATTTCTCATACTTAATGGGACAGGTTTGTCTTTATAATCATGAATTTACATATCATTAGCATGATAACTCTTGATCATTAAAAATATTTTAATTTGATCCTAAATTTCTTAATTGTAATAATTCGCGTAAATTAGTAATAATTCTCCAAAACTAAATATTAAATTTCTTATACTTAATGGGACTGGTTTGTCTTTATAATCATGAATTTACATATCATTAGCATGATAACTCTTGATCATTAAAAATATTTTAATTTGATCCTAAATTTCTTAATTGTAATAATTCGCGTAAATTAGTAATAATTCTCCAAAACTAAATATTAAATTTCTCATACTTAATGGGACAGGTTTGTCTTTATAATCATGAATTTACATATCATTAGCATGATAACTCTTGATCATTAAGTGTGTTGTAATAAAAAATTTACCATTTATTTTGACGTGTATGTCAACAGAATATAATTGAATATTATTTTGCATGTGTGTGTGAGAGAGAAAGAGAGAGAGAGAGAGACAAAATAAAAAATATAAAGCAATCACAAACAAACAATTTCTAGAAATACTGTCTTTAATGTTAATATCTACAATATTTTTTTAAGATATATATGTAGAAAATATTGCTTAAATCTAAATTACAACTTTTAGAAAACTTTTAGTTTGTTTTCTTTACAATGCAACTTTACTAGCAAATTGACATAGCTGAAATATTTAAAATTTGAATATACTTATTTACAAAAGTTAATGATATATTCATCAACAAAATTATCTTTTCTCGGTTTAATTTTAAAATTTCTCAATGTCGTGCTCTCCTACCTCTTATTAAAAATTTATATTTTTAATGCATTTTTAATATATATTTGCGCATTAAATGACAAAACTGTGTGAGTATATTTCTGAAAATATTAAGGAAAAACCTGATATTAAATTAAACTTACAAAATCTATTTAAGCTCCAATATATTTAGAAAAATTAATATTAAATTTATTACTATGCACCAGATGAATCACTTGTTCAGTTTTAAAAATTTACAAATATTCTACATTAAAATGCTTATTATGTAGTTTGTATCCCGGAAAAGATTTTAACCAATAGTAACATCAAATAATGTAAACATCATCAGAATTTTAGAAATTCTAAGAATGCATAGAAAAAAATCAGAGATATATAAAAACATGGTTTCTTAGGAAAATATAGTAATTATAACTATAATCCAAAATTATCCTTAAAATTACGACATATACTTTAAAGTCTAGACATAAGTTAAAAATAATTATTATTTTTAAATTTTGTAGTGATATGAGAAAATGCTGAATTGGTTTTTTCACCGTCTATAAAGAGATTAAAAAGCTAAATTTGAAATAATTTTTTCAATTTCAGTAATTTTTTAATGTAGAACGTTTCATAGATTAATTATTAAATTATTTCTTGAGATCACTAATAAATAAAAGTGTTTGATTGCTTAGTTATCACTTAAGTTTTTGCAGAGATTGGCATTGTAATCTGTATCTAATATTTTTAGTTATTTCAAAATTAATAACAAAGGAGGAAAAATATTACCATGATTCTTATAAAGCAAATCCCTATATTCATATGACTAATGAAATAAATCTTTTATTTTATCTTCTTAAGTAAAAAATAATAAAAAAAAGTGAATAATAGTCTTTATTAATTTATTATAATTAATTTCTGAGTCATAATTATTGTTTAAATTTGTATTAGACTTAAAATTGATTTTCTGATGCAAGGCTCATACTTTTTTAAATATGATGCACATTCAGTAATTTTTTTCATTTATTCTTAAAATTTAAATCCCATTCTACGAAAGAAATCTATGATTATTACTTAAGCCCAAAAATTAAAATTTTTTAGTTTTCTAACAAATTTTAAGGAAAATCCTTTTTTATAATTTCTTGTTGTTGATTAGAATATTTGTTTCCGTTAATGTTCAGAGCCAATTAATATGCTACCACTTAGCTACAATTTGCATATGGATAATGGTTTATTACCAATTTTTGTTGGATTATAAAAATTAATTATTGATTTCAAAAATATCTAATCTTGTGATTTTCACTGTGTTTAATAAAATCTAAAACTGTTAAAACATAAATGACGCGGAGATTGACTTTTCTTGACTTAGTCGATATTGGTCAACATGAGCCAGTCAAAAAATAAAACACGTTTTCATTAAAAATTGACATAATTCGTACATCAATTTGAAAAATATGAAGTTCCGAACATCATTATTAATTATGTGGTTAAAATTTCAATAAAATTTAGTAACCAGGTAATTAATTATTTTTAATATAAGCTCCCATACAAAAATAAAAAGTTTAATATAACTTTAAGCATAAGAAACAACAGTGATATATAATATCATTTTAGAATTGACCGCATTTATAAATTTCTGAATTTTTGATAGTATTTAAAAATGTTTCTTTTACGCTTTTCGTAAATATTAAGTTATACTAAAACGCATTAAGTTCCAAAACTTGCTGTCTTGTTACTTTGAAATTATTCAAAGGTGGATTCATAATTTTAGCATCTCTCACATTCGTTCTCTATCGATTATTGCTACATTGGATGGGAACTGTGCGCTTTACTTTCAAGCTTTATAAACATCGATTTTTGTATTGCTATTAATTACCTTTAAATACCATTTTACTGTCTCAATAAACTGTACAATTTTCCAAATAGGTCACTTACATTAAATTCCAAAAATATAATTTTCCTTAAAACAAGTTTCTTTATGAACTGATGTTAAGAACATAATTTATATAGATTTTTTGGACCTTTTAAGTATTTTAAAATAACTTTTTTTCATTTCCTGTTAAAGTATATTTATACCAGAGACTTAATATTCTTATAGGCTGTAAATATTTTTACACTTAAAGAAAAGTTTTTGTTATTATATATGATTTTTTTTATTTTCACATTTCTTAAGTAATTTTAAAAAAGATTAATAAGGCATTGCTTAAACAACAAAATGAAATTGTCAACAGTAAAATTTTATTTCTGAAACCTTTATTACATTTAAGCGATGTAAAAATCAAATTTTTGCAAACGATGTATTAAAAAATGGTGTTAATTGTTTGTAATATTGTAATAATATTGTTAATTGTAGTTTGTTTTCGAAGAAATTTATCAGACTTTTCTAAACGTTCACCGAAACAAATGTACATGATAAAAGCTAAATTTAAAAAATGAAGTATATTTTAGTTTATACTGACGTATTTTTATTTACAGTATATATGCAAACATAAAAGACTTTTTTAAATTGAATTTTAAAAATTTTTAATAAAAGTTTTGAGCATTTGATGATTTTAAATATTACAAATAAATATAAATAACAATTTACATTCTAATTTGTATAAGCTTCATTACTAATATATTAAAGCAAAGCAATTATAAATGAAAACTTTTCCTTATACCAGTACTTTATACCCATATTTTTCCAGGTCATAAAATTAATTTTATTTCAACTCATGAAGAACTTTACTTTTGTTAATTTTGAGTATGAGTGATTTGCCTATAAGTAATGAATTGTAACACAATAATATGATATTAAGGCGAAAAACAGTTTTTTTGAAAAACTTGGAATTGAATAAAAACTTTCTGAGAAGAATTTCTAAAAAATATTTAATATAAATTAAATTAAAACAGGCTGAAATATTCTGTAATTATGAGGATGGAATTAGATAATTGTTTATTGGATGTATTACTGTTTTAAAAATAGCGAACGAGAATTTGTAAATTATTTTAGATCTTGATTATTGTATTCGTTGTTCAAACTATTAGTTGTCCTCGTAGATCCTGGTCAGAGCACCAATTTATCTCATTAGGAGATTATAAATACTCCAAAATGAGTATTAGTTTATTTATCAATTATCTGAACGTAGATGTCAATTCACTGATCCACACTGAAAACATTAG
This sequence comes from Latrodectus elegans, assembly GCA_030067965.1. Classification (NCBI taxonomy): domain Eukaryota; kingdom Metazoa; phylum Arthropoda; class Arachnida; order Araneae; family Theridiidae; genus Latrodectus; species Latrodectus elegans. Next base: position 32,333,271 of record CM057818.1, on the reverse strand, counting down.
AAATATACTGTGGTAATAAATGAAACAGAAAGAGAGATTTATCACCACGTGCGCTGAAAATAAAGGGCTCAGCCATAAAGAGTTGGTCAATTGATAATAGCAAATGGTGACACTTTAGCTTACAGATATATTCGTTTATTCCTAAAAAATATTTCTTGCCAAATTTACACATTTAATTATTTATATTCACTAATTTACAAACAGTAATACATTTCTTCCCTTATACGTAAGATGCCAAACATTCACTGCACAACCGCTGCTCCCTTCTCTCTTCCTGCTACAGGTTTCCTTCCCCGCTCGAGTGCTGATGTTAATTCTCTCGAGGTCTCTGATTACTAGAAACTACAGGGGCGATTTTCCTTGTTGTGATATTGTTATTTATGGCACTTGGAAAAAGCCAAGCTCGCTAGCCAACGGCTATGCGAAATTAACAGAGGATGTCTTTCGTTAGCATACAGAAGTTGAAAGTACCTCTTTGCTTTTAGACTCCACCGATAGATGGCACCACCATAAGATCCACTAAATTAATTTGGACTTTGATTTGGAGGAGGAAGAAATTTTCTGCGGACCATTAGACCCATGGAAACTTCTCAATGACCGACCACAGGACTTTCGATTCTACAGATTTAACGAGCACGCATATTGCATGTATTCGGTGGCTCTTTGGCAGCATTGGGAACCGAACTCATGCCTTCCCAAATCACTACGCTACTATAGCCTTCAAAGAAATAGAACTTTACTGAGCATGATTTACTTAAATTTTCTGAGCATGATGCCACAATATGATATTAAGGAGACAAGAAAAACAGTTTTGAATAACATGGAATGGAATAACCCTTTTTAAGAAAAATTCCTAAAATATTATTGAAAACATGCTGTTTTTGAAACAGAGAACTTAAATTTGAAGTTGAATTCCTTTAATCATTTATTTATTACAAATCTACAATTATTAATCTTAATATAAATAAAAAATATATTCGAATTATGTGTATCTAAGCCTATGTACCACAAATGTATCGAACCATTTTCAACAGTTAATCTCTTAAATCTCGGGGAACAAGCTATTTATTTGTTCTGTGTACAAAAAAATTATTTTTATTTTATTAATAATAATTTTTATAAATATAATGTTTATAACAATAATATTTATTAATTATAAGAGAAATAACTTTTATTTTTCCAACGCTAACTCATTAATAAAGCTATTGTGAACAGTTGTTATTTGCATATTGATTAGAATATATTATATTTTTAATTTCAAAATTTTGGGTCAATGAAATTGATTAAATGATTTCTTGGAAATAATTTATATTTCACATTTTCTTAGTCTATATGAAAGACTATTTATCTATAGAATAACTTACATAAAGGGCTATTCTAATTAGCAACACAAAGAAATAATACTATAATTTTTCATTGTTGGTTAATCATATTCCATTTTTTAAAATTTAATTAAATTAAAAATTAATAAATTCATTTCCTTTGCTAAGATTTAATTCACTTTTAAATGCTCATGAGCAATATTGTTAAATAATAAATTGGAAATAATTGATACACAAGATTGTAAAATCTTTCCTTATTCTTGAATATAATTCCTGTTCTAAATTCTTTTGCTACTTTTAATTTTAATTATAATCTATCTGATGTTTGCAATTATTTTACTTATTAATATGAGATTAGATATTGATAATATATACATTAATATAGCAACAATATGTATGAGTAAAAATAAATGCATCGTGCCACTTTTAATTAATTTAATTAAAGTTTAATGAATACTTTATTTTTAATTAAAAATGCATCATAATTTTATAACTGACCTTTATTTAATGTTTTCATAAAAGTTTTAAGTAAACTCTTTATAGAAGATATTCAAACATAACATTCACATTAAATATAAATTAATTAATTAGAATCATAAATGTATAATTAAGAAGTCCAATCAAAAACTTTTTTTCAAGTAATATTTTTCTATGATATGATTTTTAATTTGTATACATTCCTTATTGTTATGCTTACAATAAACTTTAAGCTTTCCATTATCTCCTTTGATAAACAAATCGGGAAGCAAGGAATACTGAAGAAATAATTTTAAACTATTTTCAAAATTTCATATGATGACTTTAAATTGCAATGTTATTTTATTTATAACCCTAGAGGAATAAAATATTACACTATTTTTCAACAAAAATAACATTTATAAATTTTACATAACATCATCAAATTAAATAATTTTAAACAAAATCAAAATGAAATTAAATTTCTAATTTTGCTGTAGTTTTATTTTAATTTATTTTTTATAGAAATTAATATTTTTGATATTCATATTGTTTACAAAAATGCCCTTCTTTCATATACTTTTTGATATGGGGAAGTGTTTAACCCCATATAATAAATATATATATATAACACATAATCGTCATTATTATATAATTAAATTTGTATACAAATATATATTTTCGAATTGCATGTAATAGTTTGGTTTGTTTGTCGCTCAACGGTCATTTTTTGCACACGAGGGCTAATTAGACCAAGACTTACGGTTTAAAATGGATTCCGAACCACTACAAACATCCATACCCAAGGAGGGATTCGAACCCACGAACTGTTGAACCGAAGGCAAGAGCGCTATCCATTCGGCTGCCAGCTTGGGAATTGCATGTAATAAAATCAGTGATAAAATTGTATATAAAAACTTTATATTGTTAAATAAGTTAAATTTAAAAGAAATCAGGTTTCCCTAAATTAACTTTAAAATATAAATGCCAAATTTTTTAAACTTATAAAATTATTAAGCACCATGTAAAAATAAAAACATTTCCACCACACATTTATTCTAAATGCATAAAATATCATTATATTTTTAGCCACTAAAATAATAAACAATATGTATAATATATATTGCATAATTTATGACACATTCTGTGAAAAGTTACTCTTTCAAGAAAAATTTATTATTTCATTACTAGATATTACCATAAATTCAATAAGAAATATAATATTTTTAATTAATCTCAATAAAATTCTAAATTTATTTGTGCATACAATACTACTGTTTAGTATTTATTACATAATTCTTATAAAAATTTTGTCTTATATTTATTTTAATCATTCGTCGCTTTTATTAATGAAAATGAAAACGAATGAAATTTTTGCTCTTCAGCCTTCAATCATCAGCTAAAATGTATTGTTTTGTGTGTAAGTAGAGAGAATCAACAAATGATATTTCTCAAATTTTCACAATATCAACAAATAAATACTTCAATTATTTAAAGAAAAGAGAAAGAAAATTTAAAAGGAAATTATTTATGAAGAGAGTTACCTCATTTCTGTCAATTAGATTATTAGGAAAATGCAATAAAGGAATATGTGCATTGTATATTATTCAACTGTCTTTTTTCTATGAAGTAAGTTATCTATATTTACTTTTAAAACAATTATTTACTTATATCATAAACATTACTTTAACAGTATAGTTTCTAAATCAACTCATCCTTATTTTTAGAATTATCATTTAAAAATATAATTGCATTATTTAATAGAAACATATTTATTAATCTAGAGTGTTAAGGAAATTATTATTCAAAGAAAAGTAAATATATTAGAAACAAATAAACAACAGTTTATATTTTCATAGTTTTTTAAATTTTTTATTTCTTTATAAATTACTCATTTTAAGCTTTCAAGGATTCAACGACATTATATAATTACATTAGAACTAGTTTAATAATTTACATCAATATAATTCTCATTCTGCTTACATACGAAATTTTGTCCAAAGTTCAGTTGGAAATGGACACAAACTTATAATATGATGTTAGTTTTTTACTACCTTAAAATGTATATTTTATGTCATAATTCTGATAATAGCATTTGTAAATAAAAACATTTATAATTAAAAGTGGTTATAGCGTTTGTGACAAATTAACACTGACTTGAACTCCAAAGTTTCTTTAGTGAAGTTAGTTTAAGCAATGCAATATTCTGCTTCAAAACACTTCTTGCTTCAACAAAGAAGCATAAGATTCATTTTCTCCATTTAAAATTCTCATCTATGGAATACTGGTGGGAGAACTGGTATAATATTTATACAGGGTGCGTCAGAACCGACTAAGAACCTGATGTATAGAGGAAAAATGTTTTTATTTTCTAAATTTGTACATTTTACATTCATTTGATTTTGAAAACAATTTCCTCAAGATAGAGGTTGTTAGCATCAATTCGTTTTTGTAGATGATCGCTGAAGTTTCGAGCAGCTCTTGGCAACATATCGCGGGGTTATGGCATTCACTTCATCAATAATCCGTTCTGTTAACTCTAGTAGGGTGTGAGGGGAATTTTTGAAAACCTTTTCCTTCAGATGTCCCCAAAGAAAGTAGTCACACAACTTCAAATCGCATTGCAGAATTCATCCCACACTGCTGTCTGAAATCTCCAATGCAACAAGATGTCATCAATCAGAAAGTTGGTGGGATTGTTAAACTGCTGTTCTCACTTGTTGCACATTCTCTGCCGTTCAGATGGATTTGTGTCAGTTATGAGTATCTATTCTTAGTGTGCTACCAGTTTCCTTCAACTGCCAAGCCAAGGATCAAATTGTGTTTTCATTAAGAACGACATTGTTGAGTGGAATATTTGAACTGTCGCCGAAAAGCTCGTTATGTAGCGATCACAGATCTGTTGTTTTCATAATAAACACGAATGGTTAATACGATGTGCACAGGCCCAGACCATGTTGGCTATGAAATGGGGTCACCCATTCAAGAAAGACAGACCATATGCAACTGTCTGCCCCCACCACGAACCCAACGGTAATCGACAGAAATGGCTTTAGACAGACTCTGCCGCACCCTATATAATGGTTCCCTTCTTCCTTCTACATTCTCAAAGTAAAATTTTTCCTAAAAAATTAAGACATTTCCAGCTATTTTTCTTCAATATTTGCAAAAGTATTATCTCGAGTATAATTTCACTTTTCCCAATACACCATGAGACAAAAATACATTAAAATGTAAATAGAAATAATTATTTAAATATTTAATAACTTGGCATCAAAAAAGAGTTTTCAAGCATACTGCACCTCATATGATTTAGTTTTAACTAATCATTGTGTGAGACTTGATTTCGTGATGCCAGACAACATTTTGAAATACTGTTATTTAAATTGTTTTGTAACGTGTACACGTTTATGCAATAAGCTATATAACTTTGTATTTTGAAATTTAGGATGAATTTACTATCAGAGTTAATTTTTAACTCATTGGTTTTTATTTATTTCACTATATCGCATACAAAAAATATTTAATGCATATACTTTTTTGTTTACATTGCATAAATTAAATGCATGTTTTTAATACTTCATAAAGCGATTAAAAATCAAAGAATTTTTATCAATGTTTACAATTTTAAGGTTTATAAAAAAGCTTTTATTTTTAGATAAAAGAATATTACAATCTTCTTAGCGTAATTGTCACTGTAGTGTAATATGTATACCTACTTAATTTTAGGTTTATTTATAGGTGGTGGTTGGGTATTGTGACGCAAGGTCCAACAGAGAATAAGCTGCGCCAAAACCATTAATACTTGTAGTAACACTAATTTATTTATGCTAAAGTATTTGAAGGTTATTGTCAATGTTAATCTTATTGTTAAAATATTTGAAGGTTATTATCAATGTTTGCACTTTTAAAGTTCATAAAAACTTTTATTTTTAAATAAAATAATATTGCAACCTTCTTAGCGTAATTGTCACTATAGTGTAATATGTATACCTATTTAAGATATGCTTTTACAATTTATTTATGGGTAGTGGTTAGGTTTTTTGGCGCAATGTCCAAAACAGAGCAAACTGCGCCAAAACTTTGATTTTTTGTAGTAATAGCAATTCATTTATGCTAAAGTATTGCAAGGTTGTTTTAAAGCAATGAATGTCTCACAGATACTATTCGTTTGATATCAAGAAGATTTTGGTTACCTTTTGAAGTCTGTGTATGAATCACAAGATATTATAAAACGGTCCTACTTTATGGGATACAAAAATAATTTCAAGTAATTATGATCATTAATATCTGATTAAGAGAGCCACATCATTTACGTGGTGAATCTGTAATGGAAATACATTTAAGAATATCAAATGAAAAGAAATTCGGTTCAGAAAATTGTTCTCCATAAATAAATTTATTCATTTTTTTAGTTTAATATCAATACCAAAAGCAAATTTTATTTACTTTTGCAATTAAGGCTGAACATTTATCATACAAGTGTAAAATGGTATAGACAATACAGGCTCTTATGCAAAATTTTAATCGCTTCACTTTATAAAATTTCAATTTTTTCCCCAAAGAAGTAAACATTTGATTTTTGATTTTTTTATTACATAATCAATGACAAATTAAACAAAGAAGGTAAAATAATCATAGCAGCTTTTTATATTTTACAAAACAAATCTCAATTACCCAAAAACTATAATGAAAAATGCAATAAAACATGCATATATTATTTACTTAAATTCATTTTTGGACCACCGCACCTTCTCTAATACGATCGTTGATCTAAAAATTCTACTTCTGAAAATTTAATTCATTTCACCATGTAAAAGTATATGATACTTTTCTGTTTTTAAAATTATTTTTCATATAATTTTTTATCATAAACTATAAACATGTCTTTAGTTTATAATTTAATCAATCTAAAAATCATCTATAACAGTTAATATAACTTTTCCTACAAATTTCTCAAGTCAATTAATAATAAATTCAAGTAAGTAAATTTAATATAATGGCATTTAAACTGTCCTCATTAATCAATGTTTTCTAAATAGTTAGTTGTACGAAACAATAGAATTAAATAATATTCTAAGTCCATTCTTCTTATACTGAGAAATTATCAAATCAAATATTTTCAGTTTTAAACTTGAGCTCATTTTAAAATACAAATTAAATACATGAATTTTTAGATAAATTACATTTTTGTATGCTTTATCACATAAACACAACATTTATTTACTCATATTTTTATTATTCATTAAACCCTAAGGATTCCGGAAGATTTCGCAAAAAATAGATTTTCCTACCATTACAAATTCTGTACTAAAACCCTAAAAATGTTCCTGATGGTCATAAATACTTCACTAAAATATGAAGTGTATTTTTAAAGGCTAACAGCACTCATTTGATTTTAAGCAAAGAGGATTTTCTGAAAATTTACTGTTAATATAAAATGATTTTTCCTTAGAAAACGCAATTACTTTTTTGTTTTTAGAGAAGAAAACTAAAGATTTACAGAATACGTTATATTTTACAATAAATTACTAATTAAAATTTTATTTTCTAAGAAATAATGATATTTTTTTAAAAGTATATTTATGAAATATAAGACAAGTTTTCTGTCTCCAATTATAATCTTATTCCATTTATTGTGAAAATATTCATAATCAATTATATTTGAGTTAGTTAATATAATATTTTTAAAATCATAATTTCATTAGATAAAAATTTAATGCATATTAGTTTAAATTTTTTTAAATTTTTACAAACTCTAATATATATATATATATATATATATATATATATATATATATATATATATATATATATATATATATATATATATATATATGTATGTATATATAGATATATACATACATATATATATATGTATATATGTATATATATATATATATATATATATCTATCTATATATATATATATATATATATATATATATATATATATATATATATATATATATATATATATATATATTATTAAAATAGTTCTAATTATATTTACCTTCAGAGTATTCTTTGTTCAATTCTGCGTCAGTATTCATTGAATTTTAAATTAGAGACTTATATTTCTAATATATTTAAATTACAAACATATTTCTAATCAGAAAAAGAGTTTTTGCTTACTTATTAATAATCTTATATAAAGTAAAAGATTAAATATTAAATATTTGGAATATTGTGTTTAATGAAAGTTTCTATAAACTAATAATAGGTCTTGTGAAAAATTATTTTAATAAATATTCCGAAATTATAGTTCGAGCCCTTTTTCATTTAATTTATATATAGATTATATTAAAATTATAGAATTTAAAATGTATCGAAAAATTAAAGTATAATAAATCAATCATTAAAATTTTAAATTTTAAGTACAGAATTCTTATTTTGTAGGTAAAAAAAAAATTATATCGGCTAATTTCAAAAATCTGTATTAATGGCGTTGTACCATTTACAACGCTGAAACTGAAGAAAATTTTATTTAAAGAAAGTTTTGACAATTATTTCTAGAAAAAAAAAGACAGTATTTAAACTTTAAAAATTACGGTTACATTAGCAAAACTTTGAAATGTTGAATTTAATATCTATTTTTTTCATGAAATGTGATCTGCATAACAAAAAATTCATAAATGGTGATAAAATGACACTTATTATTTAAAATGTTTTTCGATTGAGAGGACCATACTGTATTTTTCGTGCTGTAAAAAATGCATCACAAATGTCATCAACTTTAAATCAAGTAAGTAAGGAAATGAAAAATCTATAACAGGACTTAATTCTAGTATAAGGTACTTATATATATATATATATATATATATATATATATATATATATATATATATATATATATATATATATATATATACATTACATACATTGCAGAGAGAAAATATAGAACTTCATAACAAGACATATTTCAAGTCAAATAAGTTTGTAGATTAAATACATATATTCCAGAATTCAGGTATAATAACAGTCATAAATCCATTGCAATGAGATTCGGAAATCTTTTCAACCACTGAATTTTTAAAAATGCACAGAAATAATTCTATTACCAAGTCTTTAATAAAAACGTGATACTACATGTAAGGTTGTGCCTTCTTCCAAACATCTGCGTTAGATGGAATATTTATTAATTGAAATTTTGGAATTACTTCGGTCTTTCAGGATAGTGAGCATCCATTAACATTGAAGTTAATGATAGACTTACATATTTGTAGCAATTAATGAAGTTGTAGCTTTTCCAAAAAATTAAAGGCTGTTGATGAAGTTGATCCAGATACAGCACCAACCAATCACCTTTTCCTCTTATAATAATATTCTGTCCACTCAAATTGCAACAAAAAATTAGACAAGAGGTATCGCAAACAAATTTCTTTTGTAGATAACATGTTGACCAAGTATCAAATGATAAAATTTACAGACTTCTGTGAAGTGTGGTTTTTGCCAAAATCAGTAGCCAGAGTAGCCACCATTTTTGGAGATCACCACTGCCACACGCCTCGGCATTGATTCCAAAAAAAAGTTTGGATGTGTTTCTTGAGGTACAGCAGACCAAGGAACTTCCACACGATGGTGAAGTTGATCTATTGTGGCAACTGGAGATGTAATCTAGGTCAATTGTTGAGCAACAATGGATCACATGTTTTCTATCGGTGAAAAACCCGGAATGCGAGCCGGCCAGGGAAGCAATTCAATCAGGTGATTAACGAAGAACCCTTGGACAATGCGTGACACGTGTGGCCATGCATTTTTATGTTGAAATATGGTTGTGGGTAAGACCTGGAATTAAGGAAAGACAGCTGGCTCCAACACCGCGGAGTTGTAGTGCTGCGTACCTACAATACGTACTAGAGGAGTGCGAGAGTGAAATCGTATACTGCTCCATAATATAATACCCGGTACTGTACTAGTGTGTCGCTAAATAACGCAGTTGTTCAGCATTTTCTCCCCAACGATGTATCCAGACTCAAATGCGACCATTGTGATGCTGCAGACAGATGCATGACATGTCAACAAAAACAATTTAATTCCATTTTGTTGTCCACATCCTTTTTTCCTCTTACCATTGGCTGCGGAGACGTCTATGGTTCTGCGTCAAGAGTAGACGAAACAATGGACGTCTTGCGTACCGACTCTGCAGTAAACGGCGTCGAAGGGTAAGCGCAAAAGCTGTATGATGCATTATTGACTGAATGTGCTGTACTATGTTTCGTGATGCGGCTGAGCGATTAGTCACTGCCATGCGCAATGACACAATTTGCCTGTGATCACTTTAATTAGTGCACTGAGGAGGATGCGATCAAGAATGTCAGTCCGTCGAACTGTCTTGCATCCAACGATTACATGTCCACATTACAGTTGTTTGGTTTCGTCCAACAAGACAACCGATTTTCTTTAAAGATAATCCACAATCTCGGCAGGCCACTATCCTTCCGCTGTCAAACTCGGATACTTAATCAAAAAATTATCGCTGTTTTCTACGAGGTATAATTGATCGTTTCCTTAAAAAATGCACAAGAAAAACACAATTGCCGAACTTGAAATCGTCGAAATCTCAACGCCTTAAATAGCGCTTTGAAGAGGCACCACAGGCGCGGGTGATGTGTGCCTGCGTTGAAATTTTAATCATTTGCATATCTCACCTCTACTAATGTACATATGTTGTAAATTTCATATTGTTTGCATGCTTCTTTCAGGGTGTTGAATTTATGGTGGCCAGCAGTGTATTTGGATTTTGTCATGTAGATATTTGTCTCGCCAGTGTATCTAGTTCTTCGAAATCATGTTATTAGTCAATAACAATGAGCCCCATTTGTCTACAAAATGCATGAAGCTCACCTGTAATTCTTGTCACAGTAGATACACAAGCGTTCAGGATGTCCAGTCACAATTATTATCATCCGTGATAGTCCTAAATGTGTTTAAGCTAATACAGAAAGATTTAGATGTCAGTATGTAGATTCTTGGGGACCATAGAACTCAACAGCTGCAGAACGTGTAAATCACTGCTTGCACTTTCAAGGGTAACTTCGTTTATTATCTGATAGGTTTCTGCAACAGTCTCAAAAAGAATGGAAGATTACTCAGGTAAGCACTAATTATATTTACAACTATTTTTTCAAATTTACTTATCAAGTACCATACAACTTTTACAATACGCGGACTACAATGTTATCCGTGGTTTCTGTAATACACAAGCATTGCCTTCAAGACATTTATTTGTGTCAATTAAGATAAAATTCTTTAAATTTTTCCTATATATTTTACCAATACGTACTCTGTTATATCATAGAATGAAAAAGCAAGATAATGGCAGTGAATTCTTCATTGTTTTTTATTTTACCTAAGGTGATTATTTTCATATTGTCGGTATTATATGATGAACTACGAAATTATGAATACTTAGATCTCTTCTTTTTTTTCTTTTTTTTCAAAACATAATAAAAAAGCAACAGTAACAGCTGAACGCTCAGTGTAATATTTGATGTCATTAAAATGGTATGTCTCTCTCCGATAAGAATACCATAGTTATTTTTTTTTCTTTTTAGAGTTGCAGATTTTTATACAACAGACACCATTCCTGGACAATATAGGATATTTTTCCATGAAGATTTCATTTGAATAAATGCCTAAGGAATATCATTCGAAATTTTGTCCTTAACATTCAAGTTTGCAAAGTTTAACTGTCTTTTTTACATTCTCTTAGAGTTCATACTTCAAAATTATTTATGACAAACTTTTACTCAAATTTAGTGATCAGTATAACAACTAATGACTCACGCATCGGAATGACTTTTTTTATAATCACTTCATATATATATATATATATATATATATATATATATATATATATATATATATATATATATATATATATATATATATATATATATATATATATATTAATATTTTTATCTAAATTGTTATTTTAAGAATGCACAGGAGGTACCTGATATTTAAAAAAAGGAAAAATGTTTTATTTCTACTAATAAAAGATTTTCATTAATTTAAATGTAAGTCATTCTCAATTTTGTACTTATTTTCATACGAAATACATTAATTTATCAATATCTTTATTTTAGAACTCACATATTGTTTGTTATAATAAAAAGAGACGAAAGCTTTCCATGTTAAATTATTAAACTTAAATACTATGATTATTACATAATATTATATGTGTGCTTTATATATATCACATATTTTTAATGATTTAAGGAGGAAAATTAGTCTGGATTGTGGACTGATTGGATTTTCTTCTATGCAATATATATTATTTCTAATCTATCAAGCTATAACTATTAACTATCCTCTACAAAATACAATGCATATTAATCTGTAATCTATAAAAATATTACTAATTTATAACATTCCTTCTCAATGAAATATATCATACAATAAATGTTAAAGCATTGTGTAACTTTTTCTGTTGGGCGTGACTAATATTAAACAATAAAAAAATTTAAACATTAAGTAAAATTATACTAAACTCTTTCTTTTATTTAATCTTCTCAAAGCTTTTGCAAAAAATAAGTTTAAAAAAGATCCTAAATCAAGATTATAAGAGCTGAAACTGTTTTCTAACTTAAAAAACTTACAAATTATCATTCAAAAAAAAAAACTTAAAGTTATAAAACGCATTTTCACAATATTTATTATTTTTACATTAAATACAAAATTATATTGTATTAAAATACAAGCTTAAAAGCTGTTACATTTTCAGTCTATAAATGTATTGGACATGTAAAATATTATGTAGGATTAAAACCAGAAAGTGAGATTATTATACTATAATTGTATGAGTTTTAATGAATTATTCATTCCTCTTTAATTTTTTATGTATTATTTTATACCTATATTAATATGAATAATAAATTATACTTAATTCTGAGAACATTTTAAGATTTTAAATTTTAAATATGTATCCACATAATTTTGAACTGTATTATTATAAAATTTGTTCAAACAAATTGTTGTTTCTTTATATATAAAATAGTCTTATATATCAAAATATCACATAGCACATTAATATTGGAGTTTTTCTATAAATTAAAAATATTATCAAATTAAAAAATATTTTAAATAGCATAACATTTCCATATGAACTCAAACACTTAGTTATTATGTATACATAATTTTTATTCTTATAAATTGCAACTTTCTTTTCTTAGAAATGTACTTTCTGTTACCTGTTAACTGGTTACGCCAGACTATTATAAATAGTTATTTTTTCAGATATCATTCTACTGTAAAAACATGTATTTATATATATATATATATATATATATATATATATATATATATATATATATATATATATATATATATATATATAATATATATATATATATATATATATATATATATATATATATATATATATATATATATATATATATATATATATATATATATATATATATATATATATATATATATATATATATATATATTGTTTAATAACTTGAAATTACAAAATCATAGGATTTTTTTTTTAAATTACCAAAAATCATGTTATTTTGAATCTTAGAAAAACTTAAAAAGCCATATTTATTAACAAATTATTTTCATGAATTTTCTAAAACTTATTTTAGTTTCCACTATTTCAAGAGCATAGGTTAGTATTCTTTTGCATTATTTTCTATAATACAAAATTTATGTATCATATGATCATTTAAAAATATTTTTTTAATTTGTAATTAATATAAATATTACTTTAAAAATTCTTTTCCAGTGCAATATTAAGCACTTCCTAATTAAAACATTGATTTCAGAAGTCTTAATAAAAAAAACACTGTAGTTGAAATTCAAATAGCGAAATTCTTCAATAGGCACCTAAAAATAAAGATCTTGTAAACATTTTATGCTATCTACCATTTATGTCCTTCAGAAAATGTGTCATGAGTTATAAAAAAGAAACATCAAACCCTTTCAAGTACTCACTCCGATTAAGTTGCTTTCATAAAGCAAGAAACGCTCAATTTTTATCTTGCAATAACCCTTCTATCACCCAACAGAGGCATGATACAAATTTATTTCTAGAAAAAAAATCTGTTAACTGTTTCTAAACAAGAACAAATAACTTTACATTGTCTTTTTAATATTTTACACACGTAAAAAAATTAAAAGGATCTGAAATTTTTATTATGATGAAAAAATTACAAGCTCACAAAAAGAATTCTTATATACATTAATCTATTATATAATTGATTAGAATCGAATTTGAACCGCACTCAGAAAGCAAATGCTTGACAGCTTATTAAATTATTAAGCGTTTCGACTTAATAGACATTTTTTAATGGTTTTCATATTTCAAAATTAATATCTATGTAATGAAAATATTTATTAAAATTAAACGAAATTTTTAATTTTCTTTTAGAATATAACTAAGAATTTCATATTATATTTTTAAATTATCAATTTTATGTCACTTATACTATACATAATCATTTATATGCAGTAAAATAGTTTTTATTTAATCTTTTATTCGTCTTTATCACTTATTCCTTTTTATTGCTCCTCATATTTGATACTGTGTAACATGTTGCCATGTGCAAGTATGAAAAAATTAATGAAATATGAATATATATATATTATAGCTCCTAATACAACATATTTGAACAGTAAGACAACACAAATTAACAAGTTTAAAAAGTAATTTAAGTAATTGTTAAGGTGACATCTTGCACTAGAGAATTATTAAATGTAGGCAAATAGGATTCGTTTTCTGAATCATTTTATTAGATAAATTATTTTTAAGATTATTCTAATCAACATGTAATTGTAACAATTGATAGTAACTTAACTTCAAGAATAAAAAATTCTGAGATTAAAGTACCTTGATAATAATTCTCTACAACGGTAGACCAAGGAAAGATATAAAATGATACACAAACTCTTTTTTTTTTTTTTTTTTTTTTTTTTTTGTAAAATTAAAATTCTGATACTTTTTATTGTGTACTTGTTAATAAACTATGATGGGATGTCTTTTTAAATTCCTCTATTATTTTTTTCCAAAGGCGGGCCATAACAAGTCCAGAAACTCCTATACATTTGTCGTTATCCAACGGGCACTTATGAACCAAGTCACGGAGGTGAGTAGCATCACCCTCTCCATAACCCTATAAACCCGTTTATGGCATGGGCCACATTCATACATCATTTGTCTTTGCATAACATCAAAAGAGCAATCCTTAGTAAAATAAAGTGTTACAGAGTTTCCTTTTATGCTGATGCGGCTATGAACAGGCAATGGAAAACTCTACTTAATGGGATCAATAAAATCCCTGGCTCTTTAACATGAGCTGTTGTTGTCGCTTGTTTCCGGGTGACAAATGGACATGACTATCTACAAAGCCATCTGCACCGAATAGGTGTAATGGACTTTGATGGTTATCCATTATACGATCGTGATGATATGGATGCTGCTCACCACCAGAACTGCCATGAAATTTTAAAGTTTATGACTAACAACTCTTTTATGGTTACAAAATGTCTTTATACACACATGTTTTTATACTTGTTCATCTTTTTATTGGGCTGCTCATAGATTAATGACAGAGAAGCCGAGGACACGCGTAGGGTAAAAAAAATTCATACATCATCACAGAATAAAGGACAGAGAAACACAGAGAGAACATAGAAAGAATCCATGCCCGAACCGGGCGCAGGAATCAAGAATGCTCCTGAGCCCACAGCTCAGAAGTCAGGAAAGCTAACCACTCACCCATCGATCGGCAATTTCTCTATCACAGACAGAAATATATTTTTATCTAAGCTATTTCTTAACAAAATGTGTTAAATTCTTTTTCGTCTCTGAACAAGTGCCTTTGAGTCAATTTTTATCAACATAAAAAGAAGGCATGCGTCCCTGTAGAAATATTTCAGACGGAAGCGCCATCTGTTTTCTTAAAAAATAACCCCATGAATCATTCTTTCTTTCCAAGCGGAGATTTATGAGCATTTAAAACAAGTCATCGTAAAGAGTCCTTCGTATCACGTTTGAGAAAAGTTGAATCATCAACAAGAGGTAAAGTCGTACTTTTGACTTTCATAAATCATCAGCAGTTATGTGAAATCTGTATGATATCCTTCTCAAACACATTAAAGTTATAATTTTATAGCTTTACATTTTCTTGAACTTTTTTTTATTTTAATTTTGTTATTTCACAATAAAAGAGAGGAAGCAGCGATCGTTTTTAAGTAATTTTATCTGTGTTGAGAATATTGCAAATATGATTTAAATCAGAGAAGTATATATCAAATAACTACGAAGAAAAAGAAAATGCATGCATCTAATTTGAAAATGAGATTGGAAGCATAAGGATTAAAAGTTCAACAATTTTCAAAAGATAGTGTATACAAAAATGACCTGGCAATTTGGAAAATATGGCACATCAAACTATGTCAAGTGAAATCTAATTGATGAAAAATAAAATTTACATTTTTGAAACAGTTTGAATATCAACTACAATATGTGAGTTTCTAATATATTCATTTGGTTAAGAAACAATGAAGAAGAATTTTTTTATATCATTTGCTATTAAAATGTGTCTGTAATTCACTTATTCCAAAATTCAAGATTATATTCTTAGATCAAGGATGAATATTTTGTAATGATCATTAATCCTATGAATTTTGAATGTAATAAAGGTATTGAACAATTTAAAATAAGAAAAATAAAAGTTATTGCCATTAAATATTTATCAGTTTTACCAAGAAATTTCTTTTATGAAATTGAAGAAATGGTTTATTTCAATACAATCACAATGTACAACCTCCCAAAAAAACTATTTCTAAGTATACCTATGTTTGATATTAAATTGTGAGTAACTGTGACTGTCAAGTAAAACCCCATTTTAAAGGTATGAGGATAAAAACAAACATTTTATTAAAATATTTTCATTTTTTCCAAGCAGAATCAACTAGTTTGATGTATAAAACTTAAATGATATGGAAGAAGATACAACATTTTGCACCATTAAATAAATAGCTTAACTGCTAAAAACTGATATGCTATTCTTTTACCATTCACTACATATGTACTTTTCATTAGGCATTCCTTGGTGGATTGATTTAAATTTTGGTTGTGTATTCTCATTTCCTTCGGTGTGTTGATGGTAGGCCATTATCAAATTCTCGCGAATAGGAGCCTAATAAATCTTCAAAATATCTGTCACAACAGGAGCACTAAAAAAATACGACTATTAATTGTTTAAAAAACTTCTTAGACTATAAAGTACGAATTTTTTTATCTAAAAATGTTTTACCAACTCTAAAACAGGATGAATTCAAATCATGAGGTGATTCGAGCTGATCAGCACTCCATCCTATTCATAATTATCACTGTGTTGAATTTAAAATTCGTAAATAAGTTTCCAGTAGCAATCATTTCTATAATCTAATTTTTCAATAATATTCATATGGAACGTGTTATGATTTAATATAGTATTAAACACAATTTATCAGGTTCAGTTTATAACGTTTAATGTTTAGTTAGTTCTTGTTATCCCAAATATATCAGTATGGTATTATTTACTGTGACAATGTAGATAGTAATGCATGTAAATAACAGGAAATAATGATATGAAAATACTACTTATTTTTTATATTTTGATAAAAACAATATAGAAATTTTAAATCAAGATACTGTCATCTAAGGTCTACTTAATGTCTATAAAATGTCTATTTTATAAATATTTTTATATTAAAATATAAGATAAATGAGCATAATAAATCCAAATTAATATTTTTTTTTTTGTATTATTTTTAAAAATTATATTTATTCACTTATTTGTATTGATATTTATGATTATTTCTTACCTTAAATTGAAAACTTTGTTAGTAATTAACTTATATTTTCTAAAGGCAGTTTTATACTTAATTTAAAAATTCCAAATAAACTTTTTTGATTATCTCAGATTTATTCCATACGTAAACTTAGCTAATAATTCATAACCATTAAGTTGATAAATAAATTTTTAAAATAAGCAAACCGTGGACAAAAATGTTGGTAATAATTTAATTTTACTTTGTATTTAAAACTTAAATTCAGAGACAATAACTGAGTTATTTTTTAATATAAAAAATTATATATATCATGTGAATATCATTATAAAAATTAATAAAAGCATGTGGGAGTCAACATGAAACATTCAAAGAATACGATTATAGCTACGAATTACACAAACGTATTTTATAATGTTATAACAGTTTCAGTGATATTTTTGCCGACCAACTTGTCTAATGGACATCGTTCCTGACTACGGATAGGGAGGTCAAGGATTCGAATCCAGGTTCGGACATGGTTGTACTTTCTCTCTCTATCTATCCTGTTTTTGTCCTTTCCTTGCATGAATTGGTTGTCAATAGTTGTCTGCCATATAAAGGGATACCTATGGCATGAGTGTACTGAGAAAGTAGGATTCCACACCAAAATATGGTTCAATTGAAAACACACAGATTAAATGCCTCAAGCCATTCATTTCTGGGAACAGATGATAAAAATGCATTTATAGCCACATCATTCTCTTCTTCTGAATGAAGACGACGTCCACATAAGTTCTTTTTTAGATTACAGAATAACCAAAAGTCGCACATAGCTAGATCAGGCGAATACGGTGGAAGTTCGATCACTTTAATTTGATTTTGTTTAAGAAACTCAATTGTTAATCCGGCTGTATGTGAAGATACATTGTCATTGTGAAGCATTAGTTTCCTAACATTCAATTCTTGTAGAATTTCTGGAAGACATTTAGTGGTATACCAGTTTGCTGTTACTGCTTCTGTCGTTCCAACTTGATGGCTTTGACCAATCCCGTACTTTTGAAGAAAACGGCATACATCACTTTTTTCAGTGCGTGTTGTTTTTTCACCATTGTCGGCGTGGAATCATCTTCAAAGACCCATACTTTGATTTCTTGAACGTGTTGGAACGTCAAAAAACAGTATGTACGTTTCATCACCTGTTTCAGTTTTATAAATCATGTGGTGTCCACCATCATTTAGCAGTTTAAGAGTTCTTTTCTGTTTCTGACACGCTTTTCTTTTTGGTGCAGAGTTAGATTATGGGGAACCCAACGGCAAACTACTTTTTTCATATGTAATTCTTCATGAATGATTTTGTGTATGGCTGCGTATCCAATGTTAAGTTCCTTCTGTATCATGTGGTAGGTACAGCGATTATCATCCATTAACATTTTTCGTATGGCAGACACATTATCCGGGATTACTGCCGACGGTAGCCTTCCTGGGTGTTTTTCATCCTGAAGAAATTTGCGACCTCTTCTACATTCTCTTAACCATCTGAATACAGTAGCCCGAGCTGGAGATTCATCACCAAATGCTAATTGCAACCGTTGAACGCATTCTTCTTGATTTAATCCTGCTTTAAAATCGTAGAAAATCATAGAGCGAAAATGTTCTCGCGTCAACTTCATTTTCTTTTTTGTTTAAAATTTGTTCTACGCTAAACAAGTTGAAGTAAATCAGTAAAAAAATTCTCTTCTGTGTTAAAATACTTTTTATTTTAAAATTAAACCGATATTTTATTTTGTAAATTCTCGTCTGCGTGTATCTCAAAAATTTCAGAGTAACCCTCGTATTTTTAGCTATTTAAATTTTAACTTATTTTTCATGCTTATTTTCTTAAATTATTTTCTTTCAATGCAGTTACCTAAGCTGCAGTGCAATAATAATATTATAGTTTATCTATAATCTTACAACTACCAAAAACATTATGAATTTTTAGACAAATATATACATCACATTTATGTGTATATTGTTTTTCATGCATTGACAATTTTTAAATTTACTATTTTAGTTAAAACTAATAATAATATTTACTGGTATTTTAACAGTTTAAAAGTACAACTAAAAACATGTGACATTCTCTCATATTCTTCATCTTTTCTTCTTCTAAACCTGATGTTAAGTTATAGAAAGAAAAAAGTCTCATAAAAAACAAAAGTTCTTTTAGTGAAACCGTCAGTTTTTTATTTAATAATTTTTAACTAATAATGTAAAGCAGAAGTTGTAAGGATTCTAACATTTTATTTTTTAACGCAATTTTATTTTTTTCCTTATTAATAAATATTTATTTTCAAAAATTTTTAATTGACAATATAGCCCATAAAACTTTCAGTATTTCCCCAATTTTGGAACAACAAATCAATACAATAAGTTATCCTTACTTATATCAATTAAATAATCTATCACATCTGACAGTTGAATATCTCTCTAAAACAAACTTTGCAACATTTTCCTCCTCAAATATAAGATTTCGATATCAGAGTTTTCACTCATCAACCATGAAAAAACTAGTTCGCTCCTCGAAAGTCTCTAAACTAAAACAAAATTTGACATTTATTACTTACTCTGTTGTTTCATAACTTCTTATTGAAGATCTTAAGTAATCTTAAGTGCCAATGTAACTTTCTTTGAAGAAAAAGTTTTATAAATACACTGGAATTTTTCTTCAAATCATTAAAACCTTGAGTGGTTTTTACAGTTATCGAAAGTAAGTAAACGCGTTTGATCATTCAAGTAGTGGAAAGAGTTTGCCGTGATTCCACTTATGTGATTACATTGCACACAGTGATTACGTGACACGTCAAGAATTTTAACAAATGAAATAAAAAGTGATTTGGAGTAAAATTAAAATCACGGCAGCTAAGGAAATTCTCCTTTCTTTATATTAATTTAATGACATTCGCTTCGTGAAGAAACGTGACATTTTAATCTAATAAAACTTCTTATAGGATTTCATCTATCTATGTGTACATGTATATATATTTTTAAAGGCAAATATTTTTACATATTTTTAATGAAATTAGTGTTCTAAAAAATGATTTAGATTTACATATCACATATTTCCCATTTCAAATGAGATTTTCTAGTGTTTAATTATTTTATTTAGAATTGATTATTAGTCTTTCTCAAGTTTAAAAACTTAATAATATAATCAGTAATATACTAGGTGTAATTGCTAAAATTAAAAACTATTAGATTTTATATTCTGACTTCTGTCTATTTTGATTAGAATTATCTCATTCTATTTAATTATGCAATTTATTTTATATTCTACACTTATCAATGTTTTTCGCTTTCTTATAATAGATGTTTATTAATTTTCAACAAACAATTTTGAAATTATATTAATTCATATGGTTTAAATTTAGCCTCCAATAATAGAACAAAACATTAAATAATCATATAACTTATCATCATGTTATAAAGAAATTATTTTAATCGAATAGCAATAATTTGCTATGTTAAACATTTTCGTTACAGCATAATAGATATATATATATTATACTGTAACGAATATACATATATATATATATATATATATATATATATAACTATCAACAATGGCACTACAACCCTGTGTGGGTCCTGGCTGTCTTAATGAGCTTATTCCATCTTGACCTATACTCAGCAGCACTTTCCCAATTAGATGTTCCAATAGTATTAAAGTGTATTAAAGTCCCTATCAAGACAATCAATCCATCTGATTTTGGACCTACTTCTGGAACGCTTTCCCATTGGCCTTGCAAGAAAGATTTTTTTAGGGGTACGTTCAGTTGGCATATGAATAACATGGCCAGCCCATCTCATTCTTTGTATTTTAATGTATTTGACATCAATGTCCTTAAATCTTTTGTATAATTCATGGTTAAACCTTCTACGCCATACCCCATCTGTCTCCATTCCATCATAGAAGCTTCTCAAAATTTTCCTTTCAAAAATAGCCAAACGGCATTCATGTTTCTGTGTCATGGCCCAAGTCTCTGAAGCATAAGTTAAAATCGGTCTAATATTGCTTTTATATAGTAACATTTTTGTCCTGTGTTTGATATATTTGGAGGTAAGATATTTTTTAAACCATAAAATGCACGATTTGCTGCAATTACCCTTTTGTTTATTTCGGGTCCCAAATTATCAAAGTTATTTATTTCAGATCCAAGGTAAGTAAAACAGCTTCAAAATCATAAGAGCTTATGGTGAACACAGAGCAAGGATGGTTTTGCCTTATGCATGACATATTTTGTTTTGCTTTGATTGACTATTAAATTCATTTTATTTGCCTCTCGTACCAATGACAGAAAGGATTCTTTAAGAGTATCAGGATTTCCAGCAATTAAATCCAAATCATCATCAAAGCCCAGGATTTGTAAACTTTTACTAAAAATGGTACCTTTAGTATTGCCATGATTCTGCAATATATATATATATATATATATATATATATATATATATATATATATATACTGTAACGAATATATATATATATATATATAATACTGTAACGAATATATATATATATATATATATATATATATATATATATATATATAAATATATATATATTTGTTAAACTAAAATATTTTTCATTTCTTTTAATTTCTTACTCTTAATATTGGACATTTATGAATAGAGATTCATTTAATGAAGCAATTACATGTCTCACGTTGTTATTCGAAATTTATTTTTGCCTTTCATTCTACTTACGAATTACGTTATCAAATATTAGTAGTATTTAATGAGGGGAGCACTTACCTTTTTGTATATGTGAAATTGAGTGCTAAAAATTAAATTTTTATTTCCAATACAATGAACATTTTTAAATTGAATATTAACTAAATAAATTTAATTGAATAAATTAAGTTAAATTAAAAAAACTTCAATTTTCAAAATAATTATTTACCGTAGAAAAACTTACGAACAATAAAGGTTAAAATAAAAATTGAATTAAATATATAACTGAAAATATAGAACTTGAATAAAAATATTTAAGTAAAAAACTAGAATGAAATTATAATTGAGTATTTCCTTTTTGAAACCAATTTATGGTACAATTTTGAAAAATATATGCCTCTTTATTTAATACAAACAATGTACAAAGATCCGATGTTTTAAATTGCATCTTCTTATGAAGTGTTGATGATAACAAAATCAGTAATTATTATTACTAACATTATAATCTATAATCTCCGCAACACACTTCGGGATGAAATCAAAAAGGGTTTGGTTGTATTCTTGGCTCATATTAGTTCAATCGGCTTCTACGTATTGCCAAAGTTCACCTAGTGTAACAGTGGGTGGTACATTTTTTTCTATAAACATGAATCAAATAGTTTCCAGTGGTAATAGAATAAGCAAACAAAGAAAGCAATTTGGTTTGATGGAACGAAAGAATTATTGAACAACGAATGCTACTTGTAATAGTGCATTATTATATTGGAACGTGGTTCAGGCCAAGCGCTGAATATATGGCAGAATCACAGGAACCAACAACTCAGAGATGTAGCGATGACTGTTCAGTGTACTACCAATGCGATCCAGAGGATTGCATGAGTGAAATCCAATATCACTCCAATCTACGATATCGGATCCGGGCAAGTGTGGCGATGTCTAGACTTGATTCCGACCATCATAGTGTTACAAGCAGAAGCAGATTCATCAGTAAAATCACCTGTCGGGATTTAGGCCAGGCTTACCCTGACGATCTAGAAGGCTCCACAGACGAGTCAGAAAACTGTTCCTAAAGTTAACTTTCTTCTACAATTAGTAATGGTGTATAAAAAATTTTTATGAACATAATGAAATTTATGAACTATATGTTCCAAATTGTTTGAACTTTTGAAACATTATGAGCCCGCTTTAGAACTTTAAAAACTTTTTTAATCCTATTCCCTTTTAGTAACTTAGAAACCTTTTAAATTTTTATTTTGAACCTAAAATGCTTTTAAAAGCTAAGGTTCTTATTAAACTTGTATAAACTGCCTGCCTGTATATAGTTATCAACTTTCGTATCATACCATTTTTGTATCCTTTTCATAATTATGTGTTCATACCATTTATAAAATTTCTTTCAATTTATATAATTTCGTTAATGCCATAATTAACCTAAATATTGTTAACCGTCTTTTCATTGATTGTAAACTGCTTCTCCATTGTTTGTTGTATGTGTCATTTACTTTTATTTTTAACTCATAGAAAATTTTTACATCTATTGCCTGATTTTCAGCAGGGCTTAAAGCCCCTTAAAATGTTTTGTAATTTCTTGCTACTAATTTGTAAGCACAATTTCTTTTCCTAGTTAAATGCCACGATGGTAGAGCCCTTACGAACCTCGTAGAGGTGTGGAGTACACTAGGTGTGAGGGAGACGGCACCTGTTAACCTTAAAGTACAGTCCGAGGTTTCCCCACACAGTTATGTATGTATTCCCATGCTCATCATTAATCACATTTTTGGAGTTGCAAACATTTATGTATTTTTAATCAAGGGTAAAAGAAGCAATGAATGCCTTGCAGACAATCCATCCAATCACAAAAGACAAAAGTATGAGTATACACCAAACGATGCATAACAGATACATTTTGTTGTGCAAGGGTTCGTGAAGTGACTGAACGAGCAATCACTGTCATGTTCTCAATATGCATATTCAATGGTACAAAGAGAAAGGCAAGATAGTTCCATTCAGTCCCCCGTACCATCTTACATCCATCAATTACTGATCAGAATCACAATTGCTTTGTTTCGTCTAACATAATAATCGATGACACAAAAGGATAATCAGAAGGTTTTATCAGAAGTTTTCCTTATAGACTGGTATTCTTCAAATTCATGTACTTCCTGGAAAGAGATTGAGAAGCATAGTTAAGCAGTTTACGAAAATAATAGCATGCAAAAAATGATAGCAGTACTTTGCATTGGCAATCTCTTCTCTCTTTATAGAATGGTTGCAGATAGCATTACAATTACCCATATTGTACACATGTATTGCAAAGCTAATGATTAGCATATGTTTCATCGCCGCAAAACATATTATGATAAAAGTAAAAGTTTTGAAAGTTGTTCTTTTGCTGATTTAATTAAAAAGAAAAAATCAAAACGTATATCAAAATTCTGCAATATTTAAATAAGAAATCATACATCTTGTTTGTGAGATACTTAACTGAAAGGTATTTTGTATTGACAATCTCTATTTTTATTTCCAACTTTAAATTGTTAAATGGCAACCTGATAACCTGAGAAGGTGAAAAGCACAATAATTGCTATATGAAGTTTATAACTTCCATATTCAACTGACACTAGACCTTTAAAAAATAGAACATTTAATGATTATTTTTAAAAGAATCATGCTCAAAGTAAACTAGAATAAAAAAAAAGGTGCTCTCGTTATACAATTAAAAAATTTCATATTTATTATACATTTCTTCCTTTAATTTAACTCTCATTATTGCAAGTTTTTGACAAGGTATCTTGCACAAAAAAGCATTGGGAAGCATTCACAGAAATTGAACTTCATTTTCTTAAACATTATTGAATTTAAAAACATAGTATCAGGCATTGCACTTGTTGATACAAACAAACAAATATAGTTACTATTAAATATTTTTAATTCCACATAAAGGGTTGAAAAAGAATACGAAATGTGGCATCTTTGTCAATCTTCATGCAATAAAAAAGAGTTATCTTGTTTTAATAGAATTCGTCTTAGTATAATATTATGGATAATGGGATGGGAGGAAAATTTCGTCAAAAGATTTTAAAAATTTTAAATACAAATGCATGATTTGATATTTGATTTTATATATGTAATATTAAACATAATTTATATATATATATATATATATATATATATATATATATATATATATATATATATATACATATATATATATATATATAGTGTCTCACAAAAGTGATGGGACACTTGTGCTTTACAAAAGGAAACCGTAATACAATAAATTAAAAATACATGGAAAAATTTTTTGTGGACGTGTTTCATATTTAAAGTTAGTGGCAATTATTACATAACTTACATTTTGCCAAAATATTAAAATTTTAATTAAATAAAAACACTTTTGTTTAGAACAGAGCAGAAAAAAAAGCTCACATAAGTGATGGGACACTTTCTTTTCCATCAAATATCCAAAAATTTTAGATTTTAATATTTTGTTGGATTTCCTTTTACTTTTAAATATGATTTAATTTTCTTGGAATGGATTTAACAAATTTTTTTGTGATTTCTGGGGTGATTTTACCCCATTCTTCTTGAAGTACCGATTTTAACTGTTGTTTTGAAGAAATAGTGTGTTTGCGAATTCTTGCCAATTGTTCGCAGTGAGATTTAAGTCTAGAGATTGTGGTGGTGTTTTTAGTATTATAGGACAGTTATACAACAGCCAGAGTCTAACGTTCAAAGCAGTGTGCTTGGGGTTATTTCCCTGGTAGAAATTAAAATCATTATGAAGGTTCAATTTTCAAGCTGAACATTTCAAATTTTGTGTTATATACTTGTTCTGATCCATTTTCTGTCAATAAAAACAAAATTACCAACGCCAGCGAACGATATATACCCCCATATCATAACTCTTCCTCCACTATGTTTTACTCTTGGCACCAAGTTCTGTTTACAAAATTCTTCCCATGGTTTTCTCCACACCAAGATTCTACGTTAAAAACAAAATATATTAATTTTACTCTCATTCGCAAATATAACTTTATTCGTAATCAGAATTTTTATTTATATTGTATTTTGTGTAAGCCTGTCTGAGTTTTCTATTCTTTTCACTTACGAAGAATATTTTCCTTGCTACTCTACCGTGATTTCCAGCAGATTGAATTACTCTCCTAATAGTCTCAGGATTAACAATTACACCATATAATGCTTGTAAGACAGCAGCAACTTTAGGAGAACTCATACTTGGATTTTTTATTTAATAATTCGGACGACAATTCGCTTTATTCCATTAAATAGCTTTGATGGTCGGCCATGTCATCTTTTATTCTGAATCATATGATTCCTCTTATATCGTTTAATGATACTGAAAACTGTTGAATGACACTAGTTAACTGTTTCAGCAGTTTCTCTAATAGATTTTCCACTTTCAATATGCCAATTAATAACTAATTTTCGAATTTCAGGCAAAGTTGGTCTGGGGAAAATTTCTTCCCCTTTCAGCATTATTTTTCTTTCGATAATAAAGACAAAAATAAAAAAGTGTTTTGTAATTAAGTTTTATATAATTAGAACTGCAATAAATTAAAAATATGTATGTCTTATTTTTCTTTTGCATTTTTACGAAAATAAAACTATTTTCATTTCTTGATACAATATATTGGTGTAAATGTATATCTGAATTTTAATATTACTGACTTAAAGTTTAAAAGCAATTTAAAGAAAATACTTAAAAAATAAAATTATACTTAATTTTCTGTAGAATTCAAACTAACATAATTTTAAACAGAAATATTATTTAAAATATCTTTAGAAATTTTTATGTAACTTTTTTCCTGAAAGCCATTTTTTTTTGTATTTTCTCTATTAAAATTATTTTAATAATAATAATAATTAAAAATGAATTTTTTATATATTTGCTCAAATGACTATAATTATTCTATATTTCTTGCTTTTATACCAAATAGTTTCTCGGAAATTATAAATAAAATATTGGTTTCATTTCCACGTATACTTTGTATAAACCTTTAATAGCATAGAAAACAGTATTTTACTTTATTGTTTGTATTTGAAAAAAAAATTATTTAGAAGTATAATTTTTTGCGAGCGATTTTGACATATATCGACTATTCAAATTATTTGGTTAGAAGAAATTATTTTATCTCAATAATGTTGATCTTGTTATTTTAATACTTTTATATAAAAGCATTGGCTGCATATACATTCTTCATTATTTTAAATTTTTAATTTATTTAAAATCCTGACATCCCATGATTAATTAATAAAATTACAACTTTTAAATTTTCCTCATTTACGGTAAAAGATCTGTACATATTCCGCGACAGTTGTGTACCATCTAATAAATGTTTTATAGGGCATCATGATGGCATTTCTTAAAGTTTATTTTAACTAAAATAACGCGTTTTGGAGCTATGGTTATTTGAGCAGAACTTAAGCATCAAATTTAAAAATAACAAATATTTCTCTAACAAACCTAAGTAGTACAAAATTATTTGACGTCACAACGCTATAATACTAAGGAATACATTTAATAAAAACACTTTAAATGGCGTATATTTAAAATATTTTGCTATCTCTTATAGCTGGAAATCTAATGTATATATAAACTTAAGGGGAAAATTGAACTTTTTAAAATTAAAGAATAGAAGGGCATTGTATTTGTATTTCTATTTTTTTTTATGTATTTTCTTTGTTTTTAATATATAAGCTAATCATTTTCAACTAAAAATGAAACCATTCAGTATTATAACAATTATTTATACAAAATACAGATTATTTGTAATAATTACAATAATAATGTGGCCGTGGTAGCTCAGTGGTTAGTGTATCGGCTTTCCATCCGAAATACGGGATTCGATTCCCAATGCTACCAAAGACCCACCGAGCATGCCATATACGTGCTCGTTAAGTCTGTAGAATGGAAAGTCCTGTGATCGGTCATTGAGCTATAACCATGGGTGCAATGGTCTGGAGAAAATTTCCTCCCCCTTCAGATAAATGTCAAAATTAAGGGAGTGTATCGTCTAGTGGTGCCATCTATCGGAAGGTTTGAAGAGCAAAATCGTATTTTTCCCTTTGTGGTGCTCTGATTAAAACGAAAGATGAGCCCTATTGACTTAAATTCGCATAGCCAAGGCATAGTGAGCTTTATTTGTCCAAGTGTCATAAATAACAACAAAAATCATTATTTTTATATACACAGTGCTTCAAAACGTTTTAAACAAAAACGGATTACATCACAAAGCTTATAGGCAAATAAATAAAAACTTTTATAATTGAGTACCACTTCTTTTGGTAATATACTATGACAAACTATGTGTTACATTCTTCAGTGAAGAATATGTTTTCCTTTTATGCATCAATAAATATTAAATTGTGTTAATAATTAATATCATTTACACAAGGCAATTTTTTCACTGAGTTTGGTTGAAATGTGCTTTATAAGTGCTCTGTCGAGGAAAAACACTGAAATTATTGATGTTCTTTTAAAAAATGTATACTGGTTTGTGTTAACTTTCTTCTTTTGGTAATATATTTTTGTGCTTCATGAACAAATTGAAACAGCTTTCTTCAATACTTAATTTCCATAGTTTATTTTTCATTTAATTTAAAGTAGTTTTAAAATCATTTTATTAATAAAAAAGGAAAATTAAGAATAAAAATGTTTTATATTTTCTTTTTTTTGTATTATATTATATTTTTTTTATCTTTTTTATGATAATTTACTTTTAACTTTAATCTATTAAAAATTTTAAAAATATTGAAATATTTAACAACTTACAAAGCAACAATTAATTCCTTAGATTCTTATTTATTTTAAAATATAAATGCACATTAAAATATGAAAAAATTTAAATAGTAATCAGAAACAAATAGTTCCTTTAAAATAAAACCTCATTTCCAAATCCATGTCAATAGAAAAATTTTTATTTTGAAATCGACTTCTTGAAATCTTTCAAAGAACTTTTTTTTTTCATAATTGCTGTTTAATCACAAAGTAAATGAATAAAACCATACCAGAAAATTATTTATGAGTTTTAATCCCCTGCAATACTTTTATCTCTCGAAATATTAAATAATTTAATCTCATCTAGTGATTAATGAAGTATATACAATTTTCTGCTTGCAACTTTCATCTTCGAAGAAAAACATATACTAGAAAAGAAGTGTGATTTTAAAATTTATTCTGTAATATAATAATCAAGAATAAAAGTTTGTTTCCTCATTATTAAAATCAGAAATGGTCAGTTTTAGATGTTTAGAAAATAACATTAAATAAGTTTTGATGTCGTCAAACGCATTTGTTAATTCAAAAATCAGCATACTTTCAACTTTGCAATTTTCTCTTTCATTATTAAAATAAGATTTATGAAATTTGCTCCAGTACGTGTCATTAATACTTCCCGAGATGCATTAAAGTGTTGAATAAACTTTTGATTCATGGAAAGATTTTACTTTGAGCAAGTCTACTAAATATGAATCAACATTCTAGTAAGGAGATATATTATTCTAAGGCACATTAAAAGGCAAGGTGAATAGTTTTAAATCCTTATAATGGAAGTCAGCCTTTTAACTGAAACTGCCATTTCTGAAAGCTAATTCAACGAATACTTCGGAGTAATGAAAAATTAAAAATTTTAACATATCTAAATTTCATCGTATTGAAGTGTTGATTTGCATTATATATTATACATTACTCTTCAAGTAACATCGTCTGATTTATGGACATTTTCCTTTAAATAAAATAAAGTAAGGTTTAATGATTGTATAAGATTCTTCTGATCACATAAACCTATATTTGCAATTATATTTTCATGTAATTATTTACCTATTTTAAAAACAATTATTATTTTGTTTCATCTCAATGAATGATTTTAATGCTTTGATTGATCAGTGATTTCAGTTATTTATGCTATCATTCTTCAGTGTCACCAGTGCTATCATTCTTCAGACGATGTACACATGAAACACGAATTGGATGTTAAAAGAACTCCACTCACATAGTAGAGTTTTTTTTTAAGAAATTCTTTTTATACATTTAAATCTTCAATTAGAATTTGAAATCTCACATTTCAATCTGCAGTTTATGCACTATGGAATAGAAAAATTGAAGAATTAATTTAACCGTTACTTATTTCTTAAGTAGCACAATGTCATTTTCTTTTTTAATAATTCAAGAAAACTTTAAGATTTATAAAAATCAAAAAGATAATTATCCTAATTATTTTTTTTTCTTAAATATCTCAATTTTGATACAATATTTAAAAAAATTATGTTACAAATTAGTTATAAATCACATGTTTGGAATAAAAAATTAAAATCCTTTTCCGTCATATTTTTCATCAAAAATAGTTAAATTAATTAATGTCAGTAAAATTTATCCCCCACAAAAACAGATTTCTAAATGATATGACGCACACTAAAACGTAGGTCATAAGAAAATGAAAACTATATTCCAAAATAATTGAATGATTTATTTTTATATTGTAATTGTTAATTATTTTAAATAAACTGAAGTACCTGTTAGATATTTTAATGAAATTCTTTTAAATAAAAACCTTATTTTTTTAGAAGATCGTGTAATTAATTAAATTTCATAAAATACTCAGTGTGTTACAGAAAATAAATCAAGAACTGATCAACATTACGATATTTCTTGAATTTTACCTTTAAAATATATCACTAGTGGAATATTTTTTACCATATTAAGAATTCACAGTTCTGTATTTATATGATATAAATAAAAATTCCTACCTTTCTTTCAAAGTTTTTAATTTTTCAAAGAGATAAATTTTATGATATATTGTACACATTTACATTTATACAACTGTTGTTCCTATACTTAAACGCTTTCGATTACTTCTATTTGTATGAAATTTATTTTTATTGGATCTTTTTACTTATCTAAACGTAAATGTTTTTGATGATGAAATATATTTTTCATAAAAAAAAATGTATCGATAAATAATTACAATTTTCATCACTAATAAGGAATATTGCTCATATGTGTGTGTGTGTGTGTGAATAAATAAATATATTTAATATTGTACATTCCTCTTAAAGAATGTTATGTATCTTCTTCAAAAGCATGCGTTGTTACATAAAAAAATTTTCCTATGTTAATAATTATTTTTATAAAAATGCTTCATATTTTTATATAATCTCTTACAAAAAGAATAATATGCATTAAAGTTAAAAATTAATTAATTTTTTAATCTAATTTAAAATTAAATTAAATACTTTGAAATATTTTAAATTTTAACTATTTTAATTTACTACTATTTCACATATGATATTGTACGTACAAATAATTTATTCGTAATTATATTTGTAATTAAGTCATAATTTTAGAGTCAATAGTAATAAAAGTTGATAGTAATAGTCACCGAAATGATAAATTTTCCATTTAGATCAGTAGCAGAATTTTTGCATAAAGGCTTAACAGGTAGTATTTATGAAACTTACCTTTAATTTAAAAAAATCACTTAATAATATATTTTATGAATTGTCTTAATAATATATTTTTATTTGTTGTCCTTATTTAGTGAGATATATCAAATTTTGGTTAATTAATTAATTTACTGAATTAAAAAATGTAGATTGTAATCGGCATATCTTATTAAATGTTCAAAACAAAATATTAAAAAAAGTTCATTTTTATTTATTTATGAGAGATGTGCGAACGTAACATAAACTTATATGAACGAGATATTAATTATAAATAAAATGTGATTTTTATACTCACAATTAGTAACGCACACATGTTCTTACAAAGGCACTGAAATTAATGAATCTAATACTAGATATACTAAGTATTAGAAATTCATGGAAGTTTCTCATTGTTAAGTTTATCTAATTTATGAATTAATTCATAATTACATTCACTTAATAATATTTACCTTATGAGCTGATTATTAGAAAAAAAGTTAATTGATATTAAGTAACAAGCAAAATCTGTTCAATATGTATTAAACTCACCACTAATATTTATCAATGCGGATAAAAATAAAAAGCATATATATTCTTTCGAAATAAAATTTATTTGCTTGCAAGCATAATGTCTCAGATTTATAATATCTATTATAGGAACATTTGTCTTAATAAAAATTTATAAAATTAGAATGCAAATTAGTTGAGTAAAATTAAATGTACCTTTGCGGTAACTTTCACTGCGAGCGATGATAATCACTTGCATTTTGATTCACGCTAACTTTAATTAAATATATATATATATATATGTATATATATATATAAATATATATATATATATAGTATATATATATATATACATATATATATATATATGTATGTATATGTATATATATATATATATAAATGTATATATATATATATATATATATATATATATATATATATATATATATATATATATATATATATATATATATATATATATATATATGTATATATATATATATATATATGTATATATATATATAAATATATATATATATATAATATATATATATATACATATATATATATATATGTATGTATATGTATATATATATATATATATATTATATATATATATATATATTATATATATTTATATATATATATATATATATATTGAGATTCTTAATCCAAAATTATTTACTTTCAAGCATATTTTTTAGACTTATTCGATTTCGTATAGAGAAATTTATCACACTAAAACTTTTTGTTGAAAAAAATGCAAATTCCTTAGAAAAATTAAATGAAACTCTGCGATAAAAAAATTAATGTATTTTATTTATTTTAACAGAAATCAATTTATCGCCCACAACATTTTGTAAATTATAAGAAAAGTTAAATTACATAGATTCAGATATTTAGGAAAATGTTAATTTGAAGGAAATTAAAAGAAATTTAGTAAGAAATACCAGTATCAGTACTTCTTACGATCTCAAAAAATAATCAATGAGAAGAATTAATTTTTGAATCTTCTTGCAATCATAATTATGTTACATTTTTAAATACTAAAGTTAAATTTAAAGCTATTAAAAAATTGTTTAAAATAGATAACATTTTGCACTTTGAACAGATCCTGAATAGCACAAAAGTTAGATTTTAACATAACAATGAAAACGGGATCACACTTCTACCAATACATCATAACTATAATATGGATCTCAAATTACTGCTTATTTATTTTAAATATATGAATGTATTCCCTTTTCAAGTGACTATTTTATGGAATCAAGGAAATGGTTTCAAACTCTGCTTTAATGGCATTATATAGTTACTTAGTATTTGGCACCAATTTGAATATGGTAAGAATATTGTTACAAATCATAAATAGTTATTTTATTTGTCTTAAAATATCTCAGGCAGATCGGAAATACTAACATTTTGGGCAAAAATTGCGGTATTTAGAAGTGTTATGCGTTAACAGCGGGTTTTCTAATGATTTGGTGACTTGGCGATGCTTGGCGAAAAAACTTGACGACTTAGCGACAGTTGGCGAGATTTTTGGCGATTTGGCGACAAATAGATACTTTTGGAAACATCCATCACCTAAGCTCTGGGACCAATATTTAGCGAGATAGCCTAGAGGCTTCCAGAACCTTGGCGAAGCTTGTAGATTCCCCCCGCCAAGTCCGGTATAAATACCGCAGCCCGACATAGAAGGAGTCAGTTTAGTAAAGACAATGAGTGAAAAAGATTAGTCGTGACTGCTAGTCTAGAGAAACTGTTCTCTGCCTGAGGTATTTGAGGCCTGTGATTGGAAGCTGTTACTTACTACATCTGACGAATTGTAGCTGTATAATTGTGATTGATACAGCTGGTATTTCTAGTGGAATTTTTACGATAAAAGTCTCGTGTTCATTGAGTGGCTGTTTTATTCAACTCTCAATCGACACGAACCCCGAAGCTTGGTACGAATATATTCGTCTCTAGAAAGAAATTTACATCTGAGAAATGATTCTGAGAAATTATTTTATGATCAATTAAAAATTTGTTGTAATACTACCTACAGCAAGTATTAAAAATTAATCAAGTAGTTGAAGTCATTGCGTTTTTCATTTCTCTGTGACTCTAAAGATATTAAAGTACAATTCATTATGGTATGTTATATGAACAAATGATGTACACTACTGGCCATTAAAATTGCTACACCAAGAAAGCGACATGCTACAGACTTGAAATTTATATGAAAGAAAGAAGGTGCTGAGATATGCAAATGATTAGCTTTTCAGCTCATTCAGACAAAGCAGGCACCAGTAGCGACACCTACATTGTGTTTAAATGAGGAAATTGTTCAGCCGATTCCTCATACATAAATTGCATTTGAACGTTGTTGCCTGGTGAAAAGTTGTTGTGATGCCTCGTGTAAGAAAGAGAATTGCGTACCAGCACGTTTCTGACTTTGATAAAGGTCGAAGTGTAGCGTACTGGGATTGTGGTTTATCTTATCGCAGTATTGCTGCTCGCGTCGGTCGAGATCCAATGACTGTTAGCAGAATATGGAATCAATGGGTTCAGGACGTTAATACGGAACACCATGCGGGATCTCAACGGCCACCTATCACTAGCAGCCGAGAAGACAGGCATATTATCCGCATGGCCGTAATGAATCGTGCAACCACGTCACGAGCAGTGAGTCAAGAAACGGGGTCGTTTGGAAGACAACCAGTGTCTGCACGAACAGTTCGACGACGTTTGCAGCAGCATGGACTCTCAACTCGGAGACCATGGCTGCGGCTTCCCTTGACGCTGCGTCATAGACAAGAGCGCCTTCAATGGTGTGATCAACGACGAACCTGGGCGCACGAATGGCGAGACGTCATCTTTTCAGATGAATCCAGGTTCTGTGTACAGCATCATGATGGTCGCATCCGTGTTTGGCGGCATCGTGGTGAACGCACACTGGCAGCGTGCATTCGTCATCGTCATACTGGCCCATCACCGGGCGTGATGGTATGGGGTGCCATTGGATACACGTCTCGGTCACCTCTTGTTCGCATTGACGGTGCTTTGAACAGTGCACGTTACTATTCTGATGTATTACGACACGTGGCTCTACCCTTTATTCGAGCCCTGCGAAACCCTACGTTTTAGCAGGATAATGCCCGAACGCATGTTGCCGGTATTGATCGGACCTTCCTTGATACGGAACATGCTCGGCTGTTGCCCTGGCCAGCACGTTCTCCAGATCTTTCACCAATAGAAAACGTCTGGTCAATGGTTGCCGAGCGACTGGCTCGTCAGCAAACGCCAGTCACTACGGTTGATGAACTGTGACATCGTTTTGAAGTTGCATGGGCATCTGTACCTGTACATGCAATCCAATCTCTCTTTGACTCAATGCCTAGGCGTATAACTGCTGTATTACTGCCAGAAGTGGTTGTTCTGGGTACTGATTTCTCAGGATCTATCCAGCCAAAGTTTTTGAAAATTTAATCACTTGTTATTTCTAGTGTAATATATATGTCCAATAAATATCATATTGTTATCTGCATTTCTTCCTGGTGTAGCAATTTTAATGGCCAGTAGTGTATTTAATCTTCAATCCATTATGCAGTAATATACTTCTTTTATAGTATTCAATAAATTATTGTCCTTTATGTTTCATTCTGCAAGATTATTTTGAATTTATGTCATCATCATAGATATTCTTTTCTGGACATTTAAATTTTTTACATTTCTTTATTTAATAACTTATGACTTCCATTAATGTTGCTTTAATTAATGCTTGTAAACCGGAAATTATTTGATAATTAAAATTTTAATACACTCACCGAATTAAAACAATATTAAAAATAAAATTATTTTAAATTTTATTTTTTTCAAATTTGCCTTTTATCTTTGCATAAAGCAAAGTAAAATTATTGCAAATTATTAATTAATTCATGCAAAAAAAATCAATTCGCAAGTTTTAGAGCACGTAGTTTCTATTAATTTCATTAAATAATGCATGAAATCAAATAATTCATGCTTCTTAAGATTTATTCAGTTCAAGGTATATTCTATTAAGACAAAAGCCAGGTCGTTCTAAACTTATAACCATATTTTGAGAGACTAATTTACCAAATTATTTTACTTTAACTATACACCACACAGTTTTTCTTCAGTAGCATACTATAAATTAGAAAATATACTCCATTTCTTTTATAAATATAGTCTATCTTAAAATTAAACTCCATTTGTAACTGCTATTAGAGTTTTCTGTTTCGATTTTTAATATTCTTTTTTACAAGAATGTGAATTAATTCTTTTATTTAAAAGAGAAGGAAGAATCTTATATTTTCCCCTAGCATAATGTATAGTAACATATATGATTCATATGTACTCTTTTTACTGAACCCTTTCTTCCCCAAAAATCATATTTTTTTTTTTTTTTTTTTTTTTTTTTATATATATATATATATATATATATATATATATATATATATATTTCAGATGCTTTGTAAAACTTCCCCCACAATTTATCTAATTTATTTGTTACAGCTTGCTTCAAAATATCTATCCCTAAAAAACATTTTTTTCAAACTATAAACTTTTATGTTCTTAAAACATGTTATGATATATGTTTTCAAAATTTTAAATGAAACATTTTTTTAAATTAAAAATTATCTTCATTAGAATAAAACCATTAAAATTGTAAATAATCGTTAAATTGTTAGAAAATAATAAATTTTTTTAGAATTTTTTGTATGAAAACTGAAATTTAATATTCTCTGCAAAGGTATTTTTTCTAGTGTATTCGGAAAATAAGCGATAATATTTCGTGTAATTTATTAAATTATTTTTAACTTTGTGACAATTTTGAATCAATATTTACAGTTTTAATTTTCTATACAAAGTATTACTTATATGATTATTTTTATATTCTTTATTTATAATTCTATATCATCTTATAAAATGCATTCTTTGACGTATGTAAAAATATGTACTTGTTTTATAACTTTCTAATGAACCAAATGCTTACATATTAAATGTTTAGCAATATTTAATAGAAGTGAGAATTTAAATTCTTATTGAAGTAATTTTAACATACTGTTATTGCAATGTGATATGTTTTTTCTTATATTTGTTTATCTTTCCCTTAAGATTTTTACTGAGGAACATACGTCATGCATTTTGCTTTATGAAGCATTGAGTTGTGTAAAAATTATGATTTTTTTCATTAATCAATGTCACTTATTTATTTATTGTACTTTATGTATACTTATTATGTATACTTTATGGGAAATTATCTTAAAGAAAAGAATACTATATTTGTAGTATAAAATTATTGAAATACTCAGAAAACAATTGTTTCAAGCAACTCTTCTGACAAATAAAATTGTTTTTAAAAATAAATCTAAGAAATTGTAAATATTATATAATTGTTCATGCTAATATTATTTTTAAGAAAAGTAACTTAAAATTTTAAATTTTTTATCAAATTAAGTTTAGGAAATTTTCTTTCCTCATTTGTTCAGTTACATTGTATTTTTCATTTGCCTATTTCTACTGATATCAACTCCAAACAGAATTACCACCTTATATTTTGGAACTATTATATAATTACCAGACCAATAAAAAATTGATCCGGATCTTACACACATAACAATAAAAGTAAAATAAATTTTTTCAATTTATCTTGATTTAATTATACTATAATAACAAAGCAATTTGATAAAA
This sequence comes from Latrodectus elegans, assembly GCA_030067965.1. Classification (NCBI taxonomy): domain Eukaryota; kingdom Metazoa; phylum Arthropoda; class Arachnida; order Araneae; family Theridiidae; genus Latrodectus; species Latrodectus elegans. Next base: position 32,295,362 of record CM057818.1, on the reverse strand, counting down.
CTGAAACTTAAAATGTTTCATTTTATTCAAAGTGGTACCAAATTTAATAATCTTACATTTAGGGTTTAACTTATACATTTAGGGAAAATGCATCAACTTATACATTTAGGGAAAATGCAAAACTAATTTTCGTTTAAGTGAACTTTGCTTATAAATTGTAATTATTTATTATAAAAGCACGAAAATATAACTGCTTAAACTTTAAAGGAGAAGGTTTTGAAATAGTTTAGATGTAGGATTGGGATATACAACATTAGTAGACATTAAACAGTACCAGACATTAAATCTAATATGTCCCAAGTATATAACATTGGATGGTTACCTGTTCCCTGAATGATGGTAACATTGGATGGTTACCTGTTCCCTGAATGATGGTAACATTGGATGGTTACCTGTTCCCTGAATGATGGTAACATTGGATGGTTACCTGTTCCCTGAATGATGGTAACATTGGATGGTTACCTGTTCCCTGAATGATGGTAACATTGGATGGTTACCTGTTCCCTGAATGATGGTAACATTGGATGGTTACCTGTTCCCTGAATGAAGGTAACATTGGATGGTTACCTGTTCCCTGAATGAATGTATGGTTACCTGTTCCCTGAATGATGGAATGATGAAATTAAATTAATTTCGAAATATTAACACCATAAATATATTCAAAGTACTCAAAGACAACAATCTATATCTACTGATATATGTTAAAATGTGAGGTTAAGTACTGATATAAATAAAATTATTGATACAGCTCCTCACCTAAGAATCATTATAAAAAGTTAAAACATTCATTGGAGGGCATTCTTTTACGGCACTTTTCATACAAGAAGCCATATTCAAGTGTTTCAAGATTTTGTGAGTTTAAAAAAACTCGCAATTTGGAAAACTCCAAAGCTTGACAACCAAGATTCAAAATATCTACCTTGAAACATCTGCAGTCAAAAAACAAATACAATACTACCTATCTTTTGTTCAATTGCAGCTGAATTCGAAGTTCAACCTTCCTTTCAAAAGATTATGATCGGAAAATGATAAGAAAGGTGCTGTTTGAAGAGCCACAAAGTCTCAGGGGTGTTTCGCAAAATTCTCTGTAGTCGTTGAATCCAGAATTTTCTGATCAAGATAACCTTAAGACCCTGGTTAATAATATATAATGAAATATTCTATTACTAATGTTATCAGATCAACTTAACGCATCATAGGAAAATAGAATAGCAATACATGTCTATTGTATTTATTAAGTGTATGCCTACTAATTAGAATTATGTTCTGGAACTAGGTCAACATCTTGCAAATATCCTATACTACATCCAGTCGTGGTTTCTCCGGGAGATATCTGATGGAGAATCCACTTTTAGTCCTGGAATTTTTGAAGGTGTACGCGCTTATGGAGCTGGTCTAGCACTGCTGATCTCGGGGACATGCAACAACAACAGCATGAACTTAGAAATCAAAGTGACTCTTGGTTTAAATACTAAATTTCTTGCTTAGAATAATTCCCTAAGTTTTGAGGAAGAATATTCGATTCCACTATCAAAGTAGACTCTAAAATTTGTATGTACAGATTAAAGGGGTAATCTTCTGAGAACGATTAACTCAGCGTATTCATAAATTTAGCAATTTGATGTAGAAATTATGATATAATAGGATAGAAATTATTTGGGTTCTGAACTTTAGATATAGTTAATTTGGAAAGCCATTAAACATTATGTTATTTTTATGTACGTTATCATAAAGCACCACAAAGCTCAGCTTAAAAAAAAGGCTTTGTAAAAAAAGAGCTTTTATCAAATAAATTATCTTACTTTGATGCTAATTTTCGTAAAACATATTTAGAATTATATAAAAATTAATTTCAGGATAATTTGAACAACTTATCGAAATTCAATCTAACATTTAAATCTTCACTAATAAAAAATGAACTTTGCTGTAAAACTTAATAAATAGCTTCATTTTGGACAATAATATCTTCTGACAATTTTTCAGCTTTCTTCTAAAAATCTAATTTTTGAGAAATTTATTTTATATGAATTGGACTCTTTTTCTGAATATTTCTATCCCAAACTGCAAAGAAGAAAAGTTTTCTAGTCCTGTTCTGTTGTTGTTGGCTTATCCTCTTTAAAGATCTGATATTTGCCAGATCAACTCCAATAAATAATGACAGACAGAAAGTCTATGACTAGCAGGGAATCTGAGGATAAATGCTCCCGGGAAAGAGTCCGAGGCAATCCAGAATATGCTTCAGTAAGGCTGGATGGCTAGCATAGCTTTTTTTTAAAGTGGTATAATTTTTTTGTTTTACGTTCAAACGGTAAAAATTTTAGGTATCCTCTTGCGAATCTGAGATTTTCTGTCACATTTTATTTCCAGAAGAGTTCCTTCCAGAGTACCATTGGTGTATTGGTGAAATTTGTCAGATTGAATTTAGTCTAGATTTTTCATTAGAGTAAAGTTTCTGGTATGTAAGTGATGAACCAATGGGCGAATTTTCCTCACTGCCCATTTTAGCCAGTCTATCTGCGGTCTCATTACCATTAATATGTACATGGGAGGGTATCCATTGGAGATGTACACCATGGCCTTTGAAAATCATTTTTAATTTGAGCAGAATAGATATACTTGTTTCATTATTTATTGAGAACCAATCACTGCAGCTGTCCAAAAAAATCCATAGCTCTCAAAAATCATATTTGATGGAAATGATGTATTTATACATGCATAACTGTTTAGGGAGATCTCGAACTGTACTCTAAGGTTAACGGGTGCCATCTCCTCAAACACGTAATGTGCTCTACAGCTCTAGGAGGTTTCTGAGCGTGCCACTATCGTGGCATTTAAAAAGTCAAACAAATTGTGCTTACAAATTAGTAGCAAGAAGTTACAAAACATTTTAAGGGTCTTTAAGCCCTGTTGGACATCAGGCGATAGCATTAAATATTTTCTCTGAGTTAAAAATAAAATTTAACATGATGCCACATACAACAATCAATGGAGAAAGAATTTACAATCAATGAAAAGACAGTTAACATTTTCTAGGATGGTTATGGCATTAAAAACATTATATGCATTGAAAGAAATGTTATCAAAAGTATGAACACTTAATTATTAAAAGGGAAAAAATTACATGATAAGAAACTTGATAACTATATAAAGGTAAGGAGTTTATATAAATTTAATAATCACCTTAGTTTTTGAAAGCATTTTATGTTCAAAAAACTTTTTTAAAGTTTCTAAGGTTCTAAAAGTGCATAGGATTCAAAAAGAAGTTTTTAAAGTTCTAAAGCCGGCTCGTAATGTTCAAGAAAATGAAAGAATTCGAAACATATAGCTCATAAATTTCATTAAGTTGAGGTGGAAATGATAGCAGCAAGCCCCTCCTTGATCGCTATCAGTTCATACCTGAATTCTGAACAAGTGTCAAGGTTACATTTCTTTAGCATAATTTCAGACTGAGGGTTTATAATATAAGCTCCGATCCCAGTAAGATCATTTGTACGAATACCATCGGTATAGATCTGTACTGCATCGCAGGGAATGCAATGAATATTCCTAGCACTAAGATGAATGGTTCAGGTATGAGCTGATAGCGATCAAGGAGGGGCTTGCTGCTATCATTTCCACCTTAACTTAATGAAATTTATGAGCTATATGTTTCGAATTCTTTCATCTTCTTGAACATTATGAGCCGGCTTTAGAACTTTAAACTTTAATTGTCTAAGATGATCTTTGATATGAGTTTGCTTGTTTGCAGTGGAATTCAGATCATAGTGGAAGATAAATCTTGGCATTACCTCTGAGGGATTAAAACAAGATCTTAAAGATTGAGGTTCAACCTCACGAGATATTTATAGTCCTTATATCAATAAGTATGTAAATGTGGAATCTCATTGAAGTAAACCAATTAATTTATTTATTATATCGCATGGTTTAGGTTTATAATATAATTTTCCTGTATACGAGCAGAAAACTTGGGAATGCGTGAACAATTTACTGAATTATTACGTTTTACGTCGTCATTAATCCACGTAAAACCTATTTGAAAGGAATAAAGTTTAAAAGAAATAACTAAAAGAATCAATTTCCAACCATATTTTTAATGTCTACTTAAATAAAATATTTATAAAAATATAATTCGACTTATTCTAAGAATCTACAACAAATTTAAACAAATTATTTTTCATTTTCTTTATTTCAAGAAGTAACCACATGTTTGTAAGTATTCCTTTTATTTGCATTAAAACTAAGCAGTATTTACATAAAAAATAATAAAACTTTTGCTTAGAAGGAATTTTTTAATATTTAGTATTGAAAGCTCCTCAAAATAATCCATCGTTAGCAGAAACTTAAGGAAAAAACCAATTTACCTTATCTTAAAACGCTTTGTTATATGTATGTATGTATGTATGTATATATATATATATATATATATATATATATATATATATATATATATATATATATATATATATATATATACATATATATATATATATATATATATATATATATATATATATATATATATATATATATATATATATATATATATATATATTATTATTATTATTATTAACACATATAAAGTGAATATCCCCCAACAAATCCAATATAAGTTTAAGTTTATTATATTACACAATACAAACTTAAGAAACGTTAAATTGTACATAATTTTTTTATTACCAAATCATAAACAGTTGAAATTTAAGCAACTCTTAAATAAGTATTGAGAGTATCTGTAATACATAATTTTATTTTTCTGTGACTCTCTAGTTATTCAATAATATTTATTTCAGACGCTGTTTAACAAACAAAACTTTCTGATTATTATTGTAAAATAAATTAAATATTTCTTAGCAGTAACTTAAATGTAATGACAAAATTTATTTTTAGAAATCATTTATCTTGAATAAAAAGAAGTTGAATAAAATCTTGACTACCTTGAATAAAAGAAATTTTATTTAACAATTTAAAATTTTACTTAAAATTATATTTTTTGATGTATACTTACTATTATACATATTTATTTCGTAGAATTAAAATGATTCTGCTTATATGAAATAAACAAGTTTTGTGTTAGTTAAAATTTAAATGAGTAGCGAACAAAAATATGAAGAAATAAATGCAAGTTAACTTCGTAAAAAATTACAAAATAAACAACTGGTAATAATTTTAAGGGAAACGAATTATTACATCAAATCAAATACAATAACAGTTTTTAGTCATTTATATGAATGATACATTCGTGTAAATTAAAAAATGCTAACGACCTTCCTTCCCCCCCCCCCTCTGTCCTAAATGCGATGGACACCAAGTTTCTCCTGAGCCTATCCTGAATTGTATGAATATACTATGGGACGGAATCTACACTTCTCCCCTCCTTGTCCTCGATTTCCTCTCACTCAACAGATTCCTAGATTTGGTCTGACTCCGTCAGACCCTTGGAGATAAGCAACAACAAAAAATGCTAATATTAATTATTATAGATAGCTGCCATCGTTTTTAAAAGTATGTAAAAAATATATAATCAGGAATATGTTTCATTGTTATTATATATTGTTTTTAAATAAGACTTATTTTATCTTGAAAAATAATCTTACTTAAAACAAATATTTATAAAAGAATAAATTTTGAACAATTTAGCTTCAGATTTTTATTTTCAATTCGTTGTGTTAAAAGAAGAATGCATTTCTTCCCATGAAATAACGAAAGTAAAATTTTAACTAAGCTTATTTCTGATCGTAGTGATTAGTGAAAGATATTATATAAAAGAAATATCTGTTCGACATAAAAGAATTTCTTTAACTTGAAAAGAAAACTTTAAAATCAATTTCTGCAACTTTCAAGAAATGAAAAAAAAATAGTATTAACAGTCGAAATGATAGTTTTTCTCAGTAATTAATTCTTGTTTTTAAAAATCAAGATTTGAAATATATGTGGAAAATTAATATCTTAATTATGCTTGGAAAACAACAGCATGATAAAGAATTTTTCACAGTTATTATTGCCTCTTACAATAGTTAAGAAATTTCAAATGTTTTTCATCTATGAATATTTTTAGAGCATAAAAATTTAGATATTTTTTATATTCATAAAATAGCACCTTTCTCTTTAAATTAATTTTGAAATTAAGCCAAATTTCTGCAGTATATTGCATATATTTGTGGTAATATACGAATGAATTTAATAAGAAATTTACTTCAATAGAATCGTAATAAACATCACATTTGCTTCCAAATTGTCAATACACAAAGCCCATTTTTCATCATATCAGAATTTTAAAAACCAGAGTTTTGCTGATATTAATTTACTCCTATATTATTATTATTTGTATGCCATCAAATGATCATATCTTAAATGTTTTCTTAAACGGATGGTTTTTCGAGCCATTAAATGAAATTAAATAGCATAAAAATTACATTTCTCATTTAAAATTTTCCACCATCATCTGAATGTCTATATTTTCATTTATAATAAACATTACTGAGTTTAAATAAATTCCGTTTTCTTTAGCTAAATATGATATATTTATCAAGTAATTTGCTTATTTCAACTATAAAATAAAAATTCATTTCTTGCAATCTGCATAACAAATATACTGATGAGAAATTTTAAAACAATAGAGAATTAATCTATACTATAATAATTTAGTTATTCTATACTATATAGTAATTAGTAATTACTTGATAGTATAGATTAGTATATAATCTAGTAATGAATCTATACTATAAAAAATAGTTTTAACAGTCGAAATGATAGATTTTTCTCAGTAATTAATTCTTATTTTTAAAACTCAAGATTTAAAATATATGTGGAAAATTAATATCTTAATTATGCGTGGAAAATAATAGCATGGTAAAGAATTTTTCACAGTTATTATTGCTTCTTACAATAGTTATCAAATTTCAAATGTTTTGCATCTATGAATATTTCTAGAGCATAAAAATTTAGATATTCTTTTATATTCATAAAATAGCATGTTTCTCTTTAAGTTAATTTTGAAATCAAGCAAAATTCCTGCAGTATATTGCATATATTTGTGGTAATATATGAATGAATTTAATAAGAAATTCACTTCAATAGATACGTAATAAACGTCAAAATAATATATTTATCTTCAAATTGTCAATATACAATGCCCATTTTTAGAGAGAACACAAGAGAGAATTAATCTATACTATAATAATTTAGTTTAACAAAATATTTTTGTTTATTAATTTGAAATACAATATGATAAACTTCACTACTAAAATAATCAATATTTGAACTCAAAAAGATTGAAAATAATATTTTATTGCAAATCATTGATGCTGAATTATAATATATAAATGATGAAATTAACAAACCCTACATGTACACTATAAAAAATATTATAATTACAATTCTTATAGCAAAATTTTCTAGTTGAATCAGAATATTTCTAAAATTATAATTAATCTAGCATTATATATTTTATATTATATACAAATAATTTTTATAAGTTAAAATTGTATTAAAATTAAGTATTTGAAAATCATATTACGAGATTATTGTTTTACACATGAATCATCTTCAAATACATTTATGTAGATAATTTCTCGAAGTAAATATTTTTTGTTGTTAAAGTCTCTTATTTTGTTAATCATTTTAATTACAATATGGAATTCAGTTCTCATTATTGAATTAAATAAAATTTCCATTTTTATAATTCCTTGTCATATCCTTAACTGAAAGAAACGTTTTATTCTTTTCAGGATAAAATATATGAATTAAAGAAACATTATATTTTCACATTATTTTTTTTCGCACGCAAAATCTTAATTCATAAAAGAATTATCAGAAAATAAAACTTTATTTTAACATCTGTAATACAATCTTTTTGAAAATAGACACTTATTTTAAGAATTTAAATTAGACAGCCACAGTCACTTTTTCTCAGAAAAAAAATTTTAAACAGCTTTTTCTATCATTCTTGATATTTATTTGTTTTCAAATAAAAACAAATTAAGTATTCAAATATATAATATTCTGTAAAGCAAAATTTGCAGATATGAAACAATAAACAAATATGTTAACTAAATTTTGTATTCTATTTTCAAAACAATGTGGAATTTATAAATTTTTCATTTTTGAAGCTTAAAATCATTCACATGAGAAAATATAACTATGTACAGGTCTACTGTTTTAACTTTTCTAGGGCACAATTTAATAATTTAAATACATACAACATACTTAAATGATATTCATGAATTTTCTAAATTTCCCTATATAATTAATAATAGAATAAAATTATATATATTGCCTTATTTCTGTTATATGTAATATAAAACAAAATCTAAAAGAGAAAAAAACAGATTTAAAAGAATTTATATATATTTTCATTATTTGTATAAAGATGAAATTTTTTCTTTCTTTTAAATAATTAAAAAAGATAAATGAATTCTCATGAGCTTTTCTTTAAAAAATTTATTTATATTTTTACTATGGGTAAGAAAACAACACGAACAAATTTTTCATGTTCATATTTATCTTACGCAAAACTGCGAAGATAACTATTTACCAGCGTGGAATGACAACAGAAGAAATGAATATCTCATATTATTTAATCTTTCGTTGATTACTAAATAATTTATTTTTTAATTCAATACTTATTGATATTTATAGATAAAAACAAATTTTTGCTTCTGTAATATGTGAAATAGTATTAAATGTAAAAATATATATATTTCACACCTCATAGTAAAATCGTATCTTTTGTAAAAATTTTTATCATTTTATTTTAAAAAAATAAATAAATTTTAAATAATGTAGAACAGCTTTTCTAACATTCGCTAAGCATGTTGATTGTTGCGCTAAGCATTATTCTGCAGAACTCTATTGTGAGTGCCAAGTTTTTGTTACCTTTGACAGCTAATGCCCCACCTCGCCAAATCTTATATTTTTACTGAGTTTTTAACTTTATAATATTTGTTTTGATGTTAATTTGAGTTTTAAGTAGTAAAAACATTTTTACCTTTTAGAATCTTGGCCTATTGATTTCTTAAATTTTTTAGCCCTTCGCTTTGTAGCAATAATTAAACTTAACAATGGTTTAAAAGTAAAAAATACAAAATTATGTAAAAACCAATTGACTAATATATAAACAAAATACAATTTTGCATATAAACACAAACATATTTTGTAAAGATTTATGTACATTTATAAGGCAAAAAAACTGTTTTAATAACTTTTAACCATTTTTATTACATGTACTATTCCTGACTTAGATATGTTCTAAATATAATAAATTACTAAAATCAAATGACATTTTTTTTAATATTTTCATTCAACTCGGAGATAAAGTTTAATACGAAAATTAACAGTTTCTAGCCTCTTTATATCATCAATGGTATCAGCTTTATAAAACATTACATTATACAAACACTGAAAATTATTGAAAATAATTTTGAAGACAAAGTTTATGAGAAACTTTATATCGAATACCTATAATTTAATTTCTGTTTAGCAAAAAGAAAAAAAAATTTAATACAAGCAGAAAAATGCATCATTTTTAAGGAAATTTATATTTATGATATAATATTGATACTTTCTTTGTTGCCCCCTGTAAAATTAATTTTCGATATTTTCATACTATTTTAACTAATTTGCCATTAAATATTAATATTAATTTTTATATTATTGATTAATTGCCATTAAATTTTAATATTATTGAAATATTAAATTTAGACACATGTATTTTAGAAATCATATGCTAAAAAAATTTTCTACGTATTAATATTCGTAAATATATATAAAAAAAAGATGCAAAACTTTTAATAAATTGTACTGGGTGGCAGAGTTTTCGAATATTTTTAGATAATAAATTAATTTGCTTAATAAAACTGTGATAAAGTAATTTTTAAATCAATCTGAGCCATTTTTACTTATATTTAAGCATTTTTAAGATTTTCTAATTAGATTTTAAAATATTTAAATTATATTCACTTGTAATATATATAATATCATTTTAGGAATATTACTTTTGAAAAAAAATATCTACATAGTACTTAAAACTCCCTAAAGTGCTATTGATTTTAAAGCAAATAATTTGTGCAAATTATAAATGTATATTCCAACATATTATAACAAAAAATAGTTAAGTTGTACTTTTATTATCTAATTTTATATTATATTAAATAATAATTATTTTCTAACTAAAGATAAATGGCACAAAATTTACACTAATAACTTATAATAACTTCTCTTTTCAAAAAGTATGAAAACTTTTTGTACATATTTTGTTTCCTACAAGAATTATGAATTGCTGAAAATAAACGATATCTTAATTTTTCTGTTTTTGAAAATTGTTTTAAATGATACCATATTTGGTATTGTATTTAAAATTCATAAATTTTTTGTTGTATTAAAATAGCTGTTAAAAGATAATTCTAGGGCTTTCTAAAGAGATAAATTAATAATTAATTCAAGTAGACTAATATATAAATGAGGAAGTGCATTGAGTATTGAAATATAATAATTATAAAGGTAAGTTTTCTCTGAAGTTAATTAAAATTAAGAATTATGTTTTTATACATTGTCTACTACTTTTACATTGATTTTTCACAGTAAATATTTTAATTTTACTTTGATATATTTTTCCTAATGATAATTATTTTCAAGACTTTTATCTCTATGTATGAAATAATCAAAATTAGTCAAAAAAAATCGAAGAGAAACTCTTCTTTTCTTTAAAAATTATTTTTGTATGAATAGATTTCATTATTTAATTCTTCTCCTTTAAATTAAATCTAATTCATAAATAAGAAATTCACCTAATTTATATATAAACAAGATTTAATTTGAGGTGAGAGAAAGAAAAAAATGTGATAAATTTTCTTCGATTTTTAATTTAAATCACTGGTTAGTATATGCTCGTTAAGAACTAAATTTGTGAAATTGTTCTGGGTTAGAAGAAAATAGTTATTTATCTTTGAGGTTTTGAGCAATTTTATTTTTCATTTCATAAATAATTCCAGGAATAGTAAAAAGAGATTTTATTGATTTTAGCTTATAAAACTAAGATACGTTTTTTAAAGAAAATATTTATGCATTATTTAATTAAAAATTCAACAAAACCACCTCGATACATATTTCCCATATTCTTGCACACATTTTATCGTAAGTAAGATGAAAAAATTGCATTAAATAATGAGTGGGTTTAATAAATTTTGATTAATTATGATTAAATAAATTTTGATTAAATAAATTTTGATTTACAAAAATTATCTTAAATATTAAGGATTTGTTTAAGACTAGAATATATCAAAAATTTATTTCTCTCCTGTTAATAAATTAAACTATTCATTATTTTATTTAACACATAGAAAGATAGTTTTAAATGTTATGGATGAGAAATTAATTGCTTTCATTTGTCATAATAGAAAAATTTGCATCTAGAAAATTGGTGACTGAAATTGACTTTCTCTAGTCTGAGGTTCAACAGTTCAAATGTTTGGTACTCACCTCGGAAATGGGTACTTATAACTGTTAAAACATAACTTTAAAATGTAATTCTTTTGTAAACATCAGCCCCATTGTATAAAAAGTGATGTTAAACTGAAAAAATAGGGTATTGATTATATAAAGGAACCATTTATTTCCTTATGGTTTTGAATTAAAATTTATTTTCCGTATTAATAATCAATAAAAATTTATAAAATCAATCATTGTGAATAGGTACTTACCCTTAATGTTTTGCCTTAAACTACTTTTTCCATACACGTGAATGCTGAAGATTTTAAAAATTATTAAATTCTTATTATGAACTTTTTATTTTTTATAAAATTGCTTCAATGCAGAATAATATTACAAGAATATAAAACATTCATTAAAATTAAAGACGATACTGAGGGAGTAAAATTCTACTGGGTCGTAAATAAATTATCACAAAGAATTTAGATAAAAATGCATGAATGTGATAAGCAGTATTCATTAGTGGTAATATAAAATCTGTAGGTACTACACAAGCAAATTTAATTTTAAATTTGCTTTTCTTTATGAATTTTTGAAGAGAATTAGTGATTATTTCTCAAAAACTATTAATAACTCATAATATTATGTCCTTTAATAGAAAACACTGTATTCCCCAAGAATAAGCATTTTAAAATAATATTTTGAAAACTTAAAGAATTTTTTGCTTTTGAATGTAAATGGTGTACTTTTTTATTCGTGAAAATATCCGCTGAATGTATTTTTGTTTACTTTCACAAATTTTTAGTTTGAAAGACATTCTTGATTTAAGTAACACTCTGTAACCAAATGTACCTACACCAAGAAGGAAACGGGCTATTACCGAGAAAACCTGAAATGCATACTATGTATGAGAAAATGAGCAATTGATTACAAATTCAGAAGAAAATGTTATTTTGTTGAAAAAATATGGGAGAAAAAAGTTACAAATCAGTAGATAGTATATTCATCTCTGGCAGCTATACAAGCCAAAATAGCACTTGGCATAGAAATTACTGAGGTCATTCATGATCTCCTGGGGAAAATCATGACACAAACTTTGTAATTGTGCTATTATTCATCAATGTTAATGGATGACTAAAGTTGCGCCAAGATATGCTCTGTTGGAGAAAGATCTAGTTAGTTTGCAAGCTATAAGAGCAGATTACTTCTTTGAAATCATTATTGAGAAGTCACTAACATATGAACGAATATTTTCTTGCTAATAAATAGTATCTGGGGGACTTGATAGCAAAGGCATTAAAACTGGCGTAAAAATCTCTTCCATGTAATTTATGCCCTTAAAAAGGCATTGAATGACAACGTGTGTTTCAACAAATCGCTTCCCAAGCTGTCACACATTGTGTAGTCGCCAAATCTGTCTAGACTATAAATGCTGAATTGAATCAGTGGCCTGGTTGCTTACATATGATTATGCACTAGTTATCATTATAAAGACAGAATTGAAAGCGATCGCTGAAGATCATGTGCCTCCTCTTGGGCATGTTCCAGATTACCAGAGGTTAGAAAAAATTCACTCGACTCTACCTTTGAAGTTGTGTCAGTGATAAGCGTCTTAATCATCCTCGATTCCATACACATGCATAGACGAGTCGTCTTTGAATGGTTTTCTTATATACAACCGAGTTTCTGGTAGGTGGTCGAGGGCGTAAATCCAATTCTAGTAATGTTATTAGTGAAAATGTGGCTAATGTTAAGATTGCACAATCCTCATGCGCACTGGTATTCTTCAAATACCCTGACCATTAGTGACAATAGACTATTTCTTCAATATTCCAGTATCGAGCAACTACCAATTGAAAATATTTTGTTCACATATGCAGTATAATCTAGAATGCCAAATTCTGAATTTTTTGGCGATGAATAAATCTTGCAAAGACTTGTATTGTGACGTCTCGCGAGGCCGTAAATACTAGAGTTGCCAAAATAGAATTTTCTACATAATCCTTATAGGTCTTTATCTCTATGGCGTAATAAATACAAGGTTGCCAAATAAACAATAAAATCCGGCAAAAAATTGCCAAACACAGAATTTGACATTTTGTATTATACAGCATTTGTTTCATGCTTTGATATACATAATGAATTTCTATAAGATTTTATTTTATAGCAATTTGTTATTTCCTCAGTAAAATTTACGTTTTTATTTTCAGTGATATCAAAAATTATATTCCTTGATAGTCAAATCATATTACATAAATAGCAGAAAATTTCACCTTTCTTGTAAATTTAAAAGGCTTTTTGTAAAATAGATCTTTTAATACAAACTCCTAAAACAATGTTTCGTGTTAATTTCGTTTAGATCTATTTTTGAGATATTCATCTTTCTTATTCACTAATGAAATGGATAAGAGAACGATTATTTTATGAAACTAAAGAATGAATTGGTATGTATTAACTATGTTATTTCAAAGCTTCTCTAATTTTTAAATATTCTATTTTCAATGCATTTTTATTCAAGAAAACATTTGCATGTAAATTGAAAAAATTTGCATTTAAACTGAAATTTTTCTTTATAAATTTAAGTTTTCTTTATTTATAACATTAAAACCTTAATTGAGGATTTATATAGCTATGGCGAGGAAATAAATTCATTTAATATCTCCAATAGTATAAACTTCACTGTGATTACATTGTATTTATTAGTTATTTCAACAAAATTAAAAAAACGACTAAAAAATAAAATTTAAATGCCTTGTAAAGTACATTTCCCCACTTTTATTTTAAATATCTTCCTTTTAGAATAGAAAAAATTTCAAAATATATGACAAGACATCGTTCTGATGTCTTTAAAAAGTTTTAATATTTTTGTGAATGAATATATTTAACTTAAGTAACTCTTTAAATTATGTAAACTGTAAAAAATGTTACAATTAATTTTAAAGTGTAAATAAATTATTAAGTAATACTTTGTAGTTTTGCATGCATATAACTAGAATATTCATATGCTAAAAGTATTAAAGGAATATAAAATATTGATCCATTTACTAGGAAAAAATTATTAAAATAATACCAGTAAATATTTGATTTCTTTCCTGCTTTTATTTACGTGTTTTTAAGGATATTCATTAATGTAAATATAAGAAATTTAAGGGAAGTATAAGAGTTAAGCATTTGACAAATTTTCTTTAAAAATAAGCAAATCAATATCTGGATTTACTTTTGATATTTGATCAGTTAAGCACAATATTTTCCATTGCAGTAGATGATACTTTGCATAATTCAATATATTTGTAGATATTATATAGTACTGCTTATAATATTTCAATTAAAAAAATTTTAAATCAAAAATAATATATATATGAAATTTCATAAACAAACAACTGACATATATATGACCACAATAATTTGATGTTTCAATATTTGTTTAATTGTTATGATTTCCTGTAGAAACACATCAAGACTAACATACTGAGGATTTTTTTTAAATTCATAAATAGTTTACCTATCAAGATTTTCTACAGATCCAGTATGAATCTGAAATTAGTAAATAAAAGTATTTGGTTGACGAATTAGGTATGAAAGGGTTAGAAGACAAGATAAACTATGCAAAAAATGCTGAAATTATATTCTCATAAAAATGCACAGCAAGATGGAGCAAGTTCCACAATAGCAGATTTAAAACATTTTTACTCTAATTATTTACTCAGATTTGTATAAGATATTTCGAATGCAAAAATGCTTGAAATTTTTATGCTGAGCTTCTCTTTTTCTCTATGTAAAATAGCATATTAATTTTACTACATTTTACAAAATACCTCATTTAAAGCTCGTTACTAAAATTAAAATCATTAATAGAATGTGTTGTCTTGTATATATGCGTGTGTGTGTGTGTGTGTGTGTGTGTGTATATATATATACACATATATACATATATATATATATTTATATACATACATATATATACATATATATATATATACATATATATATATATATATATTTATATACATACATATATATATATATACATATATATATATATTTATATACATACATATATATACATATATATATATATATATATATATATATATATATATATATATATATATATATATATATATATATATATATATATATATATATATATATATATATACACATATATACTTATCTTCGTGCCAATATGATTAGACAAAGGCTTTTCTTTTTTCTTTTAGTCTTTTATATGACTTTTTACCTTAAAAGTAATAAAACTCCGATAGTAAATTTTGAAAATGTTGATGGGAACATACACAAGAATTTTACTCGACTTTAAACATATAAACTTTTAAGGCCTAAAACCGAAATGGGTTCATCCTTTTTTTTGTACAAAGCATTTTTTTAACATCAATATTTTCTTTTAGTTGATTTTTTTAAATGAAACGCTGTTGGAAATAAGTATGAATATATTTAATATGAATGAGGATTAAACATAAAACAAAATTGCTCTTTAAAATATATTTAAAAGATTATAAACATTTTATTTATATGTCTATAAGAATTTTTTAATCTTATTTATGCCAATTTTTAAATTGCATGCTTCTGGAGAGTTGAAAATAAAATATTGACAAGTTCTCTTTGTTTTTAATAGGAAACAAATTACTATGGACTATCCAAAAATCTCAATGTATATTTATATGTATAATGTATATTTATAATAAGATAGATTTCTCTTATTGGACGGTAGAATATCTTTTGGCAGAATAATTCCACAGCTATATTGAAATCTACCGCAAACAGATTATTTTACCCCTTATTTCATTATATCGTATGATAAACATAATATTTTAGACACTGATGATTCATATTCTTTATTCCATGTGAGATGTCAAACTCTGTAACATTTTGTCGTCATAAATGATCAAGTTATGCGTTGACTTGTATGCCTTGAAGATGCTAATGGCTATTTTATCAATTAATTGCTCAACAAATATTATATCTTAAAAGAAATCTATCATATTACATTGCTTAAACTTAAAGATTACTTTTTCATTTTATTCACACTTTAGAAATATGCACTTTTTAAATAAGGTACTTTGCAAATGAACTGATTACGCAGTGATATATCATTTTAATATAATTCACATAATTGGACATTCCCACAGATGTTTAAGCATTTCACTTTAAATATTTCCACTTCATACTAGAATTTACTACGTTGAAATTTGTAGGGAAACTGTCATCCAAATTTCATCACTATTGAATTTATTCTACATACACTATCTACTAAAAGGTATTGGAACACTTGTGATAAAAGTACATTTTATACGTATTCGATAGTTAAAATAATCTCTACGTGAGACAATTAGTCTTAACTCTCCTGCGTATGCTTATCACAGATGTTTGAAAGATGTACTAAGTTATTTTCATTTACTCAGCTTGGAGAAAACAGGTAAGTTCCTTTATTGATTTTGATACATTGTTGCATCTCTTAATTTTTCATCCAACTCACCCCAGATGTATTCTCTAGGATTCAAGTCTAGATTCTGAAGAGACCAGAACAATAGGTTCACTATATTGTCAGCTTACAAATCCATTGATGATACCACAACATGATATGTGGCATTATCATTCTGGAAGTATCAATGATACTAACTGTAAACACTAAAGGCAGTACAATTGTTACAAAAAATTCTTTGAACCCTTAGCAGGCAACATGAATTGGCTTTCCTTAACAATATTTCACATCGTTTTACAATGTAATTCATGTCAATCTGATTGATATTAAATGCATGTAGTATTAATTGCATGTTATACTATTTAATAATAAGTGATAAAATTTATTAACTTATAAATATAAAGCAGAGGTTTCCGAAATCAACATATTTTATATTCATGTATTTCCAATAATAAATTATTAGGATAAGAAAAACAATATTCATTTATTAGTAGTTTATTAGTTATTTCATATATTAGTTTTTACATGCAACGTAAAATATTAATTTTATAGATAAAATTTAGAAAAATTTTCATTTTTCAAAAATCTTCATTTAGGCAAATAATAGTTGTTATTTTGGAAACTAATTGAATTCCCTCAGAACTGCAATTTGATAATGTAATTATATCCATCTGAAAAGATAAATTATTAATTAAATTTTTACAAACCATTTTTGCTAAAAAAAATTGCAATTTAATTAACTAATAAACATTTTTTATTTTTTTATAATATTTGTGTGTTTCTTATTTCTAATTCTTTTAATTTTCATGAATACATGTGATATTTTAGTAAGATTATTATAAAAATATGTTAGTGTAGTCTATTTATTCTGCTGAAATTGTTTTCTTTATGTTTTCAAGTTACAAATTAGGGATCAAAATATATTTCTTTTTATAAAAACTATTTTTTCAATTGTTATAAGATTAGCAATATTAAAAAATTTATAAAAATTAAGAACACAAATACTTTCGTAATATTGTTATCTAGCATAAACTTATAAATCTTAATATCAATAAATAAAACAATTTGAATCATAAATAAATATATAAATAAGCAATGAAAAAAATTTTAAACTTTTGAGATCCGTGGATAGTTTTGCATTTCATTAATACAAAAATTACCTTCTTTTTCATGAAAACTCAAACTTTCTTAGTACTTCTTATGAATTTTTATGAAAACATTTTTCATCAATCTTTACCTTAAATTTCCCTTTAAATATAACTAATAATTATTTGCATTTTTTCGTTATAAATAAATATTTTCAGTGTAGGCATGTATGATTTTAAATAGGATATTGCAACTCTTGTAGTACGCCTCATGTAAAGTATAAAATAATAATATGAATTCTTATATCTTCTCAGAAGAAACAAAGCTATTTTTAACTTCTTCGAAAGCTTTCAAATTAAAGATACCTTCTAAGACTAATATTTTCTTATATCTTCTTACTATTAATAATTTCGCGTGGGAGATAATTTCAAACATGTTCTGCACGATTTCTTTTTTAATTTAAAACAAAGCTTTCGGAATAAATAGGTAGAAGTGCCAGGAATATTTCGCAAATTTATTAAAAATAAAAAAAACTTCTTAATTTCCAGATATGACTCAAAGATTTTGAAAAATAAATTCTAAAATTATTTTTATTCAAATATATTTTATGTTTCAACACTGTTATAAAAGAAATAATGCTTATTTTGTGGTTAGAAGTTATGAAAGAAAACATAAGTTAAAAATTTACATTTTTGAGTTCGTATTTAGGAGAAAGTTTTATAATTCCTCATTTTAAAAGGATTAGCTTTAATTAATTCAATTTCAGTTCCAATAAACATTATTAAAATATACTAGAATTATTGTAGCGTTTTCATTTATATTTTAAGTTTTTTTTCTTCATCATTATCATCCAACAATAAACCTTATTAAACCTTATTAAGTTTAAAGAGTAAGTGAATATGCTTAAAGAGGTTTAGAGGATTTTTAATAAAAAATGTAAAGTTTAATTATAAAAAGATGTATTTCTATTGGGGCTATTTAAATTTCTTTCAAATGCAGGAAAAGAAATTATTTGCATCATTTAACAAAACGTTTTTGAAAGAGATTTTATTAAAAACATGTTAACTTTCATAAAATATCAGCTCTTATAAACAAAAATTTTACTTAAATCAAATTTAAATTATCATAATTTAAACTTAAATTCACGGTATTTATTTTTTGAAAGTTCAATGAAAGAATAAGTTAAAATACAAAAAAAAATGCAAAAGAAGATAATAAGATAGTAAAAGATAATATATATATATATATATATATATATATATATATATATATATATATATATATATATATACATATATATATATATATATATAAGTATTTAATTAAGAATTTACTCACTTTGTGAAAAACTTTTGCCACTAAAAAATCATTCTGATTATATTAAGGCTAAAAGACAAGCAAATAAATAATTTTTATTTTTACTATTTTATTATAATTCATGGTTATACCTATCTAAATATAAATTACAAAAATAGTTTTATAAAATTACCAAACTTGGCCTGTACTCAGCAGCACTTTTCCAATTAGATGTTCCAATAGTGTTAATGTCCCTATCAAGACAATCAATCCATCTGATTTTGGGCCTACTTCTGGAACGCTTTCCCATTGGCCTTGCAAGAAAGATTTTTTTAGGGGTGCGTTCAGTTGGCATATGAACAACATGGCCAGCCCATCTCATCCTTTGTGTTTTAATGTATTTGACAACATCAATGTCCTTAAAACTTTTGTATAATTCATGGTTATACCTTCTACGCCATACCCCATCTGTCTCCACTCCACCATAGATGCTTCTCAAAATTTTCCTTTCAAAAATAGCCAAACGGCATTCATGTTTCTGTGCCATGGCCCAAGTCTCTGAAGCATAAGTTAAAATGGGTCTAATAATAGTTTTATATAGTAAAATTTTTGTCCTGTGTTTGATATATTTGGAGGTAAGATATTTTTTTAACCCATAAGAATCACGATTTGCTGCAATTACCCTTTTGTTTATTTTGGGTCCCAAATCACCAAAGTTATGTATTTGAGATCCAAGGTAGGTAAAACTATTCACAGCTTCAAAATCATAAGATCCCTTGGTGAATACAGAGCAAGGATGGCTTTGCCTTATGCATGACATACATTTTGTTTTGTTTTGATTGACTATTAAATTCATTTTATTTGCCTCTCGTACCAATGCCAGAAAGGATTCTTTAAGAGTATCAGGATTTCTAGCAATTAAATCCAAATCATCTGCAAAGCCCAGGATTTGTAAACTTTTACTAAAAATGGTACCTCTAGTATTAATGCCTGCATTTCTAATGACTTTTTCTAAAGCAAAGTTAAATAATAAGCAGGCGAGGGCATCTCCTTGCCTTATACCATTTTTAATTTTTAATGATTCTGAATGATAACTCTGAATCTGAAGTTTATGAAATTACTCTCCCCATAAACTTCATTTAGCATATGATTTAAGATTTAGTAATTAAAGTTCATTTAAAAATTTTATTTATAAAATATATCTTTTAATTTTCCAATTTTTGTACCCCTTGAGTCGATTCTGTATTCATTTGGATGTTCATCTGTGATTAATATAATTATTATTAAAATATATATAATATATCTCTATATATATATATATATATATATATATATATATATATATATATATATATATATATATATATATAATATATATATATATATATATATATATATATACAACACACAACATACGAAAACACATGGTACGGTGGAGATTATACATTAATAAAATAATTGATAGCCATGTAAATTTGAGAAGATTTATAAATATATTTCTCAGATGAAAGTTCTATTGCCAAAATACTGTTCTTAAAATTGTAAGAATTTTAAACTTTTAAATTTTTAAAATTTTAAACTTAGCAAATTTTAGAATGTACAGTATTGTGAAATTGCACTTTAAATAATAATTCTTTTTCCCGAAATGTGTAACCTACAATGAGGCAAATTAAAAATAAATAAATCGAATATAGATATGGCATTCAATTCCTTAACACTGAATAAATAAATAAAACGAATACATTTGAAAAACTTTGTTGCTTCAATAAGATATTCGTACATAATGAGGCATATTTAACTATTATAAGGAAAATGTTTTAAAATTTTATCTTTTCCACAGTAAATAATATTATTGAAAACAAAAAATGACCACCTTTTCATTATTATTCAGCAATTTTAGAAACCAATCATGTAAATGCTATCTCAAGTGTTTAACTTTATAAAACTTATTCTCTTTTATTTAATATACACTTCAAATTTTAAACTTTATTAGAGCAAGAAATAAACATTTTATATACCATTCTAAATTAGCATTAAAAACATTTGATATATTTTATTCCTGCTCGTACTCATTGATTCCTCTCTTTTATTGATAACGTTAATATTAAAAACAAACAAAAGTTAGAATTCTTATTTTCAACTCAAATGTTTTGTTTTTTTACACTTAAATTCAGTGCTCATTTAAAGTTTAACATCATTTAATATTAAAAATATCAGATAATGTTAAGTTATTCATGTATGCATGCATTAGTACATAACTTGTAATCTTTAATACTGAAAGCTATTCTCATAATAAGTATTTTAAACTTTAAAAATTATTTTCCAGTGCGATAAGAAAATAATTAAATTCAGTAAAATCTTTAAATTTCATTGTTTTTCTTCGTGGTTAGTTAGGTTTTGCTTATGCTGGAACATATCCGGTATCATTTAAATAAATTTCAATATTATTGCTTTTAATATGAGACAACTACTATATTATATTATTTTGAATACACACATTAATTTGATAACTTAAATCAGCTTATGTTTTAAAGATGAACTAACTCAATGCAGGTGAATTGAATTGTAATTTTTAGAAAAAGCCATTTAATAAACGATAATGAAGTTTGAAAGCATCAACTCTTATCTAAAATATGTCCTTTTTTAAGAAAATTTTATAAAAATTTATATTATTTAGAAAATTAAAATGTGAAAACTGAGCTAATTTTTATTCAATAATAAAAAATACACACACAACTTCATTTCTGATTATTTATTTTAAATTCCTACCTGAAAACTGCAATTTCGAAAACAGGTTTCTAGATTTTAGCTCGATAAATTTCCAACTATATACTAATTTTGTTTTTATTATCTCACCGATTCATTTAAGTAAGGAGAACGAAATTTTTGCGAATTATTTATGAAAATATTGTGTATCGCTATGTTATTTTCATAAAATTGTATTTTTTATGTTCGAGACACTAGTATATGTCCACATCTATATCGAAAATAGATAAAAATATTTCAAATTTATTTGATTTTTAAAAGGAAACAAATGACTTAAAATAAGTTTCATATTTACAAAAAAACATGATGAGGAAATAACAAAAACATTATTTCAAATAGGAAAAAAATGAAAAGTCCTTATAACACAAAGTATATACCCTCTTTGTTTATACAATTAAGTATTTATTTATAAAGCATTGGATATATATGGAGCAAAAATAAATGATTATTTTCATTTATTTTCAAAGGGATAAGCGTTTTTGATTCGTAACATAAGTAAGAATTTAATAGAAGCATGTATATACTCTTTGATAAAACATTCCTAGAGACCTAAAATTTTTATTATTCACAGAATATCTTTTCTTCAATTTACTTTATCTAGTGTTATCAAACTAGCTCTAAAAAAGCTTGCTTTTCTCGAAACATTCCCAAAATAAAGACAAATATTGAAAGTAAAATACATAATTTCTTTATCAAATATATATTTAATCTTGACTTTTCCTATAAGAACAAAAATGGAAAAAATTAATAAAATAATTTAAGTTAATAAAAAAATTAGAATTTTTGTATTACTGCAGAAGTGTACCTTTTTATTAGAAATTTTAATCCTAGTTTCATTGTCCATCCTGAATCATTAAGTACAGAAAAGCAAAATAATGCTGCTTATGTTTTCCTATAAAGCCGACCGATGGCTGAGTGGTTAGAGTTCCTGACCCCTGATCTATGGGTCCTGCTTTCGGGCATGGATGTCACTTTCTTTCTCTGTTTTCTCTGTTCTTCCTTCTGGGATGACGTATGAATGTGGCCACCCTATAAATAGGTTTGTGGTGGTATGGCGCGGGCAATGCTACTCGCCTCTGGGACTTGGTTCACAGGTGCCCACTGGGTAATGACAAATGAGTGGCAGTTTCTGGTCTTGTTGTGGCATAGGGTTCGTCACCCAAGTACCCACCGTTGGAAAAAAAAACGTTTTCTTATGTCAATATCCAACAGAAATTATTCTTTTCTTAGAGCCATGATTTGAATCAGAAAATCATGAATCATCTCTAAATTTCTAGCATTCATAATATTTGTTTATTTTATTTTATTTTTATTTTTTTACACTATTGAGCTAATGTTTGGACGACAAATTTTATTTGAATGAAAAAACACACCTACTATACTTAATGAATTTAGCTCTCATGATATGCTAATTTTCTTAAAACTACAAATTCGAATAAAAATGTTTGTGAATCTATTTCTTAAATTTTAATTGATCCAAAATCAATGATAACAGTTTAAAATAAATATTTAAAAAATTACTTTTTTGTAGAACCTGTAGATCGTAATGAAGCTTAGAAAATATACGAAACTCGAAAGCTTACAGAATGAAAATTGGACAATATTCAATTTTACATAGTTTGTGTTTATTAAAAAATTATTGTTTCTATAACTGAACAAATAATCCAGTATTAAAAACTATTTAATGCTGTAGTGAGATGGAGATAAAGAATGATTCAATTAAAATGTGAACTTTTATTTTCTTTTTTTAAAAATTTCATCCATCCCTTACTAATGAGTGAAAAGATAAGATATTTAAACCATCAGACTCTTTTTTTTTTTTCATATTTCACACATAATTATTTTTAAAAATAATGATGTTAACATATTTTTTCTGATTTTTCAGGGACAGTTGTTTTTATGTTTTCTAATAATATATTAGTTTTCAACATATATATAGGTTTTCTCTCTCCAGAACTCTGAAGAAAAGAATTTCGACTTTAATATTTAATATCTTCGTAAAAGATTAATAGTTTGAAACTCTTTTTAAACAATATAGACTTTATTCAATTTGTTGTTAGTAATTCTATTAAATTTTAAATCGTGATTCACCATTGTTTTGAGAGGTTGTTAATTAAATAACTTTGAGATGTAAAACAATTTATGTGTTAAACTGTAGAATTTCACGATTTAATTGATTTATCAATCATTTTGTTTTGTTAGTTATAATTTTTCTTTATTTCAGTAAATTGTATGCACAAAAAATTTTATGCTTCTGTTTTCCCAGCTTTAATTTAGTATTTTGTTAATTCATAACTAAATTCAAACTTAAAATATGTTTTGCAATCCACACATCAAAAATAAATAAATAAAAAGTTTATTTTGTTCATCAGCGTTGAATATTTTTCCGGGATTTAACTGCGAATAGCTACTTAAAATGAAGTGAAATGTATGTCAATATATCAATATCTGTCCAATTTAAAATAAAAGCTGTTTCCTTTCCGAATTTTGAGTACGATTTTTGTTATTCATAGAAAACAAAATTAATGATGATTTGAACTCCCTGTAATAATGCTTATTCGGAGATATAACTAATTCAAGCAATGTAATTTTCTACCTAGGACTAACTACCTACACTTCTTACTTCAAAGATTATTCATTTTTCTCTAACTATAAATTTGTCATACAGGTAACTGTATTACTACTGGAAATAAAGAATAAATATTTATAATTTTTCTCACCTTGCTTCTGGATTAACACAGTACATTTTTTAAAGAAAATAACGACATATTTTTTATTTTTGAAGAAATATTTTAAGGAATGCTTTTTCTACATTTGTAATACATTTACATTACTCTGTATTACATTCAGAAATTCTTTAGAAGGCGAAAAAATATTCTACTATTAACTTCCTAATAAAAGAATTTTCAAGCATTAGCTACCTCATTTTGTGTTACATAATATTATTCTTGGGAAGTTATTAATTAAATCAATATGTAACGTTTACACTTTTATGTGTTAAACTGTATAAATATATATGCATTCGCATTTAAACTGAAATTTCTGTCGGAAAGATATATTCCTTTGAATTTTTCTTTATTTCAGTATGCCGCATACAAAAATATATAAAATAAATCCTGCTTCTGTTATTATTTCATTAATTTAATGTTTTAGCTCTTCACTAGATTAAAAATTAAAATATAATTTGTGACATGTACACTTTTATATGTATATATTACAAAACGTTGTATTATCTGAATATAACTAAATTATTAAAGTTACATTTTCTCGATTGGAAGTACGTGCAAAATATCATGTCATAAAATTAAAAATGAAACTTATTTTGAAGTGTTTTCTAATTCTTTAAATTTTTGCTTAATTTGGTATACAGCATATGAAAAACATCTTGCATATTTTATGCCTTTTTAATAAATTAATTTTTTTTCTTTTCATAACTTAGTGAAATTCTCTCAATAGCTACACACGTTTTCTTTAATAATATCTAAACTATCGAATGCTAAAGCACATCGTGAATCACGAGTCTATTATCCATTCATTTATCCAGGTCTAAATGGAGAGAATTTAAATGGAGTTCAACCTAGTGGGTAATCGACTTATTTTATAATAATTAGTTTAATTATTTTCGCAGAAATTGGGTATCAGAAAATAGCTATAAGTCACTATTATTAATTAAAAAGACCCAAAATATTAGAAAGGAATAAGCAAAATATTATCTGTAAACTCTTAACTATGTAATTTGGTCAGTCACTTGAAATCCTATCACTGAATGGGAAACGATATTTTATCGGATACCAGTTTACGGTGTGGTATTTTAATAACTTCTGACGATAAAATATCGTACGACTTTTTATCGCGTGATAAAAGTCATTTAGTGTGAAAGAGGCCTAACTGTACGGATATTAATAAGATTTTATTTGCCAGTTAAGAAAAATTTAAATATAAAATAAATTAATAAACATTATTTATTTAAAATACCACAAAATTTTATTTTCCATAAAAAATGATTTTTCATATTAAATGACCGATTATACCTAAAAAATTTCTGACAACTGTTGTTCATTTATTTTATTACCTTTTTGACTTTGAGTTGAAATTATTTGATATTTTAAATATATGATTTTTATGTCATTTTTAATTCAATAAAAGCCATTTTATATGCATATTGTATATAAATAATATGCTTCTTTTGATATCTTAAAAGTTATAGAAACTCAATTCGGTGAAACATACAAATATAAAGAAGTATTTCAAAATATCAACTAAGTAAACTTTTCACATAAATGCTTTCTTTTCATTCATTTGACATCAGAAAAAGTTTTTTCGCGCATTGAATCAGCAAATTCAATAAATTCAATTAAAGGATCTCTTCATAGGAATTAACTATTTCTTCTTGAAATATAAATATTATATGAATTCAAAAATATTAAATTACGAAAGCGTCACAGTTTTTAACTGAGGTAATAAATCTAATTTAAGACATTAAACTTTTTATTACATTTAAAGTTAATAGCATTTGGCCTAAAATAAAAATAATTTGAATGAATCAAAGAAGAGCATACTCCTCAGTGATTATTTGGATTTACGAATTAAAGAAATAGGATTTAAATAATTCCCGACGACAGATTCACTTTATTCCAAACTGGAATGTATTTTTTGAACTTCACTCAAACTCGATTAAATTGTATTTTAACCAGTTAACGTAATAAAAATAACAGAAGAATGTAGCATCGTGCGTATCTTTAATCAATTGAAAAAATATTAATTTCAAATTAGCTATCTTAAATAATGTAAATTTTATAGATTAAATTATAAAAGATAAAATGTTATTAAGTCTGTTTGATAAAAATTTTCAGAAATGAATAATCGTAAGCAAATTTTCTTTTATGAGTAAATGCGTAATGAAAAGTTTTATATATTAATTATACATTTCATTTATGATTATATATAGTTTTCGCTAATTTTATTAAGAATGCTAAAAATCCTATAAAATTATAGTTTCTCATTCACGTTAGAGAAATTTTCATTGTTCAGCAGGCCATTAATTGTATTTGTAAAGCATTTAATACAGTTATGTATTTATGTGTACTGTTATACATTACTTAATTTTGAAAAATCATACTCATTTATAACTTTAACAAAAAAGATAATCTGTAATGCAAAAATAATATCATCTAATATTCTAATAATGTTATTACATATAAAATATTTTACTTATTCAGAAAGAAAAAAGTAAATATATTTAAAACAAAACTAAATATCAATTCATGAACATTTACCCATTTGGTACTAATATAATGTAATCATATAAATAGATGATTATAAAATTATCTTGCAATTATTTTCACATATTTACCCTAAAATTCTTAATGCATTTACCCATTTGGTACTAATATAATGTAATCATGTAAATAGATGATTATAAAATTATCTTGCAATTATTTTCACATATTTACCCTAAATTTCTTTATAAATAATATTTCGTCATATCTGTATTTTAATGATTATATTGACTAGTTCCATTTCAATTAATTTAATATTTTAAAAAACGATAAATTTTAATGTTTTCACTTTCCTTTTCAATTTTAATTGTATTTTTAATTGTGTTTCAAATGCCTAAAGCTTTTGATATTATCGAATCCTTTTAATTTAGCTCTCCAGAAAAAAGTATACTTTTCTTAAATTTTACTAGGCTTTTATATTATTTTAAGAAATTTCTATATACATTCTTCATATGTATACATTATTCATATATGTATTCTTCATACATTTTTATTCTTCATATGTATACATTCTTCATTTAAGTACAGGGTTATCTTTTTTAAAGTGAACGGTGTTTGGTGTTCCCTGTAGTGCTATCTAATAGCCGAAATCGCACCAAACTAGGTATTTAGTCTAATCGAAAACCCGGAAAAAGGATTCCGTAAAAAAATATTTAGTTCCAAAAATCACCGTTAGAGCATTTTGTGACGCTTTACTATGTATAAAATGTGAAAAAAGAAAAGTACTAACATTCAATCGTTCAGTTAAATTATTAATGTTTATTTATTCATTAACTGCCCCGATGAGGAATTAGACTACCTTCAATGTGAACACCGTTCTCAGAACTAACACCATGCATTCTGTGCACAACAATCTCCACAACCGTACATAACATATCAGGAGAAATATTCCGCACTGTCTTTGTTATGCTGTCCTTTAGAATAGACAAATTTGATGCTCCACTAGAATAAACGCACCTTCGGTAATATGAGAGGCATGGCCACTGGAGCTCGTTTACTTCAGCTGAGGTAATTTGTCGGAGCTATCTACTATTTGCTTTCATAGCCCCTATTGCTGGCACTGTCATTGCACAAAATTTGCCTTTTTTATTCCCATGTTTTATGCTAATTCTCATTATTTTCAGCTACAGCAGCGCCACAAAATGTCCTAACGGTGACTTTAGAAACTAATTTTTTTTTTGATTAGTTTAAATACTAAGTTTGGTGTTGTTTCAGTTATTAGATCACGCTACAAGACGTTCCAAACACTGTCACTTTAAAAAAGATCACCCTGTGGGCATTTTTTATTCACACACGAGAAAAAATATTGTTAGAAATCTTGTAATGGAAGATATTTTTCTAATAGGACGTTATTCCTACATATTTTTTAAAGGTTATGATTCACCATGTCCTAAACTTAGTAATAAACTGGCGAGAAAATGCATATAAAGTCACATCAACTAAGCAATCTTCCCTCCTTTACGAAAAGTAAATCGAATAGGGGTGGTAGCTGAGCAACCATATTATTATCATCACAGATATTTGTGATGAGATTAAAGTCAGATGATTTAGAAGAACTTTTCCAGTTTGTTTCAAGAAAAGCACATTTAACTCCTAAACGATCTCCTAAGAATTCAGTAACTAATCAAAAGAAATGGCACAATCCTTTATTTTATCGAATACTATTTTCAGTATAAGCTAGAAAATGAGCATATAAGATTAGAAATACATTCAGAGTACCATTTCGAAAAGCAGGAATACTCTTCTAAGAGATCAAATCCATCGCTTTTTGTATAATTTTTATCCATAAATGAAGTAATTCTTTGCCATATACAACACTGACTTTAGAATCAAATATCAGAAAATAATTCAAAGTTGCTGTATTGGTAATTTTAAATATGGCAATTTTAATTTTTTTTTTTTTTTTTTTTTTTTTTTTTTTTTTGTATAAACACTTGGTAAATTCTCACAATTTTACTATTTTAATACCCAGTTTTGAGAATCTTATAGTGTCATTTCTCTTTGCTGTAGCAATTTACTTATCATGATGAACCGACAAAGACATTTTATTAACTAATAATCTGTCAAACTATAACCTGTTACTATTATTATGTGAACTAATTTTCACAGACAATGAATTTGATCATTATAGCTTTGCTAGGAATGATTTTACCAGAATGGCTATTTCACCATTCAATTAAAGATGAGTGTAAATCAAAATGTTCCCATAAGTTTTGAGATGAAGTAATCAATGATTTGTGCCAAAATTAAGTAGCCATGTTTAAAAGTGTTCAGGTCCTAAGCCATTTTTACTCTGTTTAAACAAATAAACTTTTTACACTATGAGCAATATTCCTTATTTTGCGAAACAAATGCTAGAATTATATGTGAATTTCATCCACCCAATTTCCTTTAATATTCACCTATTTTTCAATATATGCATAAATATGATTTGCATGTGAGACACAACTTTTCAACATATGTATTTTCTATGTAAATAAAAAGATCCTTAAAACTAGGATTTAAATATTTTTTAATTAAAATTTTGGAAAATATATTTATAGCATACAATAAAAATATTTGATAAAGAAAAACATGCGAGATTTTAAATATAGTAACAGCCGGGCAAGATATATGATTATAAATTAAATTTTATAATTTTTAGCTACAGAATATTAATTCAATGCTATCCTATCATCTAAAGTTCTTTTTGAAATTGACATATTTGCAAAATTCATAAACATTTTTAATATAATTAAAGCCTTATTATAAACTTAAATACTTCTTGAATGTAGCCTGTATTACAGATCTGTTTTGAACTATATAGATAAAATTATAAAAGCAACTAAGTGAAATAATTTTATCCCTAAAAATGGGTTGTTAAGCTTCTTTCATGTTGAGATAATGGCGAATGTAAAAATTATTATAATATCCCTTCTATAAGCGGAAAAAGAGAACCAAGACAAATGTGATTTATTTTTTTCTAATGATAAACCAAATAAAACTCTTTCAAGTTTCGTTGCGAGATTGATTGCTTAAATAAAAAAAACTTTGATATCTCCGGATTTAAAAATTTTATTAAAAAATATTATTTAATAAATTGATATATAGATTTTTAATGATTTTAATGACTTTCTCTGGTTTTTCAGAAATATTTGTAAATTTTACTAATTAAAAACTTTATTTATATTTTGAAATATAAAAGTTAAATTTAAAACACGGTAAAAAAAATTTGTAATCACAGAATTATAAAAATTATTTAATCCTAAAAGATAGCTTTTTGGACATAAGAGAGGCTTTTTTGAGTTTTTATTTTTCCGATAAAAACGTCTAATGATTGAATGATGAATTAAACTTGTTGCTTAGAATGAATTACTAAGTGATTTTTCTTAAATTTTTATTCATTTGAATAGTGAGTTTAGACATCTAATTGATATCTAAGGAAGGAATGAAGAAGTTGGTTAATACTTGCCTTTTGAGATCAGATATTAGACATAAAAATTTCATCAGAAGAAAAGATATACTGACTGTTACACGTAATAAGAGTGTTTATCTTATTATTAAGTTAATCTTAAATAATTGACAAAAAATTTATTATTAAACGTAAAATAACGTAAAGTATATTACAAAAATGTTTACATAAATGTATTGCATATAAATTAGAAAAACGGAACTAAAGAAATATGATCTTATTAAATTATTTCTCGCGAAAACTTTAACTTTTGTATCTGAAAATAATCTTGTGGCTACTCTAAGGAACTAAGTGAACTACATGCGCGAAGAAAAGCCCAAGGTCGCAAAACAAACAAGTTCCTGACCACTGCTTTATATAATAAATGCTTTAATTTATAAATAATTTTCTGAGTAACTTTTGAAAATTTAAATTGTTTTCTACTTTTTGTAGTAAATTTTGCCTGGTAAGTTATTCGGGAGTAAACTTACTGGAAATTAAAATATTATATTATTATAATAAATCCACAAAATTTCAGGGATATACAGGGTGACAACTTTATCCTGCTGACAAAAAAAATATTGTATTAAATTAAAAACATGGAATTTATTTTAAAAACCTAACTTTATTTAAGTCATTTGTTACTTAGATACAACATATTTAAGTATTTTCAAAATGGTCTGCTTGGGCATCGATACAGAGCCTTAAATGGCTGTTAAAATTTTCTGCAATGGGCCGCAGTTCACATCAATTAGCACATTAGTTCATCAATCAGCCAAGGCGTTAATTTAGCCCATTCCTTCATAAGAGTAGCTTTTAGTCATTCCAAACTTTGATGTGGCTTATATCAGACTCTTGATTGCAGAATAGAACAAACATTATAGTTCTATGGATTTAAGTCAGGTGAATAGTGGGGTCACATTCCCACAATTACGAAATCTAGAAGATTTGCTTGACATCAGTCTTGCGTTGCCTTTACTCTATGAGAAGGATCATAATCTTGTTTTGAAGTGTCTAATTGCTGTTTTAAAATGTTTTTTATTTGTCCTAGGAAGTAAAACCGACTGTAAAATTTCATTGCTGTACATGGTCTGGTTCATTTTGACGCTGTCATCTATGAAAACCAAAGGAGTTTTTCCAGATTCACAAATGGTACCCCAAACCATAACTGACTGTGGTTTTTTCCGACGATCTACTACTCTGAAAGTTCCAGGACGATCAGGAGACAAGTAACGTTCCTTTTGTCGACTATAGAATATGTTCAATTGTGGAAAGTTTTTCGTCCATAAAGATGAAATGCTTCCATGCGCTTTTTGCGGACTTTCGAAGGAGAGCTCGACATCTTTGGAACCATGTACGCTTATTTTGCTCAGTTATTTTCTGTACTTTTCGAAGTTTATATGGCCTAATTCAAAGTTCTTATTTTGGAATTTGTGTAACTGATTCTCTATTAACCATTATTTATTTAACTAATTTACTCATTGAGTTTCTTATATTTTGGTTAATTTGTTTCTTGATAATTTTGTGAATTTCATTTTATTCACAGTTCTTTTATTGATTTTCGGGCTCTATCACCGTCATGGCCAAGCTCCAAGAATCGTTTTATAGTACGTGTGATACCGTTTGTCTGTGGATATTCAGTTTTATGGCAATCTTAATTTGCCTTAATCCATCCTCAAGCAAAACAATTATCTGTCGTCATTGATTTGGCATATTATTTTAAACAAGGAAAATAAAACTTTTGTTTCACTAACATAAAAATCTCTTAAGCAAATGAAATTATTATAAAAAGTGGGGGACATGAATTAAACCAATCAAAAGCAGTACAGTTTTGTCAACAGTATAAAGTTGTCACCCAGTATTTTATATTTCAAAAATACTTGTTCAATGGAGAAAATGAAACAAAAAATTATTTTAATACATGATACTACGTTAAAAAATTAACATTATTGTTTCGTATTTTTTAATAATATTAATAGGAGATATTTTGGCTAAATATATTCTTTTGATTTAAGTTATTTGACTGAAAAGATTGTTTAACGTATAGTATTGTAAATTGAATAAGAAAAAAGGATGAGTTTTCGTTCCAGATACTTTACAAACAATATACATCCCATTTAAAAAAATCAAGAAAAAGTAATGTATCTGTTATTTTCTTGAAGATTATCTGACAAAGGTAAATTTAAATCATTCCTAGTTCCTCTACGTTTTTCCTTTCATAATGATTTCTTTACTTTTTATAGCCAATGGAACAATGCTTCATCCTTAAATTAAACTTTGTTGATACCCGTAAAATTAAAATTAACGCATGAAAAAGCTTGAAACTAATCCTTGGCATTTTTATACGTTCTTAAATGAAAGAAAAAATAGTTTTTTTATTTCTCATATTATTATTCCTTAAAAAGATTCAAAAAGTCTACGCATAAAAGATTTAGATTTTTATTTTGATCTATTTTTAAAAATCTCAAAATTTAGAAATTGCCCCTTATTTTGTAAGAGCACATATTAAAAATGTGCCTTGGACTAAACCAACACACTTTGAAATGTAAAATATTGTGTATTTTTTAAACGCTTGGTATGAAAATATCATTCTAATTGCTGGACAACATAACAATTATTTCGAATGTATAGAAAAATGTCCTCCAGCGAGTGAACTAAGTGTAAACACGTGTCTTTTTAATATGCCTCAAGTATGTCTCAAAATTATGATGCAAATTTAAATTCTTAAGTAGGATGTTTTAAACTATAAATTAAAATTTGATTTATTAAATTTTACTTAATCCCTAAGCATCTTAAATTAAATATATATACACATATATACACTAAATTCTCCTATATCTTCATACAAATATATATACTCATTTAAATATTTACAAGCTAGTTTCCATGAATTAAGAATACTACAATTATGTTCATAAATTAATGATAATTCAGAATCACACAGAAATTGTACTCTAAAATAAAATTTTCACATGCAGAATTATTGCACACTACTTGAAGAATAATATGCAAATTACACGAAACCCTCAGTTGGTGCCAATAGTACTTCACAATGACGAGAATATAAGAGAGGGATATACAAAGAATGGTTGCAAAGAAGTAAAATTGTTCACAAGCCCTTTAAAAGATTTTCAGGGCAATAACAGCATAGTTCTGGCACTAAGGAAGCATTTGTATGATGTTTTACATGATAAAATTATCGGCCTTCTGCAATGTGAACGTACCCAGCAGGAAATATCCGAGGAATATGCAATAGCCCAGAGTGTCATCTCGACGCTTTGGCAACGCTTCCAAGATGACGATAATGTGAGTAGGCGTTACAGCACAGGTCGGCCCCGAATTACAACGCCGAATGAAGACCGGTATTTTCAGCTACTGCGAAAAGAAACAGATGGAGCACAGCATCAGACCTGTCTCGTCATCTCTCTTCAACTATCGGTATCATATTTTCAAGGCAGACAGTGTACAGATTCTTAGGGCACTTTGGTCTATATTCTCTTTGGCCTGTCAGATGTGTTCAACTTACCCCAACTCACTGCCACCTGCAGTTAGCTTGGAGTAGAAACCATGCATTGTGGACACCGCAACAGTGGTCTTGTGTAACATTTTCCAACGACCAAAGTTTAGCTTTTAGTCTGATTCTCGCCGGACAATCATATGGAGAGCGCCAAGTACACGCTACCACCAAGAGAACACCATTGAATGACACCGCTACGGAAGTTTAGAATTGCTCATTTGGAGAGGAATTATTTTGGGTTCCAGAACTAGCCTGCATGTTCAGAATGTAACCATAACAGGCCACACCTATCGGGATGTCATTCTGGAACAACATGTACGTTTGTTTCGGTGCGCCTTGGGTTCAGAATTTCTGTTTATGGATGACAGCACCCGTCCTCACCCTGCAGATATTGTAGATGAATGCTTTCAATCGGAGGATGTCACCCCTATGGACTGGTCAGCATACCCACCTGACTTGAATCCGGTTGAGCATGTAGCAGACATGCTTGGCCGGCGAATTGCAGCTCGTCAATTCCCTCCCACAGGTCTACCGGAGCTTCGGAGAGCAATGCTTGATGAGTGGTGTAATATTCCCTAAGATCTAATCAATAGTTTGATATTCAGCATTTCTAAGAGTTGTACAGCCTGTATTGTATAGTCTGGGGGGGGGCATACTGTGTAATAATCATCATACAAACCATGTTATATTGGTTTTTGTAAATAGGTTCTTTTTTTAAATTTGCTCAAGGGAGTAAAATTCACAAATTTTATTAATGATGTCAAACATATAGCATCTTTTTTGCTTTTTACCTTTTGTTTAATAAATAGACTTTACAAATAAGTGTTTTGTTTCTGTCTTTTTCTTTGTCTGAACTTGCATTATCCTTATGGACACAAGAATGTATTTTATATAAAGAAGAATAGAGTTTAACGAGGTTTATTCAACTTAGACTCTTCAAAATAAAAAAGGAACCTCATTTGACTTACACAAAATATTTGATAAATTAAAAAAAATCGCATGATTAAAAAATCTTTTAATATGAAGATTTTATTCAGAAAATGTGGGAATGCAAAAAATTAATATGTCATAAAATAGTTATTTGGAATGCAATAATTGAAGCAAAATGTTCATTATTATATTACATTATTTATCATTAATATTCATGGAGATAATATGTATTATAATTATCAAGTTCACACTTGCAACTATGCAAATACATCAGCTTTATTTATATTAGTTGCAAATCCTTTTCATGAATAGAAAAATGCATGTTGATAAACAAATTATCTCGTAAAATTAAGTGTTGTTATTATAACTACGTAAATAATATAAATGCATACAATCAATTTATCACCTAAAATTAATGGATTATTATACAAAGTATTTCACTCAAATTCAGATATTTATTCTAACTACTACCTATTTTGTAAAATCAGATGTCATATTTCTCTGAATAATAGATTGAAAATATTTGTAATGTATTAAGGTTGAATGTATTTTCCATTTCTAGTTATGGAGAGTGGTTTACTTAGAGCATTAATATTGCAGGAAATGTTTCCTAAATTGCAAATAAGTATCGTAATTTAGATGATTGCTGATAAGTAACAGTTTCATGTAATATCTAACTTTATAATTATATAAAATATGATAATTAAAAAATTATTTAATAGTTTTTGTTTGTAATAATCTGTATATAACTGGTAAAATAAGGGCTATTAACTTGCTTATTACAAAGATTTTATTCCAGAAAAAAGATATTTGATACTAAATTCCTTTGATTCCCTATTGAATTCTGTTTTGTTACATAAATTTCATTAATTTCAAAATTTTGCATATCTTTATAAAGAGAGAGAGATAATTTAATAAAGAAAAAATATGATGAAATCACACTTTTATGTGAGTTTCTTGTTTACGAGATGGACATGAAAGATCATCTGAAACTTGGGCTCCTTTGAAGTTCACACAATATGAGACATTACTTGAACAATTATCACTAATGTGATCCACAGAGTTACAAAACTGATTGTATCTTACATTTTTTTGTTGCATGTGTAAATTTAAAGCAAATTCCACATTGACAAACTTTATCCAGAAAAATCTTCACAGATATACTATAAATAAAAACACTTTAATTTGAAATGGGATTTTATGTCCATAGACTCTTACCAGGATTGTCTCTAAAAATTCTGATGAACTCTTTTCATTGAAACGTTTGATTTAAAATACAACAAAGGCGAAATTTTCAATTTCTAACAATAGAATTTTTAGACTCGTCCGCTGATATGAACGGAATAATGAATTTTGTAGTGTACTCTTCAGTTTGTGTTTGGAGAGTTATAGGAATACTTAATAATTGTTCAATTCTACAAATTTCTGTTGCATTTTTATAATTAGTTGTAGCGATAATTAGTTTACTGTTTCTGGTGTGACGAACTTCTTCAATACCGTTCTTGTTAGAAATATCATTTAACAGTTCAGATTTTAAATGTAGGCCTCTTAGGAATAGAAGCATATCCTGCAGTAGAACGTAAAAAGACTGCAAAATTTGAACTTCCAGCTTCTGAAACTAACTGTACAGCTAGAGTGGAGCATCATCATAGTCTAATACAAAATTCGATGTATTTTTTGGTATGCGATATTGACAGTGAATAAAATAAAGGGTGTAAAGCTATGTAAGTCTGTCATGGTAAATAGACCATCGTGCACGTACTTGTGGAAGTAAGTTTAAATTAATCTTGTTAGACTTTCTGAATTCTGCGAAAAACTTAAATAATGAAGATAAACTGCTTGAAGTTTCCTCAAAGTAAATAATATTCGATGAAATAAGTACGTAAAGTTTTAAGTAAAAGTCTGCAACATATTCTGTAGAAAATTCTTAAAAAAACTAAGTAAATCTATATGCAAATTTCTTGATAAACAGAAAAAAAATTAACAATGACCACCGAATAAGTTTATTTTTAAAATACGCCTCCGATATTTGTTTTAATCAACCCAACATCAAGATCGATGACGGATTAGAGCGATGTGGATGATGGAGTGGCATAGTATCATCTTCTCAAATGAGCCATGCTTCTATTTCTTCAGTGATAATCGCCGCGTACTAGTGTGGAGTCGATGTAGAGACAAATTCAATCTTGTAGCAATTGTGGAACGGCCCAATGCGCGATAACGCGGCATTATATTTGGGGCACCATTGCATACGATTCCAGACCATTTGTAAGTCATATCATAGTCTTTGGCAAATGGTTGACGTTGGGGAATGGAGAGAAATTCTTCTTGACGCAATCCGTGCTCTCATTGAAACTGTGCCTAGACGTGTTGTTTCCTGTATCACCTTCCACCATTGTCCAACAACCTACTGAGCTATACGCTGCTCTCTCTCTTTATATATATATATATATATATATATATATATATACACTACTGGCCATTAAAATTGCTACACCAGGAAGAAATGCAGAAAACAAAATGGTATTTATTGGACAAATATACTATACTAGAAATAACAAGTGTTAAATTTTCAAAAAATTTGGCTGGATAGATCCTGAGAAATCAGTACCCAGAACAACTACCTCTGGCAGTAATAACAGCAGCTATACGCCTTGGCATTGAGTCAAAGAGAGATTGGATTGCATGTACAGGTACAGATGCCCATGCAGCTTCAACACCATGCCACAGTTCATCAACCGTAGTGACTGGCGTTTGCTGACGAGCCAGTCGCTCGGCAACCATTGACCAGACGTTTTCTATTGGTGAAAGATCTGGAGAACGTGTTGGCTAGGGCAACAGCCGAACATGTTTCGTATCAAGGAAGGTCCGTACAATACCGGCAACATGCGGTCGGGCATTATCCTACTGAAACGTAGGGTTTCGCAGGTCTCGAATAAAGGATAGAGCCCCGGGTCGTAACACACCAGAAATGTAACGTGCACTGTTCAAAGCACCTTCAATGCGAACAAGAGGTGACCGAGACGTGTATCCATTGGCACCCCATGCCATCACGCCAGGTGATGGGCCAGTATGACGATGATGAATGCACGCTGCCAGTGTGCGTTCACCACGATGCCACCAAACACGGATGCGACCATCATGATGATGTAACAGAACCTGGATTCATCTGAAAAGATGACGTCTCGCCGTTCGTGCGCCCAGGTTCGTCGTTGATCACACCATTGAAGGCGCTCTTGTCTATGACGCAGCGTCAAGGGAAGCCGCAGCCATGGTCTCCGAGCTGAGAGTCCATGCTGCTGCAAACGCCGTCGAACTGTTCGTGCAGACACTTGTTGTCTTCCAAACGACCCCGTTTCTTGACTCACGGCTCGTGACGTGGTTGCACGATCCATTACACCCATGCGGATAATATGCCTGTCTTCTCGGCTGCTAGAGATAGGTGGCCGTTGAGATCCCGCATGGCGTTCCGTATTATCGTCCTGAACCCATCGATTCCATATTCTGCTAACAGTCATTGGATCTTGACCGACGCGAGCAGCAATACTGAGATAAGATAAACCGAAATCCCGGTACGCTACAATTCGATCTTTATCAAAGTCAAAAACGTGCTGGTACGCATTTCTCCTTCTTACACGAGGCATCACAACAACTTTTCACCAGGCAACAACATTCAAATGCAATTCAATTTGTGTATGAGGAACCGGCTGCACAATTTCCGCATTTAAGCACAATATAGGTGTCGCTACTGGCGTCTGCTTGTCTGAATGCTCTGTAAAGCTATTCATTTGTATATCACAGCACCTTCTTCCTTTCGTATAAATTTCACGTCTGTAGCATGTCTTCTTCTTGGTGTAGCAATTTTAATGGTCAGAAGTGTATATATATATATATATATATATATATATATATATATATATATATATATATATATATATATATATATATATATATATATATATATATATATATATATATATATATATATATATATATATATATATATATATATATATTATATTATATATATATATATATATATATATATATATATATATTATATATATATATATATATATATATATACACACATATATACACACAACGCTAAGCAAGACTATTTAATTCATTATATATGGCCATTTTATTAAGAGCACATTGAAAGGATAAGATTATCTTAAACTTAATTGTCTGTTTTTTTATTACGGTAAACTTCACTAAAGATTCGATATTTATAGAGAGTAGACTTTTTCATTCATTGAGAAGATTTAGCAACTTTGATTCACAAAACGAACGTGAAAAATATTTCCATCACAATTAAATTCATTAGTTAAAAAATAATGGATACATTCCTCGGATTAAATTTCCAAGGAAAAAGAAAACCTTTACTGACTTTTTACTTTTTTTTGAATAAACAATGCATTTAAATTTATATGTTTTCATTTTGAAGTTAGTGGTTTAAATAAATTTTAAAAAAATCGCTAATGGTGATATTTTTCCAATATAAAAATGTGTACTCTTAAAACACATAATTGCAATTTAAAAAAGACTTAGTTGAATGAAAATACATGGAATATATTTTATACTTTCTTTTCTGTGCTGATGCAAGATGTGTTCGAAAAGTTCGTTGATTGGTCTCATAATTAAAAAACCACACTGGTTACGATCTTGCACTCACGCAGACACAGTGAGATAAAGGCCATCTAAAGCCATCTAATGGTCATTTTATGACAAATAAGAGAAAGCGCATGCTATTAGCAGTCTAACACAGTCAGTGTGAGAAAGATTGTCAGTGTGACATGGAGCAATGCATAAACATAAAGCTATGCTTCAAGTTAGGCAAAACGGCGACTGAGACAAATGATATGTTAGTGAAAGCTTACGATCAGGAAGAAGTGGGTAAAAAGTGTGTTTATTATGAGTGGTTCAAGCGCTTTACAGACGGAAAGAAGGATGCCAATGGACGGGTTGCCATACAACAAGCACAACTCCAGACAATAACGAACGAA
Organism: Latrodectus elegans; assembly: GCA_030067965.1. Classification (NCBI taxonomy): domain Eukaryota; kingdom Metazoa; phylum Arthropoda; class Arachnida; order Araneae; family Theridiidae; genus Latrodectus; species Latrodectus elegans. Next base: position 32,255,185 of record CM057818.1, on the reverse strand, counting down.
TTTGACAGATGCTTGCGGCAAATCAACGACAATCTCTAAGAATGATAGCTACCAATTGCAGATAAGCCTGGACAGTGTGAACAGCATTGTGCACAATCATTTCCATAAACGTAAGATATACCCCGGTTTGTACCACACTCGCTGTCTGACGAGCAAAAGAAATACCAGATGGAAACCTCCAGAAATTTTATTATGTGTGACCGCGGAATCCACAATTCTTGGAAACAATAATTACAAGGGATGCGTCATGATGCTATCAATACGATCCGGAATGATAGCATCATGACGCACCATGCGGCAATCCATGGTATGGTGTTCAACGTCGTCACTTCCTCAGAAAAAAATCGTTTGACAAAATCATGGATCAAAACATTGTTGATCTTCTTCTTTGACAGTTAGAATTTGATCCATCGTGAATTTGTACCCTCGTCTGCAACCGTCAATGCGGAATACAAGGGGGTTTGAAACAGCTGCTGCTTCGAATACGCCGGATTCAGCCACAGAACCAGAATGGACAGTGGAATCTGCTCCATGACAAAGCCCGGCCGCACACTGCGATCCGTGTAACACATTTCCTCGACAGGCACCAGGTTCCAGTTTTGAATCACCCTCCATATTCTTCAAATCTGGCATCCGCGGAAATCTTCCTATTTCCCCACCTCAAAGGGGCTCTGAAGGGCCAACACTTTTCCGACATTACTAAGATCCAACATGTGACAACGGTGCTTCGAGCCATACCGAAAAAAGCGTTTGCAGACAAGTTTCCAACAGTTGTACACCCGATGTCAAAAGTGTATTATTGCTAATGGCGAATAATTTGAAGGCCAGTAAAGCTATTTTACGTGTTTCTTTTGTTTCCTTTTTATGGCAAAATTCACAGAACATTTTGTGAACACACCTTGTAGATCTAAATAATGTAGTTTTAATTATGAGTTCAAAAACAAATACACACACACACATACAAATTAAATACAAAAGACTAAGTAATTCTTCGTGCAAGAAATTTCATTCATAGAAAAATTTTTATAAATACAATAAAAATATAAACTAAATCATTCAATTCTCTATAAATTCAGAAGTTATAAAATTAAGCTACATTTAAATCAATGGAAATTTGATTTTTGCTTAAATAAATTTTCATTTTTAAGTTGGATAAATATATTTTAACATTTTATCATGAAAAAAATTTAAGCACAATAGTATATAGCTAACAATAATTCCCTGTCAGAAAAAATGTTTTAAGAATTTCTATTATCCTTATAGTTTATTAATGCGTAATTATCAGTTTGAATAAATATTAACTAATTCTCTCTCGATGATTCGTTATTAATTTTTTGTTTCTATTCAAGAATTTATAACTTTTTTTTTGTACATTAAACACATTTATTTCATATTACATGATTCAGAATTAAAGATAATAATTCCTCAGGAAATTAAAAATATTTTAAATGGTACTTTTAAAATATCAGTTTACTTGGGAAATTTCATAATTTGTTAAGTTGCATCTGTTAATACAGGCGATACCTTATACCATACGTAAAATTCATGAATTATGATACCTTTTAGTAAAGTAATATAACTTTAATATTCATAATAAATATGGCTGGTGATAATTTATTTTAATACACCTTTTTTTAAATAAAGACTTCATGTTTCATCACTTATGAATGCAGTTAATTAGTTGAATGCTTATTTAAGTTTAATAATTGATAAATAAGTTTGATAATTGAATACCTTATTTAGACTTTAATTTAAGCAATGTATTATCCTTCATATTTTAGGCATATTATTTCAGTCGTTATAGTTTAATTATGCATGATATGTTAACCACACTTAGACACATTAGAAACATGAATAAATACAAATTATATAATTCTACAGTAATGGATTTCATATAATTGTATTTGTTTACATAATTAATGAACATTTTTTCAATTATTTATTAAGATTAATTTGCATACTTCATTCTAAATTTCAAGTTTACTAATAAATAATTTCATTCATTTTTTATATGATTGAGAATATCCAACTAAAATTGAATTCTCGTATTTTTTAAACAATTCTCGCATGTGTGGTTTCTTTCGTTTAAATTAACTATAATCTTTCAATCCGGGCATCACGGAAACTTCAAATGTATATTATGAGATATTTAGCAAGGTGTGTTTTTGACTTAGAGCCGATTTACGAAATGGACATTTTGCGCTCAAATCACTTGTGAATAATCATTTTGACATGCAAGTATTATTTAAAAAAAACCATAGTAATTGGAGGCAGCCGAAAGCGCTTACCCCATTGTTACCCAACATTTCGATCCACGCCTCACAAGGGGGCAATTTGATTGTTAAGTGGAACAATTCCAAAGTGGATTCATACCGAGTTTAACCCTTTTGCTAAGGGCCATTTAAATGCAATGCTAGATTTCAGTACCGAAATTGAGAGAAAAAAGCAAATTCTTAAATAATTGTGGCCAATAATTATTATAAATTTGTTTGACGAGACCAAAATATGAACTAGGTTTTGGTGTCGTAAAGTTAACTTTTCTGTGTTAACTTTAACCGCGTGAACCCCCGGTCGCTTTAAAATCTCGCTAAACAACGCTGTTGTTCGCATCTGAATGGCCGTCGCAACCTCTGTAGCGTTTTGTAGCATTCAATTTCCTTGTGCGCCATGAAACCCAACCAACCAGCATTATTTAGTTGGTGTTAATTTGAAATAGGCGCCCATAAAAACTGTTGTGTTGTTACTTATGTCACCTTGACAAACCAAGCTTGCTATGCCTTGGCAATGTGAATGTAAGTCAGTAGGGCGCGTCTTTCATTTTAATCAGAGCAACACGAAGGTGAAAGTACGCATTTTTTCTTTTTAAATCCACCGATAGATAGCACCACCAGAGGAATTCACTTCTCAATTTTAACATTGATCAGATGGGGGAGGAAATTTTCTCCAGACCATTGCACCCATGGTAACTGTTCAATGACCGACCACAGGACTTTCATTTCCACAGATTTAACGAGCACGTATATCTCATGAATTCGGTGAGTCTTTGGCAGCATTGGGAATCGAACCCCGACTTTCCAGATGGAAGGCCGATACTCTAACCACTAGGCTACCACGGCCTAAAAACTGTTGTAAAAGTCTCCTTGATTTAAATAAAATACATACATTGTTTAAATAAAATTAGTAAGTATTTGATTTTATTTATATTTATTTTAGTTTTAGAAGCATAATTTTCCTGAAAAATTTGTCATATGAAAAAAATATGTTATTTTTTGGTGATGGTGTGGTAAATGTCTTATAAACGTTTAAATAAGTATACAGTTTTTAGTGTACGTTTACTCTAGATCCCATTCGATTAATTTTAATACATACTTTAGTTTTAGTTTTTTATTGATCTTATATGTATTTCTTTTAACCCATAGTAAAATGAATGATGCAAGCAGGAAAAAAGTTCGTCAATATTCGGAAGAAGATTTAAAATTTGGGTTCATACCTACCTTCCACGATGAGTGGTTTTATTTTTGTCTTTTAGGCCTGCAATGTTTGTCTAACAAATCAATGAAATGAGGCCGTTTTGAGGCGCATTTGAAGGCGAAACATAGTACTCATATTAATTCAAATTTGAATTACTTTCAAATTCTAAAGAAAAATTTTGAAAAGAGGACAACACAGTAGGCTCTATTTACTGCTCATAATTCACCTGACTATCGTATTCTTGAGCAGAGTTATAATTTCTTTCTAAAACATATCATTTAAATTTCTTAAGAGAACAATTCAATTTTTAATGTTAAAAATTATGTATTTATTACATAGAGGGCTTAAGAAATTTAGAAAGATATAGGTAGGGCATTGTACAAAAAAGGTTGGGAAACACTTGTTTACCCATTAACTGGAGCAGATGTGACTTGAACTTCCAAAAAGGAACCCTGATGACGGGCATTTCACTTAAGCGCGTTTTAAGTATATATTCAAATGTAATTTGTACTTAAACAAACGCATTTAATTTGGTAAATGTCACAGAACTGAAAATTAACATTTTTCATAAATAAGAACGAAATATTTTCCATTCTCATTTCCTTTTTCTTTGAAATATTTTAATTTAGTGAACAATTAAAGACAAAAAGTAAAAAAGTTAATTATTTTAGATTAAAAACTGTATGTAATTACTTAAATATAACAAGCATTATTGCAATTGATATTTTTAACAATTTTAATTGTTAGGTTAAAATTTGATTTATTGATAAAAAAATTGAGAATAATTTTATTTTATTTTATTATTCATCTATAAAATGGGAAACCGAAAGTACTTTGTACAAAATTTATTTATAATCTCGTTTATGCATAAGAAATTATATCAAAAGATCCTTTATGATTTGATTAAACATAATGAATATTTCAATCATTTTATATTATCAATTTATTGTTAATTACTCTCAATTTTTTCTAAAATTCCCCTGAAATTAAATTTTGACATCCGAAGTAATTATCACTAAATTTTTGACTAGTTTGTGAGTAAAGTTTAACGCCCATTATATAATGTTTTTAAAAAAAAAATATCGATCAATTCTTAACTTTTGTGGCTTATAAAATTTTATATGTAAATTTTTAGAGAACTATGCTTCAAATTCTAATTTTGTTGGCTAAGTAATTAAAACTTTGAGATGAATTTTATAATTGTAAATGAAAACTTTGCAACTATAGTTATAACTTAGAATTTTTAATTAATTATTTAACAAATAGTAAAAAAAAAATTTAAAACAATTCGCTTCTAGTGTGTTTCTTAAACGTCTTTGAAAACTGTCAACATTGGTTTAGCACTTATTGAATAAAGTTTTTGGTAAAATGCAGTAATAACTCTGCTTTTAAAATTTCCTTAATTAATACACAATCAATAAAGCATGAGTGAAATCTTTAATTAAGGCAACTTTCAATGAGAAGTTCTATTGAAACTTTCACTCGGAAACTGTTGCGCAATGAAAAGTTTGCATTGCTATGACATTGCATTTTAACTTGATAACTAATTAGATAAAATGAGTATAACTAGAAGCTATAGATGAGAAAATATTTTCTGATAATATCATGTAATTACAAAATTCATTTGTAAAGGCAACACTGGGAACACCTTCGTAGGTCAATTATTATTTAAAAAGTTTATTATCTTGCTGTCCTTGACATTTTCTTTCTAAACCTCAAACTTAATTTAAAATGTTTAATTAAATAACTTTCTTCTATCAGAAATTTATAATAATAGGATAGTAATATGTTTCATAACAATAAAAATAATTATTATTCTAAACAAAAATTATTTTTCTTAAGAATTATTTCCCGAATAACTTATTTCTGCTTTATTCCTTCTCATATTATGATGACGCATGTATTTATCATGTTGTTGCTGTTGTGTGTTAGCATTATAGGGTGCGCTGCTCCACTTTTCCAACTGAACCATATTTTGGTGTTAAGTCCAACTTCCTCAGTACACATGTGATATAGGTATCCGTTAATGTGGTAGGCAACCAAAGACACAGGAAAAGCAAAAACGGGATTGATAGAGAGAGAAAGTAAATCCATGCCCGAACCGGGGCTCGAGCCCAGGACCTCCCTACCCTCAGTGTGTCACGCTGACCACTAGACAAGTTGGGCGGCATGTGTAGTTGCCATAAAAGCAGTTTATGATTTTCATATTAATATTATGGGTGCTTTTTCTTATATACTTATGATAAGGAAAATGTTTTTGAAATGATTACAAGAAAACTTAATGCATATTCACAGCAGAATTCATAAAAATAGACAAGTTGGGCGGCATGTGTATTTGTCATAAAAGCAGTTTATGATTTTCATAATAATATTATGGGTGCTTTTTCTTATATACTTATGATAAGGCGAAAGTTTCTGAAATGATTACAAGAAAACTTAATCCATATTCACAGCGGAATTCATAAAAATAGACAAATTGTGGACGGCATGTGTATTCGCCATAAAAGCAGTTTATGATTTTCATAATAATATTATGGATGCTTTTTCTTATATACTTATGATAAGGCTAATGTTTCTGAAATGATTACAAGAAAACTTAATGCATATTCACAGCAGAATTCATAAAAATAGACAAGTTGGGCGGCATATCTATTTGTCATAAAATCAGTTTAGTATTTTCATATTAATATTATGGGTGCTTTTTTCTTATATACTTATGATAAGGTGAATGTTTCTGAAATGATTACAAGAAAACTTAATGCATATTCACAGCAGAATTCATAAAAATAGACAAGTTGGGTGGCATGTGTATTTATCATAAAAGCAGTTTATGATTTTCATAATAATATTATGGGTGCTTTTTCTTATATACTTATGATAAGGCGAATGTTTCTGAAATGATTACAAGAAAACTTAATGCATATTCACAGAAGAATTCATAAAAATACCCAAAATGCCCTACTTAAATTATTAGTGTGTAAGAATAAATTTTTTAAATATACATCATTATGATGGGTATATAAAACTGAATTTTTTTAATATAGTTTAAAAAAGTTTTAAAAAGTCATAAAATATAGATTATTAAAATTTGCATTTTAGCTGAAAGGTATCCTTCACATAAAATGTAAATTTTTGAAAAAACTTAAATGGATGTTATAGAAGCAGAAATTATTTTTAATGAGAGACTATTATCCAACAATTAGCGATAAAAAATAACATTTATTATATATTTTATTTATAAAGGAAAAACACTCGTTTAATTTTATTGTAAAAAGTTATTTATGACTGAATTTTAGATTAATAGCTTTTAGAGAAATACATGCCGTTATATATTAATACGCATATATTTTACATTAATAATTTAAATATATTTTATAGTGCAATAGTTTCATTGCTGTATATCATATGAAAATATCATAAAAATAGTGTTTACTCTACTATTTATTAAATAATGCGTATTTATTCGCTGTCTAGGAAATATATTTGAAATATCAAATATTCTTATTTGATGTTAATCGTTTGATTGTTAAAATGATTTTATTTATTATTACCATATTAATATCACATTATAATTGATAATGAGTGTAAAACATTTTTTCATTTTTCAATTATTTTAAATATTAAGTATTATTTAAAACAGTTTGTCAGAGTAAAATATAGCAAAATTAAAGTAAGCTGCAAAAATATTTTTTATACTAAGCCACTTGTACTTTACTGCATACTATCATTATCGGAATGAAAATATTCTAAATTTTTATACGTTATATACTGTAAAATTAGAATTATTAAAATATTTCTTTTTAACAAAATATTCTGATCAAATACGATTATTATTCGGAATTCTTAAAAAGAGAGAATTATACTTAATATATTTTTGAATATTTTATATACCTTACAGAGAATAGCTTAAATTGCTATCTCTTTTTTTTATTTCTATTTATTTGTGTTTCTTTTCATGTTTTTTTTTCAGAAATATTTTTTAATTTATTTATCAATATAAATATAACTATCACTATATTTATAAACGAAATAAATATTTATGCTATATTTGATTCAGTCTAATAGCATATATTGTTTTTGATGATATAATTTCTCCCTTTCATCATATTTCACAATGAATTTCTTTATTTCATTTATAAAAAAAATTTTGTACCGAGTAAAAACTTGAGTTAAACCTAAAATACTTAAAATTAACCGCAAAATTGCCACAAATATTATTCAAGCATTTATACTGGTATGCATACTTTAAGGCAAAATTATTATAAACTTAATGACTTACTTATAAGCAGTTTAGAAAATTACCATTTAAGTTTTTGTCAATGTTTTTAACCATATAAATATTTTTTGAAATTATGCATGACAATCATCGCAGAAAAATATACCTTATTCTTAATGATCAAATTTCTTTAAAATTAGTAAAACTATACATGTGTAAGAAATTAAACTATTAGAAAAAAGTTATACTCTAAAAACAAACTTGTGGTTAATAAATGTCATTTAGTGTTATGCAAAAACTTAAAAACTCTTTTTAAGCATGTTTTCAAAGACTCCAAAACATCTTAAATAGTTCCATAGACGTTTCCTCTGAGAATAATATAAAAGTTATGAAATTGAATAAGATATATTTAATCCAGATACAAAATTTATATACTGTATACTAAGAGAATAGTATCTGAAAGGCTACAGTTCATCTAAAATCAGCTTTAAATAATCGTTCTATTAATTTAATTATTCTGTAACTCATTTTTATAAAATTTTATTATAATTATGCACTTTTTATCAGTAAAATATAATTAATTAAGTGTAATGTATATTTCTGTGTACAACATATAAAGTTGAGAATTATTTACTTCATTGTTGAATATTTGTAAAGTATTTTATTGAGTAGAAAGGCAGGAGTACGTATAGTAAAGTGATCAAACGTGAGTGATACCTCTCCTCCAATCAGATTTCATCAGCCTCGAGTAATAGAGCAGATCTTTAACTATATATCTATATCCTGTGAGCAATGATGATCACTTTGATCTCCGGAAAGTGAAATAGCTCTGCTACTTGATACACCACTCATGATTTGGATTGTTCAAATGCAGAGTTGAAATCAAAATATATCCAACAAACTTTATGAATTTAAAGATTATTTGAACAAGAACAAAGTGAAGAAAAGTGTATTGAAAATAAATAACGTTTTGATTTCGGAAAGCATATTACAACTTTCTAGGTAAAGATTGACAAAGTAAAATATAAATATAATATAAATTTGAAATACTAAAATAACAAATATACATACAGTTATTTTGACAAATGTTTAGTTCTAATAGCTTTTTCTAATTGTTAGAAACCACTGTAAAAGGAAAATATGGGAACGGAACTTGTTTCATTATAAATTTTTGTCCTAGATCATGGTTTGAAAATGCATAGAAAAAAGGTTAGTATAAATATTGACCTAATTAGTTTAATTTGTTTGAAATGCAAATACATTTGAATCTTTTTTTACATATCTTAAACAGCTTTAAATAACAGTCTTATATTTCAATTTTTTTAAATGCAACTAAGATAATTTTAAAATATATCTGATTAGAGTGCTTCTATTGGTGTGCCGAATAAAAATAAGTATAACTTAAAAAAAATCTTCAGCTTTTTTATTTAAATAAATTAATTTTTAAATTAGATGTACAATGCGAATAACTAATTCTTAAGCAAATTTATTTTTATAAATTTTGTTACATTCCATTTCAAAAACTTACATAATTTCATTATGATATTATACTCTCGATAAAAATTGTTTCTTGAATGTAATAAAATCTTTAAGCGAATCTCAAATTTGTTTTAAAATCAAATCCAAACCTAAAAAAGAAAATTTAAAAATAACTTCCAAAAATTTTATATTAAACAGATAATATTGATACAGAATATTTGAAGTTCTGGGCTAATATTAAAATATATTTGCCCAGAACTTAATATTAAAATATTAATTTAATAAAAAAAAAATAATTGCTTAGACTGAAGCAAAATATAGCTCGCATAAGTGATGGGACACCATTAGATATGCAAAAAATTGACTGAAATAAGCAATAAAAATATTTTTTCGGTGTTTTATTTTTACTTAAAAGCAATTGGCAATAATTTATAAAATCGTCTGCAGTATTTCTCTCCAAATTGTTTTGAAAGTTTTGTGTTTTTTAGCTATGTGCAGCTATGAATGCTTAACGAAAAGAAACTTCACCTGAAATTCGAAAATCAGTTATTAATTTGTATATTGAAAGTAGAAAATCTAATAGAGAAACTTCTGAAACAGTTAATTTGAGTCATTCAACAGTTTTCAATATCATTAAACAATGTAAAAAGAATCATATGATTCAGAATAAAAGAAGACTTGGCTTACCATCAAAGTTATCCAATGGAATAAAGTGAATTGTCATTCGAATTATTAAAAAAATCCAAGAATGAGTGTTCCTAAAGTTGCTGCTGATTTACAAGCATTATTTGGAGTAATTGTTAATCCTGAGACTATTAAAAGAGTAATTTGATCTGCTAGATATCACGGTAGAGTAGCCAGGAAAATATTCTTCGTAAGTGAAAAGAATAGAAACCTCAGGCAGTCTTACACAAAATACAACCTAAATAAAAATTCTGATTACTGGAAAAAGTTATATTTGCTGATGAGAGGGAATTTAATATATTTGGTTTTGACGGTAGAATATTGGTGTGGAGGGAACCGTGGGAAGAATTTCGTAAACAAAACTTTGTGCTAACAGTTAAACATGGTGAAGGAGTTATGGTATTGGGTGTATGTCGTCCACTGGAGTTGGTAATCTTGTTTTTATTGACAGTAAAATGGATCAGTACAAATATATTGACATCCTAAAGCAAAATTTGAAATCTTCAGCACGAAAATTGAACCTTCATAACGATTTTAAATTCTATCAGGACAATGACCCCAAGCACACTGCTTTGAACACTAGATTCTGGCTGCTGAATAACTGTCTTGAAATAATAAAAACACCACCGCAATCTCTAAACTTAAATCCCATAGAGAATATTTTACAAGAATTGGAATCAAGAATTCACAAACACTCCATTTCTTCATAACAACAACTAAAATCGGCGTTTCAAGAATGGTGTAAAATCACTCCAGAAATCACAAAAAATTAGTCAATTTCATCCTAAGAAGATTAAAACATGTTTTAAAAATAAAAGTAAAGCCAAAAAATATTAAAACCTTTTGAAAAGTAAAATTTTTGAATAAATATTTGATGAAAAAGTAAGTGTCCTATCACTTATGTTCTTTTTTTTCAAAACAATTGTATTTTTATTAAATTAATTTTAATATTTTGACAAAATATATGTTATGTGATAAATGTTACTAACTTTAAATATGAAATACGCCTACAAAAAATTTGTCCATGCTTTTATAATTTATTTTATTACAGTTTTCTTTTGTGAAACACAAATGACCCATCACTTTTGTGAGACACTGTACACAAAATTTGAAAGTAAACTCCTCAATTTCAAAACTTAATATATAAAAAATATTGAATTTGAATTCTTCATTGCTACTGAAGTAGCAGTTATATATACTAAATAATTTCCTTAAAGTTGATGGATGACATAAAATTTAAATTAATAGATGGATCGTATAATTTGTAAATGCACAATTAAATAAAATAATCTGCTTAAAAATTTTAAACAATATTTAATTTTTAAGATAAACCAAAGCAAATTCTAACAAAATTTATTTGTAAACTATCAATCAATAAATATTATAATAAAATGTAAAATCATCAAAATAAAAAGGCACATTTTTATTTATCATACCCATCACACATTGCCTTAAAATGAAAAACAAAAACTTCGCAATGTTGAAATAATGACTTTATTTTAAAATTCAAAGGAATATTTCCAAGAAATAGTTAATTGATTTAGAATAAAAAATTTGCAAACGCGATTAAATTGTCCTTGTAAGATAAAATATCTAACTTCAACTTTTTAGTTATCCTTCGATAAATATTTCTATAATAAAGCCTTTATAACGTATTGACTTTAATACAAATAACTAGAAATTTTTAAATGATTTTTTTCTGCTTTTTGTATTTAATCATCATATTTGTATTTTATTATAGGAATTAAGTAAAGCAACAAATCCACCCGCTGAAAAGCATGGAATATTATGCATTTGTTTTATATGAAAAAAATTAGTTGTAGTTTGCTAAATAACCAACTCTCTTGTTTTTAACAAATACATGAAACAAAATCTTTTAGAAATTTATTTTGGAAAACTTTTTAGTTTTTAAAACAGAAACTATTCATATACGTATTATTATTATCAGTAGTAGTAGTATTATTTGAATAAAATTTTGAGAATATCAGTGATTTTTGTTTTTAATAAATTAGTTTATCGAATGTGAACAAGAATACTTATAAGATTATTCATCAAAATGCATTAATAATTTAGGACAATCTGAAATAAATTTATAAATCACTCAACGGGAAGTCTGATTTTGTGCAAATAGCTGAATTTGGTAATGAACAAAGAACTTGTCTTAAAATAAAAGAGTGAGAATAAGCTTTTATACGAAAACTCAAATTTAATTTATTTAATTGATGTATAGAATAATGCGTGTTAAATTTATGTTGTCAATTCTTTTCGACAAATTTTGATTAGGTCTTTATTTAGAACTATAAACACATTATTGCTCATTTCTGCTCCAAGAATATTGTCAATTCAGCTGTTTTCATTATGTTCACTGTCTCTGAATTAATTTACTAGCTTATTCCATAGATTCTTTGCTTGATGATCCTATGACAAATATAAGATTTAACTTTTTTATGGGATTGGATTTTTTACATCCATGCATATTAATAATAGTTTAAACAAATAGGGACACTTAACTATAGCGTATGTTCTATATTCCCTTCATTTTGCTATATTATTAGAGATTTATAACTAACTATAAAATAATTTCATAAACCATCAGAAATAAACTTAAATACTACTGAGTGTATGTACTTTATGGACAATTTAAATTTTCTGCAAATATATCTACTGTTAATCGGTTCTATTATTACTGGTACTATAGTAGTACTTAATCGGTACTATAGTAGTGTAGTGTTCACAAACTGTCCTGATTATTAATTCTAAATGCAACAAGAAATGTAACGCACTATCAAACGAAATGATGATAAGAACTAAATTTTTTTAGAATCAAATGAACTCAATTGCGTGCATCTAAGGAATTATAAATAAGATGAAGAATTCCAGTACTTTTTTCACATGCATTCAAATTTGCATTTTATAAAACACAAAAGTAAAAAATAAATAAAATTGCTAATATAAAGTTTTTCATGATATGTACTGCCAAATAACATAAAATCAAAAATACAAAGAATGTATTTGATTCATAATAAATCTAAAGAACTGTGCTTAAAAAATACATTTTCATAATTTCAAATTTCTTTCATAAAATTAAATTATAAAATTAATAATTTAAAATTGCAATATTTATATCCTAATCTTTTGAAATTAAAAAAAAAACATTACAATACAATAAAGTCTTTCCATTTAAAATCTCGTTTTTATAAATTTTCATAAGCATTTTAAATCGCACTTTTTTCTTGAAAGTTAAATGTGCATTTATATAAGATAAAAAAAGCCTTTTACTTCGTTTTAAAATATATACTAATCCCGAGGGGAGTTAATTAGTTCATTAAAAGTTAATTTATGCATAAGCAACGAGGCATATTCTAAAATCATTAAAACAAATTCAATATTTAGTGGGTGAAAATTTATGACCACGTGAATCATCAAAAGAAAACAAATTGCGCCACTTTTGATATGAATTATTAAACAATAGTCAACAATAAGCGTGAAGAAAATATTTTACGTACTTCACTATATTGCGTATAAATATTTTATATTTTATTGATATTTATTGTACTTCATGATTTTCAGTTAACGGCTTTGATTAGCTCATTGTGTTTTATAATGTAAGATTAGAAATAGTCACCTTTTTTCATTTCTTTTTTAAAGTATACCTGCATAAACTGTATTTAAGTTTACTTTTGTTTTACTTTAAAGGTAGATATATAAAATAACAATCGTTAAAAAAAATTCTTACTTAAATAATGCATTCAAATATGCAAATGTTCAGTGACAGTTTAAAATAACTTCCTCAAAATAATAGAATTTAAACTGTCAGGCTTAACATTAAAGAAGATATTAGATATATGTATAAAATAATCTCAGAGCAACAATAATTATGGTTTAGTAAATAAAAATATTTTATGGAAATTAGTTTGCTTTTGGAATCTCAACAAAAAATTTTCAAATTATATGGTTTAACAAAAATATATTAAAGCAAAAATAATTAATTTTATTCAAAGTATGTGTATAATTTTAAAAATATTTTTAAGTATTATTTACATTAAACTTTAAAATACTACATTCCTCAACCCAAAATTATTTTATTCTATCAATAAACTTGCGATGTATTTACTTTTATTATAAAGCAATCTTGATATGAATGGGGTGTCCTATTTTAGACAAGCTCTATGTACTATCTCCATAAAAAAAGATCTTTTTCAGTCTATTTTTTAAATATTTTACAGTATCATATTTGTTTCAGGAGCATATTTTACATTTTGCATATTCTACTGTATTAAACTTCTATTTTTTTTTTATATGAGTCATAAAATATTTCCAAACAAATTCTTAAGTTTTATGTATCTTTATAAATCATATGAATAAAAAAAGCTATTGTATCAATTATAAACTTTTATATTTATTGTAAGAAGTTCTATCGCATAAATTACGACAATATATGTAAAAGTATTGCTTTATTAATTCATAGCATCAAACACAAGTTATTAGAACTAAATGAAATGCATTCTATAAGTAATGACATACCGGTACAAAACTTGAATTATGTTAAATTAAGCAAAGAAAAACTGAGAATAAATATTATGTATTATTGAGTGATTACATAGATGAAATATTGGAATCTTAACACACACTTTTAATATCCATACATGTTAAAAAAAAAAGCACATATAATTAATTTACAACATTTATTGAATGCTTTCCTATATATTTCTGATGAGTAATATTTAGCAGTTTATGAAATTAGTCACCGAAAACAGATAGAAGGGACTAGAATGAAATAAAAGTAATTATTATATAATATCTTGATCCTTTTATTAAACTATTTTATAAAATTATTGATGAAATGAATTAAGTTTTTAGTGTTACTTTATGAAATAATGTAACATGCTACGAATTTAAGGAATGTATTTTGAATTAAGGAATTAAATTTTTCATATAATAATTGCTAACTATTGTAGGGAATTAGGGGATACAATGGTATTACGCAGAATATTAGAATTTCAATTAATATACAAATTAAAACTTATACATGTTGTTGTTACTTAAGGCAGTCGGACAAGCCAAGCTCACTATGCCTTGGCTATAAGAATTTAAGTCAGTAAGGTGCGTCTTTCGTTTAATCAGAGCACCATGAAGGTGAAAGTATGACTTTGCTCTTCAAATCCACCGATAGGTGGCCTCCGATAGATCCAATTTCTTTTAGTTTAATTATTATACCTTTTATATTTTGTTTATTTATTATATATTCCATAACATCCCTGAGTATATTCGACATGTGAACTTGACGTCATATCAAGTAAGTCATTGTTATTTACTTACCTCTTTTGCCTGTTGTTTTAAAGAGAAGGCAAGCCCAAAAAAAGTTTTTGTTAATATTTTTTAGTAATAATTTTTTAGATTCTGTATACGTGATTCAAAATTTTCTAAAACGCATAATTTTGGAATTTAAGAAAAATTCCCGTGTTAAAAAACATGCGCTTAACTTGGCGACGAAAAAAAGTCGCGACTGTCTCCAGTGGGGGGAATATCCGACTAGATTCAAATATTCAATTGACTTAAATGAAAATTGGAAACTACTTATTAAAAATATTAAATATGATTTTGATTTTAAGTTGTTGTTCGAAATTAGCTCTCAATTCCGTCATAGCTTTAGCTATTTCTTTTAATCGTAAAAGCTTAGAAAAAAAATTCAGCTAAACTATCATTCGTAATATTTTTAATTGCGAAATCATTTTTAAAAATAATTCTATTACACGGAATTTACTTTTAAATCTATAAATTTTCTGCATTTAAATATTGCTTTCATACTTCTATTCTGATAATACATTATACATTATTTTACACGAGTTGTGTGTTACAAAAAATGAGTTTATTTAGTTCATTAATAAAAACATTCGCTAATATGAATAAAAATTCTCATTTATCTACATAAGAACGCATATTTAGATTAATCAGTTTCATCTGCTTATTTATTTAAATAAATGAATCACATCTTTTCTTCATTTCAGTAAGAGTAATGGGGAATAATATTATTTCCTGCACTTAAAATATTTGGTTATCTGATTATAAAATTTACCACTTTTGTCAATGTTTATATTTTATCTTGTTGGACGTAGTGTCCCATTTTTGTGTGTTCTTCTTTGAAAATTTTTACTATAAACAAAATTTAATTAATTTTTTTAACGATATAAGAATTTTACTTATTATTTTTATGCATCACCATCTAAGTACATTGAAATAATTTATAAATGTTTATATATTGAAAATCCAATTCCAAAAGAATTTTATTATAATAGTACATTTATGTGTGTAATGAAACCGACCGATGGCTGAGTGGTTACCTTTCTTGACTCCTGACCTGTGAGTCCCGGGTTCGAATCCCGGTTTGGACATGGATGTTACTTTCTTTCTCTGTTCTCTCTGTATTTCTCTGTCCTTTCTTGTGTGATGATGAAGGAATGTGGCCCACCCTGTAAACGGGTTTGTGGTGGTATGGCGCGGAAAACGCTACTGCATTCCAAGACTTGGTTCACCGGTGCCCTCTGGGTAACGACAAATGATTAGCAGTTTCTGGCCTTGTTGTGGAATAGGGTTCGTCACCCAAGTGCCAACCGTCAGAAAAAATATATTTAATGACAATTAATTACGTGAATAAATGAACTATAGTTTTTTAATTTTAGTAATTTTGTTTCGTTATATAATGGGAATAGAATTATTAAGATATTATCCAGTACCCAATATTAGACTGTTTTCCTGTACCCAATATTAGACTGTTTTCCTGTACCCAATATTACACTGTTTTCCTGTACCCAATATTACACTGTTTTCCTGTACCCAATATTACACTGTTTTCCTGTATCCAATATTACACTGTTTTCCTGTACCCAATATTACACTGTTTTCCTGTACCCAATATTAGACTGATTTAAAGTACCCAATATTAGACTGTTATTAAGTACCCAATATTAGACTGTTATTAAGTACCCAATATTAGACTATTATCCAGTACCTAATATTAGGATATTTTATAGCGGGGCCAACAATGGAATATTGATAGTACCTGCACAAGCCTCTTATGAGTTAAACCTGCAAGTTTGAGAAGACAAAATCGAATAAAGGAATTGACTTTGAATTAACATACTTATTAAATGTAGTTTCTTGATGAATATTAAGGAATAATACAGAACATTGTGAGTAGCATAATATTTATTTAACACGATTCTTCTAAATTCATAGTCAGAAATTTGATTCCAAAGGCGCGTAGTATGCCAATGCATTTCTGACAATATATAAGTGCATGATATATATATATATATATATGATAGCCCATGTCTGCCTCATACTCCTTCACATTTTCCAAGGCATAATAATTAATTATATGTTCCTTTAAAATTCATAAAAATTTATTCAATTATATACATGCTTATCCAAACACATGCTTTCAAGAAAATTAAGACTTAAAGTCTATCCTAAGAGTCTATTCTCTAATAAATTATTCAAATGAATAAGTATAACAAAAATTGGTTATCTGATCTCTTTTGAGAAAAACATAGCTAATAACTAAGAAATGCATCAAAATTTCTTACTTTTACGGAAATTTTAAAATTTAAAATTAGTTTTTTTTAATATTAAAAATAAATGGAAAATGACATAATTTTTAAATATAAATTGAATTTTTTTAAGAGAAATTTTTTTAAAAAAAATTAAATTAACAAAATTTAAAATGAACTGGGAAATTAATTAATGTTGATAATTGTGAATAATTTTGATAACTATCAGAAAAATATAATATACCAAATTTCCATTCTTTCTGGAAACAGATGATCTGTTTACGTCTCTTCTCACAAAAATATTGTTACAAATTTATAAATAATTGCTGTATATGTCTTAAAATAACTCAGACAGATTGGAAATACTCACATTTTGGGCAAAAATTGCGGTATTTAGAGTGTTATAAGTTAAAAGTGGGTTTTCTAATGATTTGGTAACTTGGCGATGTTTTAGCGAAAAAATTTGGTGACAGTTAGCAAGATTTTTGGCGACTTGGCGAGAACAAATGCTTCTGGAAACATCCACCACCTAAGCTCTAGGACCAATATTTAGCGAGATAGCTTAGAAGATTCCAGAACCTTGGCGAAATTAGTAGAATTCCCCGCCTAGTCAGGTATAAATACCGCCGCCCGACATAGTTTTGTGAAGGCAGTCAGTGAGTGAAAACGATTAGTCGTGACTGCTAGTCTAGAGAAGCTGTTCTCTGCCTGAGGTATTTGAGACCTGTGATTGGAAGCTGTTGCTCATTGTATCCGACGAATTGGAGCTGTATAATAGTGATAGTTGCAGCTGGTATTTCTAGTGGAATTTTTACGAATCAAAGTCTTGTGTTCATTGAGGGGCTGTTTTATTCAACTCTCAATCGACACGAACCCCGAAGCTCGGTACAATATACATATCACTTTGGAGAAATAAAAACTGTGTTTATAAGAAGTATAACCATAATTTGAGAGCTCCACAGTTTATTAAGTTATTACCTATGCTATTTTTCTATTGTTAATATGCATTTAAATTAATTTAACTTTTCAGTTGCAATATATAAAGTATGCTGTTTCATGATTAATAATTCCTTTTCAGTAATAAGTAGATGATAATAGTTTTCCTAACATAATTTAACTTTAAATTAAAAACAAATAGAACATACTTTAAATTTTCTTGATAAAACATTTTTGGAAAATAAAAAAAATTTGTAAATATTTTTAGTACTTTTACATCAAATTAAATCTTCTATAGGAAAAATTACCTTTCTAATGTATATAAGATCACTTATTATTCAATAAATAATTGAATCGTTAAATTTATGTATTTAATAAATAAATTTATGTATTCAATAAATAAATTTATGCATTCAATAAATAGTTCAATAAATAAATTTATGCATTCAATAAATAGCTCAATAAATAGATTTATGTATTCCATAAAAAGTTCAATAAATAAATTTATCTATTCAATAAATATATTTTTGCATTCAATAAATAGTTCAGTAAATAAATTTATGCATTCAATAAATAGTTTAGTAAATAAATTTATGCTTTCAATAAATAGTTCAATAAATAAATTTATGCATTCAATAAATAGTTCAATAAATAAATTTATGTATTCAATAAATAGATTTATGTATTCCATAAAAATTTCACTTAATAAATTTATCTATTCAATAAATATATTTATGCATTCAATAAATAGTTCAATAAATAAATT
Organism: Latrodectus elegans; assembly: GCA_030067965.1. Classification (NCBI taxonomy): domain Eukaryota; kingdom Metazoa; phylum Arthropoda; class Arachnida; order Araneae; family Theridiidae; genus Latrodectus; species Latrodectus elegans. The sequence goes on along the minus strand of CM057818.1, from coordinate 32,236,083 downwards.
TATGCATTCAATAAATAGTTCAATAAATAAATTTATGTATTCAATAAATAGATTTATGTATTCCATAAAAATTTCACTTAATAAATTTATCTATTCAATAAATATATTTATGCATTCAATAAATAGTTCAATAAATAAATTTATGCATTCAATAAATAGTTCAATAAATAAATTTATGTATTCAATAAATAGATTTATGTATTCCATAAAAATTTCACTTAATAAATTTATCTATTCAATAAATATATTTATGCATTCAATAAATAGTTCAATAAATAAATTTATGCATTCAATAAATAGTTCAATAAATAAATTTATGCATTCAATAAATAGTTCAATAAATAAATTTATGTATTCAATAAATAGATTTTATGTATTCCATAAAAATTTCACTTAATAAATTTATCTATTCAATAAATATATTTATGCATTCAATAAATAGTTCAATAAATAAATTTATGCATTCAATAAATAGTTCAATAAATAAATTTATGTATTCAATAAATAGATTTTATGTATTCCATAAAAATTTCACTTAATAAATTTATCTATTCAATAAATATATTTATTCATTCAATAAATAGTTCAATAAATAAATTTATGCATTCAATAAATAGTTCAATAAATAAATTTATGTATTCAATAAATAGATTTATGTATTCCATAAAAATTTCACTTAATAAATTTATCTATTCAATAAATATATTTATGCATTCAATAAATAGTTCAATAAATAAATTTATGTATTCAATAGAAAGTTCAATAAATAAACTTATGCATTTAATAAATAGTTCAATAAATAAATTTATGTATTCCATAAAAAGTTCAATAAATAAATTTATCTATTCAATAAATATATTTATGCATTCAATAAATAGATCAATAAATAAATTTATGAATTCAATAAAAGGTTCAATAAATAAATTTATGTATTCAATAAATAAATTTATGCATTCAATAAATAGTTCAATAAATAAATTTATGTATTCAATAAATAGTTCAATAAATAAACTTATGCAATTAATAAATAGTTTAATAAATAAACTTATGCATTCAATAAATAGTTTAATAAATAAATTTATGTATTCCATAAAAAGTTCAATAAATAAATTTATGTATTCAATAAATAGTTCAATAAATAAATTTATGTATTCAATAAATAGTTCAATAAATAAATTTATGCATTCAATAAATAAATCTATAATTCATGAAGTAATACTAAATCCTTTTTCAGCTCAACATTCAAACTGGAAATCAAATTCTAAATAAAATATTAAAGGATTCAAACTCATAAAACGAACTAAAAATTTGATAAAGTAATATTGATTGTTTATATAATCTAATCCATTTCCAAAGTAATTTAATTGGCTTATTAAAAATTTATCTTTACGCGTAAAGTATCTGTTATTATAAAAAAATTACGGAGTAATTTTTATGATAACAGATACTTCTTATCTAGATAATAGATACCTCGAAGGAAGTTTTAAAATTGGATATGAAATAATAAGAGAAACGCTGAATACAGATAACAGATATTATTTTCAAAAGATGAATGGCAATCAAAATTTTAGGTCTAAATTGCATAATTAAAGAAAAATCTTTCCATTAATGGTAACAGGAAAGTAATTAGTAAAGGTAGGAATAATATTGATTTTTCACACCGGTGTAACACTATTTTATCTTTTTGTAAACAATTTTTGGTAGATTATAGTATAAATGACATTTATATTTGTATATTATGAAATAATAATGAATTATATTAAAAATGAACATTTCTGAAATTACAAGACATATTCAAAAAAATACATAAATGCTTATATCTTACAATAAGCTATAGCCTCTTACGATAGTAGAAAAAAAGTAGATGATGATTGATTTAAAAAAGTGAAAATAGAAACTCATTCCAATCTACTCGTAAAAAAATACCACATGTTAAACAGCTTTTTTTCCTAACGGCTTGCACTTGGGTGACGAACCCTACTCCACAACAAAGCCAGACACTGCTACTTATTTGTCGTTACCCAGCGGGCATTTGTGAACCAAGTCACAGAGGCGAGCAGCGTTGCCAGCGCCATACCATCACAAACCCGCTTATGTTTGGCCACATTCGAATATCATCACAGAAAAAAGAAGAAACACACAGAGAAAGTAACATCAATGCCCGAACATGGGTTCAAGCCTGGGAACCACAGCTCAGGAGTGATAACCACTCAGCAATCGGTTGGCACATGTTAAATAGTAAAACTATACGCACTTAATTTTCAGAGTTTTAAAAAATGTTCAATTTTAGTATCTTTATATCTTAAAATATACAGAAATATAATTCCGTCACTTAAATAAAAAAATTAAATTATTTTAAGCAATGAGCTTAGTCCAAACAGTTGGAAAGTAATTAAAATTTTGTTATAAAATTAAAAAATAATTTCAAATGCTCGAGGTTTGTTAAATTTATTCATATTATTCAAGCGATTTATTTTATAAATATGACTCATAATATTGCATTCAGTAATCTTATTTCGTTATACTTTTATCATTTTTATGTATAAAAATTTTGATATTTTTACAAGACATTTTTTTAAATTTATGTCATTATTTATAGTTTACCTTTTTATGAATTGACTATTTATTTACTTCTATAGCTAAATAAAGCGTTGTCTAATACAGGAGTTGCATACCAAGCTGTAAATAAGAAATTAGCTCTGTGGTTTTTCATTTAGAAGCTCATGTGCTCAATACCAACCTCAGACATTGGAATGTATTAAGTTTATGATCCTTAAACTTAAAATATACATCTTGATTAAAAGGCCATGGTGTCCTGATCGGTTACCACATCATTCTTCTTATCGAAATGTAGTGCGTTAGATTCCTGACTTAACTGAAAATTAGTTCTATTCACTAAAGTCAGCTGAGACACATTAAAGAGATCGCAATGACCTCCAAAAGATGTTATACCTCTAGGGTAGCAGATCAAGCATTAGAAAATTTTCTTCTTCATTTCTGCTTCTAAATTATGAAGATTCCCATTTAGCTACTTCCACCTAGCTGCTGGAATCGAACTATAGCCGGGGTAATGGGATGTATGCTCGTGCAACAACAAAAACAATACCCTGGTTGAATTGGTTTTCGTAGCAAAAGGTGACTTTTTCTCGTGTGCATAGAGTAAAGCAAGGAAAAATTCAAATTTTGCACACGAGGACAAGTTTTAACTGCTTTTGAACAATCAAATATTTTATTCTTTAACTGTTATATAATATTAGTCAGTTAGTTTAGAGCTAATTATTATATAAATAATTGTACTTTGAAGGTATTTAATTCCTTAAATCTAATACAGTTTTATATATAGAAATACAGATATGCATAGAAGACCCAAAAATATATATCGAACATTTTATGTGCACATATAAGTAGTTGTATAAAATTAATTGATTATTATATATCATATTAAAAACTCTCTTCTCCTTTATTTGTATTTCTAAGAATTTCACATTCAAAATAAATTTATTTTACAACCATCTTACCAAAGTTCTTATTTTTCAGTTGGATTAATTTTATCTTTAGAATTTTCAAAGAGAATTATTCAAAGAATGTCAAAAAATAAGATTTCCTATAATCATTCAAACGATAAGCGAAGAATTGCCTTCACAAGTTTTATTTTTATCAAATAAAATATTCCAATGCTTTATCCGCTATTTAGCTGAGACATCAAAGTAAATTATATAGCCTGTTCATTTCCTTCTTTGAACTTAAATTTAATTTCAAATACCGAAGCAACAATCCCAATCGTATGTTTTGCTGTTTAGAATATTTTTGCTAAGTTTTATTACCAACAATAGTTTTCTGTTAAAAGAGTAAAACACAATCTTAAGTGGATGAAAGGTTTGGCAGCTATTGTACTTTACTTTTCTTCAAGAGATTTAAGTTTAGATTATTTTCCTTGGAGACCTGTCATATTTTGAATTGAATTGTGAATAATAATAAAATTTAAATTTGAACTCCACTTTCAAAAAATATATACATTATTATGTAAAAAGTATAAAATTAGAATGCATATATTATTATGAATTTCATTTATTCAAATGTTCCTGAAAAAGTATGCAGTCATGAATATTTTTATAATACTTACATAATCAATAATTTAAAATAAAATTTAATTTTTATCCACTCAAGTGTGTTTATGAAACAAATTTTATTCTTTTTATATCTGTGTACTTCAACATATGGATACAGCTCTATACTTCAACATATGGATGAAAAGATTTCGCTTATTTCCAAGAGAAGCCAATATATATATATATATATATATATATATATATATATATATATATATATATATATATATATATATATATATATATATATATATATATATATCAAGATATTTCTAAAACTATTTATCCTGAAGAGCTTTCTAATTAAAACTAATTTATTTGATACTGAAACAGAATTTTTGGATTTATTTATCACTATTGATAATTCTACTACATATATTGATGTCTTCGACAAAACAAATCATTTTAATTTTCATGTTAATAAGTCAATTTCCTGGAACTCAAATATTTCCTTAAAAATATACAGAAACGTTATAATTAATGAACTTAATCGCATTTATAATATTTGCAACAACCATGAATCTACTAAAAATCAAATTAAACGACTGTGATCGATCACTTAAAAAATAATTATATTCCAATTAATTTTATTTTAAAATATGTAGGAAGTAGGGAATCGCTTGTAAGATTGAAGTAATGCGTAGTTTTTATAATTACAAAAGGGCCACCCAAGCATTGAAGTTCTTACAAGAATCATGAAAACACCTACATTTATATTTTAAATTTATATTTTAAATTTAATCTAATTACAACTGGCAACACTTCTTTACTATAATTTTAAAATTACTTTTGGCAACTTTCATACTAATTTCATATATAAATTCCATCTGATTTGCTGACTTTGGCTTTATGTATTTAATTTTTTACTGTATGTATGTATGTTTCATTTATATGAATATCTCTAATTGCATTTATATTTAATTTATTTGTATTTCTAATTTTCTGCATTTATATTTATTCAAATGTTTTAACCTAAGTTCATTGAATACGAACATTTTTTGGGGGAATTGCTCGAAAATCTTTAGACATTTGTCTTTCGATCATGTCAGAAAAGAGTGTTCTTTCTTTTTGCATAGCTGGCCATCTCCCTCCTGATGAAGACGTGGCCCCTATGATTTCTTCTTCTTTTCATTTGTTTCATTGCTTTTCAGTGCTTTTTCATATTTTTCATGTTTTATCTTTATATATATATATATATATATATATATATATATATATATATATATATATATATATATATATATATATATATATATATATATATATATATATATATATATATATACCCACTTTCGAGTAGCATCTGTTTCTGTAAAAGAATTTTTCTATTTTATAGTTTTCTATTAAAACTGCAAATATAAGATTACTTGTAATATACTTCAACATATTTCATAGTTTAAAATTTTTTATGATTATTTAATGATTAAAGAAATATTTTTCATCAAAAATAAGTTTGCCAAGATTCATATAGTGAGAATATTAAATGACAATTAGTTTTTTTTTTTTTTTTTTTTTTTTTTTTAAGATTTTAAAACCTATTAATATTTTTAGTCCTAAAATCCGCTGACTTGACTCATAGCTCTATAAATTTTATTTTATTAGTCGGTAGTTATCAATGTGTATCAGTTTTTAAATTCTTTTACTATTTCAAAGTAGGAATTATCTAAAGTCCTCCTTCAAAAATACGTTGCTAATAAAGTATCTTACAGAAAATCATTACTGTTTTTTAAAAGTAACACTTCCATTCATTTCTGAGATAAAGTAGCTTTCTGAAGAAAAATATTTTCTGAGAGAATTCGTTCCTCTTCCTAAATAATCAATATTATTTCTAGCAATCCTCAAACAGAACACACATAAATCAAATATTATACTCATTTACCCCAAAATAAATTGGTTATAAACAAAAATGTCGTATCAATTTAATTTAATAATGGTATCTTCTTTTTTAAATTTTGCAATAATTTTATGATTTTTTTTTATTTTGTAAAAAATTTTTTGAGTGATTTTCTCAATTTTTAAACTTAATTCTTCACGACTAGGCATAATAAAGAAGTACCACTAATAACCCATTTCATGATTTTTAAGTAAAGCGGAAAAGCATATTTTTTTTATTTATATTCATAAAAAATGATTGCGATAATTTTTCAGACAAAATAATTTTTGCATTTTACACCCTTTAAAGTCTTTTTCCAAATAAAAAAAATAGTGATTAAAATTTTTTTTAAATAATTTATTTAAATAATATTTACTTCATTTTAAAATAAAACAAGATTTAGGAGAAAATATTTCTAATTTTTAAAAAATAACAGCTTTATATTTGTAATGTAACTTAAAAACTTTTTTTTTTTGCAAAAATTAATATCACATTATATTCTTATAGCTATTAATTTCCATGAATAAAATATTTTTATTAACAAAATTAGGCAGCAGTTGCTTAAAAACATTCGATTTTTAACTGTTAAGTTTTAATATTTCTGTATGGTATTTTTATTTTATTTTCAATATTTTTTTATTATTGTATTTTTCTATAATTAATTTGTAAGACTTTATTATAATTCAATGGAAGAAAATTATTTTAATAACATTTCTTTTATTTCTACATTATTATCACCACAAATTTCGTTTCTGTCTTTAATTATTCTTTCTACTCTCTTGTTTCATTCATTGTTTCATTAGTATTTCAACATATTCAGATTAGTCGTAGAAATAATTTATGGAAAAAAATGAATATAAGATTAAAATTATATCATTAGTTGAAATCCATTATTTACATTTTAAAAATACTTTTGTTTTAAAAAAATTTTTGTTAAATTTTCTATGAAAATAAAAATATTTAAACACAATTTTATTTCGTTTAATTGTATATTTTAAAACATAATTTAATTTCTAAACTTTATCTTGAGTTTGATATATGAAATGGTAAAATATTTCGTGCAAGAGTTTTCCTTAATTAAAAGTTATTTACATCTCTCTTGGAAAATATTTCCTTATTTCCAGAAGACATTGAAAATAATTTTTTTGTGACTCAATACGGCGCATTATATAGAATTTTTAAAAGAAAATATAAGCAATTTTAGAAATCAATTATTAAAAACAAGCATATTAAATTTCAGCATGCACAAAAATATGAAGCATTTCATGAAATAATTCCAAAGAAAAAATAATTTTGAAAATATTTTTAAATGAATCGACTCATATATTCTATTTTATTCGAAAATTATTATAAATTAAATATAATCAATGAAAATATGAGTTTTCATCATTGTAAAAAAGATTTTTTTTAGTTATATCAAAATATGCTTTATAAGTTTTATTAATTTTTAGAATATATTTTTCTTGGAATTATGATTATTGAAAATGAAGAATGCTTTAATTACCAAAATAATTAGGTTTTGATTATTAAAATAAAAAGAAGTGGCAAATTATTCAAGTTTTAAAATGGAAACTTTATAGGAGTCCTATGAGAAACAAATTACATTTTTTTTTTTTACTGTTTTTAGGATCAAGTAATTTAAAACGCTAGGAATGAGAAGAAGTTTAATTCTAATACAATTCCAAGAACTCTTTGCTGAATAGTTCAATTCATAATAAAAAATAAGAAGGAAAATAAACATGTAAGAGACTTGGCTCACATTGAATTGTTTTTATAATACTCGTAACTGAATGGTTAAAACTCTGGCCTTGCTTGAATATTTGAAAAGGTTCGGAATCCACACTAAATTGTAGATTTTGATGTAACTAATTTAACCCATAATTTAATACATAAGTAATGAGCAAAGAAAACAAGCTAAACTCTGATTTTTATCATGCTTGCTATATAATGTTGTTGGCTCGGGGCAGCTAGGCTGGCAACATGGAGTGCTCTGCTTCACTCTTCTAAATAAACAATACTTTGGCTCCAGTACACACACACCGTTTATAGTGTAGGCAATCATTCATACAAAGAAAGGACAAATACAGGATAGACTGAGAGACAAAGTACATCCATGCCAAAAAGTGGGATTCGAATCCAGGACCTACCTATTTGCAGTCAGGCACTCTGACCACTAGATAGGGTGGGTAGCTTACTATACATTTATAAATTAATATAAAATGTAATTTTATGAATATGTTGCTTGTAGTCATCTATAACTTCTTAAAAAGAAAAACATTCAATTGATTAACAATTGTCAATTTACTGTAGCAAAAGAAAATCACTATTATTACTATATGCAGTTACTTAAGGTAGAAAATAGATTAGCTTATATATATATATATATATATATATATATATATATATAATATATATATATATATATAATATATAATATTATAATATATAATATATATATAATATTTATATATATATATATATATATATATATATATATATATATATATATATATATATATATATATATATATATATATATATATAATTAGATAAATTACTTAGGTGAATTTTACTTCAATATCTTAGTATTTCATTGAAGAAGGTAAGAGACAAATATAACAATCATACATCAGTTGGAGCTTTTCTTACTTAGGCTAAACTAATGAAATAGATATCTGAAAAAAATGCTTATTATTACTATTACTGACAGTTAATTTTGAAAATATTAATAGGAAACTGTTACAGAATTTAAACAAAACGAAAGAGTTTTCAAACGTTCTAAAATAATACATAAATATGAACAACCAAAAGGGTGATAAACAACCAAATATATCGAGAAAAGACAAAGAAAAATAAAATAGACAAAAAAATAAAGACAGAAAAAGAATAGGAAAGAAATAGAAAAAAATGTTGACAATGTGACATTCTTTTTCTTAGGCTTATCGAGAATCTAAGAAGCCAATGTTTCAAGACGTGAAGATTAGCATTATCGTGTACACTCATAAATTTTTGAGAAACGCCTCCTATTTCATTTCTCCTTCTCTATCATCAGAATGAAATAATTAAATGCATGCATAAATATTATTTCAATTAAAATTATTTGTCACTAAAATTTGATAAATTTCGAAAATTTGAAATATTGATATCGATTTTTACGAAAATTTGATATCGATAAATTTCGATATCGATGCTTGTTTTAAAATATATCGATGTTTGTTATCGATGCTAAAATTGATCAAATTTATCGATGCTTGTTTTGGATTTAAATAACGTTCACTTTTATATTTTACTATAGTCTGTTAATTTCAGGTAAATCATTTATATAATGTTTTCAGTTATTTCAATAATATGTTCAGGGGTATGAAGATGAATGGGGGGGGGCAAAAAGATCCATAGAAGTTGTGGTCATTGTCCTGATACAAAGCTTACGTCTACTCACATCTATGAGTGTCCGGCTATGAGCGCCAGCCTGAGAAAGATTGAAGTGCTGCATACTATGACAGATCCGTATGGAGACAACATCAAACAAGTCGCAGAGGAAATTTTCAATATTCACGGATACATATAGTTCGACTCTCATAGACACGAAGAAAAAAAATTATTTCAATTCATGTTGCAGAAAATTTGAAAATTGCATTAGAGTAAGATAATTGTTTTATTGATAGAAATATAAAAAAGTTATTGCACTTTTCCTTTGGAAAACTCTTTCAATAAATGCACACAGCGTCTACCGTTTTATTCAAACATAAAATATTTTGAAATAATTAATAAAAATTTAGTTTTCTAATCAATAAAAGTTTTCTAAATTAAATAAGTTTATTGAGTTTCTCATGCGTTTTATCTATTTAACAGATTAAATAGGCAAGATAAAATGAATGGCTTTTTAAAATCCACATTTAACATTCAGAAAAGAATTGGAAAAAAGTAATTGTATTTTTACTAGTATTTTAGAAATTATAAGCCATTAAATTGTAAATTTTCTTGCACATTATAAATAGCATGTCAAATAAAGCTTTTTATTCAAATGTTCAGAAATTTTGAGTACATTAAATTACCTTTTATTAGCTATTTTAGGATATGAAGATAAATAGTTCAAACAAGTTTATATTTCAACATTCTTGAGAATATTTTTCACTCAGCAAAATAATTTGCTCTCGATGGCTAATTTTAAAATTCGTTAAGCCATGTATGAAAAAAAAATTTTTTTTATGGATTGTATTAAAAACTAATATCTAAAATTAACGTTCGATCTTTTGTGAAGACTCTGTAACAATCATATTAAAAACGAAGTCTTTGTTAATATAAGTTAGCGAAATTGTATAACTTGTGCTTCTAGTTTCTAGTAATAAATGAAAATGATTGGGACTTCATAATTGTTTTTGCTCCAGCATATTTTCCTGTACCTAGCCCATTATTGGGCTCTACGAATTGAGTAGAAGCTGTCAAGTGGAAGACAGTTTAATTTACAAGTAAGACCAAGCAAAAAACCACCAAAACTCAACTGCTTTCCCCCAGTTATATCATATTCCTTGGAAAACATTTCGACCACGGCCTATTAAACGTGCCTCAGATGAATTTGGTGAACACGACAGATCTTCATTTAAGTCAATATTTGAATTTACTATCTTCCGATAAGGAAAAAGATACCCTAATCTACCAGGCCAAAGGGTCCTTTGTAATTTCATAGTAAAAATATCTATACACTCATAGATAGGTAGGAAGATAGACAGATAGATAGACAGACTGGCAGGCAGACAGATCGATAGACAACTGTAAGCGATCAGAGCCATCGTATAGAAAAGGTCAAAGGTATAGTAGCTGTTGTCCCGTTAAAAATAGAGATATGTATACTTCTGTCAAGATATCACTCCTGTCTGTCAAGTTACTCTTAAGCAAATGTCTGTCTGCATACATTTCGTATCATGTAAAAAATTGCATGGGAAATTATGTTTTAACAATAAATGTTATCATGTACATAATAAATGAATTCAATAATCTTCTGAATATTTTGGTAAATATTTGTGAACATTTTCCAAGACAACATGGTTTTAAGAATTACACAGTTTTATATAATATTTTATTCACCACATTATAAAACTTAAATTACATCTTTTTAATATAAACAATGCAAAACTATTAGTAAATAACATCAGAAGAAAGGATTTCAAAGTAATTATCGTATACATAATAAAAGCTTATCTATTTTTGTTTCATAAAAAAATAATCACATTCATCATTTCACCAAAAATCAAAATTTAATAATTTTATCAAGTAGTTTATGAATTATTAAGCTTATTACACTTATTTAAAGAAGGTTTTCTCTTAAATCTATTCTTCCTCGAAACTATTTTCCTCTTCCTCCGATTCTCCAGTTTTCTTTTTGAAGGGAAATAACCAACCAACAGGTGGTTCACCTGCTTCCATTTGACACAGTGAAGTATACAAGTATCGCGAAAACACTAGCATAACAATCTGCAAAAAGTAAGTTCCGTTTTTAAGTACGATAGTGAAAACTGCAGTTAAGCAACTGGCTTATTATAACATTAATTAATTCTGGATCTTTTATTGTTATTTTAAATGTTCATAGTAATAAAATAATACATTAATTTAAATGTTCATATTTAAAATAAAGGTGATCATCGAAACTAATTTTCATTAACACGTATGCGCTTTCTAATGAGTTTATTAACGCAACATCAAGAAAATAATGTGTGTGTGTGATAAGAAGTTTTTCAATAAAATTAAAATTTAATTAATAAGTTAAGAATACATGTTAAAATATGGAATGACAATCAGTGTAAAATTTCTTACATTTCAAAACTCGTGCGATGTTTTGTTGAGTTGGAAAATAAATATTAGGTTTGGGAATAAGTTCGTATCGTTTTTACCAAAGGCTTTTATTGAAACAAAAAACAATAATAATAACAATAAGTTAATCATTTATATATTCGCCATTGCTGTTCACAGCCTATTCCCACCTCTCCACCCATTTGTTGATGCCGTTCCGCCAAATATCTAATGTCAAAAAGGTTGTTGAGCCAATTTGTAAAGGACTTCTTTGTTGTCAAAGGTAACGCCTTCATATGGTTTAATATGGAGCGGAAAAGATGGTAATCGGTGGGTGCAAGGTCTAAAGAATTCGGCAAATGCTGCAGGACCTCCTATTCGAGCTCTTGGAGTACGACTTTGACGACTAGCGCAAGATGGACCTGGCGTTGTCGTGAAGGAGTATGGTTTGACCATGTCGAACAGGTCTTTTCAGTCGAATAGCCTCATTCACGTGGTATAGCTGGGCAATGTAGAGCTTCTTGTTGACTGTGGCATTCTTTTCGAGCATTTCCCAGCGCACCAAAAGGTCCTTAAAAACTGGCTCAATAGCTTCTTTGACACCAGAGCAGGAGATTTTGGGCGTAACGGCATCAATAAACGGGTCGAGAGGTGGGAAAAGTTTGTAAACAACAACGGCGAACTTATAATTGATTAACTTATTGATATATTGATAGAATTATTGTTTTTTGTTTAAGTAAAAGTCTTTGGTAAAAGCGCAACGAACTTATTCCCCAGCCTAATATTTAGTGGTCTGGTATTCGTTTCATCAGTTCTTCGATTCAATTTACTTCTCATTCATGGAAGTTTGTTACTGTTCATAAGCATTTTTAAATTATATTTTCTGGTTAAATTTACTCTCAAATGTAAAAACTGTAGAGCTTCTAGGAACTCAGTTTGTATGATTGTGTAGTAAAATTTTGCAAATCTCTGATTTTTACTTTTAATTAATATGTATTTAATTATAATAGCCACAAAATAATACAAGAACAGAAAATCTTGCGCATTATGAAATTAGCTTCATATTTTATTAATATCTTTAACCGAATAAATAATCCGAACTGGTAATTAAGTGGTTACAGCTCTGGCTTTTGACTCAATATTTATTGGCTTTTACACTTACTTTATGTTTTAATGGTTGCAGTAGTTCGGAATACGCTTTAAACTGTGTGTCTCTGATTAATTAGTGTTCATGTACAGAAAAATGACCTAAAATAAATAAACTAAGCTTTCAAAGTAAACTTTTTCAGAATAATGGTTGTTTTGTCTTTTGTGTATTATATATATATATATATATATATATATATATATATATATATATATATATATATATATATATATATATATATATATATATATATATATATATATATATATATATATATATATATATATATATATATATATATATATATATATATAATGTTATAAAACATATCAATTCAAGTTAGTACTTGATTTTAAGTTTTTTCTCCCTTAACATCATTTTATTTTACCTATTACTTAACTGCTAAGAAATTCCATGCTTAGGCTCTAAAACAATGATACACACAAAATATCCCAATGTATTTAGACTTATGTTGTTTTTTTTTAATTTTTGTTTATATTAAGTTATTACTTTAGGATTTATTATTTAGAGATGAATAGCTGTAAATTTATATGTCTATTTAAAATGATTAGATTATAATTAAATCTGTTCAAATTTACATTTCATAAAAAAAACGACTTACGATTTCATAGATAAATTCATAATACATGTATATTTTTATAGCAAACTTTTTTAATTACACTTAATATATGATAATACGATGATTATACATTTATGTACATTATGATTCAGCTTTCATTTGTTTTTAATTCAAAAATTAGTCAATCATCGAAAAAATCCTAATTAAAATTACTTTCATTAAAATTATTTTACTACACCTAACGGAATTTTTTTTAATTTCTTGTTAAGTTATAAAGTGTAATCAGTAAGTCAATAAAATTTCTCACCCAAATTATGATACAAGTAAAAACAAAAGCACCAATAATACGAAACACAGTTTTTCCCAAAAAGTTAACCACTGCTTCTTTGCAACCCGTTCTATACAAAGTCAAATCCATTGGATAACTGTACTTGGAGTGGTAACCATTATCTTCGATTCTAGTATCGACGCAGGGTCGAGTAATTGAGATATTACAACAACTGAATGGCACATCTTTTCCAAAATACTTCCCATCTTTCAACATTCTGTAAAGTAACAAAAAGCTCAGTTAAAACGAAAATAATAAAAGTACTCACCTGTGTTACATTTAACTGGTATTCTTAGGATAAACATTAGTAATTAAGGCACGGGTGCCGTATAATCCATAATTCCAATTTTTTTTTTTTTTTTTTTTTTTTTTTTTTTTGGCGATGAAGAAATGTTGCCAAGATGACGTATCGTAACTTGCGCGATGACGTAAATTCTAGGATTGCCAAAATAGATTTTTTGTATAATTCTTATTGGTTTTCATCTGTGATGAATAACGTAATAAAAGACAGGTTGCCAGAAACATAAGTAAATCCGCCAAAATATTATTAAACTCAGAATTTGGCATCTTGGATAATACGGCATCTGTGCCATTATTTGATGAAAACTGCTTATAAGGCTATCATAGAAGAACAATCTCAAGAATAATGATTTCTATTATTTTTTATCTCAATTATGAAGATTAGAATTTATTGGGTGTAAGGAGAAATTATAGATGAAATTGGACAACTAATCACTATAGCAAAAGAAAAATTGATAAAATAAAAATAGTAAGATATTATATAAAATTAGGATCATTTAACATTAAAACAATAGTATTTGTGTAATCACATAAAGTTTGAGTAGTAAATCGTTGTTTTCAATTACAATAAAGCTGCTGTTCATTATAAAAGACATTCTTAAATATGAAAACAAAATCATAATAAGCAGTAAAGCAAAAATTCCTTTAATTAATTTCAAATAAGCTATTTATATCAAAAGAAAAAGCATGGAAAATTCCTTTTTGTGTTAAACTATAATTTTAAATTTAACTGTTTTAGTAATTTGGTTTATTCTCATTTGTTTAAAAAAGTCACTGCTGATTTAATTAAGTAGTCACTTATAATAATGCAAAACTAATCACAGGTGCCGTATAATGCAAAATGCTAAATTCTGAGATTGGCGATTTTTTAGCAGATTTTCTTATTTATTTGGCAACCTCGTTTTTATTACGTCATACATATGGAGAACTATAAGAATTATGCAGAAAATTCTTATTTGGTAACCCTAGTATTTACCTCATCGCGCACGTCATGATACGTTATTTTGGCCACATTTCTTCATCGCCAAAAAAAATTCAGAATTTGAAATCATCATCAAAAAGTAATTTTATTCAAGTGAATAAAAATAGCATGTAATAGTAATAAAAAGTAACAACATTCTATTATTAAATAGCAAAAATATATTATGAAATCACTGTGCCTTTAATAGTGTTTAGAGAACAAAATCATTTTTTTTCCTTGATAATAACAGTTTAAACATAGAAGTGTCCTTCATATTATTGAAATATGTATAAATACTTAAATGATTTGTATAATGGCATTAAAATTTTCATTACTTTTCCCTTCTTTTAAATTAATTAGAATGAATTGCATAAATCTGATTAATTATTTATCTTCCTAGCGAGCTTGCTGAAATATATTCCCTTAAAACTTTTATAACATTAAAAAGAAACATATACCTTGATATTGTAGGATCTGCTGTATCCAGATACTTGATGTCCACCCAAGAAACATTATACCAGTCTTTATATTCATTCTCACCACAACACTGATAGGTCATTTGTAAGCTATCAATGGAAGTTTTAATTGATTCCACTTCATTGTATTTTTCCATGCCCTTTCTCAACCCTTGGCCCATCGCTTCTCGAAGAACTCTTACTTCGGCTAAACATGTGACAGCTGCAGCGAAAATAAATCCAGCTGTAACCGCAGCAGATATCCAATAAATGAAGAAAAGTAAAACAGCAGATTTAATTGACTGATTATCCTCTGTATTACGTCCATCAATGGCTGCTTTCAATCCCAGAAGACTTGCAGCAACCATTACGATTCCGGACAACAAAAGCATTATAGGAACTGCGTGTGAGTTATAGTTACCTTGTAGAAATATTATTTGTTTGGACAGTGAATGTAGGACAAACCAACTAAGTAACATAAACAGAGCCCCAATATTTATAGAGAGAAAATTTCCAATTAGAAGAGTAACGATGAAAAATTGTCTTAAATTATCGGATATATTTAAAGCCAAAATATAGTTGACTGAAGATTTTCTATCCAGTACTATCTCTTGGTCAGATTCAGTAACGTTAGGTTCCTCTTTAGATTCCGACAAATTGGATTCGTCTTCAGATTCCATTTAATATTGCTTACTATAGAAAAATCATCACTTTTCAGGAAAAGAATTTATTTCTAATGTAATGAAAAAGTCCAATTTATTTGATAATACAGTCATAAAAAAGAAAAATAGTTTAAAAACACTTCAACTCCTTTTGTTTTACAACAATGAATATTTTTCATTATTATGATTTAACACTTTCATGCATAAAAATAAATGGGTATAGATAATTTCTTAACAATCAAACTATTTTATTAAAAATTTAATGGTTGCATTTGGGATTGTTAGGAATATTTTCTTTAATATGTGTGCATATTCATGTATAATTTTAATCATATTCTGTGATTACTTTTGCTGATGAATTCATAATATTAATTTTTTTCTGTGGTAAATAAATAAAATTTTCAAAAATAAGAAAGTGGCTTCAAATTTTAGAATCGAATTAAAATATTTAATATTTTAATGTAAACAGTAAATAAATGTTTACTTTTTTGGGGGGATTTTTCTCAAAATTTGCGTTGTTTTCTATCACTTATTACTTGTTTTAGAAAACATATGTAATGTTGCACATTTCTTGCGTCTTGGAAAAATCTCTTTACCCTTACTTAGAAAAATAGAATTGTAAAATATTGCTTTTTTAGTTTAATTAGTCTTGCAGATCATAACTATAGTAACAACATTTTTTTAAAATATTTGTTTGTTTCGTCTTAAATATTTTCCATTCCTGATAAAGGTGATAATTATGAAAAAGGGAATAAATAACATTTTCGTAATCATCGCTCTAGTTTGTCCCATAAATGCTCCAAAGAATCAAAAGCGGTTTCTCAGGTGAGGAATTATGGTAATTTAAATCTTTTCGACTATATTTATATCTCACTAATTTATAGAAAAATATCGAAATTGATTAACTATTTTCAAAGCGATAGGCTCAGATGCCGTATAATCCAGGATTTCACATTCTAAATTTTTTTTTTTTTTTTTTTTTTTTTTTTTTTGGAGATTAAGAAATGCTGCCAAGAGAATTTATTGTGACGTGCGTGATGACGTAATTACCAAAGTAGAATTTATGCATAATTTTTATAGATAATTATATACGAGAGTCACTCTGAAATATTTGAGATACGACTAGGTTTTTAAAGTTATACTTACAAAATTTTAGATGTGTATAAAATAGTCTCCTCCAGCATCAATGCACTTTTGTAGACGAATTTTCCACAGAATAAATGCTTCAAGCCATTCATTTCTTGGAATAGATGAAAAAATGCATTTATAAACACATCAATCTCTTCTTCTGAATGAAAACGACGTCCACGTAAGTTCTTTTTTAGATTAAAGAATAACCAAAAGTCGAACATAGCTAGATCAGGTGAATTCGGCATTAACATTTTAACATGGACACACGAAAAAGCATGAAGATACTGAACTATTAGAATGTTATGAAGTGGTATTATATAATCAACTTATTCTACATATGCACACAATCATTTAGAACTTAGAACACATTACCATAAAATCCAAGAAAGAAATGGACTAAAAGTGACAGTGACAAAAAATATAGTTAATGAAAAATATATTTAGACGTATTTTCCTGAATCCGCATGTTTTGATAAATAGAATTCGTTGGTTCATTAGTTTGATGCTTCCATAGAGCTGAATATAATCCGTTTGCATCTATTAGAGAATGATACTTAATATATCACACTAAACTACTGCATTCAGTAATATGTCAACCATATCTTAATTAATTAATTTAAATGACTTATGAATATGCTAATTTATGTAAGCTTATATAAACTAAATTTTAATGTACTCTTTTATGAATAATTTAAGAAAGTACTGAAAGAAAAAGAATTATCACATGAAAACTAACAATTAAAAAAACAATTGTGTTGTATTCACTGGCTGGGTAATTTTTATTAATTAAACTACCCATTTTTTCCAAGCTGGAAGTCCTTTTTTATATTTAATTCTATTTTCTTTTCTCCCCATTTTGACGAAATGGGATGCCCTAACGTAGAACTTGAAAGAAACCATTTTTGCAAGGAGAAATCGAGGGTAGGAGGCAGAAGACAGGTGCCAGCAGAAGGAGGAAAAAAGAAAAGGCTGCAGTACATCGCCTCAAAAAAGGGACCCTGTTGGTGATTCAAGTCCGACGCTTGATTGGAGTCTATAAGCAGTAAAGTTGAAGTTTCCATATAAGAAAAGCCTACGAATTTGATCGCAAGAAAAAGGAGAAATAGGCTCCTGTAGTATTATTCCAAATGAGTTCTTCATTTATACGAGTTCAGAGGAAGGAAGCCTCATAGATCAACCAGATTTTTGAAGCCCTCTAAATAGGCCAGCCTAGTCCATGAACTGTTTGTATGTAAGTTAATGTTTTCTTTATTTTACCAGCCTTTTTTTTTTTTTTTTAAAAAAAAAAGTGTGGTACCACCTATTTTATAACTTTAAGTAATAATTAATATAAATATAACTTTAAGCAATCTAGTGTAAATGATGAACTCCACGTGAATACTTAATCATGTTGTTCGCAAAGTTATAATATTGAAATAATATAAGTGATTTATGTAATTGAGTTAAATGTGTGTAAATAGTTTTGTTATTTTATGAGTGGATTAAAAGAAATTTTTAATTACTAAAACAAAACCAGTTCTGCTTCTGTTTTTTAGGTTTGAATCTGGGTAGAGAAAATAAAATAATAAATACACAACGCAATGTCTAAAAAATACCTTATTTTTAATTTTAAATATCATTTGTAATCGTTATTAATCTACACAACAATTATATATCCTTTTCTTAGTGTGTATATATATATATATATATATATATATATATATATATATATATATATTGCAGACAATATTCATGAAATATTTATGCGCTTAAATGGTATTGTGGTTAAAAATATTTCTTGAAAAAATTTATCCTTAAAGTTTACATTTTAATACCTTAATAATATAAAAAAAATGTAATTATTTTGTCGACGGTAATATATCAATTATACTATGATTTTCTAGGGAAAGAATTTTTAAATTTAGAATGACACATTAATGTCTCGTGAAAGGTCGTATCTTGTTTCTTGACTTTCTCATATTTAAAGCTGATTTATAACAATTACCATAATTTTTCAGTTTATATCTGCAAAATCGCATGTAGTTTGTTTTTTTGCATCAATGTGACGTCATTGAAATGAAAATATAAGGCTTTATTAAAAGTCATATAACTTTTTTTAAACACATTTTCTTATATTCATAACAACTAAGCATTTGACTATGTTTGCCTTCTATATAAATGTCTATACAATTTATATTTCCATATAAGGCAAAGTATCATTTTTTTAATCATTTTAATCTAGTTTTTAATGCTTAATTACATTTAATATTTAAATTTCATCTAAACATTTTATTAGAAATTTAAAAATCACAACTATCAAAATATTTCTTAAGACTTTAAAATATCAAATAATTATTTAAATACAATTTTAAATTTCATAAAATACATAAATATAGGTAAAGAAGTAAATTTATTGACATAATTTTAAGGTATATTGTAAATGTCTTCAACAGTAATTTTTTGATGTTACTTAAGTTAAATAAATATATTTAAAATTTTAAAAATGGTGAATTCGCAAAGAATTAATTTGAAAATACATAACGAAATTATTTTTAATACAAATAAACATTTTCTGCAGACAAAATGTTTTAAACTGATGTGATATTATGCTTAATAATTTGATTTTTAAGAAATAATGAGCAGGAAAATTTCATTCCTCATATATAACCAAACTTTCGAAGAATTTAAAAATTTTTTCATCAAAATCTTATTAAATTTATATCAAATTCAATGAAAATGTTAACTTTTAAAATGTATTTTAAAATTCTTTTGATATATTTCTCAAAATGAAGACACTAATATTCAATTAGTTGATATGATTTGCGTGCAGTATTGATAAATTCGCTAGAAAAGATTTCACATCAGAATAAAATATGTTTGTTTCAAGAAACAAAACATATTTATATTTTATTTCTTTTTATGAAGCCATGGTAAACTTACTTTCCGGAGGACCTTCATATGTATACATACATACATATATATATATATATATATATATATATATATATATATATATATATATATATATATATATATATATATATATATATATATATATATATATATATATGTATATATATATATATTTATTTATTTATTTATTTATTTATTTATTTATTTATATATATATATATATATATATATATATATATATATATATATGCCCATTTTTAAGTTGAAGTCACTAATGAAATTTTTGGAGTATTATTATATCCATTCTATTCCCGAAATATATATGGATGTAATCAACATTTCCATATTTAAAAAACAGGAAAAAGCTTCATAATATGCATTTCATATTTGACATTATCAAACGTGTACACAGAAATTTGTACGTATTTAGAGATTTGAAATGTCTGAGGAAATTGATAAAACGCTATGAAATTATACAGCTATAACTGAATATCATGCTTGAAAATGTCTTAAATGAAAAATATATTAGTTGAAGTGATAATTTTAAAGAATTTTTACACAATTTAAATAAAGTATTTAATTAAACTGTTTTCAGAGAATCAAAATAAATTTGATTGTCACAAATCAATTATTTTATATTTATTCTATACTTGCAATTAAAACCTTTTTACCACTTGAACATATTAAATGTTAGTTTACAGGAAATATACTGTATTTTTTACATTTTCAATGAATTCAAAACAATTTGTAACCTAAATGAATAGTACTATTCTTAAACGCAATACATATATGTGTTTGCTATGGTTAAGAGAATAGTATTTGCTTAGGTTATATATATGAAGATTATGGAGATTTATATATGGAGATCATAATTATGGAGATTTATATTCTTCAGAATACTTAATTATTTGGTGACTGTTAGAGTTCTTAACTTTAAGAAAACATAAAATCAAACAGTATATAAAGGAAGATTGTGACTGGTAAACTAAGAAAAAGAGAAACATTGTTATAAAAAAGATAAATTTATAGTTTATGCGCTACTCCAAAAATAAATTTTATGTTTGCTCCTTTTTAAGATTACAGAATAGTAATCAAATTGTTTCCATTTTAATTAGATTCCAATCTGATGTTTATGGCTATTAGTTCGCTACGAAAGACCGAACAAAAGTTGGGATTACGTTGACTAAGAGAGAGTTTGTCATGAAGAGTCTCGATGGAAATTTCTCTGCCAGTTCGGTGATTTATTTTGCTGCCATCAGTGTAGATTTTTATCTCATTTGGTGGTATATTATTAATGATTTCCAAGGCTAGTTGTTGTAGCAATTCAGATAAACACTTCCTCTTGATAACTGGTGAAGAAAGTTCATAATTGAAGTGAACGTTGGAAAGAGCCTCAGCAGGGTTCACACCGCAGTGAAGGGCATGTGGTTCGACATTGTTCTCGATTCAGTGTAAACCAGAGTAATGTGAGTTAACCAGACTGAAGGGACTGTGCTTCTTTAATCTTTAGAATGGAGTCCAGTTGCTTAGGTAACTTGACGTGAGATTGCCTTGATCATAACTGTTGAGTTTATTGTAATGTTTGACTAGACAGGATTGTCTTCTGATATGGAGAGGTTATAAGTCTGTAAGTTGGGACAAAGGTTGTAAGTTGAGACGAAATCTACATTTCTCCCCTCCTTGTCATCGATTTCCTCTCAGTCAACGGATTCCTAGATTTGATCTGACTCCGTAAGACCCTTGGAGATAAGCAACAACAACTATTTTAAATGTCTAATTTCACTTAATTTACTGATCATTCATACTGTGCATTAAATAATTTAATAATAAAAAGATATGATATTTTACTTATGTATTTTTTAGAGTTTTCATCGAAAGCAAATCAAGAAAGAGTCCATTTTGTCACATCATTTGCAAAATTATTAAAATTTACTGTGCACTGCATTTAACTTTAAACTACAATAATTAAATATTAAAATGAAAGGGTGTCACATTGTATAAATCCAAATTACCATTTCATGATACATTTGGTGATAATTTATCAAATTATAATTACATAAACAAAAATACACCGATGAGAAAAATCATTCTTCTTTAGTAGCCTTGCTATTAACTAAAAATACTTACACTTCAAAAGAAATCAAACAAGTGTGTAATACAATACACATTATGAACGAGTGTACTTTCTCTTAAATACAGAAACCTTTTCAGTTTGCCTAAATAAGGGCCACATATCTATTTCTTGCTTTTAGTTTAGCGGAATTTGTCTAAAATTTCATGACCTTATGAGTCATATAAATGTAAAATATAGCTGTTGCCATATTAGCATCGTGTGGAAAATTCATTATTTTTTTATTTTGGTAACAGTTTCTAATTTACGACACTGTGAGCAAAATTATATTTTACAAATTATTTATTTTTATCAAATGAATTGCGAGGAAGATTTTAGATGTACATTTCTCTTCAAATCTAATTTTATACTGTCAAAACTGAGCTGTGTTATTCAGATTTTTCTAGGGCAAAAATATTTAATACATTAAATTAATCTATTTGATTATATTTTTTTCATAAAATAAATTGAATATTAGTAAAAGACTTCTGATAATTAATTCAAAATTCTATAGAAATAGTAAAATAGACAATATTGTTTAAATGTGGCTTTCTGAAAATTTATTAGTTTTGATATGCAATTGAAATATTTTCAATACTTTAATTTAAAATGTACATAAAAATAGAAAATAAAATATTCAAATTTAAAAACTGCAAAATTTTTTGTTTTCTTTCAAATGAATTTCGTTGTATTCAAATGCGTTTTCATATTAATTTTTTTACATACAATTTAACTCATTTTCGTATTGAATCTTCTTACTTCTAACATTTTCAAAATCCATTTGCATAGCTTTAAATTATTCATTTTTAAAATACCAAATACTTTGAAGCATATTTACATTTTGATGTAAATGCTGCAAAATCCATAGTAATATAAAGTAAAAATTTAAAAGTAGAGAAATATTTTTCTCATTTTTATCGTGCAGTTTTTCTCAAAAACTGCTTAATAGTAGATTGCTGTATCACAATTGAAAACTTTGGTGCACAATATATTGAATTCTCATGCATATACTTATACTTTATTGATTACAGACCAGAGGGGGACTTCGCCTGCTGCACAACATCACTTTAGACTACATGTCCCTAAGTTTAATTTTCCATTTAGTGATCTTATAAATTTTAAGACCTATCAAGACATAATCTAGCCTTCTTTTCCTTGGAAGGCTTACACGTGGGCTTCCATTGCAAAATCTTAATCACTCGGTTATCAGGTGATTTCTCAAAATACTTTTATGATTGACAAGAGTTTCCTTTTTATCATTATTTCTGATTGTTCAACCATTATTATTGAACAGTAATAGACCATAAAAATTTCTAAGTAATTTTTTTACCGCAGTCCAAGTATGCAGCCATATGTCACAACAGGAAGAATTGTTGTCTTGCACACTTTCATTTCAATTGTCCTCTCTCGGCATCCATGCCTACATTGATATGAAAAAAGGAATAAATTTAGTAATAATTAAATAGCAAATGATTAACAAAAATTCTTGAGTGAAAATGATATCTTTGGATACTTCCTAAGTCATCTCTATTTGAAATTGCGTGGTACAGTTCATTCTTTAATGATAGCATAAAAATATTATTTGAGAATTTGATGTATATTTTACCTCAAAATGTGAAATTAGTTCTTTTATCCACCAATTATACACCCAATTTTCTATTCTATTTAGTCTTTAAATACTCGATTGAGACTAAATATAAGATTTGTGATAAGTTGCAGATAGATTACAATTTGTAGTTATCATTACTGGGCAATATTTTTTAATAGAAGTCAGCAGCATCTTTCTGAAAAAATAACTCGTGATAGAGTAGATAAAGCGTTCGTTAAAAAGTTCATAATTTGTATCAGGATGTTTTGGACACATAGCAGTGATATTATTTTGCTTGAATAACTAGAAACAGCAATAAAAAATTATAAAAAATATTTAAACCAATATTTTAACACATTAAACAATGCATTGCACACACTTAAGTTAGAAATGAAGAATATGCCACTTTATTTTCCATACAAATAAGCGCATCGTCACATGTGTTTCATTAAGTTTTGTTCATATGAAATGCAATCACCCTTACAACGAATGAAGAATTGAATTTTTGTGACGGTTGCATTTTTTAAAGCTCCATGTAACTGACTCCTCAAAGTCTAGGTACGATAGAACTCTTTGAAATGCTGGTAGTGATAAGACAGTAATTCGAAATGATAGAACTGCACTCATCCGAATTTTTTTCTCAACGGCGGACACTTGGGTTTCGAACCCAATGCCACAACAAAGCCAGAAACTGCTACTCATTTTTCGTTATCCAGCGAGCACCTGTGAACCAAGTCACGGAGGCGAGTAGAGTTGCCCACACCATACCACCGCAAACTCGTTTATAGGGTGGGCCACATCCCCACATCAACACAAAGGAAAGTACAGAGAAACACAGGAAGAACAGAGAAATTATAATAA
This sequence comes from Latrodectus elegans, assembly GCA_030067965.1. Classification (NCBI taxonomy): domain Eukaryota; kingdom Metazoa; phylum Arthropoda; class Arachnida; order Araneae; family Theridiidae; genus Latrodectus; species Latrodectus elegans. The sequence goes on along the minus strand of CM057818.1, from coordinate 32,211,299 downwards.
CATCCAAGACAGCAACGGGATTCGAACCCGGGATCCACAACGCAGGTGTCAGGAACGATAATCCCTCAGCCATCGGTCGGCCACTCTTCCGAAAATAAGGCCATAGATTAGATACCAATCACTATTGGACTATATGAAATAGATGTTGCTTTTCTGTCTTCAACATCTGTGTCTGCTGGAGGGTGACTGCAATTTTCCGGGTTTCCTCCCTTGCTACACATGATTACGGTCCACTATCTATGAACAATCCTCCCAAGGTAATTTATATGAGAGGTATTAAAACGACATACAACGGCCATCGGTCATAAGGCTGTCCATTACATGGTGTCTAAGTTTCATGATACTGAACATACCATGATCTATCTGTAGAACCATAATGTTTGAAATACAAGTTCTTGATTTACATTCCAAGGCAATATTGAGCAATCTAAGATGATGCACTTCTATTTTTCCAATATACATGTGTGAGGATTGGTAATCGGGATTTTCCTGGTTTTTTTGCTGCTGAAGCATAATTACGGCTCATTATTAATGAAAAATCCCACCCAAAAAAGTTATAACATTCAGTGAATATTGAAAAGACTTACACAATTTTCGTCTTTCGGCTATTTACTTTACTGTGTCAGAATTTCATGATCACAATTTATATGTTGCCTCTCATAAATCACAATGCATAGCATGATTTATAGCACTGATTTGGTGTGCAACGTCGTATTCTTTGATTCTGAATAGTCATAAGAAGAGATTTGAGAAAAATTATAAATCCATTAAGATTTTGCATTCACTTTGGCCTTCTATCATGACATTATACTTATATGCTATTTTTCAACTAATAATGTGTAGCCACTGTTTATGACAATGTAACAAAAATCTTTAACATAAAGAGAAATTCTTTCACTTACAGAGCATGGCACCCAAATTTTTTTAAATGAGTAGTTGAAGCAATTACATTAAAACTGAGTTAGACTCAACACATTAAGATTAAAATTTATTTAAAACTTAAGTCTGTGGGGGGGGAATGCCTTAGTATTTTATTTAAAAAACATAATTTTTTTATTATATCAGCACGTATTTTATCCGGTTATTTGAAAATTAACTTCTTAGAAAAATTTATTTAAAATGAAAAAGTGTGTTGTTAAGCTTGGTATTTTATAACTTCAGCTATTTTATCAAGTTTATCTATTTCTGAAATATTTGTGCATAAAATATATAATATAAATGTAGAAATATTTACTAAATTTTCAGACATTTGTTTCCTTCACATCTCTATTTGAAATCAAGTTTAAAATATTTGATTTATTTAAAAAAGACAACTACGTTTTTAATTTTATTGGAACTTTATGAATAATGATAAAATTTAAAACAGAATATTTTATTTTCGCGATGAGTAATAAGTTTAATAATTTTAAATAAAATATAGTCTTAATCAAATGTATCAGAATTTAATAACAAATTAGATTATTTCATGTATTATTAAAAACAACTTTTTTTGTGTCACATGATTTCATTAATTATACTTTATAGATATATTCTGTAACTAATTTCTTAGAAATGCACATGCAGTGAAAATCGTTCTTAAACCAAAGTCAAGTTATTTATTAAAATAATATTAAAAATATATATCAACCAGAATTAATAATTTTAAATAGAAATATTTATGAAACTAATTTCTTATGGTACTGCAACTCCTGACAAAAATAAAAGAGGATTTTAAAAAAAATTGATATACAAAATAAATAATCTACAATTTTCAAATAAATCGAAACGGAAAAAAGTATTATGAATTAAATGATAAATTCTCGTAAAAGTCAAAATATGAAATCTTCATAAAAAAAATGTTATAAAAATATTATTCTCGAAAGAAATTGCTCCGAGACAACAAATATCTTCTGCTAAATTGCTCAAAAATGCTTCCCAGAAAATGTTGTACTAAACATTACTAAATTATTTTGAATATCAAAAAAGTTTTAAATTTCTGATAATTCTGAGAAAATATATGATCTTCCTTTCCACTTTACATTTTCCACTCAATTATTGCATATGACATTTTCAACTTATAGGCACAAGTTAGCCCAGAGTCCTTTTAGTAAACGGAACCAAAATATTGCTTCTCCTGATACAGCTATTACTTTCGTCGTAAAAACGTCTTCGCTTGGAAAAGGCTCAATTGCCTCGGGAAGGAAATAACATCCGTAATTTACGAACTCTTCGGATTATATTTTAACATAGAATACCTTTATCTGCGTCCTATTTTATTGTTATTGACTTTTCATATGAATATCCTTTATTTAGTTGGAAGGTTCTCTCTTATCGATTCACTTTTACTCTTGTTTACTTAAAAATTAACAACCGAAAAGGAATTAACTGCATTCGCGAACATAAACTGATACACTAAGTCACAAGTTTTTTTGCTATTAAGATCATTAAATGAATATTATTGACATTTGCACCACACAAAAGCAAGCTTTTTAAAAATCTGATAAGTGAAGAGAAAACCTTATCTCATCTGATTTATATACATTTTTAATGATCGTAAAATGTTTTTAAAAATTTATTTCTTGGTGACTAATGATGAAATTAACTTTATGCGCCAATTATGCTGACTATTGAATTACTAAATCAGATTTAACTATGCACACATATTGCATCAGTTTAATATTCCTTATTTTTTTACGAATTATATGTCACTGATATTATCATTTGTTTAAAATTGTGGAGATGTTATGTATAATTCATTTTTAAAGTGACATATTTTGTATGTCGCTCAAAGGTATTTTCCTGCAAAAGAGGGCAAATTAGAAAATGCCCCCCCCCCCTCCCGTCTGTAAGTGGATTCAGAGTCACTACAAACATCCAACGCAAAGAAGATTCAAACCCATGAAATGTTGAAAAAAAATTAAGAGCGCTATCATTCGGCTTTAAATAGACATTAATTATTATTTGACGAATCGTAATTGGTTTTCGTTACTGTTAGTATCCCTTTATGATTTATCTTTTGGACCTAATAGAGAGCTTTGTATGTAGAGATGCATTAGTATCCGTCCCTCATGGAAAAATGCTTTCATAGATGGAGCCACTTTCTTAATAAATCAGTGTATGGATATTATTGCATATTTTCATTTTCATCGTTTTGAATAATTTTTAATTTCTACTGTCATAAAATTTGTTATAATTAGGGATTACTTAAACCTTCCAGAAAGTAAACACACCTTTGTTACAAAAATGGATAATAATTCCCTTTTACTTACTAAAAACAAATTTTATATTGTATATTTTTTAGAAATCATGCCAAATCTTTGCTTTAGATTATTTGTATATGTTCTTTTAAAAGATATATAAATTTAAAGTAATAATTTAAAACAAATTATATCTATATAATCTTATTTTAATTCTAATTAAATATTAATAAATGCTTTTCATAAGAAATTAAAAACTTTAATATATTTCCAGGTATAATTTTATTACACATGTTTCATCCTTATTTTAATTCTTAATAATAATTATCAAACCCAAATCTTAAACAAATATTTCCAATTTATGTTTAGGAGAGGTCATTATTTCAACTGCTTGTATTTTTCCCACGTGCAATTAAACTTCAAATTGGATTATTTTTATAGCAATAATAATTAATAATTATAAATACATGTCAAGTAAATAGCCTTTTATTGTCCTATTTTGTGATAAAGTGCGTTTAACAACTAATTTATATCATATGTGTGTGTGTCGATAATTCATATTAGTTTAAAAAAGAATCAAACATTAAAATTCATCGTTTTCATAATGAATATACAATATACCAGCTTACATATAATAGTATTTATTTATTTAACTTTATAATAGAAATTTCAAAACTTTTTAATTAACTATAACTTTGTTTAGAACACCTGGTGTTAAATATCAATATTACTTTTTGAAAACACAAATATTTAGTTTTAAATGTAATTAATTTTAAATATAATTACTATTTTAATCAAGAAATTAATATTACATTTTTGTTCATTTCCATTCAGTACAAAATGCTACTTCCAACGTATTTTATCATAATTTTAGTTTACGTATATTTTGTTATTATGTTTTATGTAATGAAAACAATAATGAAATGAATAAATTTTTGCAAATTTTTTACACATTTGCCACATCAGAAAAGGCAATAATTTAATTTCAACATATCTATACATCATGAACAACTACAGTATCGTTAGTTATAATATAAGTCAAGAAAATTGCAGTTTTGGAGAATTCCAGTCGTTTTCTAGAGGGAGATTTTGCTCTTTTCAATTAGAATATGTTTTTTATAAAACTACAACTCTCGGACAAGTTTCATATGCTTTCCAATCATATCAAGGTGACTACTGCCTAATTCCGACGTCATTCCAAGAAGATTTATTACAGAAGACAGGTGGTATAGTATTTCTGTTCAGATTATAAAAGGAGTAATCAAGGAAAGTGATAAAAATTTAAATCTTTGGCGTAACACAGAATCAGGATTTACTGTACGTCTACATAATCATTGGCATTTGCGCTTGTGAGGAAAATATTTCCTAAACGACTTTCAACTCATTCTACAAAACTAAATATTTTCATATCTTTCCAAACGATATTGTAAGCTATTCGCTTGTCTCTATGGCAAATGTATATAATCCATATCAAATGTTCTCTGTCCATAATCAGTAGCTTTGGGTGGGTCCCAGATGATAAGGAGAAAAGATGGTACTATATATATGCACCCAGACAAATAGGAATGCCTGCACTGATCAGCTGACAACCCATATGAACCAAAACTCCACCAACTGTGCCTCATTAATCATGCCTCAGTGAAGGTTGCTCTTGTATGAATATCTTGATTTATGTGTTTATGTTGGTTCATCAGTGATGAATGAAATTTTTCAGCTGTTAGATATCCTCAAGTTGCTTATTACGATAAATCATACTTTATAATCCTATAGGCTAAGAGACGGTGCCGTGTAGAGAGAGAAACATCTGAAAGCAAACATTCTGCAGAAACTGCTAAAAGAGGTGAAGCTGGAAGAGATATCAGTATAGTTTAACCAATGAGAATGTGTTTGTCATTTTTTAGATGTGCTCATCTCAATGGAAGATATAATAGACAACAAAAGCAAACATATATCTTTCCAAACAATGTGCATTTCTCGATTATTTTTCCTTAATACAAGCTTTTGTTCAACTAATCTATTATCTACCAAACTCCTCTGGTCATTGGCAATGCTAGAAAATGATTGATAATGACTAACATGAAGTATAGCAACCAGATCAAATTGGCTAGACTTGAAGGTTGTGTGTGCCAATTTCTCAAATGCATATCCAAAGTACACATTCCTTTTAGTGTCTCAACATGTAGCGAACGTTATTGTCAAATGACTATCTCTCTAACTGTTAACTTTTCACTTCAATGTTAGAAAATGATTGATAATGACTAACATGAAATATAGCAACTAGATCAAATTGGCTAGACTTGAAGGTTGTGTGTGCCAATTTCTCAAATGCATATCCAAAGTACACATTCCCTTTAGTGTCTCAACATGAAGCGAACGTTATTATCAAATGACTCTCTCTCTAACTGCTAACTTTTCAATTCAAAGGAGCAATTTTTTCTATAAAATGAAATTTGAATTAACATGATGTTCCTGAAATAAACAGACTTTTATGTCTTTTGAGCTCATTTGTTTTGTATTTATGATGCCTAACATCTTAAAATGGGATGAAAAGTAGTGATATTAACTTGCAATGGTAACTGCACATTTTGCATGCGTATAGATACTTAAAATACAATTTTTAATCTGAATTCCAAAATATAACATTTTATGGATTATAAAATATGAAAAATATATTATTGCAAGAAATTTAAAATAATTATTTAATCTCGTTTACAAGACACAGTCTCGGACCTTCCCAACGCATTAAAAGAATGTATCTAAGATCTTTCTCTTTGTTACATGAAAATAAAATTTCTAAAATACTTAATAAAAGTCTGTCACTTACATTGAAATATAATCAAACCAATTGCATTTTATATGTATAATATTAGTGTGTTTATGCAGAGAAAAGACCCATTTTCAATAACATTGTGGTATAAGAAAAAAGATATTATTGTAGCATTTACTTCTCGCGGGTATTTAAAAGGACTAATGTAAGGTTTAAATCTTACCTATGTCTGTGTTTATAGACAATTAAAATAGATTGATGCAGAAGAAAGATTTAAATTACTACATTTTTAATAACAGTTCTTAATTGCATTCGGTTAAGAGAGAGAAATTCAAGCAACAATAACAATATTTTATGTATCCAAACGAGATGAGTGAAATTTTCAAGTTGCTCCTGATTGAATAGTAGAACAATGGCATTCGCAACAAATATAATTTTAAGTTAGTATTAGGGGGACGTTTTACAGGATAATTATTTAAAATCGAAACACGCTGAACTCTGTAAATCAAAACCTTAATCAAAACAATAAACTAAAGAATGTTTAATGGATTAAACTCAAGATTAAAAATCTATTTTTTTTTAATTTTAAATTATAAATAATGAAGACATTATTAATAAAATGAATATAAAAAAGTATATATCATATTATTTCAAATTAACAAATTTTATATAACTTCAATTAAATTTTCTGTCTTAATTTAATCTAATATTAAATTATCATATTTTCTTATTCTATTGCATTCAATATTTTATATCAAAACTCTCTAAAAAGGGTTTTATTTTATGCAAAAGTGTTGCTTTAAATTTTACACATTTTATAATTACTTTGTTAAAATAACTTAATATTTCAAATTTAATTTGTGAAATCCAGTTTGTATGTGTATGTGTGTATGTTTTTCTTGATGAGCATTCCTTTATATTTTACTTTTGTTTAAAATTATAAATTTTTGATTTTAAAATGATTTAATTTCTATAGGTTGAACTTTATGAACATAATGATTTTTCAGAAGACTCCCTATTTATATGCAAAATTTATTTATCAAACTTTTGAAATTAATTCCAAAAATCATTGCTGTTTTAAATTTTCTACAATAGCTTGAAACAATAACTGCAGAAATTTAATAACTATATTTCCGTTAACATAACAAAAAATAAAAGTTTTATTCTAAATATTCATTGTCTATCAATTTTTTCATCTATCTTCATAAAATAACTTCTTTCATAAAATCAAATAAGTTATGAAAATATGCTCTATTTTTTCCCCAATTTAAAAATTAATCGTAAAATCCTTTATTTATTATATTCTTTTTTAACATTTTATAACTGAAATCTTTCATCACTTTATTATTGTTTATTTCTGTATACTGTTTATCCTGTGCTGTGTTTCCTCTTAAATAAAATTAGTTAAGTTTTATTATCTTGTTTTTCATTTTTATGAAGTAGAATAGACTATTATGACTTCTTTTATTATATGAGAAATATGATAATTAAATATATCTGAATAAGTAATGCAGTTGTTTGGAAAAACAATTGTTTAATTAATTATTTTAAAAAACTATGCATGAGAAACTATGGAACAAGATAAATAAAATAAAATAACTATCTGTCAGATAAAGCGTTGAAACATATATGTATTCATATTATATTAAAAAAATAAAAATATATATCAAAATGCATGGCAAATAATATCAACTTTACACAACTAGAGAAATTTCACTACAATTTTTCTGCATTTTTCATGTATTATTGCATATTATCAAGCATTATAATATTTAGACATAAAGCATTTTAAAATACACCCTTAGTGATTCCTATTTTAAAAACATTTATATATATATATATATATATATATATATATATATATATATATATATATATATATATATATATATATATATATATATATATATATATCTTTATATATATATATATCTTTCATTGATGTAAAATGTAAATGTACCAAAAAATATGTACTTTTTTCATTCCGTTAGATTCTATAAGAGAAACGAAACTTTTGTTTCATTAAAACTGACTCCTTTATTTATGTGCTTTAAGAAGCTTTTAGCTCAATATTTAATATTTTTCTTATGTGTATATGTCTAATTGAGTAACTAATATTTTAAAATTGTCATTTTTTACAAATTTATCTCGTACAATTAAATTACAATGAAAGAATGTTACTGACTTTTGTTATGCTATATTAATATTATAATCTGCTTTGCGATCAGTATGAAAATAAGTTGCGTTTTGATAAAATTAACAATATCTAATAGAATTAACAGAATTGTGTAATGAACCACAGTAAGTTAAAGTCGTTAATAATCAATGAGCTTTCTATATTTTACTACTATTTTAAACATAAACATAATATTGAACATATAACCTAATAGGGAATATAGTTTATTAAAAATAATCAAAGATTTATATTAATAGATTATGGTTCCACCTGATATAATTTTTCCAATCAAATAATTATTATTCTAATCCGTTAAAAAGAGGTATAAGTTTATGTGCATAAGCAATAAATATTTGTGGAAACAAAATGCAGTGAACTCTAGAAAACTTACTAAATTTTAATGCGGTATAGAACAAAAATTGCGTTGTTTATAAATAACACCAAGGAACAAGAGATTGTCACTTACAAAAAACAGTAAGAGAAAATAGAACAAATTACATCTGCTTACAAGCCGGCCATCTTGTCTAGTGGTCAGCATGTCTGATTACGGATAGGAAGGTCCTGGGTTCAAATCTCGATTCAAGCATGGATGCACTTTCTCTCTCTCTATCCTGTTCTTCGTCCTTTCCTTGTGTGTGTGTGAATGAAGTATGAATGATGCCTACCCCATAAACGGGACCCTGTGGCATGTGCGAGGGTGCGATGGTGGCCCACCCCCTGTTGTGCACATGGGGCAACGCTGTTTCTGGCCGGTTCTTTGAGTATCAGGGAACAATAGATTAATAGACTCTGTCTAAAATCTGCCTTTGGAGAAAAAAACATCTGCTTACAAAAGCGCCATCTACGTACAATTAAACATATAAGCAAGGTATGCTAATTATTTCATATCATACTCATGAATTCTGAAGTACACATTTGCTCATCTGATATGTATATTATAAACATATAAGCAAGGTATGCTAATGAATTATTTCATATCATACTCATGAATTCGGAAGTACACATTTGCTCATCTGATATGTATATTATAAACATATAAGCAAGGTATGCTAATGAATTATTTCATATCATACTCATGAATTCGGAAGTACACATTTGCTCATCTGATATGTATATTATAAACATATAAGCAAGGTATGCTAATGAATTATTTCATATCATACTCATGAATTCGGAAGTACACATTTGCTCATCTGATATGTATATTATAAACATATAAGCAAGGTATGCTAATGAATTATTTCATATCATACTCATGAATTCTGAAGTACACATTTGCTCATCAGATATGTATATTATTATGATTAAGAAATTGAATGTAGAATATGGAAACCAGAAAAAGCCCTTAGAATCAATATTCATGAATCTTTGCTATTTTCTATGATTATCTATTAACAGTATAATCATTTTAGTAAATATCATGCAATAAAATCTTATGATTGCATCTCAAGTTATCATACATAAACAAATGTGTATTTCTTATAGTTTCAAAAAGGCTATATGGGAACCAATGGGATATGTATCGCGATTAAGTACCAAAAACAGGGCTTTTTGTGTGATCATTCATTGTTCAACACAGAGTGAATGATACTATCTAAATACACCTTTCTTTGAGAAAATTTTATTCAAAGGACAATTTATTTTTAATTATGAATCCACTTTAATTTTTTCTTGATGAAAAGAATCTAATGAGTATATAAAAGTTTATGAAAAAAAATTCTACCTGGATTAATTGAAAAAAATGTTAATGGGTGGAATTGAATTTCGTTTATTGATTTGATATTAGCAGCAAAACAAACCATAGTGCTATAAATTATGCTATATAATGTGAATAAAAACAAATCAGTCCTATGTGTGTGATACAGAATTACTTTTATATAAGTTATAGAAGACATTATCTAATGTTTAGTTTGTCTATTTGAATAGAGTGCAGTCTTTGTTTGACTATAAAGATTGAATTAAAGTTATTTGGTACTAGAGAAATTTAATACAAAAATTCTTCACGTGAATTAATCAAGATTCCTGTACTATCTACTTAATAACCAATATTCGAGAATGACAAATAAGTTCTTGAAATGAAAATTTTTTAAGTGAGTACTATTCATTCCTGCTTTTTACAAGTGTCCACCATAGTTGCAAGGGAGAAAACCTGAACCATCCAATAAGTTCCTGCACCTGTTAATATCGAGGGAAATGAACAGGCGGACTGCCACGCCAAGGAGACTAGAAATATCAATCCTCCTCCCATGACTACCACTTGCTTCGATGCAAACGCCGTTGCGAGGCATCAGCTCTGCAGGGGACTACGAAAAATTGGTGCCTACCGGAGCTTAATACCTGACCGTGGTATCCCCTCTACCATCAGCAGAATGCGGAGTGGGCACATGAGGAGCATGAAAAATCATGCTCGACGGATCTAGAACATACGCAGAATGCAGACACTGCACAGGAGTTCCAGTGGATCCGAGGCATCTCTGTTGCCTCGACCCCAACTGCTGTCATGACACCTTCTATACCGAAAAAGCTGAAGATGTGGCAACGGCAGTGCTCCATGCCATTGGTCACATATGATTTGTCTTTTTTTACCTTTTCTTTTTTTTCTCTTTGCACTTGTCACACGACAACAACAACAAAAAGTGTCAATCTTTCATCCAGTCAATGCACTAAGTTATCGGTATTAAATTATCTAATTTTAAAGCTACATTTTTAATTATATTCAAAAGATATTTGATATTATGTAGGACCGTTTTCCTTTAAGTTTCGCCCTAATGATTAGATAGCCCTAGAGATTAGGTTAACACTTAATGGCGTTAATTTAGTTTTTGTCCTGGGTGAACAGATTTATCGAAAGCTAGAGTGATTGGACATATCTAAACTGCCACAAGGAGAATACTTGAAATGTGAACCTTACAGAAAATCTTCAAGAACTGCAATGGATTTTAAAAAATCCTGAGGTAAATTATTCAAATTTTCGATATTTGTCTTGTCATATCTGTTGTATTCATTGGATAGATATTTTTTTGTAAATTTACTAAATAACCAATTTTTTTCCTAGCTGGAAGTCCCTTTTTATTTAATTCAATAACACATAGTAATGTATCCCATATCATTCCCCATCCCCCCTTTTCACGAAATGGAGTGTCTAAAGTAAGACTTGAAGAAAACCGGTTTCAGATAGAGCTAAGTAAGGAAGCTACAAACACACGGGCGTTCGAGGAGTCTGAGAAAACTCAGAGACGTGAGCCTAAATTCTAAGCGGCAAAAGAAAAAAACTTGCTTGTTATTCAAGTCCAATGATCTAATTAATCCAAAAGACTGAAAAATTAAAATGAGAGGATACTCTAAGATAACAGACTGTTGAAGACAATATATTCTTTATCGTGAAAGAATTGCCTAACTGAATGAGTTATTGAAGTTCTCAAAATAGGCAAGCTTGTACCAAGACCTTTTCTTCCGTCATTCGATGTTTTTTTATAATTTAATTTTTCAGCCAGTAAGTTTTTAATGTGGTACCATTTATCTTACTTCTCTAATTGATTAGGGTATTTTATTTTGTGAATACAACGTGGGGATTAACCACTTTGTCGGTTAAGCATGCTTGATTTCAAATAACAGTAGTATATAAATTTTGTATGAATGTATTTTAGTTTTGCAATTTTATGGTTTAATTAAATGTAGTTTTTAATTATAAAAAAAACAGACTAGTTTCTTTTTAAATTTTTAGGTTTGAATCTGGGTAGAAAATAAATAATAAATACACAACCCAATGTAACAGATGATAAATTATTTGAATTCAAAACATTACTTGTTAATGTTATGTAATAACGGCATTTAATACACAACATACCTGAAATTCCTTCTTAGATGAGTAATCATCGGCATAAAGTGAAGACGGTTTTACATGGTATCAGATATATATGTTTTAAAATCAGTTTTTTTTTAGTGTAATTCGAAATGTTACCTTAAAATTGTATAAATGTATGGACTTTTAAAGTTCTCTATATGACATTATAGATATAGCTTTTCAAATCAGCTATCCTTTAATTTAGTTTAAAACGGATTTCATTTCTGGCTTCAGTTCGAGACCTTGTCTCCGTCATGTAAAAACGTACTCTCTCCCTCTCTCTCTCCCTCTCTCTCTCCCTCTCTCTCTCTCCCTCTCTCTCTCCCTCTCTCTCTCCCTCTCTCTCTCTCTCTCTCTCTCTCTCTCTCTCTCTCTCTCTCTCTCTCTCTCTCTCTCTCCCTCTCTCTCTCTCTCTCTCTCTCTCTCTCTCTCTCTCTCCCTCTCTCTCTCTCTCTCTCTCTCTCTCTCTCCCTCTCTCTCCCTCTCTCTCTCCCTCTCTCTCTCCCTCTCTCTCTCCCTCTCTCTCTCCCTCTCTCTCCCTCTCTCTCTCTCCCTCTCTCTCTCCCTCTCTCTCTCTCTCTCTCTCTCTCTCCCTCTCTCTCTCCCTCTCTCTTTCTCTCTCTCTCCCTCTCTCTCTCTGTCGCTTTTACAGTCGTTATCAACAACCTCTAAGTCTTTATTTAAGTTCTTTATCCCCTTAAGGATAAAAAACAGCAGTTTTCACTGCTAATAATCGGTTTTTCTAAAACTTTAATTTTTATCACAGAATTCGGAATATAGATGGGGATGAAATTGTGGAAAACAGTGCAATCTAGAAAATCTAGCAGATGATCAATGACACAGCTGATGACGGTATTGAACCTCCTCCTTCAGAAAATATTTACAGTCTGCAAGTACATTTGACTTTACTGTTTCTGATCTGGCCACCCCCTTTACTAGCAATACTAATACTATCTCAGACAAGGTTAAAGCTAACGTTGATCAAGTTAATGTTGCTGGCTCTAAAACTAGTAAAAAAAGAGCTTCAAAGATGCGTTTGGAGGAATCTGTTTAACCAAAAAAACCGCGAAAGCAGTTACTGAGGTCCCCCAGGCGTCCCCAGTAAAAGTTTAAAATTCCTTCTAGCAATTAAGTTCTACTCAGGAAGCAGAAACACCGCAGTTTACCGACCCAAAATGGATCCAGGTAGAGGCAAAAATTAATCCAGTTATTGTCAGTTTTGGCGAAATCCATATATTTTTATTAAAAAAAACTTAAAAGAAAAATTAAATATTGAAATCAAGGCGTGAGCGGCAAGTGAAAACCTGAAAATATTTGTAAAAAAATGGTGATGCTGTCAGAGCAGTAATCAAGTACCTAGCGGAAAATAAAATAGAATACATTCTAATTAAAAATCAAAAAACGAAGAAGTTTGTTATACGAGAACACCTCATTAATACTAAGTGTGAGGAAATGGTCGAAGACTTAGCTAAATTAGGCCATAAAGCCACTAGAGTCATACGAATGGCTAACTTTAAAAACAGTATACCGATTCCCCGCTTTTTACTTTTCACATATTGTCGTCACCAAATGGCTCCAATATTCTAAATATCGAAAAGCTATGTCAACTCTCTTGAATTGAGTTGGAGCTCTACAAAAGACCCAAGTCGGTCATCCAGTGCTTCAACTGCCGGAGATTTAATCACGCTGCCAATATGTGCGCCATATAGCACCGAGATGTGTTAAATGTGAGGATCGCACGATAGCAGTGCCCATTTTAAAAGATAGAACAACCCAGTGTTGTAACTGTCAGGGGATACATCCGGCTAGCTATAGAGAATGCTCTGCATTCCCTAAACCAAGATCCAATAAAAACCCCTTTTATCACCAAAAAAATGGCAGAAAATAGAAACATCACGAAAAGATCGAATTATATTACACCAGAGGGAACATACAAGCAAGCTACGTCTAAATTTCCCCACCCCAATCTGAAGTATCAACTCAGCATGATTCTTTATATGCTCATAAATTAAATGACTTAATGCAACTAATTAATGAAATCAAGCAAATTTTTAAAGGTACCCCCCAAAGAAATCTAGTTAAAGAACTAAGAGAAATCCTATCACCGATGGATAAACTATTCAAACTAGGTTCGTATTTTTAAACTTAAAGTTAATCATACTACTTAATTTAACATAATATATTCTAATCTCAACATTCCATTAAAAACTATGTAATTTAAATTAAAATAGCATAATAACTAATAATAAATAATCTTTAAACTTAAAATATTAACGAAATATCTCATAGCTAAATTCTAGACTAAGATCAGTTCACCATGTAAACTTCAACCAATGATATGCCAGTCAGATTTTAGTTATAGTCATTTCTCCATACAACGCTACAGACGAGAGTTGAGGAACTGTGCTTCGGAAAGAACTGTCAGCCGGCAACTACTCTATTTTAAAATGTAGCTCTAAAATTACGTAAATGCATAAACACTGATATGCTGATAAAATTTCAAAATTTTTCTTCGTTATTTATAGAAAAAATAGAAACACTTGTTAAATATTCATATTTTAGTCTTCCTATTTATTGAACCTTGCACTCTATCTTAAAAAAAGATATGAATGTTAATTAATATTACAGTTTTTTTAGTATATTGCCAAAAGTATTCTTATCTATGTTCTTAAAACTGAATCCAAATAACCGTTTGAAGCTTCTAAAAATGTCTTAAACAATCAAAAATGTCCTTTAAATGAAATTGTTTGTGGTTCTAAGAAAATTAATGGTTGTTTTAAACAAAATTGACGTTTATACAATATAAACACAAACTACTCATTCAAAATACACAAAATTTGTATTGAGATTAACTTTAATATTATAACATATATTTCAGTAATATATATTGGCAACAGCATGAGAATAATAGCAAATAATTTTGACATTCTTTGTATCATAAAAGGAAACACTACATTACAAATTCTTCGCTTATCATTATGTTTTTATTGTTTTGCAATTAAGGGATTATCTTGTTGGATATCAAAATTATGTTGTATGTAGAGTCAGCTAATTTATTGTTCTCTTAAACACTGCTTGTTTGAATTAAAGCTCTTTTTACAGTTTTTATTTAAAATATTACGAATATGTGAGCAAAATATTGTTAGAAGAAAAGCTACTGAGTGTAAACAAAGTGAACTATATCTGAAATCAACTTTTAGATGTATTATCACATAATTTTTAATGCTCTAAACAAATAAATATAAAAAGAAAAGCAGATAACAAAGTCAGATTCACAATCATTCTGTTCTCGATAAATTTAATTTTCAAGTATTCGCGATTTCTCTAAAATTGTTTTCTTACAAGTGGTATTGACAAATTCATTCAAAATATAAATATTTTTATTAACTTAAGTTTTTTATAACCATCTTAGTACAAAACATCCACTTAAGATTGCCAGGGATCATTTTACACAGATACAATGCAACCATCAGGAAAGCAGTATATATATATATATATGTCTGTGTGTATGTACATATATATATATATATATTACATATATATATTTACATATATATATTATATTTATATATATATATATTACATATATATATTTACATATATATATTATATTTATATATATGTACACACATATATATTATATACATATATATACTGCTTTTCTGATGGTTGTATAATATTTGCCAAAAAAACTGGGAATTTACACATAATTTACTTATAAGTGTTTAAAATTTATAGTTCTAATAATCTTTAATTCTTTTTATGCATTTATTATATTTAGTAAACACACTTGTGTCTATAAATTAAGGATAATGCAAGCTCAGACAAAGAAGGAGACAGAAACAAAACAAATGTGACTTATTTGTAAAGTTTATTTACTAAACAAAAGGTAAAGAGCAAGAAAGATGCTATATGTTTGACATTATTAATAAAAATTACGGTTTTTACACCCTGAAGCAAATTTCAAAAAAGAACCTATTTACAAAAACCAATATAACGGGGTTGGTATGATGGTTAATATATGGTATGCCCCCCCCCAAACGATCCAATACAGGCCATACAAAGTCTAAGCATGCTGAATATCAAATTATCGCTTTGATGTTGAGGAATATTACACTAATCACTAAGCAATGCTCTCCAAAGTTCAGATAGACATGTGGGAGGGGGTTGACGGGCTGCACTTCATCGACCAAGCATGTCCCACACATGCTGCATTGGATTTAAGTCCGGTGAGTATGCTGTTCAGTCCGAACGGGTGAAATCCTCCGATTGAAGGCATTCGTCTACAATATTTGTACGGTGTGGACGGGCATTGTCATCCATAAACAGAAATCTTGCGTCCATGGGGCCATGAAATAGATGCACATGTTGCTCCAAAACGACATCATAACAGTTGTGGTCTATCCTGGTTAACTTCTGAAGATGAAGGTTAGTTCTGGAACCCAGAATAATTCTTCCCCAAATGAGCAATCCTTCACCACCGTAACAGTGTCGTTCACTGTTGTTCTCTTGGTGGTGACGGGTACCTGTGGTACTCTCCAGACTGGATTCGTCGAAAAACTTCACACAAGACCACTGTTGCGGAGTTCACAATGCATCTTCTGAACTACAGGCTAAACGCAGGCGACAGGGAGTTGCGGTGAGTGGAACACGTCTGACAGGCCTGCGAGCACATTGGTATGTGCCCTAAGCGTCTGTACACGATCTGTCTTGAAACTGTCGTATTTGTAGCTGAAGAGAGCTGACGAGACAGGTCTGATGCTGTGCGCCGTCTGTTTCTTTTGTCTGTAACTTCCAAATACAAGGGTCCTCATTCGGCGTTGTAACTCGGAAGGGGGGGAGGGTACCTGTGCTGTAATGTCTACTCACATTACCATCATCTTGGAACCATTGCTAAAGCCTGAAGATGACACTCTGGGCTATTCCAAGTTCCTCGGATATTTCCAGTTGGGTACGTCCACATTCCAGGCGGCCGATAATTCTACCACGTAAAACATTATCCAAATGCTTTCTTTGTGCCATAGCTATGCGGTTATTGCCCTAAAAGGCTTTTAAAGTGCTTGTAAACAATTTTACTTCTCTGCAATCATTCCTTATATACCCCTTTCACACTCTCTTTATTGTGACGTACTATCGGAGCAACCTGGTGGTTTCTTGTAATTTGCACATTATTCTTCAAGGTGTTTGTGATAATTCTCCATGTGAAATTTTTATTTTATAGTTCAATTTCTGTGTGATTCTGAATTATCCTCAATTTATGGACATGAGTGAATCTTTGTTTTACAGCTTTCTGTTCTCGGTGCTATATTTTTTATGAATTGATTATAAAATGCAAATTAATGAATTTGCGAATATATTCAAGGGAAATTATGATTAGCTATAAAAGTTGAAGTTTAACAACTAAGTGATTGTAAATGAAGAATTTATTAAAAAAAATTTTAAACACCTCTTAGAAAGCACATTAGCTGTTATAAAGGTTGATAAAAGAAAAATAAGGATTTAAAAACTTTTAAGAAAAATATTGATTGTCTTGATTACATCAGAAATAAATCTTAAAAATTTTAAATTCTATATAATTTAAGATATTTAGATTTAATGTCTTGCATCAAAGCCCTTTGTTGCTTAAATTTTAGGCATAAATTTTAAAGTGAATCAAAAATTATTGTTAGAAAGCAACATTTAAGAGGAAACTCCAATACAAATTGCTTATGAAAGGAAAATGAAACCGATAACTATGTGAATAATAGTAACAAATGTTTTGGAGAAATTCATGAAAGAAATTGAGGTTTCAAGCATTATATAATTATATATATATATATATATATATATATATATATATATATATATATATATATATATATATATATATATATATATATATTTATAAAATACTGAAAATTTTGCTTATAAATTATTGCAAGAAATGGAATAGAAAACTTACTCTTAAATATTGTGATATCTTAATATATAAAAATATGTCAGAACCTTTTCATTCCTTATAATGTTTCTTTCATGTTATGTAACTTAAAATTAGAGTAATAAATAAAAATTAATTTAAAAGTATCTCTCTTAAATTTATAATATAATACCTTTCAGAATTTTTGACGGAAAAAAAACAGCACAAAAAATGTTTTCTTAACACATTTTTTTTATTAAAGTTGAAAAAGATTTCAATTTTCTGCGGTAATCTTAATATAAAAAACACTTATATACGGAATATTTTATGCGATTCATTGTTGTTGTTCTCGACTGCCAGCTAAGCTGGCAAAAAATTGGGGAGCGCCGCTCCACTTTTCAAGATGAACCGTATTTGGTGTGGAGTCCGACTTCTTCAATACACACACATGCCATAGGGTCCCGTTTATAGGGTAGGCAACCATTCACACCTCATTCACACACCAGGAAAGGATAAGGACAGGATAGAAAGAGAGAAAGTACATCCATTCCTGGACCTGGATTCGAACCCAGGACCTCCCTATCCGTAGTCAGGCATGCTGATCACTAGAAAAGTTGGCCGGCATGCAATTCATTATACAAACGTTATAATGAGACAACATGTTAAATAAATAATAAAAAAAATTGTAAAATATTATATTTTTCCTAAGTAACATAAAATAAAACAACTCATAAAATTTGTATTTAATAAAAGATTTCAACATAAAATTTTTCGAAAATGTTAAATTTTGTTTCTACTCTTTCGTTGAATAAACATTCAACAAAATAAATCTCATCAAATATATAGTTTACAAGTTTTATACATCAAGTATTAGTAAAGATGTTGCAATTTCATGTCTAAGTTATTTTTACATGAAAAAAAATAAAAACAGAAAATTCATTTTGGTTATCTGTGGAAAACAATATTATGGGAATTAATAGAAACTTGAACGATTTTTGTCATTGATTGTTCGCTTATATATCGCTTTTTTTTTCTTTTTTACAATGCAATTTCAGTAATTGCAATAAGTACAGTAATTGCAATTTCATGTCTAAGTTATTTTTACATGAAAAAAAATAAAAACAGAAAATTCATTTTGGTTATCTGTGGAAAACAATATTATGGGAATTAATAGAAACTTGAACGATTTTTGTCATTGATTGTTCGCTTATATATCGCTTTTTTTTTCTTTTTTACAATGCCTACAGATATTATTAAAGAATATTTTGAAGTAAAATCCGCATTTGCAATTTTCTTGAAGTTATATATATGTTTATATGTATTTAAATAAATAATCAAAAATCTCTATTTCAATTTTCTATTATCTAAAATTCAAAACATTTCTGCATACAATATATTTAATTCTGTTATGCAAACATTAAAATATAAAGCAACCAATGAAAAATATTTAAAACTCTTTTTCCAATATTCTAAACTGAAATTGTTCACTGTATACACTCTAAATGAAACAGTTCATGAAATATGTATTTATTCAAAGAATACATAATTTATTTTTCATTAGAAAAAGCTAAATTTATTTGTATTCATTTCATTGAATAAGCACTATAGTTTTAAACACTAAGTGTTCGTAAAGTGTCGCAACTTTGTTAGTAAAAACATAGTAATTTCAATTATTTTCATATGCCAAAAAATATAAACATAAAAAAGATATTTTAGGAGTCAATTAATATTAAAAACTTGTATATCATTTTTGGAACTGTGGCTGTCATTTATCTATCCTTTATTTTTGTATTCTAGAATGTATATGAGTATTTGAGAAAACTATTCCGTGAAAATACTGAGCAACTGCAATAAAACAGTACATTTATTCGTAGATAATCAAAATTTCAAATAAGGATTTATCTGAGTTAACAATAGGGATTAAATATGATATTATTTCTACTAATCAGAAAGTTACCTCTTATAAATATACTAAATTTTAATCACTTCCACAGTTTTATTTACTTAAGTTTTCAATGATAAATTGTGCTAAAATCTCTGAAAATACGCCCACTAATTAACTACTATTTACTTAGTATTCAAGGGCGGCTGAAGATCACTCAAATACATCTCAATATATTTCCAATTTCAACAAGATTTGTTTATATATATATATATATATATATATATATATATATATATATATATATATATATATATATATATATATATATATATATATATATATATATACCCATCAGTAGCACTGGTTATATTATCCATACACCTTAGTGCCGACAAATTTTCAAAAATAATTTTAAAAAGAATTTACTTTTTTTCTAAGGATATAATATAATATATAATGTAAAGAAAATAAAGCTTGATAAAAAAAACTCTCAAAATTTTGGTGTTTTTAAAAGAAAAATATTTTATTTATAATTTTCACACTTTTTTTTTTTTTTTTTTTTTTTTTTTGCAATGAATAGTATGCACTTTTGGCCTTTTTTAATTGATCCTTGTTAAGTTTTGCTTCATAGCAGTTTCCTGAGCTTATTTTGGTAATTAGCAAAGCTTCCAGAGTTTTAGTGTTCATACCAGATCTAGTTTCAGTTTTGATCTTTCTGACCATGCTGAATATCCGTTCACTGCCTGCATTACTGTGAGGCACCGAAAGAACGGATAGCATCAATTTTGGCAATGCTGAGTACTTTGGATTTCCATTGCTGTGCTTTAGCATAGAAATTTGATGCCAAGTTTCATCAGCCCTTTCAGCTGCCAAAATTTTTGGTGTTAAACAATCTGCCTGGAAGTAGGCAAACTCAAGTTTAAGTTTTTCTTTGTCCTCCTCAATCAAGTTAAACAGGGAGGTGAAGAAAATAACTGACTTATAATCAGAGGTTTGCCTTTTGGAAATGTTGGTCACTGATGCATTCTTCAAAAAATCATCATCAAGAGGAAACTTCCTCACCATATACTCACAGGTAGTAACATAAAAATTTCTGACTGCCAAAAAGAACTCTTCTTTTTCATCATTAGTAAGTTCATTCAGCAGAGCCCTGGCAGATGGTCCTATGATAAGAGAGTCATCTGATTTTTGATTCTTCCTTTTTTTAAGCTGGATAGCTAGAAGAGCATCAGATTTTGCAATGGCAGCAGGTGCAACAAAACGAACAAGAAGTTCATAAAACAAGTTCATTAAGTCATCATGCAAGGTATGCACACATGGCTGTTCTTTTTGCAGAGCAACATTAACTTTGTTGAACAAAGGCAGCATGGCTTTCACATACACACAGTACAGCTTAATTTTCTGTGACTTTAAGAATTCATATATTATATGGCCTTCTTTGTCACTTTGGTGAGAAAAAAACTCAGTCAGTGGGTCCCATTGTTCAAGGAGCCTCTCAAGTGCATTTTCTAAAGACAGCCAACGACTGCTCACGTGCTTCAATATCTTGTGAATTTTAACTTCAAACAGTTTTTGGACATTGACCAATTCTGCTTTTCGTTTAGAACTTCTCTCTAAGTAGAAAAACACTTTGATAAGGATATTCTCCACATCATCTGGTAGAGATTTTGTCGTCTTTTGGGCTGACAAGTGGATAAGGTGACAGGGGCAACCTATAAACTTCATATCTGGCTGTTGCTTTTTTAGGAATCCCAGAACACCTTTATTACAGCCAGACATGGTGTTGGCATTGTCAGCCCCAAATGCTATGCAATTCTTCCATGGAATTCCACACTTCTGGAATTCTGAATCAAGGAGGTTAAAAATTCCTTCTCCAGTGTTATTGGAAGTCTCTAACAATGAAAGAAGAGATGTCACAACTTGTCCTTTTTCATCATCATAGAAATTTACAACTAACGGATAAAGTTTTTTATCCTCGATGTCATTGTTTCCGTCCGTGGACAAAGAGAACACCCGTGAACGAAGTTTTGTTACAGTTTGCTGTTTGTAAGAATCAGCTTTCACAACAGTTATAGCATGGGTTTTAGTGTGACCACAACTGAATTTCTTGGCAATAGCAGAATCCGGGAACATTCGGCGGAACAAAGCGGCAGCGTGATCAGACGCAGCCAAAAGTATGTTGTGTTTAACCATGAATCTCACGAAGAAAGCTTCTGCATTAATAACGTCAGTCTCTTCATGCTGCGAGGGGAAAAAACTGCTCACTGGCTGCTGTTTTAGCTGGGCTTTGACCCATCCAGTATGTTTTGGGCCTGTAACATGTCTTCGGCAGTCATCGTAGCCCCCGAGGGCAATAGAAATATATATATATATATATACACATATATATTTATAAGTCTCTAGATTTATATAATACCTTTAACTGTGTGTTCTATAGAATGTTATCCAATAATCTCTTAAATGTTTATTTTATTATCAAACATAAATGGAGAACTTTATAACATTGTAGATTACCGAATGTGCAAATTGTTGTGGACACTTTCACACACATATAAGCATTAATTCAAACAAACACTAAGAATCAAACAAATCCGGAATACTAAGAATGAATATAAAGATTTTTAAAAAATAGCATGTAGACGTACTAAGATAAGAGATAACAATTCCTTTTTTTAATTTTAAAACAATATAAGGTAAATTAATTTTTTTAAGACAGGAAATCTTGAGACACCATATATTGAAAAAGAAATAATATTGATTGTTGAACCTAAAATTATAAATGAAGAATACTGCAATATATTACAATTAATATTTCTTTCGTAATGTAAACAGAATTTCTTTTCGAATTTCAGAACAAAACATTACCTCATCCTGAATTGATACCATAAATAATTAACTTCATTTGTACAAAAATAATAAATAAAAGAAAATAACAATAAATCAATTTTAAACTTAACTTAGAAATTAAATTAAATATCCTAGAAAATCGACTATGCACATTAGTATTGAAAATACTTATACATATTCTATTGATAAAAATTATGTACCTTCAGAATCAATATTTAAACTACTATATATTTTTATTTAACTTTTCATTTAAAGTATAACATAAAATATAAAGGTATCATATATATTTGATTAATGTAAATTAATTTATGTAAAATTGGCTTAACATTGTATCTATTAAAAGGGCCGATTCTTAAAATTACAATATGCAATATTTCAATAAACAATTTCTTAAAATGTTACCAAAACCATTTAAAATTTAATGAAAGCAAGTATGTATATATATTTTTAATATAAGTCTTTTATTGTTTGATTTCAAATTTGTTCATTTGTTAGAAATAAATTAAGGAAAAAGCATTAATTATTGAATTTTTATTTTTTTAATCATTTTTGGAATAAATTAATTTAAGCAAATATGAGAAACATTATGAATGCAACGTGTAAAATAAAAAGAAAGACAACTGTAGGATTACTTTAATGTTGTTACAACTTATTTTAAAGGTACATATTTTAAAGAAATTTTTAATGCAATAAATAATGCGAAAAAAATACTACCAATTTGCTTAAAAACTTAAATATTTTCCTCACGCTATTCTGCTTCACAATTTGTTAATTTGATTCCCAACTCACACACACATATGTATTGGCCTTGAATCCACTTTAAATTGTATAAACTTCATAATCAAAAAGCAATCACTTTATCTTAGCCAAATTAATCTTGGGGATTAATTAATCTTAGCCTAATCTTAGGAAAAAATTAATCTTTGCCAAATCACAATAAAAGATATTGTTCGCTTTTTCTATTTACTTTATTATATTATATAATCAATATACGCGTAAGAACTTCATAAGCATGTATCTGTATTTTAATTATAATAAAATTTATAATTTCATAGTTTATTTGAGTACATAAAAATATAATTCACGAATATATGTTTTAGAAGTATTATTATTGGTCTCAATATCTCTTATATATTGCAATAAATGGTACATAATACTCTTCTGGCAAAATAATAAGAAATCAAACCAGAAAAAGATTTATATATCTAAATAATGATATCTCATACTTTATAAATTGATTCCCATCTTTAAAATATAGTAGCTAGAGATAAATTTGTTATTTGTATTTATGAGACAAAATGTTGTAAAATACAGTAGTTAAAAAAAACTGTAATCACAATAATACTTTTCCTTGGCAAAACTGTGCTATCACTTAAATGTTATTTAGCTACGATTTTTTGTCATTAGTCTTATTATTCCATTCACTGAACTCCAATAGCAATCACTAAAGTATGATTATGGACTTTAATCATTAATGAGTACTAATAATTTTTATCATCCCCAGTTATTACTTATTTCACCAATAACTGACAAGAAATATTTTTTATTAAAACTTTTAATTTATAATAAACTTAATTATTGAATTATTAATTAAACGTTTGTCCAATATTGATTGCTATATTATTGTTAAAAAAATTAGGCAAAGATTTTAATTATTTGAAAAGAAGACAGAAAAATCTATTCGTTTTATTCATCCTAAGCTAGGAAAAAGAAAGTGCATTAGTAAAGGACGTATTCTTATTTCTGGAATACATCCTAAGAAAGTTCTTTGAGAAGTCCTATAAGCCGTCATCTTTGACATACAATTTCCTTTACTTTGCTTTCAATAACTTCATTATCAGAATGGCATGCAAATATTTGGTAACAAGACTTAACTATTTCTTCTCCTTCTAATAAAGTATTTTTTTTTATCAATGCAAAAACACGATTTCTTAAATTGTCTTAGGAATTATAATTTGCTTTTCTTGATTTGTTCTATTTTTTAATTCTACGCTTTTTTAAGATTTCAAATGATTTTAAAGAATGGACTTAATTTTCCTCATTAAATTTAATGCTGTGTTTTATAGTATTAAAATATCGTGTTTTTTTTCTTACAGGAAAAATTTTTTTTTTTTCTTTCAAAATGATTTCCCGTTTTTCATTGATAAAACTGATATTAATAACAGCTCTTTTCGCTATTTTTCATAAAGTTCATGTTTATTATCAATTTATTCTTTTTTCTTCGGCATTATAAAGGATAACAACAACTTTTTAAAAAAAAATAAAATAAAAAATGTGCAGAACTCTAAAAATGGTAAAAAAAAAAAGCGTAGATAGCATATATCCTATCATATAAAACGAAAAACAATGCTCTTGCTAAAATTCTGCTATTATTATAAATATATATTCAAATCGAAAAAAAATTTTAATCGAAAAAATATTTTAATGTTTATGTAAGAACATTGTGCGGCATACCCTCTTAATTTACAAAAACTATACATTGCAAATTTTCAAAAAAAAATTTTTTTTAAGAGTTTCATGAGATTCTTACAAAATTAATTGTTCAACTGATAGAAAAATCAGTTCATTTTATTTTAAATATTTAAAAAAGAAAGTAAATAAACCCAGAATTTTAAGAGCTGTTACACATTTAATACTAAACACGCTTTAAATATTTTAAAATTGTATTGAAATGTAAGAGGAAAATTAATAACAATTTAAAAAGATTTTGGTTTATCCCAATACGAATCAAATTGTAGCAGCTTTTTATTCCATAATTTATTTAAAACATTTATTTGAACAGGATTCTTATTTATAACATATTCCTAGTTTTTTTGAATATGATTTTACTTAACACAATATTTTACAAAGCATTTACACTTTAAATGTTACCTATTCCGTTGATAAAAGCAATTTAAAAATATCATTACATTAGATATCAATAAAAAAGTATTATATTATATCAGTTAAAAAATGTTGTATCGTAATCTTTAAAATAAATAAATGGCCTTCTTCATTAATTGATTATTATCGGGAAATTTTATAGTTCTGATTTTTAACGATCTAAATATTAACATACATAAGCGCTAATATTGTAACTAGACTATTATACTTAAATACATTATTTATCAGATTTCTTATAGTAAAGTAAAGGGTGATTTTTTTTTTAAAAGTGGCAGGGTTTGGAGCGCGATGCACGGAGTTATTTCTGATAATGGTGCTTACGGTCTAATTCCTCATCGGGGCAGTTAATGCAGTAAATAAACTTTAATAATTTAACTGAACGATTGAATGTGTTAGTATTTTTCTTTTCTCACATTTCATACAAAATAACCTAGCGGTGATTTTTGGAACTAAAATTTTTTCACTAAATCCATTTTCCTGGTTTTGATTAGACTAAATACCAAGTTTGGTGCCATTTTGGCTATAAAATCGCGCTATGGGGCTCTCCAAATACTATGACTTTAAAAAAGATCTCACCCTGTACTTATCTGCGCGTCATAGTAAGAATCATTGACGTTGAAAACTGCCACATACGTGAAATCATTGGTATAGATTATGATATTTTTAAAATGCAATATTTATTCATTGTATTTGAATAAATGGAAAAATCACGCAACATTCTTCACATTTCATGTATTATTAGTTACATTGTGAAAGTCTATTTTGGAAATATTCATTTTTAATGTTAATCTGTCGTTAATTATTTATGCTAAGTAGGTATAATTCCAATTAATCAAAACGAACTAATTTAACTGTTCTATTTAAAATACATTATAGTTACTTAAAGATTTCAAATCATGTACTTCTAGACGTTTAGCTAATAATCTTTTCAAATATGTAGTTCGTACACAAAACCCTGTGAGAAATATTTAAAAAACGATTGGCGTACACATATTTCCGTCACCTGATATATATACATACTATATATATATATTGGGGGGACAAAATTATCTCCCTGTGCATAAAGGAATACCAAACAAAGCTGATTAAAATTTTTGTCGTCAGCAATAAAAAACCTTCGGAAAAATTCAATTTTTCTAAAAAAAGAAGTATTTAAAATAAGTTTTTTTTTTTCAAATGAAATTGAATTACATTTCTTTAAAGTAACAAATTGCATAAATAAAACCGTAAAAAATTGATTTAGGTCTATACTGCAATAATTTATTTAATTTCAGGTGTTTAAATTCAATGAAGAGGACTCGGATAATATTATTTAAAATGATATAGTAGAATATTTTTAAATAACTTATATAATTACTAAGTTATTTTTAAACAAACTTAAGCTATAAGAAAATATTTTTTTAATTATAACAATCATTCAAATTTTGTAAATTATCACATTTTTCATTAAGCTGTGTGTGATCTAATTAAATATCTGGATCTAATTATTATTAATCAATAGCTGATGCCAACGAGTCCAAAAAAGAATTGTAGCGAGGGAAGAAAAAACATAAGAAAGACTGAACTGAATT
Source organism: Latrodectus elegans (assembly GCA_030067965.1). Taxonomy (NCBI): domain Eukaryota; kingdom Metazoa; phylum Arthropoda; class Arachnida; order Araneae; family Theridiidae; genus Latrodectus; species Latrodectus elegans. Next base: position 32,184,254 of record CM057818.1, on the reverse strand, counting down.
AAACAAGAAGAAATGCAATATGTATTAACGATAAGCTATTTAAGAATCAGAGCTTAAGCACAACACCAACCAATACATAACTTAACTACATTTGCTTGTGTACTGAAATATATATATATATATATATATATATATATATATATATATATATATATATATATATATATATATATATATATATATATATATATATAGTTAAAAAATAATATTTTAGTTCAAAAATAAATAAATATTAAAATATTAATTTCATGCTATATTAAGCATTTCGTTCATTACGATTTGGAAAACATCATGATGACATAGAATAATACAATAATAATTCAATTTAAAATAACAGCGGTTCTTTTGTGCATTCATTTTAGTAGATAATTGATAACAGATATGTATTAGATAATACCATATAACTGGCGTAGAAAGTATTGAAAAAATACAAAATGATCAAAATTACTAAAAGTAAAATAAAGCCCAGCTTGTTACTTCAGTAAATATTTATTTTTATCTAAGCAAAACAGGTTTTTAAATAAATATTAACAAGTAATTATAGTTAATTTTCATATTTTGCTTGTTAAAAAGACAGAGAAATAGAAAGCAATTTAGATTGATAGCATTTCTAAAAAAGATTCTTCCATGTCAAAAAAATAACTAAGCCTATATTCAGGAAAAAGCATTCATTTACATTTCCTTGATGTTTAAGTACTTAAATACATTAGGCTATTATAGCATTCTAGGTCAAGAATTACAGTTTTTCAGATGTTTTACATTTGCACTTATCAGACTTCCACTTTCTCATGAAAATACATAGTTAATAACATTGACTTTCATAAAAATTATTTTTTACACGTTATATATTTTTGATATATAAGAACATAAAGTGATGAAAGCACTAGATATTAAAAAGTTCATTTTTTACAATATTTAGGATTAAAATCTATTGTTAAAATACTCTAAATCAATTTATAAATATGTTAAGCTAAAAGAGCCGGTAGTTTTAATATTAGATTGGGGAATAAGTTCGTAGCGTTTTTACCAAAGACTCTTTTATGAAAACAAAAAACAATAATTATGTCAATAAGTTTAATCAATTATATATTCGCCATTGCTTTTTACAACCTCTTTCCCCCTTTCGACTAGTTTGTTGATGTTTCGCCAAAATTTGCCTAGTCTTTTGGCGGAACGGCATCAACAAATGGGTCGAGAGGTGATAATAGGTTGTAAACAGCAACGGCGATTAAATAATTGATTAACTTATAGATATAGTTATTGTTTTCTGTTTATATAAAAGTCTTTGGTAAAAAGGCTACGAACTTATTCCCCAACCAAATATTTCGAACTACTGTTTCTATTTCTTATACTAAATACTTTTAAGTTTGTCATTGTCTTAACAATTAATGAGCAAATTAGAATCAAGCAACAAGATTAAGATCTAGGAAATTATAATTTAGAACAACTAACAATTGAGAAGTTTTAAATTGTAACACAGTAGTTGTATGTTTCGTAATTTATCTTCATTATTAAGTTTAATATCTTTATGTAACATATTTAACACGAGCTTGAGAGCAAAAGTATTGATTTTTATAACTTTTGCTAACTAAATTTTTGAAAATTAGATGTTATATTATATGTGCTTTGCAAATATTTTTAAAATTATTAAAAAAGATTTTAACTTTCGTGTCTTTAATATGTAAAAAAAAACATAAAATCAACTTAATACTTTAAAAAATCACAAATCATGGAAGAATCCTGAAAAAATATTTTCCTCAAATTTTGGATTAAAGCGCGAAATTTCTTATGACAGAAGTTGAGTGATTGAGTTTTATCGAGACAAAAGACACCTTTAATATTTTTTTTTTAAAAAAAAAGTTTCAACTTATCAGAATAACTTTTTTCCTGGATTTTATAATAGATTTTTCTCAAAGTTTCTGTAAAATGTCATTTTTCTGTACTATCAAAAAGGTGGGTATTATAACTATAAAATAGTTTTATTGTTATAAATTCACCAGGAAATTAAGAAACAACACCAAAGTAAAAGACTAGTCCATAAGTAACAATTTACAAAACTATGCATTCCTTAAAAATGATTTTCAAGTTTATTGAGTAAAATATATTTTTTTATTAAAAACTCATTTTGTCAAATGTAATCATTTAAATTGAAAGTGGAAACAATGTGAGATAAGTGAATACCATTCACAATTAAATTTAGTTTATAATAAAAGTAACTTTATATTTAATTTTCTATATACTGACAACAATTTATTAAATGGAACATATTTACTTAATCCAATAACTTGTAAAACGTTATTTTTGAGGGGTTTTTTTTACTATTATGTTTATGGAAAAATGAACCTAGTTTACATTTGTTGCAAATTGTTGTAAATTTTTTACAGCTTTTTTAAACAATGTACATATTTTGTCGTATAAATACTTGTTTCTTTTCAAGAGTTGTTTTTTTATTCATTAGTTTTATCTGAGTTTTATAATACAATTAAAATTTTAAGTTATTTCAATTAATCAGTGGTTTATCATTATGCAAGCTTCTAAAAAATAAAAAAATTGAAATAATTAAGTTCATTAAAATTAAAAGGAAATTTTAAGAAAACTATCAAAAATAACAAAAAATTGGAATAATCATGTGTAATTATGTATATGTATTTCAGTTAATGTATTTTTACTGTTGAACAAGTTTTTTTTTTTTTTTTTACCCTATAAATTTTAATGTAACAATTTGAAGAGATTCAGTTTAATTTTATAAATTGTATCTCTCTTTTAATTTTCTTCCATTTGTATAACATTGTAAAAAAAAAGAAATTCACTATCTTTCATAAATTTTAATTTGAATTTTTGCCAACTATATGACTATAGTAGAATTTATATTTTAACTACATTAACAGTTAATTACAAATCAATATTTTACTTTAATAATAAATAATCATATTTCTTTTCCTAACTATTTTTAATAAATAGATTTAAGGTAATAAAATTATAAAAGAAATTGTTGTGCTGTATATTTTTATTCGCTTTATGATTATATAATTTACTTATTATGTAAAAGCATCAAGTTCTGTTTACTAAAAGCTTTTAAGGAATGCTACAAAATATTAAATCATTCCTTTTAATTTTCATTTAATGATAACCAGATTGAAGATTTATATCTTCTTTCCTCAATAAAATTATTCATATATTGTCCAATAGTTGTTTTGCAAGAGATTTTAAATTGTTAGCTATCTCATTGTTCTCATTAAAAAAACTAAACACATTATATATATATATATATATGTAATATATATATATATATATATATATATATATATATGTATATATATATAAATAAATATATATATATATGTATATATATATATATATATATATATATATATATATATATATATATATATATATATATATGTATATTTATATGTATATATATATATATATATATGTATATATATGTATATATATATATATATATATGTATATATATGTATATATATATATATATGTATATATATATATATATATATATATGTATATATATATATATATATATGTATATATATATATATATATATATATGTATATATATGTATATATATATATATATATATATATATATATATATATGTATATATATATATATATATATGTATAATATATGTATATATATATGTATATATATGTATATATATATATATATATATATATATATATATATATGTATATATATATATATATGTATATATATATATATATATATATATATATATATATATATATATATATATATATATATATATATATTATATATATATACATATTTATTTATTTATTTATTTATTTTTATATATATATATATAAACATATTCAAAGAGATGTTTTCTATGTTTCTAAAAAGCAAAAATGAAAAATATGTTTTTCATTTTAAATATTTTTCACAGTATAAATGCAACTACATTAAAAAACAATCATAAAAAATAATTCAAAAGAAAGCATTTGGTGAATTTATTTGTAGTGACCCTTTTAAAAATAGTTATTATGACATAATTTTTAATACCTTTTGCAGCTATATTATATGAAAGCAAATATTTTCAGATAAAAATATAATAGCTGCAATTTATTTTTATATATACTTACTATTGTTATATTTAGCTTTCAAATTCTCTATACAACTTATGAAAATAATATTTATAGAAAATCAACTGTATAGAATTAATAAAATTTAAATAATACGAAAAGTTTTAAATTTTTGATAAGAAAATTTTAATAATAATTGTTTAATAAAATGTTGTCTAAAAAATATATTAAACAGGTAGTTGTAACTGTTCATGTATTGTGTTGTTGAAATTCCAAAGAATTTCAGAAATTTTGTTCTTCGAAGATTTCATTTCATAAATACATTTGTTGTGTTGTTGTTGTGGCTCATCTTGCCTGTCGAATTCAGACAAGGTCCATCAGACCGTTGACTTTAAGAAAATCGAGGACCAGAAGGAGAAATTAATAGATATCCTCTCTGGAAAGTCTCAAACAGTCCAAGATGGGATTAGGAGACGCCTGCTCAATTTTACATTTAGAGCAGACTTCAAAGATTTTACTGCCTTTGAAATACGTGAAACCCCTAATGTGGCCGCTTGCTAGTCTGGAAAGTACGGTACTAGAAGCTCTGTCACAACTGAGGGTGAATGAAGAAACAGGTGTTCTTTGCCAGCGTACCAGTGATGGCAGGGAGGAATCCTCCTCCACCCTTTCGAAATTTTAGAATTAACTATAGACTGATGTTCTAAAAAGGTAAGTGTTGAAGAGGAAAGATTATCGTGGTAACAGCCCTCCTTGGCCAGTCTATCCGCCTCCTTATTGCCGTATATGTTTACATGAGAACGAATCCATTGAAAATAAACTTTATAGAGCTCCGAAATGAGTTTAGAAGGATAGAACTGCTTGTTTGATCTCCAAATGCAATCCAGGTGCTGACGAGAGCTTCTATTGTCCGAAAGGATACATAGGCTCCCAAAATCACTTTTATTAAGAATAGCTTCAAGACCTTGTCCAATTGCAATTAATTCACTTTTGAAGCCCGTGGATGAATCAGGGTTGCGAAGGTTGATAGATAGTTTTTCTCTCGGTTTATCAATGTATATGCCACTACCAGCGTGGTCATCTAGTTTAATTCCATCCGTTACATTTTCATGACATTATCGGGAATCTTGTTAATGATCTCTAAGATGAGCAGGAATGAAATCCTTCTTGTTGATTTGGGCAGTAAAACTGAAGTGGAAATGGACTCTGGGTAGTCCCTCTGATAAATACATTTAAAACTATCAGCAATAGATACAAATCTACTTTTTCCTTTTGCTTCTATTTTCATACAAAGAAGAAATTCTCAAATTTTTTTCAAATTTATAAATATATAATTCTAATTATGTATTTTATTAATAAAAGTTATTTTTATCTTGATAATTTTCCATGACTAAAATAATTTTCGCTATCGATCATCAGTCATAACTGGCCCGAGAAAATTTAGTTATGTAATTTTTCCTCTAAGTAAACAAACTTAAGAATATTATCTGTATATCCCACTAAACTTAAATGACATTAAATAATAAAAGTTATAAATTTTTATAAGAACTAATGTAATCTACTTAGATAAGCAGATTGAATTTAAATGCATTCATTACTTTTTTTTAATTTTAGTTTTTTTACTTTTCTCTTTCCTTGTAATTTCAAATAAATGACCACTCCACATTGTTATACATTCTTTTATAATATTTTTTATAACAAAGGAATTTTAATCTGTTGTACACAGTACCAAGCACTTGAGACCTGCATTTGAACTAGTGTTAATCATGGCAATATGTACAGTTTATAAGAAAACATTTCCTCAGAAAACTCTTAAGAATTTCTTCAATTACATATATTGAAAATAAGTGCATTACTTTTCCAAAAATTGTCAAAAAAATAACTCGAATTAACTTTTTTAAACTGTCGTTTTCTTTTATACGCCTTTAATAATAAGTTCCAATGCAATATAGTTCTCGTGGGACACATTTATTTATTTATTGAAGGATTTCCCTTCAAATCGTATAAACTTTTATCCGTGTTTTATATATATATATATATATATATATATATATATATATATATATATATATATATATATATATATATATATATATATATATATATATATATATATATATATATATATATATGTATTTATATATATATGTTTCTTTTTTGAGAAATTAGACATATCTTAAGCATTTATCAATTCATCGTCGAATTGAGCTTATTTTATTGGTCCGCCCAAATTTTCAACACGAATAAAAAGAAAATAATCTCGATTAATAAAAAAATTCACAGAAAGCAATTCTTTTGTTCAACATCGAACAACTTTCACTTCGAAATAATTGGAAAAATATCCAAAATTTTTCCACTCTTGTCTTTCCAGTTCGATATATCTCTGACACTTCAGAAGTTTCAGAAAATTAATTTTAATTAAGTAAGAATAACATCATATTTTTTTAATTTCTCTAATAATATTCTTTTTAATTTATTTAATTTATTATTTAAAGAAAAACATTTATTAATGTTTTATTAATTATAAAATAAAAAATAACATTATTGGTTTTTCAATTTTAATAATTTTATATATGTTATTTAATTTCTCCCCTTTTGAGTCTATCAAAAGTTAATTGAATTATTTTAATTTTATGTTATTTTCTTAAGTCTTAAATCTAGATATTTTGTAAACAAATTTTTTGTTTTTGATTATTATTAATGTAAATATTTGCAATGTTAATTTGTTCAATTTTATTTTTAATTTAAAATTATTAGTGTAATTTTTATAGCAAATAAAATAAATAAAAGATGCTTGTTGTAATGCTTAAAAAAATATTTTTTAATATTAAAAATGCCAAACACGCTTATCTTTTGTTATATTGTATATTTACTTCATTTTACATATTTTACTTTTATTCATTATTTCAACTTCAATTTTAAACAAACCAAATAATAAAAACACTCTAATATTATTCCACAAAACTCCTTTATTTTATCACACATTTTCTATATGAGCTTTATTTTGAATTGAAAATGCAATATTCCACTTAAATCTGCAAATATTAATTCAAGATTAAAAAAAAACAGTTATATTTTAAAAATAAATATTAGGAAATAAAATAAAACTTTATTGTTATTTCAATATTTTTAATTCTAAACAGCAACTGAGAAAAAGCAAAAATATAATTTTTGGGGAATGGCCCTTAGAAATTCTAAAATGACACAGTACTGTACTTAAAAATTCATCAGTTTTACTTAAAAATTATAAAAAAAGAGGCTGTTTTCTCAACGCTATGGCATAAGTGCCATATAATCCATGATGCCAAATTCTGAGATTGGCGGATTTTCTTATGTATCTGGCAACCTCAAAATATTATGCCCAGATATGTCGATTTCCATGCATGTTCACTTTTTATAAAACATTAATTTGGAATAAAGTATAAAAATAATTTTAAAAATCCTGACTAATCTATTTTTTACTCCATATTTCCTAAAACAATACTTAATTTCATTTAACACAAAGCATTTAAAAAAATAATTTTATAATTAAAAATAATATTTTATTAACATAATATTTAGTATTTACATCTCAATAGATTTAAGTAGTTCGGAAGTTTAGAATTAAATATTTATGAAATACTTCAATAATAGATTAAAATATTAAATATCTTAATAATTGTTTTAAAAAATATCACTTAAAAATATTATTTAAAATCACTTATAAATTAGAAGATTTGGGTCATAAAAATTTTTAAGTGTATGTGTGTGTCAAAATTGTTTTAATAAATGAAATCTCTATATTTAAATAAACTATAAGTTTCCTTGGAGACGACACACAAGTTGAAATATAATCTAACTTTTATATTTATATTTAATTGGGACATTTAGATAGCATTAATTTTAACTTTGTGACTATTAAAAATAATTACTTTAATTTAAAATAACTAAGTTTATATTTTTATGCGTTATTTCTGGATATTTTGGATGCTGTGTTTAGAATAGATAAAAGATTAAAACAGCATATATATATATATTTACATACCTAATATTTTCTTACTAAATTTTACACGCTTATTTGCTCTAAATTACGTGAGTTCTTATGAACACTACTCATTTAGCTTAATTGATAGTTATTTTTAAACAAATTAGTTAAGGAAAAATACATAACTTTAGAAGAAACAATCGAAATTGTCGGATATCCAAGAACATAAACTATAATAATGACAAGCAAACACTGATGTTCCATTTATCATTTTTCTCTTCACTTTGCATTTTTCTTAAAGTTTGTGTGATTCACATTTGTATTTGCTTTGAAATTTTAAATTTTAATCGAAATTGAAATTTTAAGCTTGATTCTAGGTTTTCATCAATGAAGCTACTTTTCAATTTATTGTTGATGAGGAAACGTTCTTAAAAAGGATTAATTAACACGAATGTGTAAACCTTAATATATAAAAAAATTACATAAAAATCCACTTGGGCATTTATTTCTTATGACATACCAGCAACCTGAACAATTTGCCAAGAAAAATAAATATGTTTCTCATTTTTCTTAGTTCATTTTTTTTTTTTTTTTTTTTTTTTTAGCTTTTTCAAAAAATATTTTAAAACATGCAAAATAATAAAATATGTGATAACAAACTATATTATATTCTAAAAGCACATGGAGTTATGCTTTAAAGTTCGACATCCTCCCATTGAATGCATTTCTAATTCATAGGACAATTGCAAACTCATACATTCCTCTAAAAGCTAAGAGAAGAAATTAAATAAATTAAAACGCATACGTGAATAGAAGAGGAAACAAAATTCACAATTAATGTAAAAAAAATTTTTTCACTACATTTTAAAAAACAGAAAAAATATTTCCCGCTAAATACTTTTCAACAAAAGAAAAAATGTCAAAAATATTTTATTCTTGATATCTTTATTTTGTCGAAATGAGTTGCTAGATAATAATTGCATGCCACTTTAATAAGTGTCACCTCGTTTCCTGTGCACTTAATGAATTTTTCGAAAATTATTTGCACATTGTTGTTTGTTCAGAGAAGTAGGGAATCCGTAGACATTACCGACTCTCTAAAATAACTGCAGTAAAATAATTATGTACATATAAGTCTTTTTCGTGAGAAATTTTCCAGTGAGCAAATAACATTTAGAAAAAAGAAATGTGTTAATGTCTTCAAAGAAGCACAGGACATTTTGCTTTGATTGACAATTTAGTTGCATATTTTTGTTTTCAAAAGAATAAATTGGCCGTTAATAAGTAAGTGTAAAGTAATAAAAGAATAGATTTAGAAATGCTATTAACATAATCATTAACTTAATTTTTGTTACGTACTTAATAATTACACACTTAATGACAGCACTTTAGTTTCTGCATTTTAAAACAATAAATTCGTTTTGCCAAAAATAAATTATAAGAATTATTTAACTAATCTTTGATTGAATATCACACATCATAACAATTTCATGATTCTTTTCATTTTCTTTCAATTAACATCTGCTCTTAAAAAGTAAGATTTGAAAAATAAATTTTTTGAATGCAAATATATTTTAAGTTTTAAGTTTGATGCGAAATATTTTATTCAAAATGAAATTATAATAAAAAAATTGAGGTTGAGTAAAATTTATGCGAAAACTTTTACTCAACCTCATTTTTTTTTACTTAATTATTTATGATGTGACAGCTTAAGATAGGCCAAGGCCATCTGAACTAGATGTAGGCAATTCAAGCAGCTAATCCTCTCCTATTTTTAATATACACGACTAAACATTCTTTCTTCACTGTATCGTTCCATAGAAGTTTGTTTAACTCTATTTTTAGAATAATTGATCTAGTTTAGAAAATTTCTTTTAGAACACAATTGTCGTTCATATTTATAACTTGACCAACCCAAATGTTTACTTTTTCAGAATAAGGAACAACTTCTGACTCTTCAAATATTTAGGATAATTTAGTACAGCTTCTATTACACCAGGTGGCATTTTGTTGAATTCCATCGTTAACATATCTTCAAAAACAACCAAAATCTTTTCTTCCTGCATAATTTAAGCCCGTATCTATCAAGTGTCAGTCCGTACACTTTAGATGAAGGTTTCCTTCATCCACACTCTCCTTTTTCATCAATAAACAAAATATCTGCAAATAAGCATTAAATTCGTGTGATGTTTCCATAATCTTTCTAAGACCAAAAATATAGTCTACATGCATAATACATTTACTTGTACAAAATCCATATCTACAGTTACTAAAATTATTATTTAAGGAAGAAATAAGTCCATACAGTAATTTGGAGAAAAAATTGTCACAAATGCATTATAAAATTCTTCTATAATTTACGCGCATCAGAGACTCCTTTTTCTTGTAGTTTGGACATATAATGTTAAACTATGTCATTTTCTTAATGATCCAAATGTTTTGTATGATATTTGAAAAACTCCATAATTTTTCTACTCCCTTTTTTTAAAAGTTCTTGATCATTGTAGTTTTAAAGATCCTTAACAGCACCATGAATGTGATTAAACAGTTTAGAAATTAAATTTTTTAAATTCATACCCTAAGAATCACACACACAAAAAATATTTTGTGTTTATAATAAGACTATATACGTGTTTTATTCATATGCTTATATTTGATTGGTTTTACGCACTTTTGCAATTACACTTTTTTATTTAATAAATCTCACACTCAACAGAAATGTAAACAGTTTCCTTTATCTTTGTAGTTGCTTTGTTAATATATGAATATTTTTAATGAATCTAAAGACATTAAGAGCTACCATTAACATAAGCAACGAATCACAGGAAATTCTCATTTGTGGTTCAAACTTACTAAGGGTTGAACTAAATGTTATCTCATATTTAGATTGTAGCTTACGTGTAAATATCTGTTTCAGATATCGTTTTTAAAACGCATTAACCCCTTGACTGACTTTGACGAGTCTGACTCGTCATTGATTTCCTGGGCCATCACAGACTTTGACGAGTCTGACTCGTCATTGATTTCCTGGGCCATCACAGACTTTGACGAGTCTGACTCGTCATTGATTTCCTGGGCCATCACAGACTTTGACGAGTCAGACTCGTCAAGCGCTTCTTTCGGCGGACGCCGTGCAAGTTACAATTAGATTACATAGTTGCTTCACTCGTTCGACGATTCTCATTTAAAAAAGCACACTGAAAGTAAAAGTTCAGTTTAGCAGAACAAAATAACTCTTTCTCAGTCTTCACGTAACTGTTCAATTAAGCGAAATTAAATAGTTTTTTTTTTTGTCGCATCAAATTCCATTTAATTCGTCAGTCAAGGGGTTAAAGGAAAGGGAAAGGGATAATTAAACACGAAAAGTGCCTGTCAGAATGTTCTTTCAAAAATTCGTTATGTAAGTAATTACATATGCTGCATAAGATATCATTGAAATTTCAACAGTTAAAATTTGACATTTATTCACCTGCTAAAGATGAGAAAGTAGCTAAATAGGAAGAATTCATTAACAGTATTGAGGAAGAGTTTCAGAATTTAGAGGTAGAGAATAAAACATATTTATAAAATTTGGCTTAAAATGTATTTACAATTTATTAAGTATGAAAAATTATGAGTAATAATTCTTGCAATATATATGCTAATGGTTTTAATGAAAAATTAAATATAAAGAACTTGATAAAAATCACACTCCCATTATTTTTTAGGAACTATAAAAAATTTTTTTAAGTTCAATTAGTGTAATGTGGTACATTAGTGATATTCAAAATCTATCTTCAAACTCCTTTGACAAGAAAAACAAAACAAATTTAATTTCAAAAAATACATATCAATCTCAAAGATTTCATTAACATATATTTATTTCGATAAATATATGTTCTTGAAATCTTTGCCACATCGTAATATATAACAATAACGGCATATTGCATACAATTTCACAAAACAGCTATATATATATATATATATATATATATGTATATATATATGTAATATATGTATATATGTATATATATATGTATATATATATATATATGTATATATATATGTATATATATATATATATATATATGTAATGTGGTACATTAGTGATATTCAAAATCTATCTTCAAACTCCTTTGACAAGAAAAACAAAACAAATTTAATTTCAAAAAATACATATCAATCTCAAAGATTTCATTAACATATATTTATTTCGATAAATATATGTTCTTGAAAATCTTTGCCTATCATCGTAATATATAACAATAACGGCATATTGCATACAATCTCACAAAACAGCTATATATATATATATATATATATATATATATATATATATATATATATATATATACACCATAGGACAAACGTACGAACCACTACATAATCATAAATGAAGTGTCCTATCAGGGGAAATTCACTAGCTGCGCCTAGCACCATCTACTCACTTAAACAGGAAAGATAGCTGTGATTATAACTGCACCCAACAAATTTAGTTTTGAAAAATGTTATTAAGATACTTGCAAACCAATAGAATTAACTTTAACAAATAATGATGTTTTTATTTTAATTTTTCTGAATTTCTTGAAAGCCAGTGTTAAATGTCATTGTACAGAAAATGTGCAGAGCAATTTGTGTGTGTGAGGAATCGATATGAAATGAATATGTAAATGAATCGATAGAAATCTGCATGTATATAATGGAAAATCTATAAATTTTATTTTGTGTCAAAACTTCATCATTAATAAAATATGAAATGTTTTAAATTTTACTTCTCAAAAAAAAAAGAGAGGGTAGTTTGAATTTCTTAATTATGCGAATTTCTAAATCCATACATAGGTTTATATAAAGGAAAAAAGAACTTTTGAAGTGTTTCTGACCATGGAGAGCATTTTTTTGATAATAAGTTTCTTTGTTTACATCAATAAAATGTACATACCAAGTTTTATTCGAGTATTCTAACAAGTTTTCTTCGCAGAGGGGTTGAAATGTGAAACATACATATTAGGTTGGAGAATAAGTTTGTTGCGTTTTTACCAAAGACATTTATTTAAACAAAAAAGAATAATTATATCAATTAGTTAATCAATTATATATTCGCCGTTGCTGTTTACAACCTGTTCCCACCTCTCGACCCATTTGTTTATACCGTTTCGCCAAAAATCGCCTAGTCTGGTGTCAAAGAAGTTGTTGAGGGAGTTTTTAAGGATCTCTTTGTCATCGAAGGTAACGCCCTTCATATGGTTAGATAAGAAGCGGGAAAATGGTAATCGATCTGTGCAAAATCTGGTGAATAAAGCGGATGCTGACAACCTCCCATTCGAGTTCCCGGAGTGCAGCTTTGATGACTCGTGCAAAATGGTGCTTGACGTTGTCATTAAGAAATATGGTTTGACCTCGTCGATCAGGTCTTTTCAGTCGAATGAGCTCATTTACGCGGCATAGCTGGGCAATGCAGAGTTCCTTGTTGACTGTGGCATTCTTTTCAAGCGTTTCCCAGTGCACCAAGGGGTCAATAAAAACTGACTCAACAAGTTCTTTGAACACCAGACCAGACGATTTTTGGCGGAACGGCATCAACAAATGGGTCCGAGAGGTGGGAAGAGGTCGTAAACAGCAACTGCGAATATATAATTGATTAACTTATCGATATAATTATTAATTTTTGTTTAAATAAAAGTCTTTGGTAAAACGCTACGAACATATTCTCCATCCTAATAATATAAAATCCATTCATGTATAATTTGCTTCAGTAATAAACACTTAATTAAATCTTGATCCTTACAAGATTCGTGCAAGTAATTCTATCTGCGATATGTTTCTTTGCTTCATTAATAAAAATGTAGTCAAATAAAAGAAAATTGATTTCGTGGTTAATCGGACAAATCCTAAAAATAAGCGACTCAATGTTTCTCTAAGTTAAAAGCCAAACATGGCGTCTTCCACAAAGAGAAAGTTTGTGGTGAAACTGTAAATCAGTTAATTTTATCGAAATGTCGCCGTCAGAAAGTTATGGATTTGGCTCATACCTCTGTTTTTGGAAGTCACATGGGATTAAAGAAAACAAAAGAAAGAATTAGATATAGTTTTTACTGGCTGAATATGTCAAATGATATTTTAAATTTCTGCAAATCATGTAAAGAATGCCAATTACGGTCTCCTGAGAAGTCTTCCGATAAAATTCCTATTTCTCCAGTGCTTAGACCAGACCTGCCGTTTGAAGCTGTGAACGTGGATATTATCGGGCCGATTGAGCCTTCGTCTGCACGTAAACGCAAATATGTTTTAGTACTGATGGATCAGCATTCGAGGTGGCCAGAGGCTGTTCCTTTACGTTCTTTAACAGCAAAAGCAACCTGTGATGCGTTATTAGAAATTTTTATGAGGACTGGTATTCCAAATATTATTGCCAGTGATCAATGGACTAATTTTACTTCTAAATTAACGCAAGAATTTATTAATCGCTTAGGATGCTCTCCCAGATTTTTAGTACCAGCGTATGTTGCCAGCACTGGATTAATTGAAAGATATAATAAGGTTCTGAAGAACTCTCTTCATCATGTCATACGATCAGATCCCAGCAATTGGGATAAATATATTCCTTATGTACTCTTCGCTTACTGAGAAGTGCCTAATTGCACTACTGGCATTTCCCCCTTCAAGTTTTTGTACGGCAGAGAAGCAAGAGGACCTTTAAGTGTTTTGAAATTAAGCTGGACTGGTGAAATCCCTATTCCATTAAATATGAGTAAATCTGTTGTTGATTATTTACAAGATCAGAAGGTAAAATTTGAAAGAGCCATTGAACAAGCCTCATTGATAGCTGCCGGAAAACAACAAGCCTACACCGACTACTTCAATCGCCGAACTGTTCCTAAGGAATTTAAGGTGGGTGATCAGGTTTATTTATTGATTCCGGACTCTTCTAACAAATTGTATGCCAGGTGGACAGGTCCTGGTGAGGTAATTGAACACTGCCCACCTAACTCCTATAAAGTTAAACTTCCAGATGGAAATATTAGACATTGCCATGTAAACAAGATCAGAAAATATTATCCAAGAGTCAATGCTGTGGGAATTATCTTTGAAGACGACGAAGCATTTGGTGAAATTCATGCTTCTCCAAGACTTACTAGTAAATTACATACCGAAGATCCTCTGAAAAATGTATGTATGCAGCATTTACCTAAAGATGATAGGGAAAAGATTTTGGATTTATTACGTAATTAAAAGACTTTGTTTACTGGAAATGTAAAAATAGCCAAAGTTGATGAACATAAGATCATATTAGAAGGGAAAGAACGTAAAAGACCTTATGTTTACCGAATTCCAGAGGCTCCTAAATCCCAAATAGATGACCAGATCGATGAACTAATGGAATTAGATCTCATAGAGGAGAGCTCGGCTGAAATAGCACATCCGGTGGTATGTGTAAACAAAAAGGATGGAGGAATTAGGATGTGTATCGACTACAGATCTCTTAATGCTGTGACAAAAACGGATGATTTTCCTATGGAAGATTCAATGCAATTAATCCATTGTATTGGAAAGGCTAATATTATTTCCACATTGGATCTACTGAAGGGCTACTGGGCTATTCCAGTAGAGGAAGCTAGTCGTGATTTCACCTCATTCAAAACCCATAAATCTCAATATCGTTTCAAAGTCATGCCGTTCGGATTGAAAAATGCCGCCACTACATTTCAAAGGGTGATGAATAAAGCGTTATCTTCGTTTAAGGAATTTTCACGTGCTTATATTGACGATATAGCTATATTTTCAAATAATTTTGAAGAACATTTGTTGCATCTAAATATTATTTTAAGAAAATTAAAGGGGTCAACTTTATTGTCAATATAAACAAGTGTGATTTTGCCAAGCCTCGTATCAAGTTCTTAGAACATATTATTGGCTCTGGTGAACATCAACCTGATCCGGAAAAAGTGCAAGTTATACAGCAACTTAAAAGACTAACAACCAAAAAAGATCTTCGAAGTGTGTTAGGTTTGTGTAACTTTTATCGTGAGTACATTCCTAAATACTCTGAATTAGTGTATCTATTAACTGAGCTTACTAAGAAACGCGTGCCTGACAATATTCCCTGGACTGAAGCGCACGACACAGTGTTTATGTCTCTAAAACAAGCCCTGGTTAAGGCACCTTCACTTCACACTCCATCACTAGGTAAGCCTTTCATAATTTACTCTGATGCTTCTCAAGTAGGAGTTGGTGCTTGCCTGTCACAGCGTGACAATGATAAGATTTTTCCAGTTTCATATGCTAGTCAAAAATTGACTAAAACTCGACAATCCTGGTTTACAATTGAACGTGAGACTTATGCAATAGTGTGGTCGTTAAAAAGGTTTGAATCAATAATTTTTGGTTCAAAAATTGAGTTTTATACTGACCACAATCCCTTACCATACTTGACCAAATGTGCACCTCAATCACCTCGTCTTCAGAGGTGGGTGTTTGCTCTTCAGAGATATAATATAACTATAAAACACACTGTGCAGGAGCTAAGATGCCTCATGCAGATGCTTTATCTAGACTTTTTCAGATAAAAACTGAATTTAGTGCTTAGTGTAAAGACTCTCTATGTGTAAATACATTTCTGTATAATTATTTTGGTTTATTTGTATTTGGTATATTGTTTCTTTATATCAATTGTATTGGTATATTGTTAGTTTACATTAATGTTACTGGTATATTGTTTATTTTCAATAATTTCAATTTATATATATTTAGTGGATAGATTTATTTTAATTTTGTCTTATATCTTTTTATATACATATTATTAATATTGATTATTCTATGCATACTTGTGAATTTTAAGTAATTCATTTGCAAATATTTTTTTCTCTATATACGTATAGTTATTTTCAAATTTTAAGTTCATATTTCTTTAATGTTTCATATTTCTGTAATTGTTTGAAAAAATACTATTAAGTTTGTGTTATTCTTATATGTGTATCCTAACATATTTAATTCAGTTATGTGTTTAGGTGGAACATAAACCCAAAACTTGCGGGAAGGGTGTAGTGTTAGGATACTCCTCATTCTCTTCATAGGATGGCTCTGTAGTCATTAGGAGACAGAAGAGGAGGGGGTCCGCTCCGGCGGAGAGAGATTGCCTTGGACCAGCGAACGAGGAGGTTCAGCTGGTGCTCCTTGGGTGTTTGTTCTGTTGGCCGTGTTGGGCCATAATTAAATTTCTATTAATTCTAATTCTAATATATAATACTATTAATGTTAATTTTTAAATAAATGTTTGTATTTGTTCGAGTTGAGCTTTATTCTACAGAACAGACACTACAATAGCACAGTACATTCAGTCTGAAACGCATCATCCAGTGTCTGCAAGTACAAATCGATACCGCTTAAAGCAAAGTGTTCTGTCCGCAAAACGTCCATTGCTTCGTCTACACTTGACGCAGAACCGCAGACGTCTCCGCCGCCAATGGTGCGATGAAAGAAGGATGTAGACAGCAGAATGGTAAGAAATTGTCTTTACTGACGAGTCACGCTTCTGTCTGCAACACCACGATGGTAGCATTCGAGTCTGGAGACACCATGGAAAGAGGATGCTGAACAGTTGCCTTAGCACCACCACACATGTCCTGTACCGGGTATTATGGTATGGAGCGGTATTGGATATCCTCTCCCACTCCTCTATTACGCATTGCCGGTACTTTAAACAGCCAGCGCTGCATCTCCGAGTTGTTGGAGCCAGTTAACCTTCCTTACCTTCAGGGCTTTCCTTCAACCATATTTCAACAAGATAATGTGCGACTACAAGTGGTACGCATTGTCCAAGGGTTCTTCGTCAATCGCCAGATTGAATTGCTTCCCTGGCCAGCTCGCTCTCCAGATCTCTCACCGATAGAAAACATGTGGTTCATAGTTGCTCAACGATTGACGAAATATTACATCCCCAGCTCCCACACCATATTAACTTTACCAACGTGTGGATGCTGCTTGGTCTGCTGTATCTTAAGAATACATCCAAAGTCTTTTTGAATCAATTCCGAGGCGTGTGGCAGTGGTGATCTCCAACAATGGCAGCTATTCTGGCTCCTGATTTTATTAAAAACCACACTTCACAGAAATATATAAATTTAATCATTTGATACTTGGTCTCTCAACATGTTATTGACAAAATAAATTTTGTTGTGATATCTCTTGTCTTTCTTGGTGTTTCAATTTGGGTGACCAGCAGTGTATTTTCCAGGAGTGCATATGGTCTGTTTTCCTAGTCTCTCTGCCTGCAAAAAGAAGCTTTATCTCAACAAGACTCCTCAGCTTTCGTCGATGGAGCAGCTTGTCTTTATTTTGACCTTGTGCCACAAAACCAATCAAACAACCATCTTATCATCGAATTTCTAGGCGGCTCATTCAACTTCCCAGTGAGAAAGTGGTATATTTTGTTAACGCTCTCGAGAAAATTTGCGCAGCGTCTTAATCTTCTTATCCACTGACGTCACTTTTGCAATTCCGAAGTCAAATATCGATGTGTGATCTACCCTTATTTATTTGTGTAAAAAAAAATTTTTTACGTTTTGACATTTTTATGTGGTTTTGAGCCATATAAGTGAATTCTTCTACTTCAAAGCTTATGATATTGTAATTGAGATACTTTATTTAAGAAAGTATCTGCATTCATATATGTATATATCATATAAAAATCTTGTATATATCATATTCATTTATGTATATATCATATTTTTGAATAATATATATCATATATTCATATATGTATAGAGATCATATTCTTGAATAATCTTTGTATATTTTTTCTGTTGACTATTTAGGAAAATTTGTAGTAAATTGCATAAAAATTACGGCTATAAAATTCAAGATAAAGCAGCATAAATTTAGATGTCAAGAACGAATAGATTTTGAGCTTAAATGAGTAAGTATAGTGTTGAAATGAATCTTATACAATAATTTATTATCGCTTTGAAAATTTCTTTAGTTTTAATCAAAATAAATTAGTGAAGCCTGAAATTTTGTAAAAATTTCAGCGAATCATATAATTTGAAAGAAAGTATTCATGAAAAACATGAAAATGTAATATCCGTGATTGCTGATTCTTAAGAAAATTCCTTAGCTTATCATTTTCAATTTCGATTTTTTGAAATTAACATATTTTTATCCAGATAAATTGTATTATTCCACACAATTACCTAATTACAATTTTGCTATCTCACATCCTTAATTTAAACAGAATATACATTCCATATTGTGTAGGAAAAACGAGATCTAAAAATATATTTCAATCAAAAGTTTTTTTTTTAATAATAAAAAGATATAGAAAAATAATTAACAAACCGAATTTATTTCTTTGAAAGATGTTACCGAATTACACTGCTGAAATTTTCCATTAATTTTTCGTCAAGGAAAGAGCACTATGAATAGAGAAAAATTATTTGTTTATTTTTCTGACAAATAAACCAACTTTGTCACAATAACTGCTCATGAAATAACATTCATATAAATATTTTACATTCCTTGAAAGAATAGATGTATATAAACATATCTCTACCCAAATTAATTTTATTATTTCAGTTGCTTAATCATAGTTTTAATATCACATCCTTCATTTAAATAGAATATACATCCCATATTGAAACGTGATCTAAAAATTTATTTCAATGAAAAGTTCTTTATTTATTTTTTTTTTTTCCTTGAATTTGTTTTTTTAAAAAAGAAAAAAAAAAAGAATTAAAACCAACTTATTTCTTCGAAAGATGTTACCGAATTATGCTTTTGAATTTTTCCATTATTTCTTCGTCAACGAAAAAGAAATATGTATAGAGAGAGATTATTTATTCATTTTTCTGACAAATAAACAAACTTTGTCATAATAACTGCTCATGAAATATTATTCATATAACTTTGTATTTGCTACATTCCTTCAAGGAATAAGACATATCTTCTCTATGTCTGCCGACATAAACTATATTCATCTTTTTATCTTTAGAGATCAATATTTACTGTGTTTTCAACAAATAAAAATGAGAACTTCAAAGATAGATTTCTGAAATAAGTAGTGCCTTTTTGCATCCCCCGATAGCAAATTCTCAAAATAATATAAATATTTTGCTCCCATTCGAGGAGACATTCCAAGTGATTTATAAACAGTATTATTCTTTCCTAGCTCTAATATTGAGAAACAGTATTTAAGAGCTGTACAAATCACTAGAAATATTTTTCATAAGCACATATGATCCATAACTTCCGTTTGAAACCTCCTTACAACAACTATGTTCGCAGAGATAGATTTCGCCCTTTTTAACTATATCGAAAATTAGTGAACTGCATTTATGCCCAATATCTGCCGATCATATATTTTTATGACTGCTATAATTTAGGGGTCACTTAGATGGGAGGAATTCTCGTTAAAAGTTTTCTTGGAGTAGCTATTTCCTTTCTCTCTCTCTCTCTCCCTCTCCTTGAAGAAAGTTACTGAAGCTTTCCTAGGCAAAGGGTTTTGGAGTATTTGTGTGTGTATCATAGTTTCCCTGCAACTTCAAAGTATTGTATGATATATATATATACATGTATGAACCTTGATAAAAGGCTTTTCAGATAAATTAATGAATTTTCTGTTTAGTTCAATTGTATTAAGTATCAAGATTACCATAAGTATTTTTTAGTAGTCTTATATGAAAACGTATTCATAAAACACTTTTTTATGCAAATATTTCTTGTAAAAACAAAAATGACGGAGAATGAATATGGGAAAATTTCAATAACTATTATTTTACACAAAATATTTCATTTCATTTTTTTTAATGTCATAATTTAAATATAAAGATTTTGATCAATTTAATTCATCAACATAAATTACATTTATTTCTATGAAAATCTAGAAAAATTATCTTAAGAAAATTTATCGCAATGGGAATGCCAAAATTAACAAAATGTTTACATTTGATATAGTTACAATCATTAGTTAACAAAGCTATTAAAAAAAAGATGGAATATAATGGATTTTAATAACGAGATTTTTCCTGAGAATGTGTTTAAATATTCATTCCATGTTTTATATGTTATTTTTTAATGTGAAACATATCGCCAGATTAAAATATAAAAACTTATTGCCATTGCAATATCGCGATATATTTATATATTCTAACGTTAGTTTGAAAATTTTTCAAGGTATTGTATAAACATATCAAATTCAGAAATATTTTAAGGATACAGAAGTAAATATGGGTAAAAATTTACAATTGGGGATTTTTTTGACGCCAAGATAAACACCAAGATGTGACTAACAAGATGCTGCTACATAAAAGCTAAATTATATAAGTATCAAGGTTACCATAAATTAAATTTATCGCCAAATTTATTGCTAAACCAAGGAGTATCCAATTCTACGATGAACCCATAAAATATGTAAAGAGAATTTAGAATAAAGAATTTTAAAATTATCCGAATCGTACGAAAATATTTATTCCTAATAACGTCTTTCGTCAGTGATTAGTTCATAGATTTGATATAGTTCTTTTGTGATAAAACCCCATGATCATAGTCATGGTACTCTGTCAAACATAAATTCTTCAGAAGCATCCTAATCTCTCCAGATGCACAATATTATGGCCAAAAATGATATTGATACAAGTGTTTTAGTTTAATCTAAAACGTACACTAATAAAAAAAATTTTCTTTTTTTAAATTATGTCCTTATGTTGGCTCTTTCGAGCATAATAAGTCTTGCAGTCCAATAAAGAAATGAAGTATCTCCAGGAATGGAGAGAACGTTTTGAAATGTGAAGAAGTGCGGGCTTCCTGGAGGGCAGAACATTTCCAAAGATGCTCGCCATCCATGTCAACATGTTCCCTACATAAAATGCAGTCGGGTGAATCCACAAGCCCTATGTGACATAGATATTTCTGGAGAAAATCATGCCCAGTAAGTAACCTGAAGTAGGAGACCCCTATAGATCTAGGTAGAACTCTGGGGATACATGAGCTTTTCAGGGTTCTCCAAGAGACATCAACTACATTCTCTTTGTAATAAATTTTTCGCTGGTGATGCTTAACCCGTTTTAGAAGGAGTTTGACATTTCTCAGGCCAGTAGGAGTATCTGGAGGGCTTAAAAAAGAAGCCTCTTTCGCGAGATTGTCTGCTTTTTCATTACCAGGCAAGCCGCAATGACAAGGTATCCATTGTAAAGTAATTTCCTTTCCCGCAGATAGTGAAGTGTTAATGATGGTCTTACAGTTAAATTGTGTATGGGGTGTAGTGTAACAGGCCTCCTCGTGGTGCACTCTGGGTAACGCTAAATCTGTTACAGCTTTCGTCTTTCTCTTGCATTCTTGAAGGCATCTTCAACTTCTAAAAACTGCACTTTTAAGTGCAAGAACACCAGTCTAAAAATAAGAAAAACATGAGAATACCTTCTACAGTTGTTATGGTGCCTTTTTGCTAATACCAGTCTTAAAACTTAAGTGATATTAAATCCAATATTAATTGCTAATGATTATAACAATTTTTTTAAAAAAAATATAAAGTGATAAACAAATATTCATTAATTTGATTGTATATCAGATAAAGTAATAAAGTTTTAAGAAGAAAGGATTTGTGGATATAAATTTTAGATTTTGGTAGTTGAAGTGGTGCTATTAATATTAAATTTATAATTATAAATGCATGATTCCCCCCCCCCTAAATCTAACTATAAATAAGAATAACAAAGCTTTCAGAAACATATGTTTATTAATATTATTAAAGTTCCACGTCACAATATAAAACAATAACGGCACACTACATATAATTTCACAAAACAGCTACACACAGGAAGAAGCAACGAACAAAAACCACTTTAATATCTGAAGTGATCTCAAGTGTCTCTCTGAGAAATTCA
Source organism: Latrodectus elegans (assembly GCA_030067965.1). NCBI lineage: Eukaryota > Metazoa > Arthropoda > Arachnida > Araneae > Theridiidae > Latrodectus > Latrodectus elegans. The sequence continues at coordinate 32,161,370 of CM057818.1, read as the reverse complement.
CTAGTTGCGCCTAGCGCCATCTACCCACTTAAACAGGGAAGGTAGCTGTAATCAAACCCGCTACATAATTAAAATTAGCATTAATTTTAATTAGGTTAATTTTAATTCAATTTAATAGCCCAATTAAGTTTAGTTTTAAAGTAATTATTTTAAAGGAAAATCACATAGCAAAAATTTTTCATCAAAATAATTATTAATCACTTTTTGAAATTGGTAAGAGACAAAGCTAGAAAGACATTTATGAGATTCATTGGAATATTTCTGATAAAAATTTATTTCAAACTCTCTCTCGACTGAATAACAATAACCAATTACGTTTGAAATTGATTTTCTTCAGATGTCATCTTTTCAATTTCCATAAATCTTCGAAATTCTTTTCATGATACTGAAAACATGTAATTGCATTTATACGTTCTGCATAATACAATAAAAATTGGAAGAGGAAATTTTCATCTTTATCATTTGGTATCGATTTGAAATTCCATTGAAAATTAAAAGCAAAAAAAGCGAGAGAATATGGTTTGATATAAAATTTACAATTCTTCTAATAAATATCGGAAAAGTATTAATGATCCTTCAATCTTAATCTATTATTTTCTTTTCAGTTATGACATATTAAAGTGTTCGTCGAAATGCATCATTTAAAATTGAAATGCTTAAATGCATAACTTGTTCATTTATCATAGAATTAGTATACCTATAAATGTATTGAAGTATATGAAGGGATATGACCATCTGCAGAATTAATAAAAATTAAAAAGGTATTATTAAAATTATCTTCCCAAATTATAAACACACGTTGCTTAATACAACTATTACAGCAGCAAAAAATATGTGCAAAAATTTTCAAAAGTATTATTGATGCATGGTTAAAATTTGAAATCAAACTATTATTGCTGAAGCAGTCATGTGTAAGATGGTAGTATTACATCTCCTCAACACAGATACCAAATGCATTACTTCTTTAATTATTTCACATTGTGTTAGGAAATTCTTGAGACGATTCGCACCGCGAAGGATAATAAATCTGCTTCTTAAATTAACCGTACAAGAAGAATGCCCAACTTGGTATACAAGTAATTTACACTAAACATAACAGAACTGAAAACTGACATAATGATAGCCACAGAATGATCTCAATTAAACTCAAGTATACTACAGAACATTTATTCTGAGTTTGGCTGCATATTCCCATGTTAGATGTCAGAATATAATAGTAAAAAATTCAAATCTTCATTTAATTTCTTTAATGATGATATTAAAATATTTCCATAATATTGTATTTTATGAAGAATAAATAGGGCCGTGGTAGCCTAGTGATTAGGGCTATGGCCTTCTGTCCGGAAGGGAATCGAATGTCCTGTGATCGGTCATTGAGCAATTACTATGGGTGTAATGGTCTGAAAAGAAAATTTCTTCCCTCTCCAAATCAAAGTCAAAATTGAGGGAGTAAGTCATCTAATTGTGCCATCTATCGGAGGAGTCTTAGAACAAAACGCACTTTCTCCTTCGTGGTGCTCTGGTTAAAAGAAAGACGTACCCTTCTGAATTAATTTCGCATAGCCATCGACTAGTGACAGTAGCCTGTCCAAGTGTTACAAATAACAACATGAAGAACAAATTTCTTACCAATTTTCAATACATTGAATGTTTATAAATCATCTAGTGTAAATAACAATGGTGATACAGTAAACAGATTCTCAAAAACAATTAGTTACATATATGCGTTAAATTTTACTAAATTTAAAATAATTTTTTTTATTTTATTTTTTTATAAAAGTATAAATTTTTATATTCTAAAAAAGAACAGCATACTACCGCATCAAAAGTGTACTAAATTTACATTCATTTCGCTTTAACATATTGAGTGATCATTTTAACTCATTATAAATTGATTAACTACCCAAAGCTATGGAACGGTAGTTTGACGTGCCTCACGTATTTGCCTTCCGAATGAACTTTTCATAGATAGTGGGCTGTATTCACTCTTCCGAAAAATTTCTCAAGCAACCTTCTCAACGAATGTGCATGCGGAAAGCAAATGTACAATATTCCACTCCTGTTGTTCAACAGTGGCTGAGGTTGAGTGCGGTGTAAATCACACCAGGGATATCTTGCACCACTCCGTGGCCACATTCCCAAACGGTCATGATTGCCATAACGTAACATGACAAGCTGTATTCCACAATCTGATTAAACATAGGAATTCTACAGCAGGCGTCTCATGCACAACTTGAATTTATCGATATTACGATGTTGAAAAGATCTTGTGAAACTTCGTGTAAGAAAAAGAAATGATTACCAGCACGTTTCTGACATTCACAAAGATCGAATTGTAAACCACTGGGTTAGAGATTTATGGCTCTTAGCTGGATCTTAGTGTGCCTCTGTCACTGACAGCCGAAAAGGCATATTAACTGCATGGTTTTAAAAGACCTTAAAACCACGTCATGAGCCCTGAATAAAGAAATGAGGTCATTTGCAAGACAGTTCGATGATGAACAGTTCGACGACGTTTGCAGAAACATGAACAATAAACTCACTTATGGCTTTGTCTTCCTCATCATAGACATGAAAGATCGCTTCTTTGGTGTAGATCAATGATTAACTAGACTTAGGAATGACTAGCACTTAGATTAACTAGACTTAGGAATGACTAGCACTTAGATTAACTAGACTTAGGAATGACTAGCACTTAGAACTGACGTTACGATATTTTTCAGACAAATTTTGATTCTGCTTACGGTACTATGATGGTCAGATTAATATTTGGCAATATCGAGGAGAAAAACAAATTGCAAGTGCGTATTCGACATATGGCTCATCTCCTGGAATGATGGTAAGCGATGCCCTTGGACGTATGTCTTAGTTACTTCTTATTTCACAATGTCCATAATAAGTGACCATAAGAAATGACAATGAAATGATCTTTATACAAAGGATAGTCATTGCACAATGACTTGCAAATGCATAGATGGTCACTGCACAATGACCACTAAATTTCTGTCATATTAAAGTTCGTGACTCCACACCTTATAGTCAATCCTTGAAAAATCTATGTTCCAGCAGAATAATGCAAAACCACATTTTGAGAGTATTTTACAAATCATTTTTGGTACAGAAAATGGTTTCCTGCTGCCTTGATCTCCATAAGTCTCAAATGAAAATATCTAGTCAATTGTTGCCTTGCGACTGTGTGAATCATTCACCATACACTACTCCCTACAATCGCTAATCGTGTTGAACCTGTGTTAACGCGAGCATTATAATTTATATATGATACTATATAAAACTGCCAATTAATTTATATAGTAATACATATAATACATTATGATTGTTATAAATTTAGTTGTGTTATAAAGTTTAACATATTAAAGTGTGTTTTAGTTTACACAGTAATACTAATAATATAATAGTGAAAATTTCATTTAGTATTTTCTGCCGTATTTCAAAATCAACTATTAAAAATATATAAGCAAAAAAACAAATTTGTCATTATAATACGATCTTGTTTCAATTCAAACATTTTATTACATCTCTGCTGGAATCCAGATCGTTTTTATTCTGGAAAATAATCCCTGAACATCGAATAAAAAATATTTTTCAGAAGAAATCTGAACTTTTTATGTGAATGAATTTGTAAGCAATTAATCGTCGAATGCAAAAGAAAGAGAGATCTTATTCTTAATGGATCCAAAAAAAAAATTCAGAATTTAATTAAAAAAAATTTTCTCATATAAGCTCTATTTTTACATATGATATTGAAACTAAAGTATGCTTGAATATATTTTAGTATACATATAGTTTACACATTTTTTTCCAAAGTGAAATCTTTAAATTAAATTTTTTAATACAAATCTACTATAGAAATTTCCCTCATAAAAAATTGTGAATTCCTTTCTGTTTTGTATGTTATTCTTCATATTATTTCAAGAAATCTCACGAAAATATATTTGGGATGATTATTTAAAGGAATATTTTATAAAATATAGAGTATTAAAAAATTTACACCACACATAAATTAATATCAATTTTAATTATTCTGCCAATGATATAATACATTAAAATGTATTTTTGGTATAATGTAATCGTTGGATAACATTATAGCAAAAATTAATGTAATCGTTAGAACAAAAAGTTTTAGGAAAAAGCCTCTGCTTATGTATGTTATCCAACGACTACCTATATAGGCAGAGGCTCTAACAATTTTAAACTATTTACATAGCATTTAAAATCCTAAACAGAGCTTTTGGCTCACATTTCAAGATTTACAACAATTAAAATATGCATTTGAGGCAGTAGCATCTATTATTTGTACGAAGTCTAGAGAAATCCATGAAATAACAATTTTTTTTAGAAAAATTTGAAATTAAAAGCCTTCACAAGTATTTGTCATACATTCTTATAAATTTATGAATTATCCTGAATGCATCAATAATATATGATCAAAAACTCAAACTGAAAATTATATGGCTAACAATTATACGTTAGCTATCTGCGCTGAATGTGTGTTTCAAACATTTCCATTCATAGATAAATATTATACAAATATTTGATAGATGCAATCAAAACATAGTAGCGTAATGGTGGAGGTTCAATCCTCGGTCAGAACAAAGTTGACTCAGCCTTTCATCCATACAGTGAGTCGATAAAACTGTGAGAACCAAGCACTTAACTTAGGAACTAAACAATGAGAGTTTCATGTTAAGGTGACCACCTAACAGGACATATGCTTCGTAGCCCTCTGTGATGAAAATACATACCTGGTCCCAATATAAAGCTGTTGTGTCCCACTGAGTTTAGCTTTAGACAAATACGATAATAATCAATGTAATCTTATTTTGGGTTGTCTCTTTGCCTTACTCACATGAGATTAAAAACTTATGAATTCATTTATTAATATAAGTATGGTAATTAAGGGAGTGTAATATTGAACAGTTACAGTTAGTTACAGTTAAATACCACCAACATACCTTAGTTTTGAAACACTACCAAATGATGAATTTAACATACTAGCTAGCACTTCTTTTCCACACCAAACTAAAAGAGAAACATATGAGATGATTCTATATGTATTTACCTCTATATGTAAACCCTCTGAATGACGTGATTAAGGTATGAATTTCTGATTACGTTAAGGAAGATAAGATGAAAATTATTGCCCTAAAAATCAATCTACCACAGGCTCTAATCTCTAGGGTGATAATTAATCACCTGGAAGGAAATATGCGATCGACTATGAATATTTTCCTCGTTAAAAGTACTGCTTTCATTTAAATTTCTGTTTTTTAGACGTCATGTTTGCTCCTACATGCAATGAGCTTTTTATTCTAATTAGCTTTCCGTCTTAATTTTTTCCCGTGTCCTACAAGTGACTGTAACTTCTAATTAAAGAAGTCGAGAATCAACCCCATGACTCAATTTTTGTGTTAAACTGATGCATTGGGTCTTCAATAAAATTCTAAATACTTCATTTTTCTGAGAGGTTCTTTGATTTGATCTCCTGTTTATAAAAAATAAAAAGCACTACTCATATTCCATTGAACATAGCTAATAGAATAATACATATATTAAAGACATTCAAAAGACATTAGGCACTAGAGTTATTAATAAAAATTGTGGACAAATTTCAGGACAAGGAAAATAATGCAACCACTTAAAGAAATTTTGCGAGAGTACAAAAATATAAAATCGTAAACATAAGCAACAAAAACTATATCCAATAATGAAAAATTCCTTTTTTTTTTCCCCCTCCCCCAGAGCAGCAAAATAATAGAACAAACTCCAGAAAACACAGCATCAAATGAAAAATTATTGTGGCTTTCTCTCTTTTTCGTAAATATCGTATATTAGCACATATGATTAACACTCGATCAGAAAAACTATACAGAAAAACTCACTATAATCCAACAATAAGACATCTCTACGAAATAGAATGTCACGCAGCCACGCCCTTTAATGATTTCCTGCAATAGTGCGAGTTTTATGATTAGAATTTGACCACTCATGCGAGTTTTATGGTTAGAATTTGACCATTCAATGAGGAATTAATCCTATGTTTGTAACCGTGTGCACACCCGTCTGTATGTAATTGAGGATAGAGAGATATAAAAAGTGAAAATGATTGCTGATACAATTAAATTAAAATATTATGATTTTTGAAACAAAAAATTACTCACTACAATTACCGATGAAGGTCAAGTGCTAAGATGGAATTGCAATTTCCAATTTCCTGGCTCTTGTACATATTTCACGATGGCTTTAGATCACAGAAACATTTTTTTGTTGAATTAAAAATATATACTACACTTCTTATAAGCATCTGTGTTCTTATTTTGTGTGAGAACTAAAAAGTTAAATAATTAATGGGAAGCTCTTCAGCTCTCAAATCCATTAATTACAAAAAAAAATGTCACGATTTTTTATTATAACTTTTTTTTTCATCTTGTCCTCTCAAAGCAATTCCTTGACGCGAACAAAAAAAACTATGGTTTCGCAGTCTTTTTTCAAATATTTGCAGTTTTTATCAACTTTTGAATGCTGATTATCAAGCTTAGCACAGATGAAAAGTGATGATAAATTTCAGTTGAATTTAACAAACAATTTTCTGAGTGTTTATGAGAATAGCACAAGACACACGAAATTTAAATTCTTACTATTTAACTACCTTCAATCAGTTACTGAAATTCAGGAGAAATTCTTAAAACCTTGTGCTTGTAAATCTGAAAGATTTAGCCCAAATGATATTTCTTTTAACAAACTACAAAAGGATCCTCCATCAGTGTTAATAATACTGTAAAATCCAGCAAAAGATATTATTAATTTTACATAATTATAACTGACTCAATTTGAGAGGACAGAATAAGAAAGAACATTTAATTCTATTTGATCACATACTTTGAAAGAAACATTTGAAAAAACTTAAGATGCTTTCTGTTGTTGTTGTCTTATTTTCTTTAGAGACCTGACATTTGTCAGATCAGCTCCAATAAATTGTACAGTTAGAAGGTCAATGACTAGCAAGAGATCTTTGGATAAATCCTCCAGGGAAACTCCAACGCAATCCAGAACATGTTTATGTAGGGCTGGATGGTCAAAGCACTTTTTACACACACACACACAAGTGGGATAAACATTTTAGATGTTTACTTGAGAATCTGGCCAAGGCAGTATGAGACTTTCGGTCACAATTTATTTCCAGAAGAGTTCGAGACGTTCCAGAGTACCATTGGTGTTTTGGTGGAATTTGCCAGATTGAATGTAGTCCAGAATTTTTATTAAAGATTGAATGTAGTCCAGATTTTCCATTAATGATTGAATGTAGTCCAGATTTTTCATTAAAGTTCCTGATATGCAAGTCATGAACAAATAAGCTTATCTTCCTCACTGCCCTCTTTGGCCAGTCGATATGCGGTCTCATTGCTTCCAATAAGATGGTTTCTACCGAGTTGAATTAAATTTGGTTCATGAGATCTATTAAACTGGCCTCTCATGATAGTAATAATGAAATGCATTGCTTAATATTTTATTATTATCTGTTATATTACTTAATATTTTAAAACAATATTTCGTCTGCTATTTGCCTCACTTATTTAGCCTATTCCTGCTTGGATCTTAATATTATTCATCTACAAAGATTAAATTTGAAAAATAAGTCGACAAACAATATTTTCAAAAAAATAGTTTGAGTAATGGCAAATTAATCCCTGATGCAAAATATATACAATCTCATATCGAGATAAATTTACAAAATGTTCAGCATAATAAACTTAAACTGATGAATTATTAGTAAAGTTTTTAGAATTCTCATAGGAAAAAAAAACTCACTTTACATGCATAGATAGCTACTTTCACAGTAAGAATCCACTACCTATTTAATGTTAATTTGATGATCTATGACAAAATATGAAGTTAAATTTATTTTTAAATAGAAAATATGGAGACAAATTTATTTTAATTTATTAAATAAGCATATATATTAGAATGTATAACTTTTAAAAGCCAATAGTTTTAATCAAATTTATTCAATAAACAGTTATGGTATATATAATTTAAAAAAACATTGTGTGTGTCAAAATATAATTAATCTGATACTTTTCATTCCATATTTAAATTATGTATAGTAATGTATCAATGAAGCTTTAATTTACTATTATTTGCAACTTAAGATAATAACTCATACAAATCTTTAAATTTATTAATGATTATTATATGATTTAAAAATTTATACTTATTTTCTTGTTTACATATTAAAACCTTATGAAACCAAAATAAATACAGCCTGCTCATTATTGTCATACATATACGTATTCCATAATAAAAATTCTCCAGCTTTTTATTGCTTAAATGAGAAAGAAAACAAAAGGCTATCTTTCACTAAAATTTGAAAAAAAAAAATTGAGAGACAAATATAAAGTTTTGTTAATAAGTACAAAACTGACAATATATAAAAAGGGAATAATGAAACTACATTGAAAAAGATTGAAAATTTCAATATTTAAGATTGATTAATCATTCCACAAATGAAATATAATGGAAACATCTGGAAATTTATGAGTTAAATCATTTTATAACATAATAAAACAGTAATACTAAAATAGCACATATTTGTATTAAAAAATGAAAAAAAAACTAATATTTATAGGAAATTAGATACACATTTTCAGCTACAAAAAATTTTTTAATTATAATTAATTAAGGTCAAATTTTTATGCTTTTAATTTTTGTTGAACACTGAATTCTCATATTCTATAGAAGTTAATTATTATAATTATTTTTTCACTTGACATTGATTTAATACTTAAGAAAATCCATTTTTAGCACACACAGTAATTATACTCTTTTCCAAGTTTATAAAATATCACTTGTTCAGTACAATATTCAGAAAATGCTAGAAAGAAAAAAAAATGAAACATTTTGATCAAATATTAAAATTTATTCAAATCAATTAAAAGAGAACAATCAGTAATCATTTTATTTATAAATATAATCTCATTTTATTTAATTAAATAAGAATTTTAAACACTAACAAAAATTAAAGAATTGATTTTTTCCACTTTTGAAATATAAAAATTCAAGTGAAAAAGACAAGGAAATAAAATAACGTTCAGAACAAAACTTTTTTTAAAAATTATGTGACTTGACATAAAATAACCATACAGTAAAAACGTTACACACACACAAAATACATATAAAAAATACATCACATCATTTTAAGATATTCAATGCACGTAAGACATTAAAACGCAAAATAAAAATTTTATGGCAATTTAAAAAATTAAATGAAAATGTTACAATGCATGAATTTGTAGGTTTTAAGGAAATAAGTTAGTACTACTAATAACAAAGCAGAAAGAGAAGACTTAACATCAATTCACATGATATATGGTAACAAATTACACTTATTTAAATCTTGAAATGAAATTCAATATGTATATACATATATATATTTGTAATATACAATATTAGAGTCGCGATAATTTAAATAATTGAGGTAGAAATAAAATTACAAGTTATAAATAAAAATGCAATGCAAAATGAAGAAAAAGAAATATGGGCTGGATTTAAACATTTTAGAAAATAACTTTAATATATTATAATTTAACTTCATATTAAATACTTTTTCTGTGACCTTTTTTCATATTTCCCAGAAAAATACATCAGCTGATAAAAATTCCTGTGAGAAAGTATTATTAATTAAAAATGATGACAAATTAATTTTTTAAGATTAAACTTAAAAATAAAATGTCAACCATATATTTGTTTTATGATTATATGTAAATACAGAGCAATCTAAATGGCTCAACAATAACTTCATTTTCTTTTTCCATAACTTATAATGGTAAAAAATTAAAGAGATTTTTCATACTTTATTCTAGTAATATATAATATATTGACACTGGAAAGATATAAGGTATTTAAATAATAATATGTACCCAGGAAAAACCCAAAACTCTCATAAAAAATCTTCATACATTATTATTTTCCAACATTAAAGTCCAAACACATAATAAAGTAAAGCTGTTCTGAATAATTCAATTTTGCACAACTTGAAAAAGAGCAGCATTTAATTTTTTAAATATTCTGTAATCAAAAATTCTTCCACTTATTGCAACAAGCAAAATTTTAATATAAAATTCATATTCCACAAGATTTCTTCCCAGGCTAAAACAAAATTGAATAAACTTTCGAAAACCCTACCCAACCACATTTCGTATTTTGCAAAATATCCGGACAGATCTTTCCAACTGAGATCAAGATCCCTCCAGACTGCTTTTCCGCACTTTAATGGCAATGCAAGAGCCCTAATTTTTAAGAAGAATCAAAAAATATACCTGGGGTGCTATTGGTTCACAGATGACATGGCTTCCCCTGCTCATATTTTGGTGTGTCTAAATTTTAGCAAAGACAAGGTTGTGAGGGACCCTCATCTCTTTTAAGACATTTTAGGATTCATGGGGATTGTCTAGCTCCGGGAGATAATTCCAGAAATTAGCAACAACCCAACATAACAAAGGAACTGGAATTTTTGCTATTTTAAAGTATTTTTTTGAATTTTTCCAATTTTATCCATTTTTAAAAAATAATAAACTTTAATTCTTTATAATTAAAAAATATGTAGTATTTACATATCACAATAACATTAAGCAAATAACTAATATATAATTCGATTTTTTCCCCATACATAATTGTAATCACTTCAATCCTCACAACAATCCTAAATAGAAAATTACAATAAATTTATCTCAATTTAACAAAGTTAATGCATATTTAACAGCAAATATTTCATCCAAACATATTTTTTTAACAAAAACTAATATTAAAATTTAATTTTTCTGACCTATTTATATAGAGTAACATAAAATAATTATAATGGATACTTTTTATTGTATAGCTAACTTATACTGTATAGCTTAAATTAATTTGTAAATAAAACAACAATTTGCAAATAAACAAAATGTAAAGTTTCGTATTGCTTAAAAAATCATTTCAGGGTTCAGCAATTTCCTTTATGATGCATAGGAAAAAGAAAAAGGAAGTGGCCTAAAGTATGTGAGTTTTGCATTTCTAAACTTAAGAAGAAAAAATAACAACAAATATTTAATGACAAAAACTGTGATAAATTATTATCATTACAGTTTTTGGTACCATTTAATAGGATAACATAAGGTTTTATAAACATTAAAAACAATATTTTTTCTCTAATTTGTATAAAAGTATATAAAAGGATGTAATAGCCTATTTTGATAAATAACTTTGAAAAGAATAATTTAAATTATTTTGCAGTTTTAAATGTTGAAATAAATAGATAAAAAAATAAATAAAACATTTACAAAAAGTAACAAAATTTAAAATGAAGAATCAGAATAGACAATCTTGAGGAACACAAAAAAATACTAGCATAAAATTAATTTGATTTTCATATATAAATCACTAAAAAAATTATCATTATCTAGCTCTTGGAGAAATGAAATATTAATTTCATCTATATCCCACTAATCAGTTCATTTATCATGTGAATATCATTGAGTTATTATCTTCTAACAAATGACACTTTCTCTCTTTCTAGTGCAAAGAGAATGAAGTCAAAGCTTTCCTGTATAAAAATAGGAAGTACACAAATAGGTGAAACATAAATTACAGCTGAAATAAGGGTCAAACTTCAAAAATCCTACACAGAGAGATAAAAATAAGTATCCTTAGATCTGTCAAAAACATAAATGCATATATTATATGGAAAAATAAAGAGTCAATCCTTGTTTCACACATTAAACTTTCCCTACCCAATTGATGAGTAAAATACCAAAATCGAATAGAATGTGTACAAATTGAAAGTCAGGATACTAAATCTACATTCAGCTTACAAATAATGCCCGAGAGTATTGTATTGATCATTAAAAATTGTTAAGTCTTAAAAAGCACATACAAAACATCTGGTTGTGTGAGATAGTCAAGGAAAATGCACTTATCATATGCAAGTGCTATAATTTTTTTTTTTTTTTTTTTTTTGCAAAACAGTAAAAAATTTTGTAAAACTTTTAGATTTACATTACATTAGTTATCCTTTTAGCAATTCTACATATTTTTTTGTTTGTTTAAAGCATATATATCTATGCTAGATATCATATTTATATCGTTCTTTAATATAAAGACTCAATTTACTTTTCAATTATAGTCAACACTATACAAACACAAAATTTTTTAAGTATATAGTCAAATATTTTCCTTTTTGTTCACATGAATGTTATTGTTGGTTTAGAATTTTAAATATAAATAGTATATTAAGGTAAAATAATATTTATTGGAAAATGAAAAAGCATACAAAAAATATTAAAATGCATCAATTGTTGGACTTAATGCATAAAAGTAAGCAATTCAAATAGAAGTATGAAATAAATTTTTCAGATTTTCAAAGTTAATGAGAATTGCGAAATTCACTTTAAAATAAAAAGAAAAATATGTGTGTTATTAATTAGTTAAAAAAAAATCCATTTTTTAAGGCTTTTTTCAAGCAAATCCATTTTTTACACAAATAAATGCCTACAGAAGAAAATTTGTTTAACTCATTCTTAAATTCCTTTTTTTATAATAACAATTTTATATGCAGAATTTCAAAACCTTATATAGAGAACACAAAATTTATTTAAGTTAATGATGAGAATAATTTTGAAGGCAACCATGTTCATGAAAATCATTTGTATTATTAAAAGTTTTTAGAATATTACATTTTCATATCATAAAAAATGCATTGATGCATTATTACTGGTATTCTTAAAAAAAAAAAAAAAAAAAAATATTTCATATTTTTTTATCACAGTTGTTATACATGCAATTATAAATATTTTTTAAATATGCATGCATAAAATGTTTCATTTAAAGATAAGTTATTTAAAAAATTTTAAAAATGGTAAAATTATAATATATTTTACAACAATTAAAATTAAAAAGAATTTTAACAGTAAAACAATTATTACTAACTATATAAATACTCACCATCATCAAAACAAAAAGGAGACATTATGATTTTAAGAATAAAATAAAATTTCCTCCAAAAAAAATATTGCTTTCAACAAGATTCTTTAAATAAACTTTCTTATTAATGAAGCAAAAAAACAAAGTATGCAAAATTAAGTTTCAAAAATAATGTTTAAGGAAAAAAACTTCTTATATTAAATTACTTAACAGTTGGAAAAACAATGAAAATAATTAAGAATAACACTTTCACTCAAATTATTAATAAAAATTTTATATATATACATATATGTATATATATATACATATATACATATATATATATATATGCATATATATATATATACACATAATATAGTAACATATATATATATGTATATGTATATATATATATATATACATATATATATATATATATATATATATACATACATACATACATACATACATATATATATATATATATATATATATATATATATATATATATATATATATATATATATATATATATATTATAATAAAGTTATGCTTGATCAGGTCATAGATTAAAGTAATTTTGCAATGACTATTTAATATTATAAAAGTTTTTAGACTGCTCTGTATTATACATATAGTAAATAAGTATACTTTGCACAATTTTTGTACAATAAAAGTAACCAATTCATTTACAATAAAAATATACTACTCTAATACATACAAAAATACAAAAAATAAACGTAATATTATTTTGATTTAGGTTAAGTACCAATAATGTCACCCAATAAAACAAATAAGAAACAAAATTGGGGACAAATCAGAATTTTTTTACATTTCAGGAGAATCTAAGTACTTAAAAAATAAATGAAAAAAATCTTTTATAATATTGGCAAGTATATAAATAGTTTTAAAATCATTCTGTAATTCAGATGTTAAATCTGTTTTGAACTATAAAACATTTGTACTACATTACAAAAAAATCTAGAGTACAGATCTTATATTACATATATATATTTACAAAGTGCAGTAAATCTCCATAAGTTAAAAACAAGCTTTGTACATCATTTAAAAACATATTATAAAACTCTTATAATAACATGTAACAAACAAATAAATAAAATATTTACACAGTTACATATTAACAGTAGTATACTTCAAAGACGTTGCTTGTTCAGGCAATGCTGAATCTGCTGAAACTAAGGCATTCAAGGTTTCTAATGATGCACCTTGGTTTTGAGGCACTTGTATTGATCCATTAACATTTTGTAAAATTATCAAGTTCCCTGGTAAGAAGCCTGGTACTATTTCCTCACTAACAGGTTTCAATGAATTTTCCATGGCAGACCATACTCCAATAACTCTCCCATCAGGAAGCATCAGTTGTCTGAGAACAGTAGATTTTGAAGGTGTGATGTTATCAGCAACAACTTCACTTTGAGTTACCTAAAAAAAATAATGCAAACAACATTGAACAAAAATAATTGTCAAATAACTTGGTCCTATTATTACTATAATCAATTAGCTTGGAAATTCAATAACAGTACCATAAGTTTTTATAATTTTGAAATAGATAAATTTTTCATCATTATGGTAACTTGAAGGAGTTTTACTGTAAATTCATTTTCAGCAACTAGCTAATTTTGCCAGTAAATATTTCCATATAATATTTAATCAACACTAGTACACCAATGAGGTTTTATTTTCTTAACACCTCATAAACTTTTATCATTAATATTACAATCCTTTTATTTCAAAATTAATTCTTTTATCTCACTTAAAAATTTAGAGCGAAAAACTGAAAAAATGAATTGCTTTTAAAATTAATTGGAATTTTTCAATAAAAAAATATAAGATCCTGTTTTAAAATAAATGTATGATAAAACATGTGTTTACCACATAATATATCAATAAAAATACCATTTAAATCAAACATGATACTTGTTTAAATGAATATAGCAAGGTTTAGTAAAAAAAAAAATTTAACAAAGTACATAATGGAACTACATAACAGAGTAAATATTCTGAAAAACCAGTGGTTGCAAATTAATAAAGCAAAAAAGTGAGCTAACAATTGATTAGTGTATTTGTCAACTTTCAGGAAAATCTTTCAATAAAATTTTCCATGAATTAAAACTATGCAGGTCTATAAAAACATATAAATTCTCTTAGTACATTTTTTTAATTAATAAAAGAATTAGGACATTATTTTCCATTTTTAATTAAATTAAATCTTTAGTGGAGTAAAATTCACAGTTCTTCTGATTTTCATAAACAATTCTGAATTAGGTGGCCAAACATTTGAAATTAATAGTATCCTTAAGTGCATCTTATATAACAGAGAAAAGTATTATAAACATATAACACATGTTTTTTATATACATATTATCAAAGATTACACAAAAAACATGTTTAAAAATACAATCAAGAATTATTAAAGTTGTAATAAAAGAAATAAAATAATGCAATAAATACATAATACTATCCATTTATAGATAACATTAGCTTAAGGAAGGACAAAGAGCACAGTGAAGATATCATTATATATACAGATCTTCCAGAAGAGAAAAAATATTTTAAAGTATGATTTTACATTACTTATTTCAGAGAAATTTAAAAATTAAATATAAAGATTGATTAACATATAAATTATTGATCTTAACAATTATAATAAGCAATTCAAGAATCTTTGTTTGAAGCTTACCTGATATTGTCCTGTATCAGCAGGAGAACTGGTGGGAATCAAGCACGAATGCATTTCATTACTACCAATGGACGTAGTAGGATGCTCCATAGAATTTGCAACATCAGCAACTACCAAACAGTTAGACAAGTTATCAGAAATTTCAAGTTGACTGGAAGCTTCTTGTGAGCTTGAGTGATTGCTGATGTTAAGATTGTTTAAGAGGGAAGCACTGGGAACAATATTAGCTGATGACTGTTGGCTGCCTAACATATGAGTTTGAGAAAGCTCTGGGCATGAATTAAAAATACCAATTGTTGAGTCCAGATTTAAAGCTTGAAAAGCTTTATTTCCATCTGAATTACTAGTATTACACAATTTACCCTGACTATGATCATCACTTATGTCTTTACCCTGAATCTGAGTTTGCAAGTCATTTAAATTATCAGATGACATAGAAAAACCATTAAAAGCTGAATTGTTAGGTAATGCCTGATTCTGCAATGCATTTCCCAACAAGCTAATTTTTCTAACTTGTAGGTTTTGGTACTGTTGGACATCGTTTGGATTGGTGAAAATGTGACCCTTAGGAAGGTTTGATGAATTGACAGCACTTAGGCAACCTGATGACAATGAACTAGGTGTTACAATGGTAGAACTATTGAGATCAAAGACGTTTTTTTGAATTGAATCTTTTTGGAATTCTTCTTTGCAAGTGGATAGTAGACGATTTTGATGATGAGGATGAACATTCATGTTTCCTGAAATTGTTTCCTCGGACATAGGTAATTCAATGCTACTGCTTTCATGGGCATCACTTAATATTTGTTCAGGCAAACCAGCACTTACATCAACTACACTTGAATCAACTCTTTTACGCTTTCGAAAAGAATGTAACATCTCTTCCGTTGAATCCAATTCTGCGGTTGGAAAGGAGTTTATGTGTGAGTAAGAGAAATCATTAGGCTTCAAATTTGATAAGTTAGTAGTATTTTTAACAGCATAAGATCCTCTTTCAAGGGAAAGAGCTTCAGCAATTTGTTTACTTGATATCTATAAAAAAAAATTAATTAATGAAACAAATGCAATATAGTTGAAATATTTTAAAACAAAAACACATTTTAAAATATAAACTTATTGAAGTAATACACAAAATTATTTCATATAGAGTAGAAATACAAAGCCATTCAAAAGTTTTAAACATCAGTAGCAATTCTGAAATGAAAAGATATTTCCTGGATGTCAATGCAAAGAATAAGCCGATTAAAGTAAGCAATAGTTTTTTTCTGATTTCCTACACTGATACGAGAAAACTGATCTGAGAAAAGAAAAAACAACTAATCAAAACAATAATCTTTGAGAGAGTCAAATTTCTCACTTTCAACTCCAACACACATTTGGATTCTCATCTGAATGTCCCTTGCACACATTGGAGCACAGAGCATGAGACTTGGGCAGAAGCATCCATAATGAATACCAACTCTGCAGCTTTCCATTAAGTGTCACCTTGGGTGATTTTATTCAGTAGTTCTTGGTTACTTTACTATACTTAGATACTGCTTTTATGAATATAACAGCAGCCATTTTGTAGTTAAAACTTAGTGGGCATACTGTACCTTTGCAAAACATAATAAGACATTGAAAATAAAAATATTAATTATCTAAATAATTTTAGTGATGACAGATAAGCCTAACATACCTTTATTCTTTGTAACAAAAGTCTTAGTAAATAAAGTATTAGAATAAATTATAAATTATTTTTCAAATAAGTATAGCAGTTTTATAAGTTTTTTTCGTGCTTAGAAACATACTTTTCAAAATACAAGTTGATTGATACATGTTATCATACATGTTATCACAATAATTATTTTTCTATGTAATCACAAGACTTGCTGTTATGAACATTTAATCACTACAATACTTCTTCCCAAGTAACAAAGGCTCAAAGTGTCAACTAAAGAAATACAAAGGATTGAAGAGAATATGACAACCTAAGCAAGTGATAACTGATCATTTTCAATAGAATCTAACATGTTAAGTCAGAGTCAGTATTTGCAACACATCTTAGGATAAATTGACATTTTTGGATAATCCACTTTGTCAGTGAACAAATACCGAAATTTTATATAGAAATAATATTTATCTGTTTTAACGGATGTTGTTTTATGTACAAATAATAAATTAATAAAAAAAATGAATTGTTTTTAAATGTACTTTTACAATAAAAGATCATTAATTAAACAGTTCAAATCCGAGACCTCTTTTAGCAAATACATAGAACAGTTATTTGTGCACTGTATCCCAAAAATTGAAACGCAGAATTATACTGACCAAATGAAACTAATTATATTAGAGCTGCGATGACATCATGAAGTAATTATTCTCTACAGGATATCAATATTGATGATTATAAATCTGTGTTTTATTCAAGTGGTTAAAATTAATACACCTAACTAAGAGATTAATTACTGTTTTCTTATTTAAGAGAAATAGAGTCTTTCTTTTAAAGTAAAAGTATAGACTTTCTTCATTTAACAGCTTGCACTGCACTTGACTATTAATTCTGACAATTTTACAATGTGCTAAATTATATTGGCCTGAAATTTTAAGGCAAGTACTAAAAACTGACATAGGGAAAAATGAAAATTTGATAAAAACGAAAGAATGAAACATTAGTTGGTAGAAAAATTTTGAAATGTAAACTCTAATTGTTTAATTGAAATGTAATGATACATAATAATTGCTATAAAATGCAGTATTATTTGGCAAAAGGAGAAATGGCAGACTTGAGAAGCTGTCAACATAAAAATCAATCTCATTGAAATGTCATCTTCTCAAAATCAATTCTCATTTGAATTGATAATCCAGCCAACAAATTTAAGATATATCGATTTTCATTGCTAATCCAGAAATAAATTAATAGAAAGACTATAAAGATATAAAAAAAATGGTTTTTGCAATAAACAGAAATTTGTTATGCAATAAATTGAAATCAAAATTCTTGTTTTTTTAACTCTTCCTTTTTTATTTTTTTCCCCACTACCACTAGATTTCAGCAACATTGGGTAATAAAAAAAAGGCTTTTATTAAAAATGATTAAAATATTTTAATACAAATAAATTATTTTTAACTATCAATTTTGTAAGTAGATGAATCTAACATCCAAATAAAGTATGAAAATTTTATGCGCTTCCTATACTAATACCATTAAATAGGTTGAATTAGTATTACTTGCAGGAGGACATTGCAACTTGTGATGCATCGACGAACACCAAAATCTTCTTTGCTGACAGTTGAATAGAGTATAATATATATGTGTGTGTGTATTTAAAGCAAGATTAGAAGTATCACAAGCGAAAATTGAGTATTATTCTCCATCTAATTTTTGATTAATAATTTTATATATGGGTGTGTGTATACATAATCCATTTATGAGTGTTTGGAGTCCTGTAATAAAACAGATTAATACAATTTATTTATATTTAATAGTTAGTAGATCCTCTATATTAAGTTAAAACTCCAAAAATGTTTGGATCATTTGTGGAGTTTTAACTTAATATAATTGTCATTTTTTGTTTATTGCATTGCTTCTTTGTCATCAGATTCTTCAGCATTTAATTAATTTTAAAGAACTTTAGAGTTAATTTGTTTCTAGATAGTCATAGGTTTGTAAATAAGAGATTTTTTAAAGCTTCCAAAAATATTTTGGTAAAGAAATCTACCATCACTTATTATCACTATAAAGATTCAAAATGAAAATCGTTAAAAAAGTCCAATAAATGAGATATATGATAAATATAAATTTTGTATTTGTAGCTATATAGTTCAAAAAATAATACAATCTCAGGATAGATAATGAAAAGAATGTATGTCACAATATTCAATCCTAGCTTTAAATAAATTCCTGTCTAATGGAATGAGTAGTCAGTTTAATGCAAAATGTATTGCTATATACCTATTTCATTATCATATTTGTCTGTGCATTTTCTGTTAGATGCAATGAAAAATTAATACTCAAACATAAATGAAAAACAATGATAGATAAAATACATAAATTTAAAGCTATAAAAATAAAATGCATGTTATTTGAAAGCTATCAATTAACACAGAAGAAAATTCTTTTTGTCATATTTTCAAAAACTGGAAAAGTACAATTCTATTACAAAATCTTATGAAACTATGATAGAAGTAAAATGAATAAGGGAAAGCTGGTAAGTTTGTTTGTTTGTCGCTCAACGGTCATTTTTTGAACACGAGGGCTTATTAGACCTACGGTTTAAAGTGGATTCCAAACCACTACAAACATTCATGCCCAAGGTGGGATTCGAACCCACAAGCTGTTGAACCAAAGGCAAGAGCGCTAACCATTCGTCTGCCAGCTCAGCGGAAAGCTGGTAAGATAGTCAAGAAGAAAAACATTTTTTTTAATTACCTGAAAAAAATTCAATTTACATAAAAATATAAGGAATTCAAAAGCTAATATAATACAAGTAGATTTGAAACAATTTACATAACTTTAAAAAAGTTGGTTTTTTGACAATGACAAATGCTTTTATTTGATTACTAATAAAAATACTGACAGGCAGAGTTTGACATTAACCAGATATTTATCTAGAGCTTTATATAAAATCAGAAAAGCAGACTGAAAATAAGCCTGATACCTAAGTGTAATTCCTTCTGTTGGTATTGAAAAGACATTAAGATAAGGCTTTTATATAACTTGGTGTTTGACTCTGTTGGGTTCTTCTCTTTATTCTTTCAATCTTTCATGAGAACAGGTAAAACTGTCGTTACACCTTGTCATCAAAAATAAATCATCTCCCCTAAAAATACTTATATTCAAATGCCTCCTTAACGAGTGCCAAAAGCCCCCCCCCAAGTAAATATTTAAATCACCTCATTCATGATTACTTACTTTGTTTAACAGAAAATAGCAGATTCTATTAAAAATTAATAACATAAGAGCATTTCCTTGATAAAAATATTATAATCAAATTTTTAAAGTACTTTTTTTTTTAATTTAAAAAGCAAACACCTTTATGAATTTAAAAAGATTACAGGCACATCTAACACTGAATATTTTTTTAACTTTTTCCAACTTTTAGAAGATTCTCAACTACTATCTTCCATATTAACTAAAATAAAAATTTAAAATGTTGAGGAATTTTAAGCTATTTCTAGCAAAAAGGTTTTTGAAATAATAAACAAATAAAAGAATAATTAAAATACATTAATTACATGTTGATTATTTAACATAAAAAAATAATCCATATTTAATTTCATTTAGTATAAGTGCTTACATTTATAATGGTTTTCCCTTGATCTTCTTCAGTAGATGGGGATAGATACATTAGAGATGTCTTTTGCATTTGGGCGAGAAACTGCTCAAATTCTTTCAACATTTCAAATATACTTAATGCATCTGACTGCTTATCACACTTTGTAGTAAAAAACTTCCATAAAGATACTTCACGTGCAAATTTGGGAAGAAGCACATCAATCAACTCATTCATAGAGTAACTTTTCAATATCTAAATGAAGAAAGAAAATAAATCTATTTATATTTTAAAAATTTAGAAAACTTTCTAAAAAAATTACAAATTAATAAATTGTATCTTAATTAGTTAACAAATAGTAATTATAAAATAACTATTGTTATATTATTGTTAACATACTGAATTAATTTTCAAATTTTTTTAGATTCATGTTTATTAATCATTTATACAAAAATTTAAAATGTAAGCTCTCCTATTTAGAATACAAGGACATTTACAAACACAAATAAATTATTTTGATAGATCAACTAATTAAATAATTCTTATTGCAATAAAAAAGCTTAATAAATTGTTTTTATTAAACATACTACATAAGTACTCATTTTTTTTACGTGGTTAATAAAACTAGTAATTATTTAAGTATGTATTCAAATAAAAGTTCTAAAAAGGTAACTAAATAAAATATATAGCTGGTGATTTTTTTCTTGACTAAAAACATTTGAAAAGCACTAAGATTGCAAGCAAACTAATGACATTTCAAATATACACATTATAAAAGTTAAAACTGATCTTTACTGACTTTTCATTGAATAATTTCAGCATTGAAAATAGCCAGAATTTCACAGTTGGACTGAATCTCAATAATTAAAAAGACACAGTTTGTAGTAGTTTATTACATTTCACATTAAATAGTTGTTTTTGACATAAAAATATATGTGAATAGTTTTAACAAATTCAATACATTTTAATAACATTGCAACATAATATATATATATCAGTTATACATGATTCAGTTTGTGCTTAGATGAACACCTTTTGTACACAAAGGTTATTCTAATAAGCATATAAAATTAAAATTTTATTAAAGATTTTACAGTATAACACATGGACATCCATGTTCAAAATGAGAGCATAGCTCACAAATTGTTGATTGAAATCCAGAAAATATATTGAGAATTCAGCAAGCAACTTGACCATTTATACACAAAAACACATTTATATGACCATTATACATGGTACAATTTATTCAATGAATATAATCTAAAAATAAGTATTTCTAAATCAAAACATTTGAATTACAGTAAGAATACAAAAAAGGTTTATTTGCTCTATTCATAAGAGAAAAAGTACAAGCATGCACATACTTTATACCATATGTATGCAATATTTTAAAAAAATTCAGCAATACTTCTAACAATCTTGATTTTCTCCTATCCAACAAAGAATTACTCTGACTGGGAGGTATTTGTTGAGGTACAGAAACATTTTCACTTTCAATTTTAGCAGAATTGTGAGGAGTAATAGGATTGCTTTGATTATTAGTATTTCCTCCAGAACTACTCAAAACAGATGATGCCAATGAACTATTTGAATTTTCATCTAAAAAGAAAACAATTAAAAATTAATATACAAAGCTTTGTAAATTAATATATACACATTTAGAAAAGATCAAATTCTATAAAACATATAAGCTCATAAGATACGTTTATCAAGAAACATATTAATAGAAAAAGACAATATTTTTTAAATTGATATACCCTTAATTGCTCAAAAATTCAATTTTTGGTTTATTGAAACCAAACTTGATAGACAGTAACTATTTAGTATTATTTTAACTATTATAATGCTGCATAATCTTTTATTAATTAAAAAAATTATGCAGCATTTAAATTTTAAGAATTATATTTGTGGTGTTTCTACCAATGTTATACTTACATGCATCTAAAAATAAAAATAATTTACTATGATTTGCTAGAGCCCACAGGGAAGAAAATGAAAATATCATGAATACCAGGATTAAATAAATGCTGAAATTATATTTCTAGATGCAATAAGAAAATGTATGTGACAGTCTAGCACACAGACTTGGATGACCTATATTCTAATTTAGTGCAAGATTTCAAAATTTTGAAATTCAGGTACTGAAAAAACACATTTGGATGGTGCCACAGAATATGCGCTTGCAGTTTACAATTATTTTTGATAGCAAAATTAAGTTTGAAATTACTCATTTTTAGTCAATTTACAATCTTGTTATATCCTTTACAGAATACTATTATTAATTTCTGATTTTTTTTAATAGTAAATATAAGTTACTTTGAGAATATAAATTTATTTTCAACACCTTTCATGTATAATTTATTTTCAAGGATTTTTTTTTTTTTTTTTTGTTAAATGCTATGATTTATTTTTAAACTATCATTTTGTTACAATGAGATTCATGACAATACCACAAGCAATTTAACTTAATGTGACATTTAAACTGATGCAGCCTCAGTGCAGTTTTCCATTTTTTAGCCATTTGATAAGTATGTCATTAACCTTAATGCAATCTTCCAGAAATTAATATAATATTCTTTAAAGCTTATTTGCCCAGGGTTGGTTAAGAAATCTCAATAAATTAAACAATTTGAGCAATCTTTGTAATAAAAATAATTGCAATAAAAATATATAGTAAGCGTTTTGTCTTCACAAACCTCTAATCTTATGAACACTCATGTTTTTTATGAACTAATGACTAATTTCTACCCTGACACCAATGACCTCTAATCTTATGAACACTCATGTTTTTTATGAACTAATGACTAATTTCTACCCTGACACCAATGACCTCTAATCTTATGAACACTCATGTTTTTTATGAACTAATGACTAAATTCTACCCTGACACCAATGACCTCTAATCTTATGAACACTCATGTTTTTTATGAACTAATGACTAATTTCTACCCTGACACCAATGACCTCTAATCTTATGAACACTCATGTTTTTTATGAACTAATGACTAATTTCTACCGTGACACCATAGACACAATAATAATTTTAACTCAAATTTACAAACTAAAATTTGGAAAACTCTTTTTTTTTGTGAACTTTTGATTTTGACAAATACTTTTCTTTTTTCATTTTTTTATTTTTCAAGATCTGATATCTTTTTTAATTTTTTATTTTATTTGTTTTTATGTAATACCTGGGAACTCGATACATTCTTCGACAAAGAAAGGGAAAGCATTCTAGACTTTAAGGTAACAAAAGTTGAAAACATATGGATCTCAGACATTTGAAAGAAAAGTACTGTGATGCAAATTCAACTTCTGAGTTTCTTTCCTCCCTGTACATTATAACATAGAAAGGGGTAACATTTTAAAAGTTTCTGCTCTCTTGTTCTACAGTTGATATTGTTTCATTCAAACAGCTCAATTTATGAAGTTCCATTTGTCAAAAAAGATTGAGACAATTCTGTCAGGACTTGTCATAACAGAAGAAATGAACGTGTTTATTAGGTGAAGTAAAAAAAAAATTCTGAAATTAGATGAAAAAATATTAATTAAGACAGAAATTGTCAAAAAAAATGCAGAATTCCAAAAAACAGCTTTTGGACCATTTTAAAAATTCTGAAAAAAATCTGGAAAAGGACATAATAACCTCCCCCTTACAAATATTGTTCAGAAACAAAACATCTAAAACTGAGAAAAGTTTAGCTTGCTTGGCTTAGAAAAATGAGAGGAAAAAACATTCTTGTTAACAGTAATGCTTTTACAGATAAATCTAAAAGATTTTAAGCCATCAGATGGTTGGCTCTAAAAATTTAGAACAAGACATTGTTTCAGCTTTAGAAAATTATATGGTGAAATGCAATCAATAAAATGAAAGTAAGCATTGTTATTAAGTACAAATCTTATTTTGCATATGTATCTCATAAAGTACATTAATTATTTTTAATATTTTATTTACAAAAATAATAGTAATTTGGTAAAGATAAAAAGTTAGATCTTAATAATCTAATACATTATTTTAATATTTTACAAACTTTTTTACAAATTGTTTTACCGATAAGTATGAGTTCAAAAAAGCAAACCTCTACTGTATATAGAAACTGTAATTAATATTAGAAAATGTAATGTTGTCTTTATAATACATGATATATTTGCAAATTTTTTACTCATAAAAAATTACCAAAAAATATATTTGAAACTATTCATCACAATTATTTAAGCAATAAACCATTAAATGGTGTTGCTATAGCAAATCCTTATTTTTTTAAAAAAAATCATTGATGATATAGAAAATTTATTATGTCAGAAATTACTTAAAATAAAAAATTACACAGTCGTAAATTAATTTGTTAAATTACACAATTATAAACTTTTGCATTCTTTTAATAACATTACGTTGTGTAAATTAATAATTTTTGCTTACATTTCTTATTAATTGGTATCAAATATTTCATTGATTGTAAAAATGAGCAAATAAAATGGAACTTTTCAATATCAGGAAACAAGTTTATGAACAATACATAAAATTGCTGTAATTGTTTTTCTCTAGAAGTATTGAATACTTAATGCAAAGCATTCTAATATGGAATTAATTATCGATTCTAGCAAGTTAAAATTGTTACATTTTAATGCATTACAATTAAGAAATTTTACTATTTTTTGTACATAGCAAACTATAAAATATAACAACTTATTATTTTAATATTTGTTAAGTAATCACCAATTCTCAGCATTTGGATATTTTCGCTTAAGGCCCTGCTAGGCCTCCGTTCGGAAAAATCGAATCCTATGTTAATCCTATGAATAATATTTTAACCTGTCACAAGTGCTATTTTCATGATAGCACTGCAAAAGACCAGGCGATAGAAACTCCTGGTCTTTTGCAAATTACAATAAGCAGAACTACTGTCACTTTGACACCAATTTTTAACGCTTAAAATTTTTGCAAATATTTTTAAAATTTCAAAATATCTCCATCCGAGTAAATTTCAACCAAATTCTACTTTCATTGAGGTTGTACAAAATTTGATTAAAAATATTTCATTTCTTTCTGCGTACAATTACAAAATGAACGTTTTTGTTTATTTTAAGCTAAAGATATTTTTGATTGCATTAATATTTCGATACAAATTTTTATTAGAAATCAAACTCATTCTTATTTCTGAAAATCCATCTCTGTACACGCCACCTCTGAAACTGGAAAATTTTTAATGCCAAACTTGGCAGATTTTCAACTTCACTACGGTAATCTAAAGAAGGGGGAATTTCTGGGAAAAACTTCTCCCCATATGATTCCTGCTGTTTTACGATGCAGTTGGAAAACACTTCCAAATTGAGCAAGATGAATTAGTTTTTCTCACTCACGAAATAGAAAAGACATCTGTAAATAATGCATGTTAGATTCCTGTTTATAAGCATTGGAAAAGTAGCTATGATATGTGCTTTTAAATCAACTTTGTTTATTTTCATTTAAATAAATTTTAAAAACGAAATATTATAAACTGTTTTTGTGTTACCTTGTTCAATTATATTATATACTACTATTTTGAAACAAGACTACCTATGTATTTAAAATTTATAGAATTTAATGTAAAAAAAATGCATTTTGCAATATATATATATATATATATATATATATATATATATATATATATCTTATAAAATATCTAATAATAAAAATGATAACAAGTTTATCAGAATAATAGTGAGACAAATATTTTAATTTGATTTTTAATCATTTTCTAAAATTAATGAGTTTTTATCTGTACAAACATTTGGACATTTAATTTTACTTTCAGCTTATTTCATGAAAGAAAATAAAAAATACTATACACTATAAGATATGACTAATAAGCATACGATAATATCTTACTAAAATTTAATATATTTTAAATAAATTTAATATATTTTAAATTTGAAAAAGAAAAGAAATTTAATATATTTTAAATTCGAAAAAATTATATATATCGTTGAAAAAAATGTGTTTGTAGTAAAAGTTGAACGGAAAAACATAAAAAAATTTCAATAACAAAACGAATGATAACAATACATTGCAACACACTACAATACAGATGAAAGGCTTAAAATGCTCTTAGGGAAATTATTTTATGCTTACAAAATTTATTTGAGAAGAATATTGTCCTGCGTAATGTAAATGACATTACTTTTGACGAAAAACGAATAAAAGTACTAAAATATCAAAAGAATGAAAAAATATTATGTAGCACTTAAGGTGATATAAAATTTGTAACTGAAGTTATAGTATCAATGTTAGAAAAGGAATGCTTGAATTTGAAATCATTATATTGAACATGATAAACAGCCCAATAACTTTTTCCCATGGAAACTTAGATATGGAAACTTTTATTATGTTCTATGAAGTTAATTTTTGATTTTGATAATTTTTAATTTTGTTACATTCATTTTCATTGTAAGTTCCAAAAAATTAAAAACGGGGAATATATAATTACTATCTTTTTTCTAATACAGACGCTGTATCAAAGTAATAGCTTTGGAACAAATAAGAGAAATGGGAAAAATTATTAACAGATGTTAAAGAATATCAGGAAGGAGAATCAAATAGATATGTTCATTGTCACTTGAGTAACTTGTCTAGAAATAGTGTGATTGAACGACTTTCTGTCTGTTATGGCTACAACAATAATTAAATCATAAATCACTTTGTTGCCACTAAGATGCACTACATAGTACAATATTGTCTCCAAACAGGTTTTTAATACAGCCATTCTAAACTATTCAACCGCAAGATCCTGTTGAACATATTCATCTTGACACATTTCTCAATTGATGTTGAATGCTGTTTTCCGAAAATTCAAATTTCTCATGAATTCATTTCAACATTTTTACCATTTTAAATGTATTTAGGTCTACAAAATGTATTTTATCTACAAAGAGCAAATACATGATATACAAACGAGAAAATAAATAAATTACCAGTTGGAATGCAATTATTGTTGTTTTCATGTAATTATTTTAGGTATCATAATTCTTATAAATAGGCACTTACTTTTTTCAGTGTGCATATGAATCAAAAATAATTTGCTGATCTAAGGAAATCAATTTTAAAAATAATAAAGGACCAATATGTGACATAAATTTTACAAAAAAATAAATTATTAATCAAAATGCATGAGATTTGTGTTTTATATTACCTCAATGGGTTAAAATAAATTGATTCCTCTGAGGTAGAGAAAGAAATTATATTTGTTTATGATTTCATTGCAAAGCAAGTCCTTTACCCCCTTGAACTTGTCATAGGTACAGATGCTTCTAATTTGAGATGGAACATATATCTCCAACTTTCCACACATCACTTCAGAATATTGTCATTTTCATGATTTATTGGACAGTGGTTGTCCACAACATATATCGGGGGAATAAGCCCCTTATGTTTATTCTTTTTTTGTGAATTTGCTCTTTTAAAATATATCCTGAAGTACATAAAAGCTTTATTTTAACCAAATTCAAAATTGAGTTGAAATTTTTCAAAAAATTTTCGATACATATTTAAAAATTTAAGGAATTTTTAAATATAAGTTTAAAAATTAAAAAATACATAGAAATCTAATGGGTATATCATTTGATAAAAACTAAAAAAATTTATGAAAGATCTTTATATAGCTACTGATTATCACTGTAATGTACTTTTATTTTACATAATAATTTTTAATATTTATACTCATTTCTAATTGTTTCAAAAAAATTATTCCGTTCATCAAAAATCAGATGGAGAGGAATTACTTGATTTTGCGATGAAATTGAAATGTATAAAATGCATAGTTTCTAATATACTAAAAATAATTCACAAAATTAAGAAAAAACATAAAATATTTTTTAAATAAAATTAGAAATGATGAATAATGAAATAAGCAATAAGCATTTTTTCCAACATCGCATTTCTAGAATTTCTTCAAATCCAAAAGAATGAATATTTTTCAATTTTGTATTTTATTTTTTTAAGATTAAGTTCTTTATCTCACAAGATTATACATTTTATTGGGAGAAAATTTTTTTCAAATATTAATAATCTAATTTATTTAGTGTGAATATTATTTTTATTAAAATTATATTCTGTACCAGAATAATTAATTAAAATCTTTGATTGAATTTAAAAGAGAATGCTAACAAATTGACAATTTTATTTTTTAAGTAATATGTTTAAACTTATTTTTTCTTAAATAAGTTACTTTATGAAATTAGTGAAATTTTCATACATTTTACTTTGACTTGAAAAAAAATTAATGAGAGCTTAAAATCATTATAAAATAAATTGTATATGTCATTAGTACATTTAAAATTTTATAAGGCATAGAGAAATTGACTTTATTGCATGGTTTAATATAATGAATAATTTGCCAACAAACAGAAAATTAGAAATTTAACTGAAACCACTAATGCGATATTGTAGCATTCACGTTATAATTTAAGAAATCTGTTTTTGTGTATTAAAGAAATTATGTGATGTTGAGTTTTTTTTTTTTTTTTTTTTTTTTTTTTTACCTGTTCCAAAAGAATTATTTGCATGTTTATTTTGAGGACTCCTTAATATGAAATCACCAACTTGCGGCTTTTTAATAATTAATAATAAAAATATCTTCTTAAATATTATAAAAGTATTAATTTCCAAATCATAAAAAGTTTAACAACAGGGCAATGAAAAAAACTTAAACGAATTAAATTTTAGAAAATATAATTCTTAGCCATAACTGCTATCCATTGATAAAAAAAATAGTAAATTTAAAAACAGATATAATAAATATCCCAAATCATGTGTTTGGAAATCATGAAACATACAAAAAGTATTTTTGTAAAGAAAATGACAAAAAATGACCTTCAGCTCCTTAAAAGCAATAATATTTTATACAAAATAGTAGAAATATTACAGTCTTTAGCCCTGCATGCCAAAAGTCTATTATTTAACACTAATACTAATATTGTAGAACAATTTAATTCAATTGTTGCAAAATTAACAGGTAGGAAGAGAGTCAACTATTGTCAAAAGAATTCCTACCAAACAAGATGCTATACTTCAGTTCTTTCCCATTATACTAAAAAAAATATGTTGAAATGCACAAAACACTTTACAAAAATAGCTCAGGGAAATACTGCAAGCAGTTTGAAAATAAAAGATTAAATAAATTAAATAAAGCAAAAAGTCAAAGCCTAGGATTTTTGCAAAGATTTTTCAAGGTCCTTACAAAAATTATGGCCCAGCTGCTGAAAAGCCAAACTTATCATGTAATGAATCTGAGGGAAAAAATTGAAACTATTGACTAGTTTAGCCCTTACTTTGAAAAAAAGAGAAGATTTAGAAAGAGCTACTATATACTTTAAAATGAAAATGCTGTTTGGAGAATTGAGAGAAGAATTTGATTAACAGCGTAGAATTTTGGTGCTGTATGTCGGAACTACAGGATGCCAAAATTTAGTAAAAACAATACTCTAACGTAAAAAATGAAGCAATTTTGTATGGGATTATTCATGAAAAAATGGCCATTCTCGAACAAGAAAAAGAAATAGGCCTTAAAATAGAGCCATGTGGGATATTCATCGATAAAAATTTGCCTCATTTAGCTGCCACGCCAGATGGAATAATTGGCAAAGAGGGTATTGTTGAAATCAAATGCCCATATACATGTCACGATACCCATCCCAATGAATTTATAAAGAAATCTGCATTCAATTTGTGGCAAAAAGGCAGAAAAAAAATTAATAAAGAGTATAAAAATCATAAATTTTATTATCAAATCAATTACATATTAGTGAACCAAATTTTTGTTGGTTTGCCATTTGGTCCCCAAAAGGAATTAAAACTGATCAATTTTTTAGAGATGATATATTTTGGGAGACACAAATGAAAACTAAATTAAATGATTTTTATTTTGACTGTCTTCTGCCAGAACTAATCGATCCAGGTTATCCTAGATCAATGGACATAAGAAATCTAAGTTATATAACTGAGGAGCAAACAAAAAAAGCTAAAGTGAAAAATTGTTAAAATCCAAAAAATTTAAAGTTTAATTATATATATGTATGTGTGTGTTTGTATACAGTTTTTGTGTTATATATATATATGTATATATGTATATAGTTTATGTTTTATCATCACGAAATGTGAATTGTTTAAGCAACATCTGCATCTACTCAACACCTGCAATTTGTCTTCTTGTTTTTTTACTGTCAATAATAAAAACCAAACTCTAAAATGTAAATAAAATAATCTTCTCTTTAGAATCACTGGCAGCTAATGGTCCCTAAGATAGCAACGGGTAATTCTTTAGCATTTGTACTGACCCATTTTCCCTCATCCCTATTCTAAGAACCCTCAGGGTAATTTGATGTAAACATCAGTTAGGAGCAAATTTAAAACTCTCTTTTTGGCTGTTTTTATAGTGTTAGTACTTTAATTTTTCACAATATAATGTGCCAAATCTGGCACACTCGATGTAATTTTGATGGATTGATTGACAAGCAATTTAAACCAATAATATTGTTTTGGTTACTCCCCTCGACAAGCTTTGAGAACTAACACCAGATGGGGTGACAAGACAACAGAAGTTCTCACGTAGGTCTGGAAGAGCCTTAAGAACTGTTAGATGAATAATACAACAATATCACTTCCAGAAAACTAATTTATATAAATATAACAAATATATGCATAAATGCATACCCATATATACATACATGTATGCATACCATTTTTTCAATTATGACTATTTAAATAATTGTTAATGAATTGTGAGGTCATGAGTTATCTTCATAATGCTTTGCAAGCAACATCTTATGAAAATACTGAAAATTTTACAATTATTTTATTTAATTTAAGATTCAAGTTTTCTTTATTTCTTAAAAGATGAGCAAATGCAGAATGCTTATCAAATTAAAACCTAAATACATTTTAATTTTTTTTTAAATAAATTTATTTTGCTAGTCTGGTTTAAACTTTTTTTTTTTTTTTTTGTCAATATACTGCAAGTAAATTAAATGAAAATTATATTATATATAATTTGAAAATTCTAGAATCAGAGAACTTTTCTTGAATTGAGTCATAAAATCAAATTGACAGATTTGTAGAACAGAAAAACTATGTCACAGAATTATGTCCTTAAAATAAATTTAGTCATATCTTTCAATAATATTTATGAAACTTATATGATTTATGAAACTTATATGATTAAACCTGTAGCTTTAATAAGTTGTAAAATAATTTTAACTTAATTACATAAAATTACAACTGAATAAATGAGGGCGAAAAAACCAAATAAATGCCTTTAAGAAATTATTTCAATTTTTTGATATTTCGTATTGATTTTTTTAACAAATATTTTTGAAGTTGAAATAATTAATCAATGCCGCAGTTTTTATTCATTCTGAAATAACACAAACACTTGAATAATGAAAATAAAATTAGATTAAAAGGAAAACATAAATTGTAAAAAGAGTAAATATAAGTTAATAATCAATTGACATTCAACCTCGCTATCAACAGAACATTTGTATATTTCTAAAGTTCAAGTAAATTCAATGCTTTAGGACTAGATTTAATTGTTTTATATTATTTTTTTTAAACTGATAACAAATATTTTGAAATTAGGAAATTCTGGATAACACAATTTTAAAAAGATTTGCTAAGTTAAATTCTACAGTTAAGAAAGCTACAGAAATTTTTCAGGCAAATGAGATTTAAATTTAATACAATGTTTTAGAGAATATAATAGTATGATGGATTGCAATATCTAATACCAAATTAAATTTTTCAAACCTTGTGTGCTAACATCTTCTCCTTCTGGCATGCTACCATGGCTAGGATTCAATCGATAATGACGAGACAAACCACCTCTTCCAATATATGCTTTACTGCAAGAGGAACACGAGTAATTACGTTGTTTAGCTGTGGTAACACCTAAAGCAAATAAAAAAGTAATGATTGATGCATTGAGCCAAACAGCATAATTAGATGCTTCAAAATATTACATATAAAACACAATATTTTTTTAAAAAAATTTAATAATATACAATAATACACAAATAATATTTCAATTTAAATGCACATTATTATTCATAATGTGAAAGTTTAGAATATTAAAATGTTAAAAATGTAAAAATTTATAATAAACTTCAAAAATGGGGACAATTTCACCACTAATAGAAAATAGTAACTGGAGTTAATTAACCAAGAACTTTACTTAAAGAAAGAAATTTCATGAACATGAATATTTATACATTTTTAATAATTCAGTATAATTTATTAATATCAACTTTTAAAGAAATGGGTTACTTTTTAAAATCCAGTTTCTGAATTTAATGGTTGACCTTGCTGTCTTCTTTATTATATTAATATAATATTATTCAAATTTTATTACATAATGTTACAAATTATAAATAATTATTGTATTTGTCTTAAAATATCTCAGGCAGATCGGAAATACTAACATTTTGGGCAAAAATAGTGGTATTTAGAAGTGTTATATGCTAAAAGCAGGTTTTCTGATGATTTGGTGACTTGGCGATATTTTGGCGAGTTGGCGATATTTTTGGCGACTTGGTGAAAAATAGATATTTCTGAAAACATCCATCACCTAACCTCTAGGACCAATATTTAGCAAGACAGCCTAATTGAAGCTTCCAGAACCTTGGCGAAATTAGTAGATTTCCCCGCCAAGTCAGGTATAAATACCGCAGCCCAACATAGTTAATTTTGTGAACACAGTCAGTGAGTGAAGACGATTAGTCGTGACTGCTAGTCTAGAAAAGCTGTTCTCTGGCTGAGGTATTTGAGACCTGTGATTGGAAGCTGTTAGTTATTGTATCCGACGAACTGTTGCTGCATAATTGTGATTGTTAACAGCTGGTATATCTAGTGGAATTTTTTACGAATAAAAGTCTTGTGTTCATTGAGTGGTTGCTTTATTCAACTCTCAATCCACACGAACCCCAAAGCTCGGTACAATACATTATGTATAATAAATGAGAACTTCAAAACTGTCAATGCCAAAGATAAAATAAATTTATTTTAAAATCAACTGATTAAATTTAAATTTTACAATTTATGCTATAAGATTTTATGTGACATATGATTCCTACATATGATTTTAAAATGGTATGTGATTCCTGACCAATTCTTTAATAATTGACAAATATATGTTTCTACAAAGAATTGAAAAAAAATTAATTTGTGCATCATATAATCTAGTCATATTTCTTCAATAAGTAATTGTAGAAGAAAACAATTAAATACTTTTTTAACTTACAGAAAAAAAAAATTTAAATTATTGTTTAGATACCTTTTAATTCCAGTTTTGGTATTAATAAAGGCATAAATTGGAATTAAATAAGAAATTACAGAAAAGTTATTAAGTAAAGTATCTAGAATTTCATTTTGTTTATTTTTAAATGAATAGAATTTTATAGATTTTTGATAGTCAGATATTGCACACATGCTTCATCTTACATATATACATAAATACACTTTAATATTGCACAACAAATTTCAATTGTTGATATTTTAAACTAAACTTTAATTATGTATATTTGACAGGACAATTCACTTCTGAAAATATCTCTTGTATTAGTAAAGTCTGTGCCCCCCTTAAATTAAAGCAATAAGACAAGACTTACCTTGTGGGCTTTACACTGCAATATTTGATGTGACTATTATAAACCTACTTTATTACTGAGCAACTGGTAATGGTACAACATATAATGTTAACAATATGTTTATAAGCAGCTTTTTTCAGTACTGTTTAAAGCTGTCCTTAATGCCAACAAATATTTTGCTAAAAAAATTTAAGGATGTAGCTGTGATGTACTTAAATTAAAGGTATAGTTGTGACACGTTTAAACAAGTTATTGTATAAAGAGTTAAAAAAAAAAAAAAGCATAAAATATACAAATTAAATTTTATGCTTTCTTAAGCCCTTATCTAATTTTTTTTCTTTTTTGTATATAATTATCTAGTTTGTACATTTTTTGTAAATTGGATATTTAATCACACCTACTTTTCCTTCACAATATAAAAGCTTTCTTCTGTGGAATTTTTCAGTCCATAATATCAATTTATTTCCACATCATAACAAAAACTTTTTTTTAACAATATTTCATTCTTTTACACAAAGCTTCATGCAAAGTTTTAGAAACTATCAATAAAATATGCATGTATATGAAGCCATTCTAACCGTAAAAATAGGAATTAAAGAGAAATTTGATTAAACAGAAATTTCTAATTTTTGATATCTTTACTTACATTATCATCATTACATTAAAATAATAGTATTTTGTTGCAGCTTAATATTTATAAAAAATATAACTTCTACTTTATACATAAGTTGAGAAGTGATTAAATATGCTTCTTTCTTTTTATCAGCAATCAATATAAAATGTCCTTTTTTATTAAATTTTAAGAATGACATATTTGTATATAATTTAAGAATTAAATAAATTTTCAAAATTAGGTAATAATCAAGAGATATATCAGAATATAAAATAATGTGTTAATATTTTATTTCTGTCCAACAGAAATTTTCATTTCCAGAAATTAATATATATTCATTAAAGCTTCTCAAGATATTCCACAAGGTGTATAAAAAGCAAATCTCATTTATAATAAGCTTGAAAGTAAGACAATTTGATAACTCTTATTATAAAAAAACATTTTTAAATTAAATATAATTTTTTTAAGCATTTATAGTTTAAATGCTCTTCAATTTTCCAAAAACTGAAATTTATCTCTGAAATAAAAAGTATCTACTTACAAAGAAAAAATATGAAATGAAAATTTCAAATTGCCAAGCATTTCATAATTACTTAAAGAAAAGTTTTAAACAAGCTATGAGAAGAATTAATAATACTAAGCATATTAAATTGCTATGTATTTCTTAAGTGAAAGCCTTGGGCTAGATGAAATATTTTAATATAGTAACTCTATTTAATTAAGTTTGCACAACAGCTAAACTGAAGTATCAAAACATTTTACTTATTACTGAAAAATGTTTCTGCCATAAAAATTGCCTAAATACTTAAAGCAATATAAATAATTAAAG
Organism: Latrodectus elegans; assembly: GCA_030067965.1. NCBI lineage: Eukaryota > Metazoa > Arthropoda > Arachnida > Araneae > Theridiidae > Latrodectus > Latrodectus elegans. The sequence goes on along the minus strand of CM057818.1, from coordinate 32,125,407 downwards.
ATGTCAATAGAGAATGTTCAATAAAAGAGTCTCAAATATAAACATCAATTTCAAACTGGTTTTTAACACAAAATTTTGCATTACTGTGAAATATAATATGCATAACAACTTTGATAACTTCAATAAATTTCAAGAAAAAAGTTTGTGATCAGATTGGCAAAAATTGTTTCATTGAATCTACTTTAAGTCCAATATCACTATTTTACTCTAAAGTAAATAGCATTTGTCTCAAACTAGCATCGAAATTTTAAAAAAAATTAATTTTATGTATTGAAAAGAGAACATTATTAGGATAATAAATTTGTTTGGTTTTCTAATTTTCTACAGTTCTCACAAGCAGAAATTACAATTGATATCTGCACTACATTTTTCAGTTTGGCAAAAATTAAATTTGACTATTGTATGATATTTGTCATTGATAGTTTATATTCATGTTTACATAAAAACTTTTCAATAAATGTAATGTCAGAGTGACAGAGACAGAGAAATCAGAATTTTAAAATCACTGCTGTACAGTTTATTCATTTAATGAACTAATTCTAAATTTTTAACAATATTTCCCGGGAAGTCTTTGAGATGTTTCAGTCAAATTTCAAGTAAATAAATAATTTTTTCACATTTTAGTTTTTTATCCCTATAAAACCATTTCCTTTTAATGTATCAAATAGAAACTATTGTTTTAATTTAGTTTTACGTTGAAAAAGCTTATTATCATTAAATCAGGAAAATGTGATAATTTCAGAATAAAACTGAAAACTAAGGAAAAATAATCATTTCTTTTATATAATATATTTCATATATAATTTAATATAATTAAAGAACTTCATAGGAAATACTATATCTCACATTATAAAATTAGATACATTAAAACAAATGACAAAATAGGAATAGTTATGATTATTGCTATTGATTTTAGGTCATTTTAATTTTTAAAAATGAAAATCTTTGACATTACATTACAAACTAATCTTTAAAAATTAAAATAGCATTTAAAGCAATATCATTGTTTTCAATCACTCTTAATTTTTCCTGTCTCAATATATAATCAGAGTTCCACATATTTACAATTCCATTCATAAAAGCTTTGTTGATTATTTCTATCATTGAGATAATTTAAAATCTTGAAAATAAATCAATGCAGAAAAATTTATTTTCAATTAAAATGTTAGCAGAAATAATGTATAAAACAGTTTAAATGTTTTTAATGTAATAAACAATTCTTAAAATAATCATTTTAATATATATATATATATATATATATATATATATATATATATATATATATATATATATATATATATATATATATATATATATATAAGGTAAACAAGAAAGTTCTCGCCATTTTCGCATTGCCATTGAACAAAGCGAGAAGAAGTATGCAAATCACTGTATGATATGCTTGAGACACCAGTCAGTTGAGAGTAGGAAAATCAGTTGTTATAAAAGCAGGTCTACCATATATTCATCTAGCTTAATTCGTACAATAGCAAAGAGAAATATATGTGTCCAAGGAGATCCTTCAGAGTTGTTAGCTTTATGACTTCAAAGAGGACTTACCAGCTACTGCATCAAGTGGTCAAATATGTCAAGAGTTTGGGAATAGTGCTGTAAATGAAAATACTACAAGATATTGTTTTCACAAATTCAGGTCAAGAGATTTGTCTCTCAGTGATATAGCTAATGTCTGGAGGACTAGTTGTCAAAAGGTTCACTATGAGCTGCTACCAATGAGCCAAATGGTCACAGTGGATCTGTACTTGCAGCAACTGGAACATATGCTACAGGATTTCAACAGAAGCCAGAACTGATTAATTGCAAGGGTGTACTGTTCTTGGCTGGTAATGTAAGGTTGCATGTCATGTGGATGACCAGAAATACCATACTGTGACTTGATTGGAAGACTTTGTTCTCATCCTTACTCTCTGACACTCCTTATATCACCAAAACTTGCACCATCAGATTACCACATTTTGAATTCCCAGGACAATCATCTTCATTGTAAAAAATCACCAATGAACCAGAAATGTGCCAAGCTCTTATATGCTTCTTTGCATCTAAAAACCCTGAGTTTTACCACTAGGAAATAGTACAACTGGAAACACATTAACAGATGTTGGTAATAGATGTTGGATGCCAATGGTGATTACTTCAAGGACTAACAACTGGATACACTTTTTGTAGGTCATGTTCTTTTGTATCATTAAAAATAGCAAGAGCTTTGTTATCTTATATATATATATATATATACATCTGTGTGTGTGCGTGCATGTGCATGTGTGTGTGTGCGTGCATGTGCATGTGTGTGTGTGCGTGCGTGTGCATGTGTGTGTGTGTTATCTCTTCAAATAAACAGTATTTTCAATAAAATATAATAAGACGACAGTTAAGATTTTTAAAAAATGTAATAATTTCAATTTACAAATGAATACAAATAATTCCTATTTTAATAAAAGTAACTTACATAATTATAAAAAATCCTTTCTCTCTCATTTCTCCAAAGATAATTATAAAATAAGAAATATTAATAAATAATGAAAGCTAAAAGCGGATGAAATCGATTCTCTGAATCTAAAGATACAAATAACAATGAGGTTCATCACATACATTACTATTTCAGAAACACTTTCATGCAATAAAACTGTTTCAATAAGACCCCATACAAAGCAAATGCTGTAAGAATAAGGAAACAGTATGCCATGCCATTCATGAGAGTGATATCCTTATCTTCACTGGACTGAATGTGATTACTTTAGGTACTCTCAAAATTAAACAGTTACACAGAATAGGTGACCTTATCAAATGGAAGTAAAAACTATTAAGTTTGCAGTATTTGGCACAAAACAAAAGTATTTAAAATCTAGTAAATCCAACACAGAAAAGAAAATAATCGATTAAAAATTTTATATGTAGTAATAGATGTAGAACTTACATTTTTTTTTTTTTTCTTTTTTTTTTTTTTTTTTTTTTTTTTTTTTTTTTTGCATCATTTTGCAGTGTTAACAATCAAATCGTAGGGAGAAAAAATAAAAACATGTAAAACAGTAATCAGAGCCAAGAATTGGAGCTATACAGTTTTTTGAAGCATAGCAAAAACATCAGGAATAAAGTCAAAATAATTGAAATTATGCATATATTTTCAAATTCTGACAACAAAATTATCTGTTCCAATTCAATAGGAAGTTTTAATATTTATGAAAATTACATAAATGCCACTGCTTATTACAATTACTTCTAATAATTAGGAATCCAATTTAGAAATATTTTACAGTAAAATTGATTCATTTAAAAGAGGAAAAACATCAGGATAGTAACAAAATAACAAAGGATTTGAAAATTAAAATTTAAAATATTTAGTTATAAAATATATTATTTCAAATTCACTCAAACAATTTACATATTAATAAATATTTATTTATAAAATTTATAAGAAATAATTACAAAATGGTATATAATATAAGTTTTAAACAAAAATTATATTTTGTATACATAAATTTTGATAATTCAATTCCAACGTATTCAATCCAATATCAATCCCAAAATAATTCAATCCAATATCAATAATAACCAACTAAAAGATTTTTTTTTATTCTTCTAGAAAATACAATACGGACATGAACGTATATAAATATATGTATGTGAATAACTATAGCATTTTATTTTATATTATTTATTTCAAAAACATTAATATATTGAACTATATATCACAGGGCAAAATATGTCAAATAAGCTTACAAAATTTCTGCCTCATATTTGTTGGAAAATCATTATAATTTTAAACTGAATTTAAGCTAAGCATGTACATAATTTAAGAATCAAGTCAATACTTTAACATCTTGACCTTCAGTTCAACAGTTTGTAGCTTTGATTTCTGAATCAGTCATGTATCTTTGAACTACTACTTTAAACTTTAATTCATAATCAAATTAGCACTAAGTGCAAACAATTACTGTGTAATGATAAATCAAACCATTTACAAAATTTGAAAATTCCTCTTTTCTCTAATAACTTAGATTTTTAACAATTATGTAGGTTTTATTTTATTTTTGCAGTGTATCTGTAATAAGGAATTGCACAACATTCTTGCTTTCTCCAATTTTTCTTAATCATTGTTTATATTTTACTCTTATATGAAACTTTCATGAAGTTAATTTGATTAAAAACTTTTTTCAAATATGAAGCTCTCATTCAATTCTAATCATCATTCACATAAAATGTTTCATTAAAGTTATTTCCACACATAGATGTAGAAACATTTTGAGATACACTAGCATGCATAACATTATTAGGAGAGATAAATGTTTCATAGAAAAAACTTAGAAAATTTTGATTGGAAATAATTTATAAAATATCTTGAGACTTTTTATGAAAATCTGAACTGTAAATTGAATTCTACAATGATCATCCGAAAGTTTAATATATATATATTCCAAATGAATTCAGTTCATTGCTTAAAATAAAAATTTTATCAGTTTATATCTTCACTTTATTTATTATTCATATACTATTTCACTGTCTATTATTCCACACTTCATATTAATATGTACAGTTGAAGATAATGAGTCTGTATGTAGAGCAATCATTTTGAATTAGCTTTCAATAAATTAATTACTTTCTTCCATTACTTGCTTCAACTATCATTAATTGCTTTTCTTCTTGGATGAAAATTATTTTCATTACTGCAATGCTGAATATAATGGTCTTCATCCATAAGCCTGCCTTTACACCCATGAATAGTAGGTGAAATAGTATTGGCAAATTCTTATTATGGCAAATAAATCATATATTCTAATAATTCAAAGATTCCAGTCTTTTTTCATATAAAAAGCATATATTCAATAATATTTTTATATTTTCTCATTAGAGTAACATTTCTATTTATTTAATTTTAATATGAAAAACTCAACACTCAGAAATATTAAGATATATGTAGCAAAACATGTGTTCACTATAATTGCTTGAAAGGCATTCTTATTTCTTAACAAATGTTATAAGCAGATAATATAATATTCATTCTTTCATTTCACATGAGACTTATGCTTTTTCTTAAGATATGCATAATAGTCTAAAATTTCCTATATGCTTTGTATATTCATTAATGTATTTTCCTATGAAAAAACAAAAGGATTTACAGACTCAGAAGTACTCTGTTTAGAATGTTATTTGCATATGAATTTTCCCAGAGACAAGCAATAAAACATGAATCACTCTAAATTAATATCTAAAATGAATAAAATGTAATTTTAAAAAAATCACATGCGATTTTTGCTGTAATTCAGCAATTAGAAATATTAACAATTCTACTTAATTAATTATATAATTGTTTGTTTTAAAATCAGTGTTTAAAAATATTTAATATTGTACTGAGTGATTCAAAAAAAAAAATGTTGCCAAAATGAAAAGTCAAAGCAATTATATAAAACATGAATCAAAAATATGATAAAAACATTGTCCCAAATAACGTCCGAGACAGCTAAAGGGGTTTGCAAATTAAAAGAAGAAAAAGGCATAGAAATCATTTGTTAACATTCTGTTTACACTAAATTATTACAGGAGATGCTCAGTTATTATCAGATGCCTGGAGACAGGAATTACATCAAATCTACATGGAATTGCACATTATCTCAAACATACTTGGTGCATCTCAAACAAACCTACTGCTAAAACAATTCTTCCAAATAAGTCCTCTAACAAAGAAATAAGTATTTCATAAATAAATCCTTTTATAAAGCCCCATAATAAAATTTTATTAGAGGCAAAGTGAATGATCGAGGTGGCCAAGCAACTAATTAAGAGCCAGGCAAGAGGTTCACCTAGATCAACCCAGCAGTCAGGATAGGTGACCTGCAGATGTGTTTTAACTTCTCTGCAGAAATGTACAGCAGCTCCATAGAGCTGAAATGAAATATTACAAAGAGTAAACACAAGAACAGCATTTAATATTTCTTTCAGAATTTCTTGTAAAAATTTAAGAAATGTGGAACCATTGAGTCATGAAGGCAGAATGTACAACACAAGTAAACTGTTTCCTACAATGACACACAGTCCAGATTTTAAAAGTAACTTTCCCTTTTGAGGCATGTGTACATGTGAATGTGGGTTTCCATCTGCCCAGAGATGGAGGTTATGAATATTCATTATACACCCTCTAATGAGAAATAGCTTCATTAGCGAAGAGAACACTTCATACATAATTTCTATTTACAGCACTTTCTTATAAAAATCACCAAGCATCAATACACTTATTGTAATCTCCTGGTTCTAATACCTGGACATGTTGCAGATGAAAGATTTGGTTTGTTTGTTTGTTTGTTTGTCGCTCAACGATCATTTTTTGCACACGAGGGCTAATTAGACCAGGACTTAATTTTTAAAGTGGATTCCGAACCACTACAAACATTCATGCCCAAGGTGGGATTCGAATCCATGAACTGTGGAACCGAAGGCAAGAGCCCTAACCCTTCGGCTACCAGCTCGGCTTGCAGATGAAAGGGGTGAAGTCCATTGTTGTGCAATATATGCCAGATATTGAAGTCAAGAATATGGATACACCAAGAAGCAAGTCATAAAAAAATGTGCTAATTCAATACATTTGTTGCAATCTCCAGGTTATAATGCCTGGGCACATTGCATATCAAAAAAATGTGGTCTATTGTTATGCAGAACACACCAGACGCCGGAATGAGAAATATAGTTCTGTAGAAAAACAACATGTGTGAAGTTATGGAATGGTTGTATTCCTCACCTTGGAGGATTTTTTTTGCAATAGTTATTAAAATTGTTCATTGACAGTATACATCTCCCTGTGCCAATGAGCTAGTTTAACACAAACATCAATGCAAAATGTTAAACAGTAACCTATAGGACACCCAATTGCTAGGCTACTGCTGACTATACACTTGCACAGATTCCCATCCACTGCAGTAAGCAGCATCATAATTCAAATGAATTTCAGTCATTTCACATTGACTATAACTATCCATGCTAGTACTGATAGAGCCCAACTCAGGGCTCTGTGCAGGGAAACATGCTGGTGCAACAACAACTAGCCATCTTATAAGGACCAGGTTGGCCTGGTTGGTTAAGGCGTCATGCTCATTATCATAAGGCAGTGAGTTCAAATCCCAGCCAACCAAAGATCTGTCATGTTCGCTAAAGGCAGCAGGGGGACATTAAAACTGGGCATGGCTGTAGCGTCCTCCAAGTGAAATAATAACTCTGGGGTTGGCAAGCCATGTATTCTTCTGTTTGGTCCTTGCTTCAAAATCAGGAAAACTCCACCCAGCTGCTTCTAGCTCTAATTGATATAGCCCAACTCAGTGCTAGGTACAGTGAAACACATTGGTACAATATCAACAACTCTAGCCATGTTACTCCCAAAGCATCTATAACTCTAATAATGTCTCAAATCACTCAGCTGTTCTTGTTAGAAAACATGGTGTCAAAAACACCTTCCATTGCCACTAAAACCATGAAGGGCATTTGTGACACCATGTTTCTATGTTATTTTTTATTTATGTTCTATACCTGATTTCCCTTTTCAATTTGGCAGTGTTTTTTAATCACCCTGATTATATACATATGAGAAACCCTATAAGTGAAAAGAAAAAAAAAACACTTACCTGATTAAAAATTTTCATCCTTTATACTATGCAGCATTTAATTCCAAATTTTATTAAATTAAATCTTCTTATTTCCTGCCACATAGTAGAAAGAATAAAGTCATTTTTACTTGCAACCTACCTGCAGTTTAAGCTTGGTGCAGAGTAGCCTGAAACTTTCACTTCAACGTTGCATGGAGAACACAAAAATTGCAAAAAAAATAGCATATGAATCCGCAACTAAAATGGGCCATAGAGGTGCTATAAAAATGCAAACATATGCAAAATGAGAATCACGTGAGCCTAATAACTTGATTATTTACTCTTAATAACTTTGTTATTTATATTTAATGCCTTCCATGTGCTTAAAAATGCAGATCAAATATTTAAAATATATTCATTCCTCTAAAAACTGATTGGAATCAAACTTACAAATTAATTCAGCAGCATCTGACTACTTATCCATATTTTTACATCAGTACATGTTCTTAATTATTAATATTTAAGAAAATATATTTATATTTAAAATCCATCATAAATACTTGTTACTTGTGAATTATTTTTGAAGATTAAAAATATCACCAAACTTAAATTACTGATAATTTCTTGCCAATATGTTTAATATTGTTCTATAAATTTCATAATTTTTCTGGTTAATTAAAAAGAAAATTACAGCATAATTTTTTAAATAAGATTCGCAGTTATTTAATAAAATATTTTTATACAACTTATATATATTTACAATTATTTATTTTTATCCATTTATAATATATTTCTTAAATATAATTTCAGAACTGTACTGAAATATTTATCATAACAAAAAGAAGTCAGCAAATTAGTTTCTTCTTTCTTCTATAGATTCATTTTTATTTTAAGAATTGAATACGAAAGTTCAAATAACATTCCATTTGCCTCTGAGGATATCACTGTATAAATTTATCACTTGAACATCAAATGTTAAAAATCTGGCATTAAAAGAATATTTCTTTTTTCAAGTGCTTCACCAATGCTTCATCTTGATCATTATCAAGGGAAACATTCTTCAACTGAATACTAACAATTTCTCTCTAAAATTTTCATAAATATCAAATTTAAATTGATTACTGATTTTAAATATAATAAAGGAAAACTAGTGATTATGTAAATAAGGTGAAAAGTATTTGAACTTTTTCAAAGAAACATAACACGAAGAGATACAGTTCAGAAGTTCCTCCTATAAAATCTTCAGAAACTTATGATTTCTGCAATAAATATTGATGAGGACTGTGATAAATATGTTAATGAAAGTAGATTTTAATTGCCAATGTATTTAACACATTAAAAAAATAGTCAACTTTTATACAAAAAAACCTAGTCAACTCAGGAAATAGAAAAATACTCATTAAATTTAAGTGGTACAAAAATGTATTAAATAATAATATCTGCTCCTCAAAAAAATCTTCATTATCTCCATACAATCTTTTCATAAATACTTATGATTTAAATATCTTAGTTATCAGCTATTTGTACATTTTTAAACACAAAAATTAGACAGTGTATCACCTATCATTATAAATACCAACATACAAAGTGAAAGTCAAATTCACAAACTGCTGTACTGAAGATCATAGCACTAGCACATATCAAATATAAAAATAGTAAATAAACATGAATTGATTCATAATATACAAACAAGAAAAAAATTGCATATAGTTGAGTATATTTATATATTCTATGCAAACCTTAAGTAGCTATTTTTGGAAAAATATACATGTATGAAAGTAAGATGAACATTTTTCATGATCAAATAATATTTAAGTAAATAAAAATTATAGAAGAGTAGCATGATTATTTCAAGATATTCACATGTATAAAATTTGAAAAGAAAAAAAACTGTAACTTAGTAATATATATGGCTGAAAATAGCAAATTGTTACATGTACTTATTGCAATGGAAATATCTGGGGGCAGAGACTGAATTATGAATAAAATAAACTAAGAATACATTTACTTAATGGCAAAATGCGTCCAAAAAATAAACAGGCAAAACAAAATGCGATTATACGCAGTAAATATTAAATTATCTTATAATAAAGATAGCATTATACAAGCAATTAAGAGGTATTTCAGTAATACAAATAATATTTGTAATTCTATCATTAATGTAGAACTACTTTTGAATAATTTTTTTAGTCCTGAAATTATTTTTGTTATTTATGATGCTCAGTGTGTATGAAGGAATGAAAAAAATACCAACTGCATTTATTTAGCTTCAATTTACCCCTTTTTATGTGAAAATAGCTATCCTACAAAATATATTAAACAAAAAATTGTTTCTTAATATAATTTGTAAATTCAAAAGTACTAAAAATCTATAGAGAAATTAAAATTTTACTAATGGATGATAAAAATGAAATTTTATTACTAAAAACAAAGTTAATAAAAAACAATGGTTATTAAATTCATTAAAAACAAAAGTAATTTTATTTACCTTAATGTCATCTTAAAAAATCAATATGACATTATGTTTGTTTTAACATAAACACATACAAATGATTTGCAAAAGAAATTACATTAAATGTAATTTGTATAAATCCTCTAAAAATGGTACATAAGCGCTAATCTAACTTACATTCATGCATACTTACACTAGAAATTATATCTTCTAAAAGGAGAGTTAAAAGATTAAATAAAAATAATTGGAAAAGAAGATAATTTTTATTCAATAGTTTAAACTTTAGAATTAGGTATGTAGAATATTAAAATCAATAACTAATTTTTGTGCAATTTATCAAGTGACATGTGTATGGGCAGCAATTGTTAAAATCATTTTAACTCAAACATTGTAAACTTAATTATTATTTCGAATCATTATGTTTCCAATAATTTTAGTCTATTTTTACTATTTAAAAATCATAGGAATTGTGAAAGTAAATTAAAATTAGTGATCATTAGTACAAAAGTAATGAAATATAAAATGGAAGCTTGCATGGGAAAAATGTCTGAAATCTACAGATTTTACAGCAAAGAAATATTGTTAGTAAAATACCTTTCCCCAACTTGACTACTCTATCTCTGCTCTTGTGTGTCTTAAAATATTTTTAATACTGAAAGCTTACATTTCTATCAAAAGCTGACACATTAATCTATAAATTACTCACCAGGAGGAAGACTGTTCATTTTATTTCGTTTCCCATTCTCTTCATCACTAACATGGTAATCTGAATAGCCTCCATCACTATCGTCATTAGCTTCATCATTAAAATCCAAATGATGTATACGCTTATAATCTTTTACCATGTAAGATGGGGGCTTAGAAATACGACCAGATCTAGTTCTGGGCCTATGTTTCTTTTTTTCTTCTCGTTCTTCTTTTGAAAGCAAGCTATTTCCTTTATCATCTTCATCCAATTTCCTACCAAAAACTTTCTTAGGGCGACCACGACCTCTTCCGGCTATAGATGTTTGGGAGCTTGATCTGGATAATACTTCTTGCTTTGAATTCTTACTATGTAATTCTGATGGATGGACAACTCTACAAACAATACGAGTTCTAGTGTTTGGTTCAAACAGGATTGAAGATTTGCCACCATTGGCAAGTTTTTTAGCTTGCTGCTGTTTTAAAACATGGGATATCTGTTGCAATTGTGCTTGAGTAAGCAGCTGAGTTGAATGATATGAATTCCCATTATGAATGATTTGAATTGGATTCTCTACAGATCCCAGAGGAGCATTAGTTTGTTTGATGGGCAATTTCACAACTGGTGAACTTGCAGAAGTTGATGCAGATGAAGATGAATTAATGGGAGTTGTTAGGAGTGGTAGGTTTGGTTTCAATACATATTGAAAATTCTGATTTACTATGTTTTGTGATTCTGTAAGTAAGCTATTATGAAATTCAGAACTTTCAGAATGAATCGCAGAACTATTGGTGATAAGGTTTCCTTCCGTTAAAATATTATCTTCCACTATATTTAACCTTTCAACATCAATGTTATTCAAATTAACTTTAATATCATCATTGGAAAAAGAGGATGATAACTCTAAATCCTGAGAATTATTTATATCAGGAACAGTAGAAAATTGTATATTGACTATGTCTATATTTTTATCACTTTCATCACATTCAGAAATGAGAATATTTTTTGAACCCACAGATTCATGAGATGAATTTAGATTAGAATTCCCACAGTGAATGTACGAATGATCTGTCAGATGTTGGGTATTTTCTTGTAAAACAGAATTATGGTCAGATCGATTGATTAAATTCTGCTCATAGCCTCCAGCTTCAACTAGAGCTCGCTGCAATATATCTGATGATGCATCTAATTCAATATTTTTATGAGGCAACTCTGACGACAGTTCAACTTCCGAAATATTATCATCTGAGAGACTAAGATCACTATTTACCATGAGGGTTTGTTGTTGTTCATTGTCCGCCATGATACAACTATTCATAAATACTTCTTAATGATCATACACATCACTTCTTTTAAATAAGAAAGGTTACTTTGATTCGAACGTTTTATTATTTGCACACCATACACATTAAGATTAAGCATTTTTAGCAGAATGTTGTTTCCATTCCCAATGTAAATAGTAAACATTAGTTTCGCATTTCCTCTTATGAAGTCAATGCCATCTTGCGCAAGACAATAGTGATTTTGAATATGGTCTCAATAAATAATATATTTGTCAATGGAATAATGAAAAACATTAAATAATACAAAAATGTAAAAATACATTTGGAACTCACATGATTTCACATATTTTACAATTCATTTTCTTTACACATATTTCTTAATTTGAACATCAACCGTTTATCTATATTTAATATAACAATAATAACAAAGCCGTCTCACCTGAAGGCATACCACATTTTTATTTAAAACAGCAGTAATCCTCAATATATATTTTTACAAAAAAAAAAATTATAGTACGTAATGATAAATTAAGATAATTTAAAAATACGGAATATTTTACTTTTAAAATTTGTGACACAATGGCAATAATGAATTTGCAATAAGAAAAAGTGATTTTTTTTACCCAATTACTAAGTTCTACACATATATCCATAAATTAAAGATTATTCTGGAACTGGCAACTAAAGGTGCAGAAAAAATTAAGCATGATTTATTCATCAAGCCCGTGTATTAAGTGAATGGAAAAGAACAAAAGAAGAGATACATATGATACCAGGTATACAAACCAAGATTGTCGGTTCTTTTACAATACAATAATTGAATTCCCGTTCAATAACTGAACAGTATGCTATTGGTGTGATGGTATTATGCAAGGAAATACAATCCGTACAACACCAAGTATGCTGAGAACCACATTATCAAGCTGCATGGGGCAAAGAACTCCTCTCAGAAGTTTCTCCACTAAAGTTCCGATGTAGGTGAAGGAAATGGTTGGGGTACTGTGATTCATCGTTGAAGCATGTCTTACACTTGCTGTATTGGATTGAAATCTGGTGAAAGTTTTGGTCATTCCATACGAAAATATCTTCTGATTGAAAACAATTGTTGGCTGTGTTCGAACGGCGAGAACGGGCGTTGTCATCTATAAGCACAAATTTGTCCCCCATAACACCGCTAAACAAACAGACCAAAATAACTTTATCCGACATATCCAAAATAATGACCCCAACTTTAACCAAAATAATGATTCCATAAATTTGGCCTATCACGGTTCCAATTTTAACATACGATCAGTTCGGGATCCCAGTATAATGCTTCCCCAAATAAGCATTCCTACATCACCCAAACGTTGGTGGTCAGTGATGTTGTTTTTGTGGTAATGAGTACGTTACGTTCTCCTTATGAACGTCTAATGGGAATGAGACTCCGTTGACTCGTTGGAAAACATAACATAAGTCCATTGTGACAATGTCCACTTTGAAGTGATTGCCAGGTGGCAGTTTTCAGTGGTCCCTGGATCTGGCGATCCTCTACCCTCATTAGATAGTTGGTTAGTGAGCTATAACTTGAATCTGATTGGCTTAAAATAAGTTTGAAATTTTAATGGACGGGACTATGATTATTTCATAAAATTTATTTCAGAATTTAAAAAATTATTGTTGATTAATTTATCATTTATATATTTAAATTAAATGAAACTAAAAGAATAATAAAGGAAATAGTTAAGGAATAAATTGAGAGAAATAAGAATATTTACATAAGAACAGGTAAAGGTATTTACAAGAATTTATACACGCTACAATATTTACAAGGTATAAATTGGTCTGTAATACAATATATTTTTCTTTATCTTTTTTTATATATTTACATATACATGTATATTTTTTAAAAAAATCTGTTTTTATATACATTTAGTATGCACACTTATCTATGCATTTTTCCTCATCATTTTTATTTTAAATAGTTTTTTTTTACATATAGAATGAGATGTAACAAAAACAAAAAAAAAATCCTTTTATCTTTTTAGTAGTCTCTTTTTTTCCATACAAAGAAGTAGTTATCAAAGATAATTTTTTTTTCTAATTACAGTTTATTTCATGGTGGTTGGAGAGGAAACTTTGGGCAATATCTGAGCAATGAGAGAGGATGCAATCTATAATGGGTACTTAGGTCATTATAGGACGGAAGGCTAATTATTGTTTCGTTATTAGTCTTATCAATATTTTTAATCACGTTATACATAATTTTCGCGAAGAATCCTCTCAGGGTAGGGATTTTTAATTCCTGTCTGATTTTTTGGTTTCAAATGAACCAGGGGGCCTTAACTGCCCATCTGAGGGCTTTATTTTTAAGAGTTTCCAGTTTTTTAATTTTACTATCGTGGGTGTAACCCCAGATAGGGCAGCCATAGGAAATAAGTGGTCGAAGATATGCTTTTTAAATGAGCACTTCATTTTCCATGGAAAGTTTTGAATTCCAGTTGAAAAGTGTGTATAATGCAGCTGTTTGCCGTTTAAATTTGTTAATAATTTGGATCAGATGCGGGTGCCATGTTAATTTTCTGTCGAACTTTACTCCCAAGTATTTACAGGTTTGTGACCATGGTATAATTTCGTTATTGATCTTAATTACACTGGGTGGAAGTAGTCTTTTTTTGTTAAAAATTATGGATACACTTTTATTTACATTAATAAGAATTTTCCATTTAACGAACAAAAGCTCAATCTGTTCTAAATGTTTGTTAAGCGATTCTGTGACATATGATGTTTTTCTACCTTGTGCTAGTATTAATGTGTCGTCTGCAAAAAAGTGCAGAGAAGTTAGTGTTGATGTTGGAATGTCGTTCACATAAATAAGAAAGAGTCTTGGTCCCAATTTGGACCCTTGTGGCACGCCAGCTAAGATTTGTCTATGTGTTGAGTATGTAGTACCAATGCGAACCTGGAACTTTCGTCCCAAAAGATATGAAATTAGTATTTTAATAAGTGGGTCGGGTAGACCAATATTAATGAGTTTGTGTACAAGTCCACCAATCCAAACTCGATCAAAAGCTTTGGCAATATCAAGAGAAATTGCCAACGTACTTTTTTTATGTTGAAATCCTTGGGTGCTGATTTCCCCTACTCTCATAAGTTGATGCGTTGTTGAATGTGATTTTGTGAACCCGTGTTGTTCAGGGATAAGTATACTATTGTTTTCTAAAAATTCATCTAGTTTATTTAGAATAATTGCTTCGGTTATTTTGCTTAGAGACGGCAGTAGACTAATAGGTCTATAGCTTGAGCGAAGGTAATTGTCTTGTTTTGGTTTTAATATTGGTACCATTACTGCAATTTTCCATTTTTGAGGAAAATACCTTTTTTTTAATATCTCGTTAATAAGCATCCTAACTTTGAATAATGTTTTGATCGGAATTTTCTTTAGCATATTGTTTGTTATTCCTTCAATTCCTGGGGATTTATTATCCTTTAATTTCTTGATTATTGCCATTACTTCCGAAGGGGTGGTGCTTTGTATGACTTGTGTGTGTGGTCTGGAGAGAAATCTGAGTATGTTGCTAGCAACCAGATCTTCAGTTCTGGTGTCGTGTAGGTCATTATTGGTGAATTGTGTTTCAAAAACGTCAGCAATTGCTTTTGTTTTTTGTTTGTCTGGGTATGCAATTGTATTGTGGCCTTGAATGGGCGGAAAATACTGAGGTTTCTTCTTGAACATACTGACAGCCTTCCAAATGGATCGGACGTGCGTATTTAATGATTCTAATTTTTCTCTCCATTTCTGTGAATTGTAGGAACTTATCTTGGCTCTAAATTCCTTATTCGCTTTATTATATTGATTTTTTATTCGGGGGTCTCTGCTAACTTGATATAGCTTCCTGAGTTTGTTTCTATTTGCTTTCAAAATTCTGAGGTAGTGGGGTAGGAGGTGAGTGGGACGGGAGGAGTGAGGTTTTTCTGATTCACGGTGCGCTGCAAGCAGTTCCGCCTCCGAGCGAATCGTCTCATTTTCAATTTCATCTCCTGTGTTTGTATGAATTATATTAAACGGATAATTATTTAAAATTTGGTTCTATTTGATCCAATCCGTGTTATGAAGAGTGGGAGTATTAATCAAAGGTCCACTTTGCATTAATGTCCACTTTGCATGTTTTCTACACCGGGCTAATCGCTGGTGACATTGAGTTGCCAACTAGCGGAAAACGTTTAATAGACCTACGAGCATATAGACCATACTGTTCCTAACGTCTGCACATAGTTTGCCTTGAATTAAACATACCTATGTCTGATGATAACTGATGTAACAGGTCCTGTGTTGTGCTCCGTCTATTTCTTTTGTGTTTACCGCTAAATATCGATTTTACATTCAGCATCATCATTCGGAAGTGACATGTACTGTAACGTCTACTGACATTTTTACCATTTTGAAATCGTTATCACAACCTAGTGATTTCATTTTGAGTGATTCCAAAATTTTCAGCTACTACCATCTGCATACACCCGCATTCCAAGCGGCCGATAATTCTACAGCGTGTCATTCACATTCGTCCTCTATCACACCCATGCGGTCATGACATTTAGCATCGTACAGATCGGTTGTGAATACGTTTTCTTTCTCCTCATAGGTTCTTATATCCCTCTCTTACGCTTTAGTCATTGTGGAGTAAAATTGGCATCAAGTACCTTCTTGTAGTTTTCATATAATACTTGATCATGTATATAATATTCTTATAAGTGGCACTTTTCTATTTATGTATGCTTCTGGATTATCTTAAATTTATGGACATGTGTTTAATTTAGGAGATCCTCTAATACATATTTTATTATTCTACTAAATGCTCTTTTTCCTTTAATATTCTTATAGAGAGAATTATTTTTTATTTTAATGTTTCAGTCTTAAAAATGGATTTTGAAAATATGGAAATTTAATGTCCTCGAAAAAGTATTGGAAAGAATCAACTTTTTCGGAACAAAATTTATCTATTTTTGAAAAACTTTTTCTGATATAAAAGAAGATATAAAAGCCTGTATAAATAAAGCAAATCTCTTCTATAAAATCTGTGTAAGTATATACAATCAGGCATCATTTTCAAACGCTTGGAAAAATTTTCTGTCCCATGGCAAAAATTAAACACCCAGAAAAACCAAACTAATAAATAAAAAAATTCTAATGTTTTAAATGTTTTCCTCTGTTGTATTACAAAAATAACTTCTATTAAGAAAACAATCAGGAAATAAACCTTAGCTGACGCAAGAAGTTTGAATCACCATCCAAAGTATCCTTTATTAATATCCTTTAGAAAACTCTCTACTTATCAAGCGTGGCTTTATCCCTGTTCCTTTTATGGACTACAGCACAAGTGAGGTTATACGCCAACAGACAGAATAATAAAGATTCTATATTATGAAGAGATCGGCAGCGAAAAAAACAACACTCCGTTTTTTATTGCAACATTTCCTATAAGACAAGGTACATCAGCTGATTATTACCAAAAAACTTTTCTTGAACCATAATTTTCTCCACAGTCAGAAATTCAAAGTTAAGTTTTCATGCTCTTTAGTAATTTAAACTGCAAAAAAAACTAAATTTAACACGTAATATACTCTGTAAATCAATTGTAAGATAAAATATCCGATGATAAAGCTTGTTTACTACATATGTAAGGCTTCTGTATCAAAGTCATCCTATTTCAATGCATAATCATGGCAATTCATCAATTAATTCATCTGATTTCCTTTCATTTCTAATCCAAAGAAAAATCATGCAATGCCTTGATTTAGTTTCTTTCATTTCTTTCAGGTAATATGACACTAGTATACTTGCTTCAAGGTGAAAAGAAAAATAAGCCATTTGTGTACTTAATATAATTTTATTATTTATTTGGGATCTTTATATAATATCTCTGAACGTAATATCTGGTAACTGTCTCCGATCATTTATATCATTAGTTAATTTAAATGATGACCGATAGTGAATTTTGAAGCGACATAATCATCACAATATCTAGTTATAAGATTGGTACAATCATAATAAAAGGAAGGTAAGATATAATGCCTAATACAATACGCCAGACTGATAACATATTTTTCTCTAGCAAAATTTTATGGAATTCATAATTGCTTGAATAAAATTTCTGTGCACAGCTTCCCTCTCATTCCTTATATTTTTACCATAAAATATGAAAGAAAAGAAAAACTTGAAAGATAATGCATTCTATCCATGGATCTCTCAACAGATTTAGTAGTAGCTCAAAAAAATATGCCTTTATGAGAACGAATATATACAAATGTGTTTGTTTTGATCCTTGTGTTTATTTAAAACAGTGTTTGTTTCATTCCATTGGATCAGTTTAACATAATAGTCTAAGGTAATTCAGTTGCTAATAATATAATTTTGCAACGGTTTGTTTTTCTTCATAAAAATAGAATGAAATAAATTTTTTTAAATTGTAAATTTGGTCATGCACTTAGAATGATTGAAATACTCTACTTAGAGTTGATTTTATTTATTTGATACTTTACTTTCTCATATCTTTTCTCAAATGAATAATTTCATTTTCAATTCTAGAATTAATCTACTTTTGTTATCAAAGAGAAAATCTTTCTACTTGATTTATTAAATTTTATTTTAGAATGTATGTACGCAATAATATACAGGCATCCTGTATGTGTGCAAATCTTTGATATTTTTTTTTTTTTTTTTTTGCCATAATTCTATTAGAAATTATCTGAAAGACACATGAAGTTCAGAAATGAGAGTATTTTGAATTTAAATGATTTCGAAAGGATAGTTGTGCGCAAAACTGAACACAATACACACAGTATTGAATCAAACAAGAAGCAGGTTTATTAAACTCATGGCATCGTTACACATGATTGTTTGTCCAAGAGGAGGAACGACAAGCAGATGTTCCTTTGTATGGAATATGCTCTTCTCTTACTAAAATCGTTGCTTTGTATCATCTCACAATATTACACCGGATTGTTCAACTGTTCTCAGAGTAAGTGGGCCCATTTCTCACATAGTACTAGTTTTCTTAGTTGAGAGATCAGTGGAAAATGTAATGGTGCAGCAAGGTATCTCTCCAAAGCATACCAAGTAATTTTTATGAGATTTGCATAGGTAAATATGCTAGTAAGTCCATTCGAGTAATGTTTTCCTTTTTCAGTTACAACTGATTAACAGAAGACTGGTGTCACTGTGCATTATCATCTATAAAAATGAAAAGCCACTTCGGAACACAAACATATGTGAAAGAATTACCATCTTATAATGATTCCATTACCATTGAACAGTCATGTTCTATGATGTTGCAGGGATGAAATGCGTCTTGACCTCACGCCAAATCAAATAGAATTGAGAATCACTTGTATCATTGAAACGATTATCATCCATAAAGAGATGATTCTATGGTTAACGTGTCTAAATTTTGTTCTTCCTGCACAATTTTAAATAGCCGTGATAATGGCTTACTTTTAAAGGGATTCAGTGCTCAGAACAACGAGTGGATAGATCACTTTTGTGAAGGTGTCTGAACACAGTAAGCCGATATATTTTTCGCTCCTCTGCTGTACTCGTTGCTGCGTACTGGCTGTTTGGATTCGGATTTTTTCATCTGCAGAACTGTATATTTGTCATCCACTAACGTTTTTTTTTCCTGGAGTGGACACCATTAACCTTTTCTAATAACTGTACCTATGGTTTAGATGGCTTTTCAAGGACACCAAGCAACACTTTTGTTAATAACGAACTCTTCAGCTACAATGGTCACCCTGTGCCATTCTTTCACATATGTGGCAAGTACAATACTCCATGAAACAATTGTCTCAGCAAGCTTTCTCTTTAACGTTGAAAACAAGAGCCAAAGATCTTCATGTTAATAACGAATTCCTGCTTGTCCTGTATAAAAGGAAGAGCCGAAATGGGCACTTGTCACAATTGCTTCGCAGTTTTCAATGTGGGCGGATTGCTTCTTTCCTTATGAAAATGAGTTTCAGTACACATTACGTTGCAAGACTGAAGAATATTCAAAACGACAAGTGCGAAACAGTTGCTAGTGAATTGCAATTTATTAACGGGTATAAGATATCGTTCTTGTCCGGATTGACATCTTTCGAACTGCCCAAGATAAGTGATGATGAAGATGATAAATAAAACGTGAAAACATTCCTTGTACCATCACATGAAATTGGAAACTTTTTAAACGAACATTTATTCCAAGACGAAACAATAATTGCAAGCCATCAGCTATGGACATTAAGCTATTTGCGATGCTTTATTCTATTGGTCCATAATTTTTCCGAAACACATAATTGACGGACTTTTAAAATACGACTAGCCGACCTGTTTAAATGGTTATAACTTCAGCCATTGTAATAAAAAAAATTGAAGGGATAAAAAAATCGCAGAGAGTTGCACATTGATGCGCTTTCTGCAATTTTTTTACGAGACACAATTAACCAATTTTGAAGCATGTTCGATGAAAAATTGTCAGAAAAAGTTTTTTTCTTTTCTAACGTACGATGTTGTATTAAGAGCCAAAGGTCTTCATGTTGATAACGACTTGTATAAAAGAAGGTGTTGAAAACTAATTTTGGGACGTCTGATGAAAAATTGTCACAACAAACTTTCTTTTCTAACAATGAAAGAAGAGCTAAAGATATTCATGTTGATAATGACTTCCGGTTTGTCCTTTATAAAAGGAAGAGTCGAAACGGATACTTGTCACATTTTCTTCTCAGCTTTCAACACGTTCAGATCATTTTGTTTTTTCCTTTCACTGTTTCGAACATATCTGTCAACGTGAAATTTGTAACAAGAATCAAGGTGCTTCAAGTAGCGGGCGAAACTCTTGCTGGAGAAATAGTATTCAAAAGCACATTCGATGGTAACAAGATTTCGGTCATGTTTGGCTTGGGTTATTTTGAAATGCCAAAGACAAACGACGGTCAAAAATTCGTCGTTCCCGTAAAAGACTTGACGAATTCTTGGAGGATCACTTGCACGAAAAATATTTTAATGGAGTCGAGGACTTGGAGTCCAGTATCGCCAATGATGAGCCGTGGACAGTCAGTTATCTTCGAAATGTGTTACCAGTCATGTTTTATTTTCCCAAAGCGACGATTGATGAACTGTCGAAATTATAAGAAGCCTAGAAAGGTTAGCCCTTTAGCCTTAGAAAATAAAGGGGTAAAAAATTCGCAGAGAGTTGCACTCATGCCCGCTCTCGTGAATTTTTTACGACACACTATTAACCAATTTTGGAACACGTTCGATCTTTTTCTCACTGTTCAATGCAAAAAGAAGACGTTCGACCATTGACTGATTTCTTCATAGACTAGATTCATCATGTCACTCGAGAAGGCATTGCGCTTATTGTATCATGACCATACGATCATTTGGGACCACTAGAGAGTGCTTCTACTTTATTCGTGAGCCGTATGAACAATAATGGCGACGTAACGAATAGTTTGGAAAAAACCAGGAACCCGGAAAGAAGCATCTTTGTAAATTCACGTACCTTGCGAACTGTTCCATGAAAAAAATCAGTAAGGATAATGTGTAAATCGAAATGACTGGGACAAGAACCAAGAAATACAAGTCGTCCATGAACGAAAAGCGTTAAACATGCTTACGATGGCCCATGGACGAAAAGTATGAAATAGGTTTACTATGTCCAACCAGATTTTCAGAAATTGAAGTCTTGTATCAATTCTCGAGACTTTGTATTTCGGTTGCTCCAGAAAAATTGGCAACGCTTTTGTCACAAGTTATGACTTTACTCGTGCGTAAGCAATAGCAACGTACGGAAAGCTTTTTTAAAAAATGTCTTTGCGATTCACTTTCTTGTGATTCTGAGGAAAAGTTCTTGTCGAACGCAGTGTTACGAGCACACTGTTCCCAGATCACAAGCTACAATATTTCTTCAAACTGTGGACGAACTCTCTCAGGAAGAATCAAGAGATACAAGTCGCTCGTCAATGGACGAAACGTGAAGAGCGTTTACAGAGGCAACTGTAACCTCAATCTTTGAAAAAATTCTGACCGCTGTTTCGGAAGAAGCGTTAAAGCTTGTCACTCGTGCTGAGGAATCCAATTGAGGCGCTTTAAGACTTTCTCGAACTGTTAACCATTTCGAATGTACATTGTTTTCGCCAAGACGAACACAATCCTTTAGATGAAAATCGGAATCGTTCTTCAACAAACGAGTAGAATAATCATAAAATCAAATATGAAAGACGTGTCAGATCAATTGGAATAAAACAAGACAAGTAAGAGAACTAGAACCAAAGAAAAGAAAATGAAATAAGAAAAGAGGATAGTATAAGTAAAAAAAAAATTTTTTTCATGGCCTTGTTATAAAAATGAAACCATAATTTTAACCAAAATATAACTACTTTCATATGATTTGTAGTTAACATAAATTTGTATTTCTTTTTAATTTGGCATCAAAAGCCTTAGTCTTTGGACTTTCTCCACGTGTATTCCATAAGATACAATTCTATATAATGATAAGTCATACTTTAAATATTTTTGCTTACAACTTTTCACCTTTCACCCATTCTAAAATTCAGTAAAACTTAGTAAGTTCTAGACAAATAAGCCCACAGTTTAAAAAATTTATGATGGAAATTAGTATGCAAATAAGTTAATGAAAGCATACTATTGAATTTAAGAAAAACTTCCTAATTAAGGTAAACTTATTGAATAATCTATTGCGCATAATTCTTAGTTGATAAAATTGAAAAAAGCAGGATCAACAAGCATACATAGGAAATCAGGCATATATAAGAAATAAATTATTAAACTGTAATAGAAATTATTGTTTTCTGGTTGTCAATATTGTTTAATAATTATTTGTATATATTTTTTAAGCAGACAAATAATTATTCAACTATAATAGAAAATATTGTTTTTGTTCTGTGTGTAATAATTTCAATTATCAATGAAAATAATTTATTGACAATTATCAATAATTGTGTGTAATACAAGTGCAAACAATGTTTTACCAAATATTAATGATTTTATTTATTTTGAATATTTAAAATACGATTGCAGAAAAATATCATTTTAAAAGAGTTATTTTAGCTATGATCCATTAAATATAATACTTTCAATACAATCATAAATATGAATAGTTAGTATTTGTTAATACTAACTATTCATATTTATGATTGTATGATAGTATAGTTAGCTCTTAAATATGAATAGTTAGTATTTGTTAATAAGGATATTCAAACCAAACATTTTTTAAAGCCTGATCATTTTAA
This sequence comes from Latrodectus elegans, assembly GCA_030067965.1. Taxonomy (NCBI): domain Eukaryota; kingdom Metazoa; phylum Arthropoda; class Arachnida; order Araneae; family Theridiidae; genus Latrodectus; species Latrodectus elegans. The sequence continues at coordinate 32,102,136 of CM057818.1, read as the reverse complement.
AAACATTGTATTTTTGATGGAACTCATGAGTGCTCGTTTCCGTGTAAGTAGTTTAGATAGAAGAATCAAGACATAAGTTTTGCACAACTTTTTGATAATAATTGTGAAAATTATCTAAAAATAATATATGATTGAAAATTTTTGTGTTTTTTAGGTTATGAGCGATAATTTAGGGCCAATAATTAAAACAAAATATTCATGTTTTGAAGAATGAATGATATAGCATTTTTGGGGTACTGAATATTATGTAGTGACTAAATTCATTTACTTAGAAAATGCAATATCATTATCAATATTAAGATGAAAAATGCATAAATCAAATGTAAACTCTGTTGATTTTTGCACCTTTTTTTCATAGCAACACTATAACCTGGATAGTTTTTTTTTTAGTTTTGGATAATTTTGTTTAACGAAATGTTATTTTAATCTCATTTATGTATAAGTAAAAATAATTAGTTTTCTATTCAGTTAAAAATTAGTATTATACAATATATTATTAGCAATTATTCAAGCAATTTATTTATTTATTTAAATGACTATTACATTCTTAAAACATTACAAATTCCCAGGCATTGGGATCATCAGTAAATAATGAATTAAAAATTTATAAAGACAACAGAACCTCTATAAAAGAGAAAAGCTACAATTTAAATTTGCATGTCCCTGCAATAAAAATGAGGCCATGATTGTTATCAAAATATAACAATTTGCATATGGTTTGTCGTTTCTATAAATTTGTACTTGCTTTTAATTTTACACCAAAAGACCTAGTCTTTGGATTTACACCACATGTGTCGCGTTACGAATTGGTTGCTTTAAATTTATTCAATAATAAATCCTACTCCCTTTAATATTTTATTTTAACAATCACAATTAACAAGTAACAATTTTCATGATTATATGCCATAAAAATAAGTTTCACACCATAATACACTGGTGCCAATACGGTCTTCATACGACCGCATCCAAATAGCAACTGGGATAGATTCCCCATCGGATAGGGAAGATGAGCTTCTCATTCCCTTTTAGGGATTTACTGTGTCTGAATTGCCACAACATGTATTCCACAAGATACAATTCTATATAATGGCAAGCCATAATTCGAATATTTTTGTTTACAATTCTTCACATGTCATTCTAAAGTGCAGTAGAACTTGGTAAATTATAGACAGATAAGCCAACCACTTAAAAAAATTTATGATGGAAATTAACATGCAAATAAGTTAATGAATGTATAATAGTAAATTTAAGAACAACTGAATAGCTAATGTAAACATGTTGAATAATTTTTAGCACATAACTCTTAATTGATAAAAGATAAAAATGGAAAAGACATGATCAACAATATAAAAAAGCAATACAATGATTTATATCTTACTGACAACACAAATGAAGTAAAAAAAATGTTTTTAACATTTTGTGTTTACATTAAGATTTTTAGTACAGTATATTAATAAAATTTAGAAAGCTAATTATTAAAGAAATTTTTTGATACTTACATTTGATTTAAATAAATTAATTTTATTTCCCTACATAATGAAACAAGTTGAAAATTTAAAGTTGTTTTTTAATATAAACAAGTAACAGATAATTGTTGTTCATAGATTAAAAAAATGATCTATTGTACAAAAATATACAGTAAGTAATTTAGCAACAACTAACTCAGCAATCAAATAATCTATGAAGTAAAATAAATCGAAACAATAGTTCTTTCCAAATAATATTCTGTAAATACGTTTATCAGAATACATAAATACATTTGGATTAATAAAAGTAGATAAATACTGGTACAGATAATTTATTAATATGTATAACAATAACATCGGATTTTAGGCTTTTGGATAGTTTCATGGTTAATAATATACAAAACTGTTGCTAGCATAATATACCTAAACATAAAAACATGGAATATTTTGATTTCGATTATAATTTTAAGTTCAAATAGAGTAAACATTTTCATGGTAACTAAAATTTGTTATTACAAGTATAAGAAGTATCAAACTTATCAACACGAGAATTTTTTAAAAACTTCTTGATAAATAAATAAAACGGTCGCGATTAAATTTCAAGAATAGAAGTTTTAAGATGATTGAAGTTCCGGAACATTGATCTTAATTAGTAAGAAAATTCTTAGTAAACAAAAATGCAACAAAACAGCTTAGAAAAGTAGGCCGCTATATTGGATTTAACTCTACAGATAATATATTTTGGCGAAATCTTGCCATTCCCAACATTGGTTGTAACTTAGCTAGCTTTCTAGGACCAATAATAGCGTATCATGGCGGACTGAGGAAAACTTGGCACCCACTATTTTTCGAATATTGGCTTATCTTTGCATTTCCTACATTGGAGAAACCTTGACTCCCATGATAAGACCAACTTTGGTTTATATTGGCATGCCCAATATTGGGGAAACGTGGTGTTCATTATAGGTCTCTTATAGGGTTTATCCTGGCATGCTGTATATTGGGGAAATCTAGACGCCCATCACTGGTCCATTATTGGAATTATCTTGGCAAGATTGCCAATATTGGAACAAATTATTTTGCTACTTGGGTATTTGCCATTATTTTTGTGTACAATGCAACTATTATCAATCTCAGAATCATGAGCAATAACAAATATATTTAGGGATATTCCATAACTATTAGATTAATAAAATCAATTTCTGTACTAATGTTGAAATGAATTGTAACTATTTCTTTTTGCCGTCAAAATTTTCTCATTAAGAAGTAAAAACGTTATCTGGGGAATAAATGAAGTAAAGATTTTATCTGACTATATGAGAAAAAGATGTTGGTTAGAATAATTATATTGATTGTATCGATGGAGCTGCTTCAATATTAGATTTGATAAAAAAGATTTATTAATTTGAATCACGAATTTAATATTTATGTACACAAGAATAGGTTTGATATTAAAGTTTATTTAATTACCCTTTAGTAATTTATCATTTTTTAGTATAACAATTTATTACTTACTACCACAAGTTATTATAAATATATTTATGCAATGGTTTTAGAGCTTTTTTATGTGAAATAAATCTTAATGAATTATACATTGCAAATTCTTCATCTGTGAAAGGAAAGAAAATAGTACTAGTTGTTGTGACTCTATTCTTCTATTAATGACGTATTTACTGTAAAGTCCGTTATACTGAATGAACTTTATCAGTCCGACATTGCCATCTCATGTAAACTATCTAATGTTGATTGGCAACACATAATTTGCATCGTTTTGCCGAAATTGAGAAACGTGGTTGATTGTAGCTTTTTTGACTATCTGAAGAATAAAAATGGGCCCCAAATCCAAAAAAGGAGCTTCTGAAAAATGTAATATATCGCTTATTCTAACTTTTTAATGTTAAAATATAAGTTGTAGTTTTTACTTATCTCTTTAACTTGATGATGTATTGTTTTATCTGTGTGATTTCAACTGTCGTGCATGCAATCTGATTATGAGTGTAACTTAAATGTTAAATTTTATGAGAAATATTTATTTGTAATTTACAATAAAATTCAAATTACATTTGTGTTTTAAAAAATTTAATGTTTTATTTTTGTCATAAATTTTTAAATGTTTCCAGAATGTTTTAAAATCCTTAAGCCTAAAATCCTAATTAAAATACCAAATTCTCTTTTAAGATTTCGATGATACATTAGAATACTTCAGAATAACATCATGTTACTTGTAATGAATTATTATAGATAAAATTCAACTTGTGTGTATATTTAGACTATTAAGTCATTCAAGCTTCTGTTTGTTTGAAAAATAAAGCTTTCTTTTTATATTGAATATTTTTCATAAATTTTATCTTAAATGTAATCTTTCAGCCAAATCTTTTTCATCAAGACAAAATTGCAATTACTTTTGATGTGTAATGACATTTAATGGTTGTAGTTAAGATTACAGTGTGAAAGTTAATGTATTCCTTTTAAAGTTAAGATCCATTATTTATTAAGTTATTGGAAAATTAATAAAACATACTGATTAATTTTTACCTTGTACTATGCAATAAAAGTAATGAATAAATAATTTGAGAGATATTACCCATCTTGGTATCATTACTTTAGCATACAAAATCATGCTTAAGAGATGACTTGTTCTTAACATTTTAATTTCTTGAACTATTTAAAGTTTTGTAATCAACATCAGTAATTATAAGTATCAAATAGAGTAAAACTAAATATTCTAGTCACAGTCTCACCAAATTGGTAAAAAAAAATTTCGCTTAGTGAAGGAGAAATTAGTGAGGAGAGTGAAGGAAATTTGACTAGCAACCCAAAATGGGTGCCAATCAGCATTAGAGATCAGGGTTTTAGCCGATTTCAAATTGCTAGACCTAACACTTAATAGGAAAGTGTGATAACCATGCGAACAAAGCAGGGTTTTCCCCAATTTCAAATTGTTAAGCCTAATGCCTAACAGTACTTGAATTGGGTGACATTTAAAATATAAGTTTTAAAAATATTCGATATAAGGTGGTTAATTGAACATACATTATCTTACTTGCAGTCCTAAAAGTAAAATGTTCTGTATTTGAATTTATTTTACTGAGACAGAGGCATAACTCTTATTTGGAATAAATATACTATAAATTCAAACTAGTGAACTCTACAACTAGTAAAAAAGAAATTAAAAGCAATAATAACCAATATTAATAGTCATGAAACAAAAAACCTTAATGTGCACACTAAATTATGAGGAAAGGTAACCAAAAATTGTATTATATCTCTTTTTAATAAAATTTAAAACTTAGTATGGCTTAACAATAGGTTAAATTTAATAATTTGATTAAAACTGTTGTAATTCAATAGAATGTCAAGTGAATAGAATTTAAATTATTAAAAAGTGAATAGAAAGTCTTATACATGGTAATGTTAACAAAGGCAAGAATTTAAGTCATTTTCTTTATTTTTCCCCTTTATGCTATTGGTAAAAAACTTAATTGTATTTTGGTTGATAATTTTCTTTTATGGGCTATAAAAATTATATGATATCTTGTCAATCTGTAGTACAATCAACCAAAAGAATATTGGTTAAACTGGAAATGATCATATCTATTATCATATGCATTCAAATGGCTTCAATGAGTTGAACTAGACCGTAATAAATCTATTGTGTAATTAATTTCTTTAAATCCATCATGTATATTTTTGTAAGAAAGCTCGGTAAAACTGAGTATTATAGTGCTTGTGTGTGTGGCAAAATTGGTAAAAAAATTTTTTGCCAAACTGGGGACAGAGGTATTAGAAATGGATTGGCAACCCAGAATGGGTGCCAATCTGCATAAGGAATCTGGGTTTCCCTCTTTCCTCACCTAACACGAAATAAAAAACAATAATAACTATATAAATAAAGCAGGGTCCATCACTATATCTGCACTGAAATAAAAAAACTATGAATATAAAAGGCACTATTTATGGGAGACATTCCGACACATTCTGCAACTACCCGCTTTTGGTGATTTTTCAAAGTACTAATTTATCGACTTTTCTTCCCACTTTGTGAGCGGAGACTGTAATACTTAGTTTAACTAAAACCTCTATTTGGTAGTTGATATTTTGCACAAAAAAATTTTTTTTCTTTATTAATATTTAGTATCTTTTATATCATGTTCAGGTCAGACTTATATTAAGTGATAGCTTGTACCTCGAGGTGCCTCTTCAGTTATCTGATATTTTTAATTTTTAAACCTCAATATCAGTAATATTATCATCTTATTTTTCATGTGACTGTTCTTTCTGCTACTGTAAACAATTTAATGTGTTGAAAAATTTTTCTTATATGTTTTTTTATTCCAAGATTCACAGAAGTAAAAAAAAAATTCTGTTAGAAAATATATTTTCATTTGTTCAACACATGGTTTATATAACTCTTTGAAATTTTTTAATGCCTCTTGAAATTCGTGGAATTTTGATTTGACTCCTTGGAAATCTTAAACTTGTCTTGATTCATTTATTTTTTTGTTTTCTTTTATATTATATAAGAATTCACTGAATGTTATTAATGAATATAAAATTTTTGAGTTAAAAAATATTTTTCAATCTTCCTAGGTAAAAATTGCATTTAATTTCAGTGAATTGTGATGAATTTATTTATTATTGAAATAAATTATTTAATATATCAGGTGGAAAAGTCTTTTCAATAACCAACAGACTCTGGAAAAGCCATGCAAGGATTCTTTTCTGGTGTCTGTTAGAAGAAAAAAAAATTAATTTGGGGGAGAATTTAAAATATTTGCGAAATTTGATTCTATATAAAATAAAGTAGATATTTTTTTTATTTTAACTTACTCTCAAATAGGCAAAATTATTGCAAAAAGTAGTTAATTTGCTTTTCTCTTTAATAATCAAGCATCTGGTTTTCTGTGAACAAAATTTATAGTAGAAAATTTAAGTTATCAATTATAGGCCTAGTCTATCATTGATGATTACACCCAAAACATAGGTTTCAACATAATAATTAGCTAAGATCTGCTTAGTTTTTCTGTTGGTGCTAGGCAAAAGTATAAATTATATTTAGATGAATTAAAACAAAAAAAAATTTTTTTGTTATCTGATAACAAAAAAAGTGAAAAGGAATTCATGAACTGATAATTGAGAAGTGTTTAGAAGAAGCCATTAATGAATTTGAAGTATCTACAATAGAGTATGCTGTAAGAACTGGTAAATTAACATCATTTGCAAACTCATACCATGTTATTTCAGAGAAAGAACAGTTGTTACTCAGTATTAATAATGAATTTGAAACAAAATATGTAGAGGTGGATAGTTAGCATTTTTAATGTCAGTATTTTGTATAAATAACCAAAAAATGTGAAAAATATTGAATGAATAGAGAAGAAGAGAGTCTAAAATAGGAATGTATGAAATTGTATAGTATTAAAGTAAACTGAAAAGTAATTTAGAATTGTTTTTATTAAAAATAATTGGGAGGGGGGATCACATTCTGGAAACTTTAATAGTTGTATTTAGTTTTGAATAAGTGTATTTGAAAAAGGATAATTTTACATGTCTTGAAATATATTAATAGATAGGTCTATTTTACATGTTTAAAAATTAAAATAACCTATAATTTTTTTACAATGTATAATCCAGTAATATGAAGAATATTGATTGTTTCAATAATGAAAATTCTGTAAGTTCATTGAAGTCTTTCGAAATAATCATTGAATATAATTCTACATTGAATAAATAAAATATTAATTTTTGCAATTATTTATAAATGTGAAGTGAGAGGGGAAATGTTGCATAGCTTAACTGTATGCATAATTTATTAACAATTTTTTAAAGTAAAATAAATATTTAATATGAATGTCTATACCTCCTTGAAATTTTTGATTGTATTCCTGGAATTACATTCTTGGAAATTTGTACAAACCTTAAATGTATAACATACTGTGTGTTGAAATTCTTGTCTTGACATTACATTTCAACTGTAGCCAATTATGATTTTATCAAATTTACTTAAGATTGTAAACCACTTACTTCTTCACCTTAACATTAAATTTTACTGACCTTATAGTTGAATTTTTTATCAATTATTTTGCAAGTTTGATTCCCATATTTGTAATGAAAATATGTTAATGGATTATAATCTAATTTAAAAAGAGACCCTCATGAAATTAGCTGTATATAAATAACTTTCGTCAAATTTACAAGAGACAAGGCTTAATAATTCTGTAATTTATGCTTCAGTGTTGATTTTTTTTTAATTCTAAACATTGACCCTGGCCATTCTGAGTCTTAAAATATTTAGTGAGAATTAAACCTTATTCACTACTCTAGAGTAAAGTAAAAATTTCTTAAATGACCTCAATCTACAAATCTTGTAAATTATTCAGAGGTCTTCACAGTGACTTAATTATATTATACATGTGCATAAATAACCCTTTAAAATTAAACTAAGCTAATTTCAATATGAAAAGTTATTATGATAATACTCTTATTTAATAAATATTCATTAGAATATTAGGATAGAATACCAAGTCTGTAAAAATTTCATTTACAAGCTGGTTTATGATGATAATGCTGTTCTGATAATTTGATGACACAATTTCCCACAGCGTACTGAGACTAGTTGATATATTATTTTCTATGTTCATTGCCAGAAAGAAAATTTTTGATTGTTTGTGATACTAGAATTTTTTTACTAATGTATTATAATAATATGTTATTCTATTATATCAATTACAATGAACTTGTTTGTGATGATAATGTTCTTCTGATTATATGATGACATATTATTTCCCACAGCGTACTGAGACAAGTTTTAAAAATTGATTTTTAATACTATGAGCTATGTGAACATTAAGATAATAATTTTATTGATAAATGCCTATTATAATAAGCTTGTTTGTGATGATAATGTTTTTCTGATTATATGATGACATATTATTTCCCACAGCGTACTGAGACAAGTTTTAATAATTGATTTTTATAACTATTAGCTATGAGCTATGTAAACATTAAGATTACAATTTTATTGATAACATGCCTATTACAATAAGCTTGTTTGTGATTATAATGTTCTTCTGATTATATGATGACATATTATTTCCCACAGCGTACTGAGACAAGTTTTAATAATTGATTTTTAATACTCTTAGCTATGTAAGCATTAAGATACCAATTTTATTGATAACATGCCTATTACAATAAGCTTGTTTGTGATGATAATGTTCTTCTGATTATATGATGACATATTATTTCCCACAGCGTACTGAAACAAGTTTTAATAATTGATTTTTAATACTCTTAGCTATGAGCTATGTAAACATTAAGATTACAATTTTATTGATAACATGCCTATTACAATAAGCTTGTTTGTGATGATAATGTTCTTCTGATTATATGATGACATATTATTTCCCACAGCGTACTGAGACAAGTTTTAATAATTGATTTTTAATACTCTTAGCTATGTAAGCATTAAGATACCAATTTTATTGATAACATGCCTATTACAATAAGCTTGTTTGTGATGATAATGTTCTTCTGATTATATGATGACATATTATTTCCCACAGCGTACTGAAACAAGTTTTAATAATTGATTTTTAATACTCTTAGCTATGAGCTTTGTAAACATTAAGATTACAATTTTATTGATAACATGCCTATTACAATAAGCTTGTTTGTGATGATAATGTTCTTCTGATTATATGATGACATATTATTTCCCACACAGCGTACTGAGGCAAGTTTTAATTATTGATTTTTAATACTCCTTTATCCATGTGAACATTAAGATTGCAATTCCATTGGTAATATTTCTCAGTTGGTTCAATGAATTACGGAATATTTATGATGCGAAGTAAGTATAAGCTTGAATAAATTTACTGAACTAGCATGTTAATAATTTGTGATGGTTTGAAATCCACTTTAAATAGTTGATTCCAATCAAAAAAGCTTTCTCAAGTCAAGTGACCATAGAAATACAAACCAGATTTTAATTCTAAAATCTATTCTTATTCTTTTTTCATGTACAGTAATTGATTGTAAAATGACAAATGTGTTATAACTTATTTGAAAAAGCTTATTTATGTGTGATGAAAATGCTTTGCTGATAATTTGATACTTCCAACAGCACACTAAGACATTGTAAAAATCTATATTTTTATCTAATTGAACATGCTTATAATATTTTAACAATGTAATACCATTTTAGATTATTGAATTTGTGTGTGCTTAAAACATTTTTTTTCCATTATATTAAAGTTCTCATGACATTGAAACTTATGAGCGATTGAGCAATGATCTTTAATAACTGAATATTCTCTGATATATTCTTATAGTACATTAGCTGACAGCTGGATGATGAGCATTCTAGCTTTCAGTTCAACAATTCATGCACTTAATTCTCACCTTGGTTCTGGTACTGACTAGTGCTCAGTCCACATTAAACTAAGTTTCATGCTCTTGTGTGCAAAAAAATAGAATGAGTATATTTCGCTTACTGGAAGTTTCAATTTTCATTTGCTTCAAAAGTTACTTGTTCATGATGGTATTGCTGTTCTGTTAACTTGATGACACATTTCTCACAGCGTACTGAGACATTATTGAAAAACATTTGAATTTATGTGTAATTCTAATGTTTTGATAATTTTATAGCGTTTCTCTAAATTATTGAATAATATATTATTGTTCTATTCTAATAATTTGGCATTTTCCACAGTATAGAAGTTATAAAGCCACTAATTCTTCTAGTGTCTTAGTGATTAATGTATTTACAATGTGCTCTCTTTGATAACATTAATATAGGTTTTCTCATGGTGTATGTTAATATTTAAAGAATTTGCTTGTTTGTGATAATGCTGATCTGATAATTTGATGACATAATATTTCCCACACACCATACTGAAATAAGTTTTTAAATTACGTTTGAGTAATTTAATGTTTTTATCGCATTTTACTGTAATTTCACATCCAATTCCTGATAATGTGGGGTTGTTTCATTTTTATATATTGTTAGTTTTTAAATGATGTATTTCAATTCAAAATTAATTGCAAGATTTATGTTCCAATTGTTTGTTTTAGCAATATTAGTAAAATATTGACTTTTCTAATTTTAATCTTTGACATAATAACTCAATTCACAAACTTAATAACTCAATTCACATACAACAGTAATTTTAATTGAATAATGCATAAAGTAAAAAATACTTATCTAATCATTGTCGGCATCCTTTAGGTAATAACAGATTTCGCAGCTTCAAAAAAATTTTTTTGCTTTAGTTATAGGTTGTTTTTTTGTTTATGCAAGATACTAATAATTGCCTGGAATAGATCTCCAATTTGCCGACCAGGTGTCTTTGGTGTTATTTGGGCAAGCACTTGTATCTGGATCCCCTGAAATGGCAAATTGATACTCTATCAAGCATATGATAAGCTGATATGTATATTACTTTGTATCATATTATGTATGCATTTACTTTCCAATAGCCTGATATTACAACAAAACAGGGAAGAACATTGATGCAAATGTTTTAATAGTTTTGATTCCTCTGAACTCCCATCAACCATTCATGATATGCTTTTATTAAATTTTCTCTTGCTTTTATCAATCTCAATTTCCATATACATTTTACTGATCACTTCACTTTCATGTGTACACATTTGCATGCACATGTATGTAAAAACTTATTCTGTTTGTCTGCCTTGTTAAATCCAACTCATTCTTTCTAACTTGCTTAAACTGTGAACTCTTTTTGTATAAACCTTTTAACATGGTATCCACTCTTACCTTCTTTTAGACATCCTAACAAACCTGTCGTTTCTGTAATCCAAAACTGTATTACTGATACACTTAACACGTACATATTTATCAGCAATCTGACTTTCATGCTCCATTGAACTACTTATTTCTTTTCTTCCCCTCCCCTTAAAATTATTTATCACTTTCTATACCTTTTTATTAACTGCTCATAAATACAAAAGTTAAAATATTTTAATTTTACTCACTGCTAAAAAAACTTTATTTCCCTCTATTCTATAGTCTCAAACAAATACTTCATGCATAAATGTAAAAAGCACAGCTAAAGCTTTAAAAGCTATTATAAAGCTTCAAACCAATTTTTCTCATGCACAAGTTTGGTTATTTCATTAAGTCAAAAAAATCAATCTTGTTGCAATAATCAACATACTGGGCACTTTTACTGTCTCGTAGGTTTTAGCCTATTTTTTTTAAATATTGGGCTTATTATTTGGTGCAGTTTATTGAAATGTTTAATTAATGATTCTTCACTAATCAATTAACTTGTTTATTGATAATCAATGTTTCAATTTATATTTTTTTTCTATACTTCATCTTATTTCATGATTAGTTTTATATTAAAATTAGTTTGGGGGGGAAGGTTTTTGCTTTTTCCTTATTGTATGATATAATGGTTACATTTTAAAAATCATTAATATAATACAAAAATTGAAAGTGAAAATTAATTTTCTATAATATTTTATTGCTTATTAGAAAAAAATCTTGTAGTTCTTTTTCTGCTTGATGCTTTCTAATGAATGATCTTTATAATTTATGTATTTATTCTCTTAAAATATTTAATCCACTTGTTTCTAAATATAAATTATGGGTTATTTCTTTATTTTAGCAACTAAAACAGCTGCTGCTGCTGCTCCTTCAAAACCAGCAAAAACTGAAAAACCTAAAGAAACAAAAAAAGAAAATGTTCCTCCTGCAACTAAAGCTGGGGGAAAGCCTGAAAAAGTTGCACCTAAAGGTAATAAGAAATTAGGGGCCACTGTATCCAAAGCAAAAGCATTGGCTGCTAAAAAGAAAGTAGTGAAAGGAGCCCATGGAACCAGGACTAGAAAGATTAGGACTACTGTTCAATTCCGAAGACCTAATACTCTTACACTAAAAAGACATCCTAAATATGCACGCAAAAGTTGCCCAAGGAGACCACGGTTAGTAAATTTTTCAATTAAATACACGGAATTAATGTTCCTTTACTAATTTGAAATTATCTTTTGTTTTAAAATGTTGTTATTCATTGAATGAAATTGTATCAGGATACTAATGCCTTTTTAACAGATTTTTATAGAACTTGAAAGAATGTTGTTTGCCTTTATTATTCCATAAGTATATTTTTTTAAAGTGAAAAAAAAATTACATAATGCATAGAATACTGTTTTAATCTACCCAAACTTGCCCTTTTTGAGTATTCAAATGAATATTCTTTTTATATCTGATATGAAAGTTTGCCAGTAATACAATGATTTTTGTTTCTTTCTTCTTTAGTGCTGATTTCCTTAGGTAAAATATTACCATTTTAATTGTTTATTTTAGTTTTTGTTATTTAAAAAATTAACTCTAAAAATAAACCTGATTACCACTCAGTTGTCTTGTACACCATCACTTAAAATTAATGCTGGCAACATCATTTCAATCATTATTTTTTATATCTATATGATGCTAGTTTGATGGGAAAGACCTGAAAACATCCTCTATCCCTATAGAAATTATAAATTAATTACCGTATTTTTCTGTGTATTATCCACAAGATCCTTCCCCTGAGTTAAAGAAAAGAGCATCACTTAATCAGCAGCAGATTTTCCTCTGAATAGTCAAAAATGATGATGACGACAAAGTGGTGCCAAATGAAACAAATTACATGGTATAATCAAAAACATAATAAACTATACAGAAAAAAAATGTTTATTATGAAAATATCTGTTTGAATCTACTGCAATGCAAGGTGTAATAAACTTAAAAGAAAGCACTGCATAGATCTGGATCCAAAAAGATTCTGGTAAAACTTTGCAAATTTTAATTTTTAATAACTTTTCAAATGAAGTTAGACATATTAAATATATATATATGTAATGTATTTGTTTCCTTAGTAATTTAATGAAAGAATTGATTATTTTTGAACTGAGCATGGGATACTTTTTTCTTTGGTACTGTGTGTGCTTTTTGCCTTACATTAACCCGTTAGTCACCATCTTTCCTATTTGCCTTCCTTATAGCTTTTAGTTTAAAATTTAACTAAGTAACTTAAAAGATTTCAGAGCAAAACAGCTCAGGTCAGGACAAAATGCAAAATGATGTTAATCAATTGCAACTGTAATTTTGTTCCAGGAAACCAAATTTGCTCTTAAATGTAATTTGGCAGTGCTGATGCTGATTAAAATAAGTCAGTCAAGTTGTGGTTCTATCTGAAATTTATTTTATGAGACATAAAAGGCATTTCTTTCAAAACTTTGTTGTAAGCTTTTCTGATGGAGAATGTTTTTTATCTAATTATCTACAGTATGAATATGCACAATGAAATTCAAAACTTTTTTAAATGTGTAACCTTATTATATACAGGAAAATAAGATAGTAATTTCTACAGGAATAATAGCTTTTTATTATTATTGTTAATATAAGTAAAATTAAAAATATAGGTTTGTGTAATTTAAATTTCTTGTCGTAAATTTCTGTTTGCCTTAAGTTTAAAAAGGTATTCAATTATTGGTAGTTTTATGTAATTATTATTCACAATTAAATTATTATGAAAGTTGTTTAAAAAAAGATTAAGTTTATTACTGTTGGTAAACCAAGATGAATTTAAACAAACTTAGAGTTCCTGTATTTGAAAGAGTTGTAGCTTCGATTTTGTAAATATTAATTATTTTGTTTTACTTTTTAAATTTTTTAGACGTTTAATTTAAAAGATTCTTAATTTTAAAAATTTCACAATAATTAGTTTAGTTGAATAACTAATATTTTTTTTCACTTAGATTTGATCAGTGGTCTACTATCAAACATCCTCTTACAACTGAATCTGCTATGAAGAAGATTGAAGATACTAATACATTAGTCTTCATTGTCCATAAACGAGCAAACAAGCATCAGATTAGGAATGCTGTCAAGAAATTGTACAATATTGATGTGCAAAAAGTAAATACTTTGATTAGGTGAGTACTATCATAATATAAATTTTTAACTGTTCAATAAAAAGTTGAATTGAACTGAAAATTTTAAATTTTGATGCTTTTTGTTTTGTTTGAATATGATATGAGTATATGTCTAAATATAATCTTTCTAGAGATTAGAAAATTTCAATCTCTTTTAATACATTGTTGTTAACATTTGAATTAGGTATCTTCTAAGAATTGTGGGTAAATAAGCATGATTTGATGTATCCTAAGTGATATATTAAATTTCTATTTTCCAGGCCTGATGGACAGAAAAAAGCTTATGTAAAATTAGCTCCAGATTATGATGCACTTGATGTGGCAAACAAGGTACATATTCTAAAACTCTTCCAGATTCTTATACATTTTTTAACTATTTTGGTTTGCTATGTTTTAAAATTTTCGTTAATTATGTATAAAATGTGCTATCAAATCGTGACATGGTTCTGAATATGTAGTAATTTTCTTCCCCCTCCCATGCCATCTATATTAATAGTCTTGAAAATACCTTCAAAATTGTTTGCTACTAATTAATTGATTCTAAACATTATTTTAGCTATATTATATTCATGATAGAAAAAGATGTAAATTTAAGCTCTGATTATCAAAATGAACTCCTTTTAATTGTTTTTCATTATGCATGAAAAGTATATCAATTTTGCTGTTTATTTCAGCTAGGCAACAATTAATCTTTGTAGTGAAATTTAAAGTGGATTTATAAAAAGGATATATTTTTTAATCTGATAATTTGAAGTATTAATTACTTTTATTAGTAGATTTTAATCCTTTCTAGTAATCTTAAATTACCTGAATATCACTAATAGCTGAGTTGGTATGTGAATGGTTAGCACTCTTTCTTATGGTTTAATAGTTTGTATGTTTGAATTGTGCCTTGGGTTTAGATGCTTGCAATGTTTCATTATCTATTTTAATCCATGGTCCCCAATCTAATTAGTCTTTATATACCAAAAAAAAAAAAAATCTAAACAAACTAAATTCCATTCTTATTTCTTGGATTACAAGCTCATTCACTAGTTTCATTGTTTCCTTCCAATTATTTTAGTGTGCTCTTCATTGAATACCAAAATTTACAGAGTGATGTTCCTTTAAAAAGTTATGGTGTAAAAATGGTAAAAATCAATTCCTTTATAGATATGTTTGGCATAAGTGCAACTCCTAATAAAGAAAGTTCAAGTAATATGGAATGTCTTTACCAACCAGGTTTCACCTGTGCAAACACTCATAATTTTTTTTTTTTAATGTTTCCACTTTTAAAAATTGGTGTGAATCAAAAAGTTCTTCCACAACATCCAAATTATTAATGTAACACACAGGCATGTATTTATATACATTATCTATGGTGTCCTAGCTTTTATTCAAAGATAATGATTATTACATATATATAAATTTTCAATATTACAAAATTTAGAGAAAAATTGATTGCTTTCTCCTTAACTTACATCTTGTAAACTATTTACAACTTCATTTTTTTACTGTTATCTCCATCAACTATATAGTTTGATATTTATTTCTCTAGCATTTTTTCAACTAATGTTAAAAGGCAAATATTTATATTTGCTCCTTTTCATTTGAATAGTTTTTGCAGTTTAACTTCTATAAGTAATATAAAAAATATTTTGAAAGTTTCTGTTGAGTTATTAAAATTCTGATGATAGATTTGAAATAATGGCCATTTATGATATCTGTTGAAATAACTTCCAGTTTATAAAACATCAATCCTTATATAAATTTTCCATTTTCTTTTACAATTCAAAATTACTACCCAAACAGCCAATGTTCAACAATACCAAGAAGATAGCATTGACCAATATTCCTTGATCATAGCTGCCAACTCTACTGGTTTTATCAAGAAAATTACTGATTTCTGGCAATGTCAGTGAAAAACTTAGAAAAAAAGTATTGTTTTAGTAACTTAAATAGCTGATCAGACGGAGCTCTCATGCAAAATGCACATGTCTCTAATATAAATTTAAACTAATTCTAAATCTGTTGTTAATAAAAATGGTTTATTTAATTTTTTAACCAAGAGTAAAACTAATATTTTTATGGAAAAAGTATTAGATAATTCCTCTATTCTTAGAAGTATTTGTCACTGAATTAAATTAATTGAGTAATATATTTTATGTTTTTATTTAATTTTAAAAGTTAAGTATTTATAAATTGCACTAGTTTAGAAAAAGTTGCCTTGCAAAATAAATATTGATATTTATTTTTTTACATGTATTCTTTTACTTTTTGTAGTTCCTTTGTGAGGTTGATGAATATTCTTTTAAAATAATAAGATTAACACAAAATATGTGCTTATACATTCTAAGAGTGATATATGTTAATCTGTAGAGTAAAATTGTCTTTTTGCAGTACTTCCTTTCCAAACATTCAGTTTCGAGCAAAAATGTTGCTAGTAGTAGAATTCTCTTGATTTTTCTCAGAACAGTAAAATCTACTGTTTTGTTCCCCTCTTTTTCATATAATATTATATTGTTGCACCCCCCATGTCAGCCATGTGGCTTATAAACACGTATGAAATTTCTGAAGACTACATTATTAGTTTTGAAGAAAATCTTCCCTTACTGTTATAACATTGTTATGACTTGTCCATCTATGTTCTAAAAGATCAGGTGATCCAACTGATACAATAGTCATAAGTATATAAAATTTTGCCTTATAAATGCTGGAGTCTTTTAATCACACAGCTTCATCATTTCAAGATATCTCTAAATAAAGCTTTACCATATTTCTACTGCTGTATATTTTTATAGAGCTGCATGTATATTTTTATAATTCATAATTTGCATAAACATTTTTGTTGAAATGCTAAATTTTTAAAAGTAATCTTTAAATATTGTTTTATTATTGAAACTATATAATGTTTTTTTTTTCTTTTCTTTCAGATTGGCATTATATAAATTAACTACCTACCTGTTGCTTAAATAAAGATTTAAAAGAAAAACTTAGTTTGAATTTTCTTTAACGGAATTAAATGATTAATCTAAAGTCTAAGGTCCCTGTGGCTGACAAGTGTGAAATTTTAATATAGTTTTAGATTTCATGGCTGCAACAAATTTGAATAATTTTATTGCTCCAGCTAATTAATATATTAGGATTATACAAACTATAAGGTTATATATATAGTTTTTTTATTTGTAAAGTCATATATACATACACATTTATAACATTGAGGGTAAGATTATATTGATTTATGCAAATGTGTCTTAAATGAAGCTAGCATTTTTTATTTCAAAATCCTGTTCCTGTCAATCATTTAATGTTAATGAAGAATTTTCTCTTATGCCCTAATGAGAATGTACCATGTCCAACAAAATTGGGAATTCATGTGTGCATCTAACATTCCTGAAGATTTATTCAGTTAGAAAATATTACTCAATGAAAATTGTTAAATTGAATTGATGTATGATTATAATTTGGGGCTGTAATTTAAAAACAAATCTTACATTTTACTAAAGCGTAAAAATATAGTAATCCAGAAATTTTATCTGTACTTCAACTCATTAATTATATAAAATTTGATACACGCATACTGTGTGCCTAAAGCCTGAGCATACTTTGACAATTCTGTAATGAAAATTTTGAAAGTATTCTTATAACCATGAATTGGAATTAATGATTTCTAATGTTAGTGATTTCACTATGGCCATTATTGTAATATTTAAGTCCATTTACTGATAAATCATTTTCAAATTGAATAAAAATATTCAGTATTAGTATCTATATATATGGATACTAAAGTATCTAAATAAGTGTTGAAAAAATTATGATTTGTAGATTTTTGATTAAATACAATTTTTTTCTGTATTTACTCTGTTAACAGAATAGCACATTGTTATATTTTAGATTATTATATTTTTATAGTTTTATAAATTAATTTATTAGCTAAAGTGAATATGGAAGTTATCTGGCATAAGTAACTAAATTAAAAGAATTGTTTCATTCACATTAAATTGAGAATCTGGAAAATTACAAGGTTTTAACTTGATTTTTGACAAACAATGGAATTTATTTTAATTATAGTTTTGAATGTCAACAACAAAGAAATTAATAGTCCATTGTAATATTGTATCATATTTGACTATGATAGATTGATTATATGAAGAAAATAAAAGAACTGACAAGATAATATTAATCATAAAGCAAAACATGTTTTTGTTTAAGTATTGAGTCTGAAAATAATAGAAAAAATTATTTTTTAAAAATAGTTATGATTAGAGAAATAATTCTACTTAAAATTTTATGTAACTAATAAATGTATCTTAGTTTTCATTTTTATCATCTCAGTTTTGTTTAATTCTGATTTCAAAAAAAGTTATCTTTTAAGTTCACAATAATTTAATAAGCATCCTTTGAGTGAATTTAACTAAAAATATTGTATTTAAGTGCCACTTATACTCTTTTTGAAATAATTTCAAATCAATGTGTTAGTTTTTACTAATATATTTAAACATAAACAGTACATAGAAAAATCAGTGATTAAATGTTGATGTATAAGTAAATTTTAGTATTTGATTAATTTCTATTTTAAATATATTTTATATATAACATCTATATTACATAAATATGTGTATTAATTTGAATTATTTGAGTAATTGGGTCGAAACTTAAATCGGAAATGAGTTGCATTTTTACTGCTATAAATGTTAATTTTATTGTAGTTAATTTCAGTTTTACATTTGTTAAACTATAATGAAATTTAAATTCCTTATTTAACCATCTTTTAAAATTTCTTTTCAATTTTTATATAAAGTTAAGAGGCCATTCGAGTCTAGTGCTGAACTGGTAGTAGAATGGTTAGCTCTATTGGTTTTTGGTCTAATTAGATTTTGCGTGCAAAAGAAATGACCATTGAGTGATTAACAAACCAAACTGTACTACTGTGATGAAGCTAGTTGTGTCACCCCCAAAACTCTGAAACTTATTTATCTCTTGAGTAGTAATGATCCAACAAGGGAATTGTATATATATCTTGTGCTGAGAGAGATAATATCGATCAAAATAAAATATCCGTTTGGAATTACCTGAAAAATCAATAATCCTGTTCTTGATATTACTATTAGAAAATAATTACATAGACATATGTATGATGAGTGATATTGAAAAGTGAAAGAGCCCTTTGCTTGCATTTTGTTTTAAGAATTTTGTTTTAAGAATAATTATTTCAGTCACCAAAATTAAGTAAGAATGGTGTGGATCAAAAAGTTATGTGGAAAAGACCTCATTAAGAGATTTTTCTAGGAGCTACTCAAAACTGACTGTTATAGATTCACTAAACAGTGATTATCAGATCATATTTGAGTGAAAATACTTTTACATTTTAGTTTAGTTCTAAAAATTCAGGTTAGCCAATAATAAATTTTTCTACATTAAAAATAGGAAGACTTGCAACTTGTATAACATTTCATGACTGAAAGTGAAATTAATTGCAGTCCTTATATACATTTTAAAAAACAAAATATATCTAATGGGAAATATATGTACTAAAATAAACTTAATATTTGTTGTGTGATGTTTACTCAATATTTAACCAATTAGAAAAATTTATAGAAATGTGAAGAAAATGCTTTTTAAAATAGGTAGGAATGTGGTTCATAAATTGCAATGCTTTAAAATTTTGATTTAGGATTTTTAATGATGTGAATGTCATGTCTGTTTTGATATTGGGGAATTTCCTAGAATAAAGTTTTTGTTGAATTGCAGATGTAAACTGCACTTCATTCAAGTAGTTTTTGAACTCTTGTAAAGAAACTTAATTTATTCAAGCTTTTTGAAAAGATTTTTTTAGATACTTCTATGTGTTACATAAATATTGGCTTCCAGGCTTTTTTGCCCTACTGCCTTTCTCCCAGAAAATTACTTAGTGCCCATTGAATTTTTTTTTTTTTAATTTTAATAAAAAATATATATACATTAATGTTTCTATCCATTTTGTTGAATATACTAAAGAAAGGTGCACATTAGGAAACGATTTATTGAACTCGATGGAATACAGTACAAAATGTTTTAAAACATTCAAAATCAATGAAAAGATAAATCTGTTTTGCTATCAATTTAGTAATCTTTGACTCATATTTTCATCTGCATTAATATTAAATCATGACAATTAATTGCAGTTGGTATTTTTTGTGTGTGTTAATAGATTGGTATAACGTGGTTTCAGTGCAGTAACCAAATATAATGAAGGAAATGCAATTAAGAACTTTTGAATTATGTCTCATAATTTAGAGAATAAGCTATATGAATCTCCTTTTGCCAAAGTTATTTGTAACCCATTTTGAATTTAAATTTTAAGTCGTCATTTGTAGTTGTTCCATCAATTCGAACTGGGGAAATTCTTCTGTGTTTACATTTGAAAAAGGATCCAGAATTTAATCAGGTATCCTCATTTTCAAAATATCAAATTGTTCGTTAAAATCTTAATGGAGAGCATACAAGTCCTCACAATTAGAAAGTATGTTTTCATCTTTATTTTCTACTCTTGATAAATTTGGAAACTGACTAAATTACCCTCATTCAAAGTTTCGGTTGTACAGAAAAATTTTCACAAATGCAGAAATTACATTTTGTTTTTATTAAATTCAATTCACATCACCATAAAGCAGAAGATTGCTTTCATTTAATTTTTAAAACAGTATCACTTTTGGATTGAATTAAAATGGATCATAAAGCATCATTTTTATTTTTCAAAGTACTCCAGCACCGAGTTAAATAGCTTATAAAACCTATCTAAACGGGCACCCTCTGATAACCATGAACTCTTCTGCATAAAGTGTCAAACGATTTGATTCTTAGTTTTCAGTGCAAAGCTGTTTTAAATGTCATACACACACCCAATGATTTTGCTTCTGATATTGTTAGTTTTAATGTTGTAATGAATTATGCAGCCGTATCTAAATCTTTTATACTATCACTCTTGCTAATATCCACCCATCTCACAAATACACCTATGGCCATCACCGCCCTCTGAAACACTGCAACACCCACCAGTGTGCGGTGACGTCAGTAAAGATAGCAAAATTCAATTTTATGTATAAAAGAAAAAAATTATCAAAATCGTGGTAAAATACATCGATACGTTACAACGCACAAATTTGATAGTTATTTTCTTGTTGACCAAATATTAAAATACCAGTTTTTTTCAAGATTGATTAGACTACTTTTTCTGTCCTGGCACCGTTATTTTCTTATAAATATTTAAAGCAGCGATCCCCAAAGTTTTATCTCTATATAAACTTTGGGGATCGCTACTTTAAATAATGTAGTGATAGTTTGCTAAGTATTTTATTACATCAGATAAGGAACTGAGAAATAATATACTTAGGTAGATATTAATCGATGTCGTGCTTTCATCTCAGTTAATCACGCTTTTCATTGAGGTGGATTGAAACAGATCTTTATCACTATAAATATTTTCTTCTGTAAAATTTATTAGTCGGAAAAATTGCCGCTGCGGGGGGAATATGCGGCGCTTTTTTTGCCTTTGCTCGGAAAACGAGGCTTGTGAATTATATACAAGAAAATACGGTAATTACTATATGAATAACTTATCCCGAAACTAATAAAACTTGATTTAAAAAAAAAACTCTGGATAATGCATCTTCTCGTTAAATCCAAAATACTCAAATGAATATGTTATTCAGCCTTTATGAATTTTGCTCTAATCTTAGCCTGATTTTCCTTCAGAGATCACAGACATATCTTAAAAAATCAAAACAGAAAATGAGGTGGGTAAAATTAAACTACACACAAGGAATAAAGCCACCAGAATTAAGTAAATCTCATATTTAAAAAAAATAATGATAACTCAAAATGTGGCGTTCATTTTAGCAATATAATTTCTGAAGGAAAATTATATATATATAAACTTATTAAAGTTATACAATAAAAAATATATATATAAATTAGAATTTAGAAAAAATATATTAGGGAGAATATCAGCAATTTTATGCTCTCCGTAATCAAGGTGTGCTTATCGAAGTTTGTATGAACAATTTCTTAAATGTATCTCTAAATTTTATGTGAGTGCAATGTTTAGGGTAAGTGTGTGTTTTTAAGAGACATTGATTTTAAGACTTTCAAATTTATACCGTTCTTTTGAATTCATTACTTTAATTTTCTCATTACGGTGATAATAAAAATGATGAACGCTCACGTGTCCATAACTTAAGGATAATGCAAGATCGGGCAAAGAAAGAGGAGCAAAACAAATGTGACTTATTAGTAAAGTCTATTTATTAAACAAAATCTAAAGAGCCTGTAGGATTGACATCATTAATAAAAATGGCGATTTTTACTCCCTGGAGCAAATTTTAATAAACCTATTTACAAAAACCAATATAACATGATGGTTAATACAAAGTATGCCCCCCAAACGATGCAATACAGGCCGTACAACGCCTAGGCATGCTGAGTATCAAATTATGGCTTCTCTGATCTGCGAAAATATTTCACAACTCATCAAGCAATGCTCGCTGAAGTTTTCGTAGACATGTGGGAAGGAGTTGACTGGCTGCAATTCATTATCCAAGCATGTCCTACACATGCTCTATTGAATTCAAGTCCGGTGAGTATACTGGCCAGTCCATACGATAACCGATTGAAGGCATTCGTCTACAAAGTGTGCGCGATGAGGAAGGGCGTTGTCATCCATAAACAGAAATTCTGCACCTATGGCGTCCCGAAACAAACGTACATGTTCCAGAATGTCATCCCAATAGCTGTGGCCTGTCATGGGTTACTTTCTGAACATATAGGTTAGTTCTGGAATCCAGAATAATTCCTTACCAGACGAACAATCCTGCACCACCGAAACAGTGGTGTTCTATTTGTGGTAACGGATACCTGGCCCTCTCCAGACTGAAAGCTAAACCTGGATTCGTCGTAAGACATCACACAAGACCATACCTGCCAACTTCCGAAAAAGTATTTCAGTAAAACTTTTTCGTTTCAAAATTACATCTTAGATACATATTTTCGTAATTTAATTAACTAATTTATTACTTGACAATTAATTTTATGTTAATTAAAAGTAAATTATTAACTAATGAAAATGCAGATGCTAAGAATTTAATTCATCTAAAGATTTAATAATTAAAAGCTGTAGATTCCAGAATGCATTCATAATACACTACAATTTTTGTGCTTTCTGAATATTAAAATAATACTTACAAGGAAATACTTTGCGTTCCACAATGACACTAAACTGCACTCTGTTGAAATATTTATTTCAATTATTTATTAACAAAAATAAGTTATTTGGACATAATTCTGCTAAACACAATCGCCTTTAAATCAATTAAAGTTAATAAAATAAAAATTCTGGGTTTAAAAAACTCCATACAAAATTTTATTGAGTAAATACATTTTAATATTTTATACACTGGAAGAATTCAATGATGTAACAGTGGCTTTTTTAGCCTTTTCTAACCAACTCTTACTGATCTCTTGCTCATAACAAAATCCATCACTTAAAGATTTCACAATAAGCAAATTTTCTAAATTATTATTTGATGGCGAGTTTCTAAATTCATTTCGATTCTTTTTAACTAAACTAAAAATTCTTTCACACTCTGCATTGCTATGGGGTATCACTAATAAAGATAACATGAATTTATATAT
Organism: Latrodectus elegans; assembly: GCA_030067965.1. Taxonomy (NCBI): domain Eukaryota; kingdom Metazoa; phylum Arthropoda; class Arachnida; order Araneae; family Theridiidae; genus Latrodectus; species Latrodectus elegans. The sequence continues at coordinate 32,078,074 of CM057818.1, read as the reverse complement.
TCTATCATATTTGTCACTTTTATCTACACTCTTTATTTCACCAATTTGAAACCACAGAGAATCAATTTTTTCATTTTTTAACTTGGATAAGTCTTCAGTTTGCAATGAAGAAAACTGATTTTCTAGCTCATCCATAGACATATTCTCAGATTCACCATCATTAACTGGCAGCAAAAATGGAAACTTTCGAACAAAGTACTTTACAGTTGAAAATTTGGCTTCATCTAGTTTATCCACATCTGGCAACTGCAAATGATGAAAAAGGTCTTGTTTCATTGGAAATTTGTTTAAAATATAGTCACAAGAAGTTGTGAAATACTTCCGAACATCAGAAAAAAATAGCTTTTTTTCTTCATCAGATAATATTGCCACATCAGATGCACTTCTTCCAATGATTAAATCACAAGATTCTTTTTGATTATCAAAAGAATGATAATCCACTTCAAACAAAGGTACATTTCGAATCATGGATGGAATAACACATTTAGTTAATAGTTCTTTGAACATGCTATACATAATATCTTTAAGTTTATGAATTTGTGGATGACTAAACTGTAATAAAATATCATATTTTTCAAATATCTTTACAGTGTAAAGCAAAAACAGACTATAAGCTTTATTTAAGGAAGATGATAAGAAAAGAAAAAGTTTCTCTTCTCTAGACATTTGAGATTTCAATTTATTATCTTTACCAAAAGATTCCTCTGTACTATTCTCTGACTCCATTTCACAACTTTTTCGTTTTAAATTTGGTTTGATGCATCGTATATCCACTTCAGAACTTCTCGCTGCTATTTTTGGAAGGCTGCAAGATGCCAGATTTTCAGAATAAGTACATTTTTCCACTTTAACAATATCATGAAAATATTTTAAAGGAGGATCCCATAGATCTATGAGTCTTTGAAGACTTTTTTGTAATGAAAGTCAATGTGTGCAAACATGTTTAAGATTTTTTTGTGTATCTTTGTTACACAATTCTTGAAATTTTTTCAGGGTTTCTTTTCTTTTCGAGCTCCGATTTAAATAAGAATAAATGTCAATTATGATTTCATCGACTTTAATTGGAAAGCTTCCTGCACCTTCTTTCTTAAAGGCAAGATTTATCAAGCGACAAGAGCAACCAATAGATATTAAATTTTCTTGCTTTGTTCTTAAATAGGTTATCACACCTTTTTTCTTTCCTTGCATTATCAGCCCCAAAGGCAATGCAATGCTTAAAAGGGATATTTAATCGTTCAAAATTAATGTGCTTATATTTTCTCCTGTTGCATCCCCTGATGAACTAGGAAGAGACAATAAGCAGCTTTGAATAGTTTTACGAATGGGATTGAAAAAGTTTACAACAATTGGATATAATTTTGAATCATTATCATTACTGCCATCACATGCAGCAGAAAAGGGTGAATTTTGTAGGAGTTTAACGACGTTTTCCTTTCTGTCAGATGCTAATTCCTTTATAATAGCAGAAGTTTTGGTTCATGCGCATCCATAACGCTTTGCAGTTTCACATTTAGGAAACATTTTCCTGAAAAGAGGACCAGCATGATCAGAAACGCTGAGTGGTATGTTGTGCTCAATCAAGAATGCAGTGAAATATAATTCGGACCGAGTGACTTCTTGAGTATCATTTTTAAAATAAGCATCCATTTTAGAAGTGCTTGCTGTACTTTTTGCTTCCTGCACATGTTTTGGGCCTTTGACATGACGAGAAATATCAAAACAACCGCCGTGAGATATATTAAAATCACAGTTGCAAACTACGCAATGAGCAAACTTAACTCCTTTAGCTGATGCTTTAATGCATGGAAATTCGACACTATAACTATTTTTAAAAGATTGAAAATGAGATTTATTAGGTTTACTCACAGCCATTTTCACAAATTATTAACAACCACGTGAGTCACAGTACAGCGCAAAGCAGAGTTAACTCCGACCATCTGCAACAGTCCACCAATCACAGTAGTAAAAATGAATGGCGCCGAGTTTTGATCTGTGTGACTAAGGAACAAGATTATACCTCTACAATTTCTTTTCCCCATCTATAGTTTTTAAAGCTGGAGCCTTCCTCTCCCCCACCCCGATAGGTTTGACATGTGCATTTTCGGACTGCTCGGAGCCTCTGCGACCACAGTCTGGGAAGTCAGTTTTCTCTTTCCACAAATAGGTTGAATGGGGTGCAAATTTCCGTTTATCATCATGGCTAGTGAGAAAAAATCGCCATTATGTGCTAAGATATAAATTTTCTTTTCTTTTTTTTAAACTTTGCCCAGTAGAATCGAAACGCATAAAATAATTCATGCTATAAGTAAAAGCGTAAAACCTGGCGATTTCGCGTAAAAGTTGGCAGGTATGCACAAGACCATTGTTGCGGTGTCCACAACGCATGTTCGGTACTGCAGATTAACCGCAGGCGACAGTGAGTTGCGGTGAGTGGAACACATCCAACAGTACTGCGAGCACATTGGTATGTGCCCTAAGCGTCTATACACGGTCTGACTTGAAACTGTCGTACCAGTAATTGAAGAAAGCTGACGAGACAGGTCAAATGCTGTGCTCCGTCTGTTTATTTTGGCCGTAACTGCCAAATATCTGTCCTCATTCGACGTTGTAACTGGGAAGAGGGGATACCTGTGCTGTAACGTCTACACACATTATCATCATCTTGGAACCATTGCCAAAGCCTGGAGATGACACTCTAGGCGATTCCAAGTTCCTCGTATACTTCTAGCTGGGTACATACACATTCCAGACGGCCGATAATTCTACCACGTGAAACATCATCCAAATGCTTCCTTTGTGCCCTAAATATACAGTTATTGCACTGAAAGGCTTTTGAAGCGCTTGTGAATAATTTAAATTCTTTGCAACAAATTCTTATATGTCCCTTACTAACACTCTCGTTACTGGGACGTATTATCGGCGCCATTTGATGGTTTCGTGTAATTTGCATATTATTCTTCAAGATGTATGTGATAATTCTACGTGTGAAATTTTTATTTTAGAGTTCAGTTTCTATGTGATTCTGAATAATCATTAATTTATGGGCATGAGTGTATTTAATATAAGGAATTTTAAAAATCACTATTCATTAAAATCGAAAACAAATATTTGAAACGGTTTTCAGTCAAAATTTTTTATAAGATCGACAAATTGTTTAATATAAGATGATTAGAAAAAAATTGCATTCAAAGGCTTATAAAAAATATTTGTACTTGACTTTTGGTCTAACCATTCATAATATATTATCTAGAAGGAATGAATTTGTGAAGCTGCCGGATCAAGTAAAGACTATATTGGTTTTTAAAAATTTGTGGGGACCTATAAAATCGAGAGAAAAAATATTAGTACTTAAGAATTTTTTTCTACCTAACTATTCATTTTATAAATAAAGTTCTGTTAAAAAGTTATGTTCAATATAAATATATGCAACAAAAAATATAAAGTTCATATTTGAAAATAATCCTTATTATTTTATTGATGAAAATTCATAGGAACTTCATTTCTAAAAGTAGCTTCTACCATTTTTTCGATGATGCAAATCATTTTGCAGTCAGTTTTATTAAGGGGAGGGGAAAACTGAAAACAAAATACCTCAATAATGTTTTAATCATCCATCTGCTTCTTTCTAAAAGATTTTAACACTACATAATTTTATTCTTTTATAAATAAAATGTTTTATTTTCACCCTATTCTCATTTTTTGCTCAATGTCAATGATTGAGTCAAATGAAATGATTTCTCAATCATTTGATTTGATTTCTCAGTCATGGATCATTTCCCAGGGCTCTATTTAATTCATAGAGTGCTGGGTTTCTTGATTGAAAATTTGAAATTCTCAAAAGTCATTTATGGATGAGCGATCGTTCGATAGAAAACCGTTTGCCGTCCAGTGTGAAAGAGACTAGTTTATTGTGTGGTTTTTAATAATTTCTCTTTCAATAAAATATGGGACATTTTATCATCCGATAAAAATCGTCTTGTATAAAAGTGTCCTAACTCATTTTCATTCAAGTTGGCAAATAAATTCTTTGTTCTATTGTGGTGGTAAAAAAGCCTTCATATTAAAATTACTTATATTTTTTTGCAATTATTCCGAGAAAAGATTGATTAATAAATTGTGCCAGCAACGTCAGTGTCATAAAGCCAAACTCTGGTCATTCCGTACAACGTACTTTACTATATTTGCATTTTATACTGTTGATTTAAGGCATGGGTCGTAAGATGGGAGTCAAATTTGACTTGAAGATGCAGAGAAGAATTTGATAAGGAACATCCAGCGGGACAAGTTTTCTACAGAAATCGATGCACTTCAAAAAAAGAAAATTATTGACAGAAATTCAAACTTGTATAGTTTAGCTCCTTATTTAGATGAAGATAACATACTTAGAATGAAAGGAAAAATTGAAGAACGGAATACACCTATGATGAAAAACATCCAATTGTCTTACCACGAAACTCAAAGTTTGCTGAATTATTGACAAGAGAAAAATGATGTGGTCCTACATAGCGGAGTCCCGGCTACTTTAGTTGAGGTCAGAAAATGGTGTTGGATTCCTAAAGGAAGACAATTGATAAAGAAACTGCTTCATTTGTAGAAAATATTCGGCAAAACCAGCGAATCAACTGACTGCACAGTTACAGAAGGATAGAATAATCGAAACCCCTCCTTTCACCATTTGTGGAATTGACTTTTCTGGACCAATTTTCGTGAAAAATAACAAGACAACTTCCAAAGCCTGTGTAGCTTTGCTTACGTGTGCTGTATCACGTGCCAAACATTTAGAATTGGTATCCAGCTTACCAACAGAAAGCTTTCTTTTAGCTTTTAAAAGATTTCAATCAAGATGTGGTGTTTCGAAAATCATCTATTCCTACAATGCAGACTTTTAAATGTGCTGCCAATGAATTTCAGAAAATATATCGTGTTCTAAGCGATACCAAATTTCAAGATTTAAAAGCTGCCCAAAATATCATTTGGAAATTCATTATTGGACGTGCACCATGGTGGGGAGGTTTCTACGAAAGGCTATTTAAACCTGTTTATGATCTACTTAGAAAGACACTCGGAAGAGCTTTCCTTACGTATGAAGAGTTTACGACAGTATTAACATAAATTGAAACTATTATAAATGAAAGACCCCTTACCTTTGTATCGGATGAATTCGGAGAATTTCCCCCATTAACTTCTAAACATTTTTTGAGATTTGGGAAAGAAAATTTAGAATTGTCTATTAGTTTGCTGGAATTTGAAAATAATATCTTCACAAAGGGTACTTAACTAAAGTAAAGGTTTATAAAGCTCGAATATTAAAACAACTGTAGATTAAGTGGAAGAATCAATATCTGTTACATCTAAGAAATGTTAATTACTTGAAAACCCTTGAAGTACATCAATATTTGAAGATTGGAGACGTAGTATTATTGGAAGAGGAACGAAAAAATCAAAATTGTTGTGACACTTACAAGTAATTAAACTTATAAAAGGCAGAGATGGGATTGTGAGAGCTGCTATTGTCAAAACTGCAAAAACGGATAACCTCAGAAGATCCATACAATTCCTTTACCCATCGGAGCTAAAGAGTGACTAACTAAAATTAAACAAGATTCTAATTATTCATTCTAGAACTCTAACCTTTGATTTTGTGCCCAAAGTTTAAAAATTATTTATGTTAATTTGATATGTATTAATGTGTTTTTATTTAGTTGAATAACATTTGTTTATTTGATTTATTTGCTTTTATGGAAATTTGTAATTAAGTAAGTTGCTTTTTTCATTAACTCTTCGATAGGTAATTGAACCTGATTTACATCTATTGTTTGAAATTTGTAAAATTTATTGTTTGAAATTTATGTTTTTCTTTGAATTTGATATCAGATGAGAACTTCTAATAGAATTCGGTGGGGAGAGTGAAATAATCCCATCGCTCCGCTGAGAGCGCCATCTGTAAAGAGAAATAGTTAATCGATGATTTGTATCGAATCTGTAAACGTATTTTGATTCTGTCGATAGGAATTAATCATTCCTAATGTCAATATGATTCGATTTAGATTAATTGTTAGTTAGTGTTTATCTATAGTTGTGCATCATTTGAGCTTTATTAAATTTTTAAAATAGAAAAATTAGATCACGATCATTTGATTTTTTTACAATGGGAAAGTACATGTGTTGCTACATAATTCCAAATGGAGGGTTTTAGTTTAGTTTTATTGGAATTATATTTCTCTTATGTATAGTGTTCTCTGAATTAAAGCTTTTCAGAAAAAAATAATTGCCCATACCTCATTTCAATGTGATGGAAGACAAAGTAATATTTTAGATATCATCGAACTTAACATTTTGCCATCGTTAAACTGTTTTAGAAGCATATACTAGAGTTGCTTTGAATAGTTAAACATGTAAAATATACTGACAATGAAGAACAACATTTTTACATCTTTGGTTAATACATGAAACAAAATTGACTCTCAAACAAGATATAAATTTTAAATATTTTTAAAATTCTAACGTATTAGAAACTTTTCTCTCACACACACAAACATTGATGAATATTTTTTCCGGTAATGTTTTCAGTTATTCTCTTGCGATTCAAAAGTACAATAAATAAATAACCCTAAATCGATTTCAGAGAATCGCTATATTAGTTTGCTTATTTACAAAACCTAAACCGTGATAGAATTTACTTCGGTATAAAAATTATAAATGACTGATTAATTAACGTATATATGTAGTGTGAAATGTACATGTATTACAGGGGGAAATTCCGATTTGGAAAAATAATTCTTTTATTTTTCAAAAAATAATAATTAAAAAAAACTTTAGTAGAAATGTTGTTTTACTATGAAATATTGCCTTGTGTGTTCATCATCTGAAAGCAAACCGAATGAGATGTGCAATGCTTCAAGATTCTTTTAGTACGAAGAACTTGTTTAAATCGGGATTCCATTTATCAGCCACATTCCAATACATTTCAATAGTAATAGGAAAGCCAAAAATAATTCTGTTGCAATGAACAAAAACAATAGTATTCAAGAATAGCAACAAGAAGAAACTATAAATATTTTTTTTAAATTACATCACCAGAATGCGAAAAGAACATCCAATGAGCTATACTAATTTTTCTTTTACCTCCAGCTGTTACGCATGAGCGGGCAATTTTAAAAAGGGAGAAACAATACCCCTTACTGTTTTTGAAGCGAAAAGAATTCCTAGATAAGCAACTTTTATCATGTTTTAAATTAATGACAAACTCTATTCGAAATGAAACCTGTATGCCAATTTAAAATGCTTATTTTAAGTTAGTCAGAAACCATTACTTTGAAATAAGTTCCATTTCATGCTATAATTTCAGACAAATTTCCGCAGATGCACAAGAATATATAAAGATTTTATATTTACGTGTACAAAGCTTTTTAAAAAAGAAATATTTCAACAAATCTACAAATAAAATAGATTTTAGTTCAGATCTCCAACTTTTTGCGTTGAACTAAACTAAAATAAATGAAAATTTTCCTCATATCTGTAAAAATTAATAATTTTCAAATGAAAACAAAAGTTCCGAAATTTTATATTTGTAGTTCGAAGTAATTTTTAATTTGTTTTGTAATTAAATTTGTAATTTTTTCATTGCTTTAAGGCCTCGAGTTTTATGGTATTTAGTGATTCTACTGCAATTCTAAGACGAAATGACTTAGATAAAATTCTCTCTCTTTCTTCGATAACAATTTCAGTTTTCAGTGTGTTTTTTTTTTTTTTCCTCCTGAATGTAATTTCTGTCGTTTTTTAATATCTTCTGGCCTTTGTATTGCTGTTCTGTAACACCTAAAAAAATCATTAAAAACTCGTGGAAGAATTAAATGCATTCGATTTATTTGTAAATGTTCACCACAATACTGCACTTATAGAAATACAATTGAAAAAATTGACATAAAACATCGAAACTTCCCTTTATTTTTTAATTTTTAAAGTTTTAAATTAAATTATTTTTGCAACTGCGTAATATCAATGAGAAATTTCAAATTGTAGTTCATATTACTGCAGTAAATATTATGAAATTTAATCGTTTTGATAAACTCAGAAGTATGTTAAATATATAAATTTTAAATGATTTATATATATTTAAGCCATTTTAGTCATAGTATGATGGAAAACTACTAAAAATGTATATGAAGAGTTTTTGAACAAAACTGGACAAAATCAAAAACTTTTATTATAGTATCTGAAAACGATACTTTAAACTTAAGCAGCTGCAACTGTCGATTTCGGCAATTTGTCAGTCAAAACCACCTGTGTTCTCGTCGTTACTTGAAATAAGTAAAAATGGATGTTTCTGAACTATTGAATATTAAGGATATTCAGATTGTTTTTTCTTCCCCTAAAAATAACGTTGAACATTAACTTGCTTTTTTAATGTAGGTGTGTTTTAAATTCAGGTTATTAAAGCTCATCTGGAATGATGAAATTATGGCTGTACTATAACTATCAATTTTATTTATCATTTATGTATATAATAGATACATTTAAAGAAATAATGTGAGAATTTTCTATATTTTGTTACTTACATTTTTCTACCAATACATATTCCATTCAATCATGGTGAAATTGTGTCTCTCTTTCGCTATGGTTTAAAATAGCAATGTTACTTCCGTCAAGATTTATAACCGAATATCCCGTCAGAGAACGATAAGCTCAAAGCAATCGAATTGACTTTCACAATTATTGTTTAAAATTAATCATTAGCCTTCAACTTTTGCAAGGCTATTTAAATATTATACTTCTGGAACTTTTAACTTTACAAAATAAATATATATAAATTAAAATAGTTTTATGTAAGAATTTATATATATGAATATCGTATCACGTGGTCTATATGATTAAATTTCCAAAATAACATTCAGCTACTATTTTTAAACATGATTGGAAGCGATAGGACGAATACAGGCTAGATAAGTTATCTATATATGTGTGTGTGCGTACATTAGACTCTACTAGGTTTTTCACTTTTAAAGATTAATTTTAAAACTCTGACTTTTTAATTTCTAAGAAAATTTTTGAGTGATGGGAGTTTGAAGAAACTAATCCCCTCACCACTCTAAAATAATGATTATGTAAATAATAAATACTGTAGATTAAGTCAAAATTAAAGATTTATTATTTAATTTAACAACCACATGACAGTGCTACATAACTATCATTTTGAATTTGTTTTTATATATTAAATTATACGTTATAAAATATGATTTCTAAAATTTTTAAGTTATGCTTAAATAATTTCTGTAATATATTTTTTTTTACCTAAATTCTCTCAAGCTTGTTTGAATTTCGTTACATACTAAATATATAATTTTATTTAGAATTGTAATTTTGTAATATCATTTGTTGTTGTCTTGTGCCAGCTAGGCTGCCAATATGGGGTGCGATGCTCCACTTTTCCAACTAAGCCATATTTAGGTGTGGAGTCCGACTTTCTCAGTACACACATGCCATAGGCACCCGTTTATAGAGTAAGGCAACCATTCACAACCCATTCATACAAATAAAGGGAGAGAAAGTACATCTATGCCCAAACTGTGATTCGAACCCATGATTTCTCTATCCGCAGTCAGGCACTTTGACAACTAGACAGGACGGACGGCTTTAATATCATTTAGCATCATTATGTGTATTTTTTTACCATCACCTACTTTGCTCGGGATTTTATTTCGTCTTTCCTTTTTTGGTCGGTCTTTTTTTTTTAGAATTTTTTTCATAAACTTCGATTATATACTTTCACAATTTATTAAAATATATGTCATTGCTGAAAGGATTGTGAGTTTCGATAGTAGCCTTAGATAACATATTTTACAATGTCTGACGACTGAAGGTGCTTTGAAAAACCATTGTAACAAATAGCGTGTACATAACTTTGAGTAAAACAGATAGCGTGTACAAAACTTTGAGTAAAACAAATAGCGTGTATAAAACTTCTAAAGCTGTCATGCATTACTAAAAGGACAGAGGCTTATCCACCTTAAGAGCACAATTTTAATCTAATGTTAAAATCAAGTTTTCAAAATTATCAAGCAATGCCTTTATGACTTCCACTCTGCAACTCCATTTACACTGCTGGACAATTGCTAAGGACGGATAACACTATCATGCATAGCAACCACAAAATGAAAAGAAGCAAAATGTGGAAAATTAGAATAAGTGCAGGATATAGTAATGAAGTATGCGTATGGAAAAATTTCTTTTCCACATCTGTTCATCATGTGATAGCGTTCATAAGAGCTTCAAAGATGTTGACGCGTGTGGACAGTTGTTTCAAGTCAAAGTTTTACAGGAAAGATTTAATAGACGAATTTGAAATTTTTAAATTGTTTTCCCGACATCACTTAAAAGATTTTATACGTGGCCGAATTATTGGAAAGATCGAAGAAGGGCGAAAAATAACAAATGTTGCCAGGGAGTTCGACATCGCACACAGCGTTGTTTCACGGCTGTGGAAGTCATTTAAAACTACTGGAATGTGTAGTAGGCGGAATGGGGGAGGTCGTGTTAGAAGTACGACGCCTGTAGAAGATAGATATATCGTCCTATCAGTGAAAAGGAACAGGCGCACCACAGCTCAGCAGGTGGCAAATCAGTTTCTTGCTGCTTCAGGAAAGTAAATCTCCCGAAAAATTGTTTCCAGACGTTTGAAGGGAAGAGAACTTTACGCCCGCAGACCTGTTGTGTATGTCCCATTGACTAAACAGCACCGTACTGCCCGTTTGCAATGGTGTCATGAGCATCGTAATTGGGCTGAACAGGACTGGGCATCTGCTTCATTTGTTGGGTGTTCTCTAGAGGATGTAATAGTTCCACAAAGCGTTTCTCCAAAATATCCCACAAATATTCCATGGGATTTAAATCAGAGAGTAAACAATACATTCGGATGACATTTTTTCTTTTCAGCAGCTGCTGAACAGCAAGAGTGGCAATGCATTTTCTTCCTAAAATCGAAGTCTTTTCCAATGGTACTCCTGAACAGACGCGCACATGAAAGTATAACCTCGAAAGTGCAGCTCAGTTTGCCTATTCAACTCAATCCTTCTCGAAACGGGAGAATCTCCCGCCGTGGTGGACTGTTTGGTTGGACGTTGTTCTTGTTATCGGAAGGTAATAATTTTGAGTTACGGCGTAACGAAAGAAGCATTGTGTTTACTAAAGGCTGTTGGGGCACGTTAAATATGTAGTGATCACAATGTCCCCCAAGTGAAATAATGCCTATAGGGATGGCAGGTAAAGTATTAGGGCTCTTCAGCTTGGTCATTGCTGCTAATTTACCAAGATTCCTATCTGCTTTTCGTGTTACATGAATGAAACCGTGTCCAAACCTCTTCAAATCAACTAGCATTGGAAATCATCTATGGCAATGTAACGATGTTCACCCGTAAAGAGAATGACTTAATTAAAGAAATGCCCATTTTTTATGCTCCGTGCACTAATTTAAGCGTAGTAATAATCACTATTTTCGTAAAGGATTCAGCATTGCAACTACTTTTGTGAAGGTGTCTGCACACAGTAAACCGCGATACTTCTCGCCCTGTTCCTGTATTCAGTTATTGAGCAATAACACTTGCTGACTAGTTTAAGCCTTTACCATCTGCAAAAAGATATATCTATCATTCACAGCAGTTTTTTTTATAAAGGGCGGCTTCCACATTTCCAATAGCTGTGCTTATGGTGTAAGAGGCATTCAAAGCCTGTGAAAAGACACTTTTATTGATTCTGAACTATTCAGCTACACAGACCACACTATGGTCGGAAAACTGGAAGAGAGGTAGTCTTTCAACAATATTTCACATAAAAAACTGACTTGCATTTACAGCGAACGTCTTTAGTTGCACATAGGCCACATACGCTCTGATCGCCAGAGGCGTTTTGTTCCCAAGATTTGCACATGCATGATTTTTTTTTTTTTTTTTTGAGCATATTCTGATTAGTGATCCTTTTCCAATAATCGAATGGCTATGTATTTAAAATTTATGATGCTTAGATTTTGCCACCTCAAACGCTTACAATGATTGTTATTTATGTTTTCTTATTTTAGTAATTTTAAAACGGGAGAATCTCCCGCCGTTTCTTTTGTATCAAGTGATAAAATTTGTACTATGAGCATGAATTTTTAAAATGTTATTTGATAATTTAATAAATTTATAATACACATGAAAAATTAATGTTTTACGAAAAAATTGATATTGTATTTTTATTATTCAAAAAAAAAAAAAAAAAAAAAAAAAGTTTTAATAACATTAATGATTGAGATCAGAATTGTGAAATAAAGTGCTGGATTAATGGAAAATTTTTAGGTTGGGAGATTAAATTTGTGTATGATACTAATATCTAGAGAATAACTAACGTAGGGAAAATCTTCATACATAATGTAATTTAAGAAAGCATTTTAAATATGCAGAAACAATGGTTTTTTCCTATAGTGAATTATTGACATTAACCAGCTTACTTAGGAAACTTTTGAAAAATCTTCAACACATTTTTAACAGCTCCCAGTTAGCTTTTTTTTTTTTTTTTTTTTTTTTTAAATAAATACACTAATAACAAGAAACATGTAACAAATGTTTAATTTTTATTTATAATGATTTAACATTTATATTTAGATAATTTCATACTTATTGTATTAGGTATTGCTTTTAGCTCTGAAAATGTTTAGGAACAGCAAAATACTATAATATAGTATTAATTTTTTTTTTGTAATATTAATATTCATATCTATAAACTATGAAAATTTTTGGGATGGCTTATTCTTTAAAATTTCATGAAATATTGAGGAAGGTGCTTATTGTGTAGAAAATTTGCATTTTATTTAATTATGTATATATTTCCTTGGTCCAAGGATTTCACATGCATCCAACAATTACTGTAGTGTGTTCAATGATACTGAGATATTAAGTACAACACTGGTTTTTTAATTTTCCATTTTACGCATTCTGATGGTCACCATTCATATTTAATTATTTTATAAATGGAATTCAATTAGCTTCCTTTATATAAGTATTGATATAACTTTTTAATAAAAACTTTAAAAAATCCTACTTTTCATTGCATTAACTATTTGAGTAATTTAAAGAGTGTTGTTCAAAGAGAAAAATAGTCATATTTAAACACATTTCTCTGTGAATTTAGTTATACATATATTTTTTGATGATCTGTGTTTACTGAAGAATTAAACATCTTTTATACAGGTAAAGTAAAATATAAACAATAAAAAAGACTGCATTAGTTTATTTAGTATTTGGTTTTAAAAGTTATGTATCTTCTTATAATTTAGAGCTTTGATATTAAGATTAAAATGAGTATACATAAATTAACAATACTTTATGTAAATTGTTTCAATCAAAACTTATTTTTAGACATAAAATTTAAGTATAATAGAAATAAAAATAATGCTTCATTAAAATGACTAAAAAATTTCTAGTTTCAAAAGAATTGCTAGCATAGGAGGTAATGCCAGGCCGAAACTCTAGGGTATTAATGGTAGTGAATATCTCAAAAAGGGAACTGAATCCACAATCAGTTGATGAGACCAGAGAGTTGATTTTTTTTTGACAATTGATACATCAATATTCTAAAACTTTTTATAGTTTGAGGATTATGATAGAACTTTAAAAAAAAAAGGATAATAGTTCAAAACTACCACATGTTACACTTTTATAAACTAGTGTAAAAAATGCTTGGATGTGTCAAAAATTTAGAACTGACTATACCAATTATTGACAATGTGCTAAATCATCAAATTCAAAAGCTTATAAAAGATGATCATCATATGGCTTCGTGCATCAGCTTCAGTCATGAAAAAATTCTAAAGTAATTTGATCTATAATTACAATCAGTGGAAAATTAAAACTATAAATATTAATTATAAACATGTGCAATTTTAATATGTTAATTACATATGTATGACACATATTCAACTTCATTATGCATAAAGTATTTAGTTCTTCTACTTCTTATTTAATTTTATAAATGCTGAAAATTTCAAAATTCAACTAAAACAGTAGCAGAGCAAAAAGGTGAGGTTTGCATGTATTTTTGGCTACATAATGGCAACAGATACATTAATTCAACAGCTTATATGAACTTTCCTTGTCATAGTTTTATTAACATTACTGATTCCCAACGATTTTTCTAGATAATGCAATTTACTATCATGAAGAAACTTAATTAGTAAATATATTTGAGTATTGGGCACAAGAAGACTTAATAATTTAACAGAAACAACTGATTATTATATATAAAATGTACACTGTAATGTTCTTCCAGTAATTCAAGCAAAAATAAACCCAGAATAAATCTTTTGTTTTAAAATAGAATATAAACTCTTCATTAGAAAAAATTATTTACTTCACATACTTTATAGTTTTTTTTTTAATAACTATGTATCTTATAATAATTTATCAACAATTTATATTAAATTTTATGAACAGAATTAAAACATTTACAAGATGGATTATCTAAAGAATTCTTATAATAACAAATTATTTTCTTCTTTAGGATATTATTTGTAGTAAATATGCCATCCTCTTTATAAATACATACATATAATTTAGGATTCCTTATTAGGAATAGTCATTTTATAAACTCGATTGATTTAGTAAGTTATTTACAGCAATATAATTTAAATAATTATAAATTTGAACTAATTCTATGATTAGCAAATTAACAATATCAATTTTAGATAAAAACACATTGAGAAGTTAGTTTACGGTTCATCAGCTGAAATAGAAATAATGTAACAAAGATATTAAACCCAATAAATTAATATAAAGAAAACAGGTTAGGTGAAAAAAATGAAAAGGTAAGTAAAAAAATAATAAATTAGTCCTAAATCATGTATTGTTTAAAAAGGTTTAAGTTTAAGAAAATATTGAAAACACATTTTATAAATAAATAAGCTTCATGCATAGACAAAACTTAATTAGATGACAATGTTTATTTCTAACAGAAATTGCTTAGCAATCACATCGATGTTCAATTGCATAGGTATAATACAATAGCAATTATTTTTTTCAAAGACACAAAATTAAATGTCACTGTATTTGGCTGCCTCTTACCTTTGGCGACATGTGATTATAATGTTCCACAAATTTACCACTAAACCATCTTTTGGGTCAACTGGATTTAGCTTTATTTAATTTATCATAATTATTTCAGCAAAAAAAAAAATAAATAAATAAAATAAAAGCTAATATAATCATTATATCTCGTTATATTATTTTTGGTTCTTGGTAAGAAAATGCTATCACTTTAGGTTCATAAGCAGATATATCATGGAAAAATATCTATTTGAACATATCAAAAAAATATATAAAAAAATAGCAAAGAATTTGCTGCAGCTCAATTTCTTTTTATAATTTTAGCCCGCCCTAAATTGGTATTATTAAGTTCTTGAACAATATTAAACAACATACCATATCTGTATTAATACTATGAATGTTCAATGGTATAAAATGACTTTTTTAAATAACTGTATTAGTATTAATTTAAAAAATAATACTTTACATAGTTAAAATACTAGATAAAAAAAAAGTCACTAATAGGACAATTAGAGACTAGTCAGAAATTCAAAAAAATTAAGACTTCATTTTTAGACATATTTTAATTAAACATTTTAAATGAAACTGAGCATATTAACTCAACATGAATGGTTAGTTTACACAATTCAAGAAATAGAAGAGTGAGATCATCTCACATCATTAAGTAATTATTACATAGTCAATTCCATAATAGCATTTACAATATCATTATTGTTATTGCGTAGCGCTTTAATGGCTTTACCACGGGAGACATTGGCTTGAGACATTACCAACTCTATATCTTTGCCCTCTACACCAGTATCGTCGAGTTCACCTTCCTCTTCCGATTCTTCTTCGATAGGTTGAGATGCTATAGTCTGAGAAGGTCCGTCTCCTCCTAATCCAGCTGATTCTGGAGCCTTGAATTTTTCGGCAGCAGCTAGTTGAGCTTGTTGACTCAAATCTTCGATTTTGGCTTCCCCGAAGACAATGTAAGTATCTCCGGCTGGGCTTTTATAAACATCAGGCTTAGTGATTACAAATAATATGTTTTTGGACTTACGGATGGTAACTCGACATACACCTTGTACTTGTTTGAGGCCAAGTTTGGACATCAATTTTCTGGCTTTTTTCTCTCCTCTACTTTGCTTGGCTTTACTGACTAATTCTTCACTCAGACCGGCCATCTGAGCCATTTGACTTGTGGTGGATTGAGCGGCATCGCCTTCATCCCCTTCAGGAGAAGAATCGTCACTTTCAGATTCTGTACCAGATTTGTGTTCATCACCTTTTTCAACTTCATCAATGGATAATACTTCAGAAACACTTAATTGAGGCATGGTTAATTTTAATAAGTGAATGCGAAAAGTGTATCTCTGCGAAGAAACGTGCAAGAATTTTCAGCAAAACAGGAAATCTATTGTATTGCCACACTACACTAACAATAAATTCATCAAATATGTGACATATTTTAAAAATAGTTTAACTATTTTCTGTTATATAATTAATATTTTTTGACTTTAAAAAATAGTATATGCAACACTTTTTGCTGTAGATAGATAAAAATCTTTTTTATTGAAAAAGTAGAAATAAAAATAAAAATGAAATGATGATTAAACTTGGTATAATGATACTGATTTTCCACGAACTAAGAAAATTTTTTACACAAAAATCATCAATATTATTTACGAAATTCATCTTTTTTCAATTTTTCATTTTTTGAAAATAAATATAGATTTTATATTTTCACTGTGACTGAGGGAGTTTGTGTATTTTACAATGTGTTTAGTCTGCAATGAAATCAGTAATTTATGGTTTTTAGCGGAAAACTGTTATGTATTTGGAATATAATTGAGCAATTTTATTTAGAGTTAAATTTACAGTATTTTTATTAGAGCTATTCAAAAATTACAATAATGATTGCTTCTCTTCTTTCAATCTTAATTTATTTAGTATGTTCAATATTATTAAATTCAGTTAGCGGTCTTTACGAAGATCAGGTTGGTAAATTTGATTGGAGACAGCAATATATTGGTAAAGTGAAATTTGCGTACATTGATCCGACTGTAGGGGGTTCTCAGAAATTTGTTGTTGCTACTGAAGAAAATGTTCTGGCCTGTCTCAGTACTCGAAGTGGAAGCATAATATGGAGGCAGATTTTGGAAAGTGAAAAATTTGGTGAAATTAATGCTATGACTCAAGATGGAGATTTAATTACAGTAAGTGGTGGAGGGCAATTCATTCGTGGTTGGGATCCTAATACTGGCGTGATGCAATGGGAAGCACCTTTTCCGCAGATGAAAAAGAAATCTGGCGTTAATTATTTTGAAATTAATTCCCCAAACAAAGAAATTGTGCTGGTAGAGATGCATCCTAGTCAACATGCACAAGTATCAGTGTACAGTTTTACTAGAGGCTCTCTTAAAACATCAGATATAATTAGTGCTCCATGGTTTGATAGTAATACTAAATGTAATTTTATTTCAGCTAGCTACTTCGTTTGCATTGATAATAATAAAAAATACTTATATCTGCTCTCTATTAAAGACAGTGGATCATTTATACCTGTTTCCTTAAAAAGCTTAGGAATTGAAATTTCACCTAATATTCAGAATATTAATGTAATATCACTTCCTTATCAGACACTTTCTGATAAACCTATTTTTGCTATTCAGTTGGATGATAGTGGAATGCTTTTAAAAATACAACCACCTGGAATAAAATTGATACAACTTTTACCAAAATTACATAAGCTTACATCCACTTTTATTGATGAAAAACTTATTTTGTTTGCACTTAATCTCGATGGTACTATGTTTAAAATTAAAGCTACAGATATCGATGCGAAAACTGACATTGAAGATTTAGAGGGGGAATTCAATATGTTGGAAAATCGAGGGGAATTAGAAGCGTTCTTTATTCTCCCCTATACTAAAAGGGATGCAAAAAGAGATTACCATGCTAGTTACAAGATGCTGTTATTATTTGAAGATTACTCAATTCT
Organism: Latrodectus elegans; assembly: GCA_030067965.1. Lineage (NCBI taxonomy): Eukaryota > Metazoa > Arthropoda > Arachnida > Araneae > Theridiidae > Latrodectus > Latrodectus elegans. The sequence goes on along the minus strand of CM057818.1, from coordinate 32,060,020 downwards.
AGTTGTGCATCGTCAAGGCAGAGTTAACTGGTCTCGAGAGGAAGCATTATCCTCTATTGTGTCTTCAGAAATTATGGATCTCCCATTATCAGATACAGATGCTAGCATTGAACAAGAATTCAGTCAATTAGATGCTGGTGTTATTTCAATGTTGCTGACTCGCTTAAAATCTCAGGTTTATTTATTCCAAACCTTCCTTCTCCAAGCTCTTGTAGGATTTAAAGGTGATGGTATTAGTATAGGTGGAGACAAAAAAGCCCTGACACGTGATACATTTGGTTTGCATAAAATTATTGTTGTTCTTTCTAAACCAGGAAAAATATTTGGAATTGACAATTTATCTGGTTTAATTATTTGGAGTCATTATGAAAAAGAATTACACCCTTTTATTTTAGATGACAAACCTTACTTCCCATTATTTGTACAAAGGACTACAGCCCATTTTCCATATCCTCCAGTTTGTACGGCTATTGGAATAAATTTAAGATTAAAGAAGACTAAAATATATTCTTTTAATCCTATTTCTGGAGACACTTTAGAAAGTAAAATATTACCTTATCAAGTGATACAAATTTTACCTATGGGAAGTCTTGATCATTATTTGAGACCAATACTTTTATTAGATTCTAATCTTAATGTGCATGTTTATCCACAAATACAAGATATAGTTAGACAAAAGAATTCTCATTTCCTGTTTACTGCTAATGCAACTACTGGAACTCTTAGCGGATATGCGTTATCAATTGATAAGAATAATGCTTTAAAAGCTGTTGAAGTTTGGAAAGTCAAACTACCTAATCAAATTATCAAAGTTGTTACTAAAAATCCTCAAGAACATGTTCATTCCCAAGGAAGAGTTATGGGTGATCGTAGTGTGCTTTACAAGTATTTAAATCCTAATCTTGCAGCTGTATTTACTGTTGGAAATGATACTCTTCAAAAGACATTTTGTAATATTTATTTGATAGATGTTATTACGGGTTTAATTATATATTCTGCTTCTCATAAGAGATGCAAACCACCTGTTCATGTTGTTCATTCGGAAAATTGGGTTGTATATAGTTACTATAATGATAAATCTCGGAGGGTGGAGATCTCCTCAATTGAATTGTTTGAAGGCATGTATCAAAGTAACACAACTGCATTTTCTTCTTTTGCACCTCCTCCTCTACCTCTCATTGAACATCAGACATTCATTTTTCCAAACTTGGTTACCGCTATAGCAGATACAATTACTGAACGTGGAATGACGAATAAGCATCTTTTAATAGTTTTACCATCAGGTGGAATTCTTGAGTTGCCAAAGACATTCTTAGATCCTCGGCGTCCAATTCATCCACTACCAGAGCATCGTGAAGAAGGTCTTATTCCTTATATTCCAGAACTTCCTGTTATGGCTGAAGGAATCATAAATTATAACCAAAGTGTCATGAGTGTAAAGGGTATCACAACTGCTCCTTCTGGTTTGGAGTCTACCTGTCTAGTTTTTGTCTATGGACTAGATTTGTTTTATACTAGAGTAACACCTTCAAAAACATTTGACATTTTAAAAGATGATTTTGATCATTATTTAATAAGTGTTGTTCTTCTAGGCTTATTAATTTTATCTTATACAACTAAACGATTAGCAGCTCGAAAAACTCTTAGAGCTGCTTGGAAATGATTATAAAAATATGTGTAAAATAAGTTTTTCAAAATCTTTATTATATTTAAAGTTAAAAACTATCTCAAAGTATTGTGATCTGTATGCAATTAAATGAAAGTGTTATATTATATGATTTGTTTTCTTTCCTTAAAATATTCAGAAAGTTTATTGGTAAAAATGAGTATTATATTCTACTCTTAATATTTTCTTGAAAAGTTTGAAAAATTGTTAAAAAAATAAAGATGTTTTACAACCTTGACAGGGCTGAAAAATGTACAATAAATTTTCTAGCTTATTGTGCAGATAGTGATTCCCATTTTATTTATTTTTTAAATGTATTTTTGTTATGTAAATAAAATTTATTTTCAAAATATATTTCAATATGAAATGTCATTGATTTTAGTTTTGTTTGCCAAAGATTAGTTATTTATTTATTTAAAATATTATCTGATATCATTAGTTTTAACTTCAGTGTTATAATTAAATTTATTCTTAGGCTAAACATATTTTCGCATTGATTATAACTGAATATTTTCAGAGAACTATTGATAACTTGATGGAATATTCCATTTATAATTACTGACTGTTTAGAAAAAGCACATTGCCTTAAATGTTCATATTATTGCATCTGTATTAAGTATCATAAGTATTTTTTATCAAGATAATCTTTTATATTATCCTAACCTATTATTTTCCAAATTATTTGTTCCTTTTATATAAATTGTAGATGCGTGTTTATGAGTTTTTGTCACATTCCTACATTTATGTTATTAAATATACGTAAGGATTGTTTTAAATTGATTTTCATCTGATTTATTTAATCATTCATTTAATGTAAAAATCATTCAAAGTTTGTATATCTTTATGTAGAAATCATGCTTTGTAAAATTGTTCTACTGATAGATTGTTGTATTTTTTGCATTACACATCAAAATGATTAAATTGTAATAAAAGAAGAATTTGTTAATGCAATATAGAATATTCTGTGGTACTATTTTAATTAATATTTTAACATAAAAATAGTTCTGACATTTTTTACAATTTAAAATTTAATTTAGTAAACTAATATTTCAAAATATTTGTCCAATAGATAATTCTTTAGATAATTAAATTGTTAGAAATTTAATTTATTTTATTCTAAAAGTGACCTATACAAATTACATGGTTATTAATTAAAATATTAAGCATAGTTTTAGTCTAAATAAACCTTATTTATTTAGTTAAAAAATAATAGGTTTTTCTATAAATAAACAATAATAGAGATAATTTTATTGATTTTTTCTGTTAATGGATCTATTATAATAAACAAGTCTAAACTTCCATTAGAAAAAAAAATTAAAGATGATTATTGTGGAAATTGATTGTAGCTTTCTATAAATTTTACTGCATTTTATGAGATGATTAATATTAGTATATCTGCATTAAAAAATTTTTAATCCTTAATAAAGTTATAAAAATTTTGAAAGTTTTAATTTTTTTAAAGAAAAATAAGTTAAATTTCTTTGCATATATGTTGCAAATGATATAGTTATAAAATAGTTACAAAACTTATAGAGTTATAAAACGCTTTAATTATACATATACAGTGGTTAAATTTTTTAATTTCATGTATAGATTTTGTTAAAACAAATTTCTTTCTTGATTAAGAAAAGCAAATTATTGTAAAAATGTTATTCAAATGATATATTCAGTTAATGATATTACTCAGTTGTTCAATCCTTTTATTAGTTGTGTGGGATGTTTTTTATAAAAAGAAAAATGTCTACTTGATTAATTAAAAATTATTATTAAAATATTATTTACATTGTTAATTTAATACTATTACCTTGTTAACTTTTGTCTAAGAGTGCTACATTAGAGATATATATATAAATCAGGAATCATTGTTTGATAAATTAAAAAAGGAATTATAATAAAAACTTATATGCAGCTACAAATGCAACATTATTATATTTATTAGTAATTTAATATGTCTTTGAAGAAATTATGCTACCAAAGCTGAAAAATTAATTTTAAATAGAAATATTTGATTGAAATTCATGTGTGAATTATAAAGTTTATTAAAGCAAAAAACTATTATATTTATCCTCTACTGTTTTTTAGTTTTTTGGCATAAATTGTCAAAATAGTAAGAGGTCTATTAAAATATTATATTGACAAATTGTTTTAGAATTTTAATCTGTAAATACATTAATAACCAATTGCAAGTGTGAAGTATTTGGTTTTTCATGAAATACAATATCCAAGTTACCTATTTAAAAATGATGAGGAAAACTTCATCTATTAAATGAAGGCAATAACAGAAAATGTCTTAAGGGATTCAGACAAACCTTGCACATTCGTGATAAAAAACAGCTATAAAATTGCCTTTTAAAATAATCATATTTATAAGCCTTGACAACTCCAAAACAGATTATCCAAATTCATAAAATATGAATAATGGAGTGATAATTTTCAAAATTTTCTTTACATCTAATACATGTTTTACAAAAGTACCTTAAATAAAAATAAGATTTTCCTAAATGTATATAAATGTGCTTTCATTTAATCAACCAAACATTCTTAGCCCCATATATGTAAAGATTGTATGAGACGTATAGGATATTTTTCATAATTCCAAAAAATTTTGAATATATGAGAATTTTTTTAAAATTTTCTTGTAACAAACATTGTAAATAATGAATCAGTGATTTTCTTTTTCATAAAAGCAGGAGTTCTTAATATAGCATCAAAACTTAATTTTATTTTCTCAATTTAATTTTATTTAAGATAAACAGCATTTATGTATGTATTTTGTGCATTTTTCATAAATTAGAAGGTAAACTGTATTCATTATAAAATTTTGTTACCATGTATTTAGATTCATAATAATCTTCCAAGTAAGATTGAAATCTTATAGCTTTTTATATATTAGGCACTTGAATGTTTTGAAATTATAGTATGCTAATAATTTAAGATTTCTTCAATATAAATTTTCTATTTATATTTATTAAAGTAATTTAAATAGCAGAAATATGATGTTAGTAAAATTACAATACAAGTTAATGTTGCTTGAATTGTAACTAAGGGCAAAATACAAAAATTTTTCACTTAATAAATATTTAAGTATTTATGGAGATATTAGCTTTGCTTCTGAATAAAAAGTTATTTATAATATTTATGCAATTTGAATAAATTAAATTTCAAAATATATTAGTAAAATTACATATTTTTATTAAGCTTAATAAACATATGCAAATCTTCTACAGAGGTATGAAAAGTCAATTTAACCTAATAAATAATTTGGTGTTATAGTATTTATGAATACAAATTAATACTATGATTCAACCTATAATACAAAAGGAGCAAACAATAGAAACAACTACATTAACATTTTAAATGTAATTATAAATTTTTATTTGTGTAAAACAAGCTTTTTTGAAAGAGCTGTATGCAAATGTAAAAGTTGGTATTTGCTTAAAAAAATCATGGGTTTACAATATTTGAAATTAATTTTCAGTTGTTAAAAAGAAATAAAATAACATGAATTAAATGGGTTTTACATACATTTTATTAAAATAAATTATAGTAAATCCATGTAAGTCTGCTATAACATTAAAAAAATTACAATGTTTACATAATTTTTACATTTATACAAATATATTCAAACTATACAATGTCTAGTTTCCAAATGTACAAATAATTATCTCGACAACCAACTATCATCAAATCGTCAAAAATTATTGGTGATGAAAATATTTCTCCAATGCATTTATGAGATGATATTAATTTGCCATTAGTTTGCTGAAGAATATATAGCATTCCTGAAGTAGATGCAGCTACAACATAGTATTCCTCACCCCAAATAAAAGAGAATGGTGTAGCATAAAGAGGAGAGTCACAGGTATACATCCACAATAGATCCATTTTTTCATTCAAACAATAAATATTGCAATCATGACAACCAAATGTAATGCTATTTGTTGTAACAGAGTGGCAAACAGATGAAAATATTGGTCCATTTGTTTTAAATTTTGATAGCTGGAAATTAAATTTAAAGAAATTAGATACTTTAAAATATTGTTAAATATAAATAATTATTGTCACATGTGAGATTTTAAATAATATTTTTTAGAATCTTATTATTTTAACTATTATTTTAATAATATTGAAAAATAATTAGTTTACAATTTTCATATGGTGGGTTTAAAAACTCAAATTTTGTTAAAATTACAATAATTTGATTTAAATTTTATTTTGAAATAATATTTAATACATTCGATTCAGTACCCACTATTTAATCTTCATTTATTTTATTGTATGTATTTTATTTCTGTTGAATTTAGCAATTTATTTGGAGAATCTTGTACAAAATTGTTTAAAAATACATGAGTGTAATTTATGATGTTGATAAAATACACATTAATGTACAAATAAACACAATGCAAAACTATTAATTGGATAATATATGACTTTGTAAATGTATCTCAAATTTTTTTGATATATATTACTTACACGTATGTAAAAAGATATTTTCATTATAATACTGTATATATATATATATATATATATATACATACATACATTAAGTCTATTGGAAAGTTCTGTTCTATTATATATTGGAATAATTTTTAACAAACATGCGCTATTCATTTGGAGCATATTTGGCCCTTTTTCTTATTATGTACTGAAAAGAAAATGATTCCTAATATTTTTTAAGGATATGCAATTGCTCATCTATTACTACTGATAGTTAATTTATTCAACTGTATTGTTTAAGACTTCCAACACATAAGAAATGTAGCAAAAGAATAGAAATTTATTGAAAATGTTTTATTAATTTACAATATCTAATAGAACATTAAAAATGTGATTTGAAAGTTTTTAAAAATGGATTTTGACTTCTGATAAGTCACACCCTGAGTTAATTTTGATCAACAACAATACAAAATCATGTTAGAGGAAAATTTTTTTCTAACTAAAGATTCTGGAAAGTTTTGATTCAACTCAACAAATCACGATTGCTATCGAAATATTCAAAATAGGTGATTCGTGAGAAAAGTGAGAAGAATTTGAATGATTGAGTCATCATATGCCCACTTCTGCTTACATGATACAAAATTAAACCCATATTGGACTGGTTGATAATTGGGGAGGAAAAGAGTGAAAACAGTAAAATGAAATAACCAATGAAAACAGTAAAATAAAGGGGATAATGTAAACTTAGAAAACCTTCTAAATTGAAATTAAGCCAGAATAATGAGAATGCTGTGTATATGATGGGGCATTTGAAGACCAATTGATTTAGAGCTTTCGAAACTAAATGAAAAATTATATTCATATTAGTACTGTCAGCAGTTGACTAATTTAAAAACAAAATATAAAACAGTATAGAATAGTAGGAGCAATAAAATGGACTGAAAAACACATTTTTCAATTTTTATGTTTTAAAAAAATATAGACATTTTTGCTTCTAATGGTACTAAAATTGTGATTTTAACCCCACTAAAAGTATTTTATTTTCATTTTTGAATTATGTAAATCAATGCCTTTGCTCAGTGCCACGCCCACTGAAACTAATCACTACACTTGTTGTTTTTATTAAGCAAATACGTTTAGAAACTGTAGGTTTCTTTTTTAATTTATTGAAATTAATTTTGATATTTATTATAAAAATATATATTTTATAATTTATAATAACAATATATACTTGAATAATAATAAGCCTCAATTTAATAATCACATCTTTAAAAAAGCAAGTTATTTAGATATATATGTTTAGAAATATGAGACAGAAATAGCAAGCAACAATGTTGACATTGAAAGTGTTTTGGATTTGAAAGCTAAAATAGAATCTTTTATGTTAAAATATGAAGACTTTGTGAATGGAATGAATTCTATAAATGAAATAATTGGTCTTTCAATACTTTGTGATTAACCTTATCTTTTGCAACAACCTTTGTTATGCAAAAACTGTAAAAATGTATCTAGCATTTCTCTCAGCTTTTCAAAACATGTGCAAGGTCTTGCAACTGAATTTTACATTTTTTGCAAAAACTTCAATTTTAATACTTTTTTTTTTTAAATACAAAATATGTCATTAAACATTATGTGTCATTGACATATTAATGTCAATGACATATAATGTAAACACACAAGACTCGTATGCTTACAAATGCATTGGAAAAGGAAAAGCTGCAGCAAAAATATTTTGTAGTGTTATGGAACTTGTCTCCGTCATCACTAATTTTAATGAATGGTGTAATGGATTAAATTCTGCTATTAGAAATGTTCCATAAGAAAGTAGCAGTGCTGCTGCTGAAGCATGTGACATTTATATAGGTATTGATGGAACGTGAGAAAAACGTGGTCTCACTTTGAATGATACTGTTATTGCCACAATTATTGATACCAGAAAAGTTTTACATGCAGAAGTACAGTCAAGATTTTATAACTACTAAGATAAAATGAACCATGAAGGAAATTGTCAAGCCAATCACTAAGGTAATAGTTGTTCGATGAAAGTTTTTGGAGCATGCTTGCTTGATGTCTTCATGGTAAAATGCAAAATAGTTATCAAAGTTTCAATGGCTTCTTGTGATCGAGGATTCTGAAAAATATTTTTGTACTACTATAAATTTTGAAAATTTGTGTATATGTAGCTATTTTTTTTAACTATAGAAATATCTCAAAATGCAAGGTTTTATTGTTATTAAGAATCCAGCCAGGTTTATATTCTTGTAGAGCTATGTTGTTAGAAGATTGAGCTCGTATACACACAAAAGAGTAACTATAATATAAAATGGAAATCTGTAGAGGCTTAGATAAAAAGAAGGCATAAAAATGTAGAATGAAAGATCTTCTAGCAGATAATTCACATAATCCCAGTTAGGGAATTGGAATGTAATAATTATATACAATTTTCATGTTGAATCTTGTTTTTCTCAAAATGAAGTTTTTTGTTTAATAAGTGACATTTTCTGAAAAAGTACTGAATTAAACATGTTAAAATTTAGCATACTTAAAAAATATAAAATACATGTTTTAACCAAGCATTTTTTCTATGTAATAATTTATTAAAAGTTGATAATTTAAAATGTTTGAAAATTTTAAAGATGTGAGTGAAAAATATGTATTAGTATAGTTATTTTTTTTTTAAAATAGACTATTATACAAAAAATGCTTTGATAAAATTATGTAAAAATATGTATTTAACTAGGAAAAAATTTCAAAATTTGGCTTAGTAGTTATTTTTTAAATGTTCCTTAAACAGAGCATGTTTTAACATTCTTGGTATTGGAATTATGCTTTGAGAATCTATCCTGTTAAGAGGTTAATGATGATTAAAAGGAAGAAAGAGTTCTACAAAGAATTTTCTTTAAAAATATGATATATGAATTATTATCATGCTAGCAAGTTATAAATAATGATAGTAATTATATTATTCAATAAAAATTATTCATGGTGTAAAAAATTTATTATCTTTTTTATTATAAAAAGGGATAAAAATTTCCAGTAGACTTAATATATATAGAAAGAGGCAATATAACCACCCAAATAAACTCAAGATTCAATCCACTGATGATATAAGATTCATCAATATAGAGTAGACAAAGATGAGCACTAAGGTTTAAGAGCTGGAGTCATGCTTAAGAGATAAAAAGTCAAGAGGCATATTTCAAACTTACTAGCTGACTGAAACTAAGAGTTCATGAACAAATTGAAAAATTTGTGTATAACATATATTAAATTTAGTTACAAATAAATTCAAAACTTTTAGAAAAATGGAAGAAATTTATCTTATCAATTATCATTTAAAAATCTAAACTGTAGGAAGTTAGGAAAAATTTTTTGCGTGAAATGTAAATATAAGGCGAACGTTTTTTAGAATTTCCAATTGAAAAAGAAAGATTGCGATTATCAACCAATGAGAGTAAAAAATATTCTATATCAAATATATTTAGCTGACTAACTTTTTTAGTCCATGTAATTTAAAAGGATAGCATAATTATATAATTTCATAAATATATTTTTAATTGTAGATGAAACACTGTAAGAGCATTCAATTATTATTTGTAAAAATTCAGAAGTTTAAAATAATAAAGTTTATAACAGGTAAAAAAGATTATTTTAATGATGCAAACAGTGATTTAATTTTTGTAATAATATAAATTTAAATCTGTAATTGCAAAATCTTTACATTAAAAGGACTCAATTGCTTGATTTTAAATATTTAATATAATGTTATACTTAAACATTTGATATAAAAATATGGCAAATTCAAACACACTATTAAAAATATACAACATACCAAATTTCCTGTTAGATCAAATTGTAACATGTAATTATCAGTGCTACCTATGTATATCGATTTTGAAATAATTCTCGGTGAAGAAAATAAAGGCTTTGAATAATCATACATCCAGATGTAAGAGCCAGAATCCTAGATAAAATCAAGAAATTTGTTATATAGCATATTTTAAAAGTTTTTAGTGAAAATAAAATTGTACATATGACTTACCATTTTTAAAAAAGCAACAATGCCATCTAATGTTGCAACACATAAAGCTTGAAGCTCTTCGCATAATATAGGTGAAGAAAATATGCTGCCTTTAGATAGTTTCTTTTTCCACAGGTTTTTTCCAGTCTGTAATAAATATGAAATATTTTAAACTAACTATTTAAATGTAGTTTATGACTTGGTAATATCTCAAAATTTAAATAACTTTTTATATTTAAAAATTTTTATATAAAGTATAAGACAATTTATCAATCGTCATTAAAACAAACTTTTATTACATAAGTAATTCATTCTTTTTATTAAGTATTATTGTAAAGTGGAAATATTGTGATTTGAGAAGGGATTTTAATTAGATATCACACTTAGCAGCACATCTATAGGCAAGGATCTGTAGCAGCAATATAATATTAGGAGAAAGTTATCATAAGATTGCATGCTACAACTATTGATTAAGCATTTGTATTAATAGATGATAATTTAGATTTGCACAGAATTATCATCTTATATGACAATCTGTGAAATGAAGGGATTGCACATGTATAATGGTTCATGTTACTGGTCTCTAAAGAATTTCATTAAAAATCTTTGGAATGCCATTATGTTGTTTTAATTAATTCTAGTGAATTCCACACATTTGGAAATTGCTTTATCAGATGAATGATATCAATTATTTGACTAGTGGGTTTTTTTTTTATCACTCCACAGAAATCATTGTCAGACAATGTATATTTTGTATGCAGAGAGATTTAAGGTTTAGAAGGAATTGCCATATACTTTATAATGTTGTTTGGTTTAACAAAACTTTTTTGTAAATGGCTCTAACATGCTGTCATCTTATAACTTATAAATGTTCAATAGTTTTTACATTTGTTTTATCAACAAACACATTTGCTAAACTTCTATAGAATTTCATATTAATCAAAGAGGCATACATATTATTTTTATTACTTTTGTGCTCAATTTTTGAAATCAATATATAATCAAGATTTCACTGGTAAGAAAAGATTACTTCTATAATTAGTGATAAAACAAATATTTGTATAGTAATTTTTCAATCTTTTAGCTTTATCAAATATAAATTATAAAAGCAAAATTTTTAACTGAATAATAAATGATTTATTAAAGTTGTTTTTAGTTTCAAAAGAGATATATTTGAAATATTAATTAAAAATAAAAACCATTTAAATTTATTTAAACAGAAACTTTTAAAAAGCCTAAAATATATTTGTAAATCCAATAAAAATATAGGCTTCTACATTCCTAATATGTTTTTTTAAAAACTTAAATATATTTAAATAAAAATTTTTTTTGCAATAATTAACTATCAAAACATTTATGTACAGAAACAAAATTGAATTCACAAAATATAGGTGTACACATGCCTTTGTATAGAATAATTGCATAATGTTTAAATTTGTATTCAATTTTCATTTGTGATTCATACTTATAAACTGCCTCAGTAAAAATATATTTAAATTAATATGATAACTACTCTGATATAATTTTGTATAATCTATAGTTAATATTTTAGTTTTTCTTGAATATTTTTTAAATAAAAAAATTTACAAAGCTAATTTTTTCCATATATATATTCTGATTTTTGTTTATAGAACAACAGTCATTTTTTAAATTTAGAGTAAATACTACATACTAAAGACATTATAATCCACAATATTCTTAAAATTTTCTTTAATTTGATAAATGCTTTAGTATTTATTTTGTTTTTAAATTGTCATAGTTTACAAAATAAGTTAAAATAATACATATTTACACTGTAATAGTACAAGGTATCTCAATTCATTAAGAAAACAACTAGAAATTCATTTATATTTAAGAAAATAAAATCAAATCACAACTGTTATAAGTTCAATGTCATTTAACAAGCAGAAAATCTTAAATGAAACTTAATTTAAGATGGCAAATTTAAAGTACTCACATTTTCAATTGCATATAAGATTTTATCATGAGAACCTACAAAAATAATATTTTGTTTTGAAACAACAGGAGAGCATTTAATTTCTGCTTTTGTTTTAAATTTCCAAATGATACTGCCCTCATTAACTTCAAAGCAATATAAATGATGATCATAACAACCTTAAAATAAAAAAGAGAATAATTTAAAAGATATTATTAAATAATAATTTACAAACAAATACCAATTTATTAGAAAAACAAAAAACTACAGCTGGAATTTTTTTACTACAGTAGAAGTAAATTAGCAAAAGTTCAAGATTATAAATCAATAGTTTTATAAAATGAAAAGATGATTTTTTTTTTAAAATTACGCCCTTATGTTGGCTCTTTCAAGCATAATAAGTCTTGCAGTCCAATAAAGAAAAAAAGTATTTCCAGGAGTGGAGAGCGTCTTGAAATGTAAAGAAGAGCAGGCTTCCTGGAGGGCAGAACATTTCCAAAGATGCTCGCCCTCCATGTGAACATGTTCCAATATAAAAATATGTGTTATAACAATTTAAAGAAATGTTTTTAGAATTTTTAAACTTTCTAATAGTGTAGAAAAAAGAAATTAGGATTAAATATTTTTTTAAATTAGCAATAACTTTAGGAATAAAAGCTATAAGTTTTTAGCTTTTAAAATTTAATTTGAAATGACTAAAAAATTCATATTTAAATTTAACATTGTGAAAAAAATCTAAGATTTAATATAACAAACAAAAAACACACAACAATTAAGAAAAATACACAGAACTTGTATAAAAAAATAATTAGTTTCAATAGAAAAGTGAGAAGTTTTATGATTTATTTTGTTTAATATAATGTTACTCATTACAATTTAATGATGAGGTCTTTAATAAAAGTTAAGGATATAATTTTATTAAAAGTTAAAAATCTTATACTAATGCAAGGGCATAAATTATAAGCTATGATTTTCAAAATGACTTTCTTATTGACTGACACTTAATTTTAATAAATTTATAATAATTTAAAGATAAAATAATTTCTATAAAAAAATTTGAAGTTGAGTTGTTTAATATTAAGTACATTATTTCTAAAATTTAGAAATTTCAAGGGTTATTTAATTAAAATTCTTCAAATTAAATATTTATAAATAAAAAAGTAAAATCTTTCATACATCATTTAGAATGAATAATAATTCTTGTGCATACCAACAAATACAAAATTTCCACAGGAAGATAAACAAGCTGAAGATTCAATTCGGTTTGGAAGATTTACTTCCCATCGAATATTTCCTGCAATGATATCAATACAACAAAACATTCCTGCATGTGATCCAATAAAGGCAAGTTTTTGTCTTAATCTGATAAAATATTAAAAAAATATTATGGTGATTTGGAGGAAAACTTAGAAGTAAATTTAACTTGTGATTATACAATAGAATAATACAATAATTCAATACTGTATTACAAGAAACACAAAATAAAGTACATAATATTGTTCATTTATTACTACAGCTAAATTACTCTTTCTTTATTCATGTAATTTGCTGATATATATTGCATGTATCAATTTATTCACTTCAAAAATGAAAACACTTTTGTGTAATCCTATAATTAATGAAAATAAAAACAATTATTCAATTAACACTGCATTAATTAGAACATAAGATTTGCATTTTGTAATATTATTGTTATTATTTGAAAAAAAAATTTATGAAAAAATTGAATTTAATTATATTTTAAGTTTTTTTTTTAAATAAAATTTACAATTTTTTCAAAAAAATTTTTTAAAAATGTAATTAGTATAAACTTACATGATAAAGTGCACAACACACGGTGAAGCATCAATGCATTTCTTTAAGTCAAACTTAAATTTCATATTTAAAGTAAAGCTACTATCTTCCTTTAGATTAATTTTTTGTTTCTGCATAGTAGAGTGCTCATCTAAATGAGTGCACTGCAAAATGATTCCTTGTCTAGAAATCATTTCATAACAAAGAGAGCTTTCAACATTTTCAAGACATTTTTTCTTTAATGGAGGTTCAAATGTTTTTTCTTGACGGAACATAAGATCATTACAGTTGATGTGAGATGCATTCTTATTTTGCAAATAAATTATCACAAGTTTAATTACATCACTGAAAGTCTGATTTAAAAGTGTTTCCACTAAATCAGGAGCTAATATTCCAAATTTCCACTCGATATCTGAAGACATTTGAAGAGCAGAAACAGAATCACCACCACTTATAACAAAATTAGCCACTTCATCAACATTATTTTGATGTGTATATTCCTGAAAAGAATAAAATAAGAATGTCTATACATAAATTCAAAAAATAATAAATATATTTTTGTATCAAGAAATTCGAATCTAAGTAAAATTTTAAATGTAAAAAATATTTTTAATCAATCAACTAGTAAATTTTAGTATACAACTAATTTTAAGCATATAAACTTTAAAATCTAACTAGATTTAAAGAAAAATTATTTTTGTACAAGCAAAATTGGCAGACACAAAGAATTAATTTTGATATTTTAAGTCACCTTCAAATTATCACACTATATATTTTTTTTATTCATTAATGCATAATGAAAGCAATAAATGTTTAAAAAATTATGATTTATTTATTTTTTTTCATATTCTGTTAATGCCAATTTTTTGATTTATAAAAATTCCATAGTACTTTACACAGTTTGCATAAAATGTTTCAAGTTCAACCATTCAAATATAAATGGAGAAATACAACAAAATGATGAAAAAAATTTAAATTAAATTTATGAACTATTCATACTTTAAGAATACTCTTATAATTTGAAATTGTATAAAATCGTATTTAGTGGGAAAGAAATTGTTTGTAGTAATTTCCTCAGTTGAGTTGCTTAGTCAAAAATATAAAATCCAAATAATAAAAGAATATGAAATATATTTAAATCATACATTTATATTTCCTGCAGAACGAGAAAATTTTAATTGTTTTAGTCAAGTATTTCTCATAAAACATAAAATTTTAGTTCCAAATGCAAACAAAAACTAACTTTTTCTAACAATTCTTTTCCAATATAATTATCTCTTAAGAAATTATTATGTAGAAAATATTTCTAAAATATCTCAAATATATTATAAAAATGTATGGATTTGTATACAATTGCATGGTAATTCATCACTTAAATCTACTGTTGATGGTATTCAATTTAAAAAGTTTATTTACAATTTTACAACAATGTAATAGTACACAGAATAAATTAAGTTACAAAAGGATATAATTAAAATGATTTCATGAATTTTATTCATATAAATATCAAATTCTATTGAAAGCACTAAAATACATATGTGTAAAATTATTACTATAAGTAATAAAATTTTTAGATAATAATTTTCCTCCTTTTGTATTTAAATTCGGTCTAAGAATTTAATGTAGAATGTGAAATATTTTTTTAAATTGATATAAATACTGTTGCCAATGTTTTGGAAAATATAAATCATTTGAAATTGGATAGTAGACATTTGACATAGGGTAAAAAAACCTATATTTATATAAATATTGATATATATTATAAAAGTAGCAAAAAAAAAAAAAAAAAGAAGAAGAAGAAGAAGGAAAATTTAGAGCATTTGTCCCATTTTTAATTAGCTCATTTTCTGTGGAGAAAGAAATCAACACAATATAAACAAAATCTTCATTCTTGTCTCACCTTCCACATTTCAGATATTATTCCAGAACAATTTTGAAAAGGAGCCATTACAAAATCTTGTGTCTCAATTTTTTCATCCTTAAACTTCAACAATTTTCTGTAATCAATTTTTCCTAGAATGAAATAACATATTTTGTTTTAAGTGAGTCACTCCTCATAACCTCATAAATTTCAACAGATTCTTTTATTTCCTGATTTAAGCAATTTATTTCTTTTTTCACCAGAAAATAAATGGGTCAAAATAACTATATTTCTATAATAAATTTTTTATCTAAGATCAATACACAATTTGATCTTTAAAAATGTATATTTCAAAATGTTAGTTTCAAATTAAATTCATTATAACCAGGAAAAAAAATAATTTAATTTATTTTAAATTGGTATATAAGAAAGTATTGCTCTTGATATTTCAAACTTCCAAAAATGCAATGTTAAGCAGTTTAAATCTTTGCATTTAAACCTTTGCACACATTAAAAGATTTTACAAAAAATTAAAGTATCTTGATCTCATACAAGGCAAAAATGTAAAAAGGATTTTTTTAATGGAAATTAATAGGATATTTTTTAAATAATAGTCTAAGAAATTATGTTTCAAGTATAAGCACCATAAGTTTCATGTCACATGCAATGCACCCATTTTAAGGCTTTTAAACATATTAAATGATTTTACATATTTCGCAGAATGTATGGGTACGTTATAAACTGTTAAAAAATTTCTATAACTCAAAACTTAATTTCCCTGATTTTTTTAAGAAACTCCATAATACATAGATTAAATAAAATAAATCAATAAAATAAACCATTTAATAATAGATGTGTTGTAGTTCATAAGTACTATATTATAAGAAGTAGAATGCTATGTATCAATAATGTTATTATATGTAATTATATGTTATTTTATGTTATTTTTAAGTTCAATGGTAAAAGAAACTGGAATATGTAACAACCAGTTCAGCATTACAAAATAATCCCAAACAGGATTTGGTTAACATAAGTTAACTCTTAAGTTACATAACTTTAACTTATTTAAAAAAAAATTAAAATATAGAATACAAATTAAATTAAGTTTTAACATTAGAATTTGATAAAAACTGTATAGCAACACAATTATTTTGAAAAAGAATTTATTTTCATTCTAACACTAATAGATAAATTATATATGCAGTTCGGAAAAAAAAGTTCTTTCCCTTTATATATATAATTCATTCTTCTTACACCATAAACATATTCAAAAAATGTAAAGAAAGAAAAGAGGTTAAAATGTAATCGTCACACTGTTAGTTTATAGAAAATTTCCTAACCTTTTAATTTTTAAATACATAAGTCATCATATTTTTTTATTTTTTATCTAGGGATGTACATTAGAATTACCATTATCAGAGAATACAGAAATTATATTTCCATTTTCCTAAATATTTCACTTTTATAAAATTAATATTATTTTGCAAAAAATCCATACAATACAAATAAAGAGACATAGTGAGAAAAGTAATGATAATAAAATATTTCCTTACAAAACATAAATTCTGAAATAAATTTAAAAGCTTAAAAATTTTTAATAATAAATTAAAAGCCTAAATTTTGTTTGAAATATAAAAATTAAAGTGATAAAAATATTAGCAAATTATGGAACAGTAACACCCATAATTTGTTGCAATTATTAGTTTTAATCTATATCAGCAGTGAAAATTTAGGTAAGAAAAATAATTAGAACTCAATAATAATTAGTAAATTTGAAAAATGTAGTAAAAAAGTTAAGAATTTCAAAAAATTTCTGCCAGAGAAATTAACTGTCATAAA
This sequence comes from Latrodectus elegans, assembly GCA_030067965.1. Taxonomy (NCBI): domain Eukaryota; kingdom Metazoa; phylum Arthropoda; class Arachnida; order Araneae; family Theridiidae; genus Latrodectus; species Latrodectus elegans. The sequence goes on along the minus strand of CM057818.1, from coordinate 32,042,466 downwards.
ATTTGGATCAAATCCTTTCAAATCGATACAAAGAAGATAGCTTAATTTTTTAATTAAAATTATTAATTGGTTTGAATATATTTTTTTACTCACACAATCAAGATTTAAAAAAATAAACAAAGTTCCTTTAATTTCCAAAACTATTTCAATCACATTGTTATTAATATAAAAATAACCTTATATATATATATATAAGGTTATTTTTATATTATATATATATATAACTGTTTCAAAAAAATCTTATATAGTCTTATTCTGTGAATGGTTGTAGCAAATTAAAAATGTCTTGCAATCAAAACATCTAAAAAGTATCCTAGATAATATTTGTGACAATTCCAATTTCTACAAAATACAGAAACATAATATAACACATAATTAAAAATAGCTTTTTTAGTAAGGTAGATAAATGCAAGCTATAATGATGTTAAAAAAAACATGTCTTATTAACAAAATATTGAAGGAAAAAGTTGTTAAAAATAAAAGTCATGGTCTTAATAGTAAAATTTATACCATAAATTTTTCATAATCATCATCATTTACTCAGTTTAATAATACAACAGAATACAATAGATACTTTTATTAGTAAATTTTTAAAAAAAATCACAGTACTTGGAATCTCCAGAAAAAACAATTTTTAAGAGAGAATTTACCCCCTAGAAAAATCATTTTTGTTATAATTTGATACAGATAAGTTTAATTCATTACTTCACTTGTTTTTGTCACTTTTAATAAAATCATTCAGTATTTTTGAATTACTCAAAAATTAATAAAGAAATGCATAGTATATATGAAAAATTTAAGTACTTTTCCAAGGAATGAAAGTTTTCTTTGTATTCTGATATTTTTACAAAAGCTGAATCTAAAATAAAATATTAAAGTTCAAATTATGCAATAATTAAAAACTCCTGAATAACTTAAAAAAGTTTAATTTATCAAATTAAAATAATTATAAGTCAATTCGCATGAATCAAAGTAAGTATAAAATAATATTAGTAATATATAAGTAAATTTACAGTAAAAATAATGCAAAACTTATTATATTGTAATAAGAAGCATATAAAATTTCAATATATTATTTTATATCTCTATAATAAACACATGTTATAAATTTCAAGTACAAATAAATAATATCAAATTTTAAATATTTTAATATATAAAGAAGTATGCAAATTTCAAATCTATACTTTAAACAAAACTAAATATGTTAGAAAAATAGAAGTCTAATTAGGTTTCATCAATTTTAAAATCATTACATTAAAAGAATAAATAACATTTGTAGTGCTGCAAAAGAAATTGCTTATGTCTAAATTGCTTATAAATAACATTTGTAGTGCTGCAAAAGAAAATACTTATATACTTATTTTCCGTTTTATTATCAATTACTATAAATTATAATATTTAAAAATTTTGAAAAGTAAGTCAATTCATTGATTCTTAATTCAGTTGAAATAATGTAAATATTGCTTACTCAAATAAAAATCACAATTCAAATTCGAAGTAATTTTCATCAGCAAATTTATTAAACCAATGTTTAGGTTACTATAAATACTATTTAACATCAAAGAATACTTTCATATTTTCCTTCTTTCCCACGAAAAAATATGTTTAACTCTTTAAACTTCAAAATTTTCTTTAGACTTCATATAGAAACTTAACTATTTAATTTACCATAAAAAAAATATTAAAATCTTCTAACATTATGACACTTTAAATAATATCAAATAAATAAAATTTGCTCAAAACTTAAACTGATTCAAATTCAAAATTTAATTTAAAATTTAATAATAACAATTTAAGTTTTTCAAGAAATACACACTTACGTTAGTTATAGGAATAATCTATGAAATAAAAAATAATAATTTTTTTATATATTTAGAATTTAAATTAATAAAAAAGCATAGACTAAAATACTAGACAAATGTTCAAATTACAATACTTAGTTTTTTTATAAAGTATGTGTGTGTGTTATATCCCATCCAAATATTTAAATGATAAACACTTCAAAGTAATATGCAGTGTAAAGACTAATATTTAAAAAATTTATAGACATTTCCTTTTTTAATAAATAACACACAATCGTAGTCAGAAATATTTACACTTAAACAATAATGTAAGCGTACTTTAATGTTACAACATAACATTGTAATATGATATAAAAAACTTCATATTACATTGATATCATAAGAAGAAGTTCTATAATTATTTTAATAACATTTCTTTTTATTTGTGTAATATAATATTTCGTAAAGATAGAATTGGTACAGACTGAAAAATCATTTTAATTAAACATAGATAACATCAAAAACGAACGAAATATTTGTTTATCACCTATTTTGAAATATCATGATAGTTAATTTAGTATCTTCTTTCAAAAATATAATTTCAATAAATTAACAATTTTTAAAGTAAAACTTTAGGTAATTGATATTTAACAAGTTTTCATTAATTGAGAGAATCTGAAGTAATATATAACCTCAAAGATACAATCAGTAATTGCTTTAATAAAAAGGCTATCAGCTTTGGCAATTAAAATCAAAAGTTATACATCAAGAATATAATTAGGGTGTTAAAACAAAAGACTACAAATATATAATATATTGCTAAATATAATGGCGATTTGTAATCTTACAAATAAACATATTTAGATAATTTTTTTTATATTAACGTTTTTAAAAAATTTAACAAATAAAATGAGACATCAATGAATTTGTAATAATCATCGATGCAAAAATGTCTGTATTTTTCTATATGTAATATAATGATTTTTCTTTATCTTGTTTTAATATCTATGGTGATTACCATAAGATATTACAACAAGATAAAGAAAAATCATTATATTACATATAGAAAAATACAGACATTTGCATCGATGATTATGTAAATTATTGTAAAAGTATTAACATAAGATGAATGTACTATTATTAGGTAATAGTTCCTTTGTGGTTTAAATGATGAGTTACATAATTTTTTCACTTCAAAAATATATTGTTTCAGTAAAATTTAGTTTTCATTAACAATTTGCTGAAATTTGTTTTTCAACTTTATTTAACTGATAATAAAACTGATTTAGTTAATTTTATCTTTCTATCTGAATAAAATATGGAAAGGGTATTTTAAAGAAATGAAGCTAGTTAGAGATAAACATTGATAAAAAAAAAGTTATACATGTGCTAAAAAGAAAAAATAGCTTATATTAATTAATAAAATAATGAATTCAAAGAAATTTAGAAAATTTTATCACATTTTTAGCAAAAACTTTAAGCAATCCATTAAAATTTAACTTTAAACAATAAAAACTTTAAACAATAAAAATCCATTAAAATTTAACAAAATACTAACATATATATGAAATAAAATTTTAAATGTTACCATGTAATGTTAAAGGTATATGTGGCACTGTGATCAGTTCAACAATTGGAAGATTACGAACAGTTTCTCTTAGTTTTGTTAATATAACAGATCTCTTCTGATTCAGAAATGCATCACTTATATTTTCCTTCCAAACAATAAATAAGAAAATTTTAAGTGAATAATGATCATAGTAAAGTGCATAGTTAAATATATCCATATCATGATCAAGATTATTTTTTATACTTTGAAGATGCAACTTTTTCCCTTTATACTTTATAACATCATCTTTTCTCTTTTCAAAATAAATAATTCCATTGGAAGTTTTGTGTACTATGTCACCAGTTGGTCTCAACAAGTCATTCTCCTTTTTTGGGCACTGTTCATCATTAATGATACACCATCTATGTTTTCCACCTATATTTTAATTTAAAATGGATTGCACACATGAGAATAAAATTTAAAAAAAATTATATAACTAATACTTTACTATACTTTTTGTATCAATGGATATAACAGGATAATGAATAAATTTTATGAAATACTATAAAGAATAAATGTATTGTTAAATTCAATCATTTAAATAAAAAGAAAATTTTTAATTCATATAGTATATTTCAATCAAACAAAATATTTAATTAAAAGAATTTTTATATTTAATTTTAACATAAAGTTTTAGGTATTAAATTTTATTCAAATGATTCTTTTCTCTTAGATTTAGCAACTAACCTATGTGAAGTTCACCTTCTTCATCAATTTTGAGAGTTGTATCCATTAGAGGTTCACCTAAAGGAATGGCAGAAACAGCAATGCTGAAATTAACAAAATAACAAAATATTGGATGTTGAAAGTAAGCTGATTACATCTACAGAAATCAGTCATTTCCTCCATCTCATAACTAACATTGTATTTATATTACTCGTATATATCATAATTCACAGTTGCACACACACATATATACATGAATTTTTTATTTCCCAGCTTTCAGTTATGTGCTCTTTTAATATATTAAAGTATAATGGTTAGGTATATGAACTGACTCAATTATATATGTAACAATTAATAATAATAAAATATTCTTTCATTTTCTTTAATAAAAATTTCCTTTAAATATGTCTATTAAAAAAACTTTAAATATTGTAGCTAACCTTACACAAAAATACAATTCCATCACAATCAAGAATTGTAATCAGTATAATACATAAATATAATACAGTAGTTAAAAATATGTATTCTCAAGAAACTAAAGGAGAAACATAAATTATTAACTTAATATTTTCAGTTAAATGGGTACAGAATTCTAATTCATTTTGATACATCCATATTGAAACAGTAACAATGCTTCAAAATCAAATTTTGGGAATAAAAAATTTACTTTCATTAATTCATCTTAAGTCACTTAATATTATAATTTAAAGTTATTACATAAAATTTATTAAGTAGTCCTATTAGTTCATATAATATTTTATAAAAGAGATGATGGAAAACATAACAAAATCATAGAATTATCATTTTTTAGGAAATTAAAATGAAAAAGAAATTTTTATTTCATTTTAGATAAGCTTATTTTTGGAAATCAATGTATTTTACAAATAAGAAATTTTAAAAAGATATTTAATTTCAAGATTCAATTTTAAATTGATAATTATTGAAGTTCACCATTTTCTATTCTATTCAAAACAATTTGTTTCAAAAGATAAGTAATTATTTATTTACAAGAAAATCATATTTATAAAGTAATGCAAAACAGTTTTATAGAAGTTTTTTTCTTTCATTTTTAATGTAAAGCATAAATTTTTAAACAGTAAAGGGAATGTACAAAAACAACAAACTAATTTTTAATTGCCTTTTTTGCAAAAGCATAATATAAATAAAATATTAGGAATAACTAAAAATTTACAATATAAAAATTAACTAAAATTTACTTTTGAAAAATAATATTGTGAATTATCTTATAATATTTATGAGTCAATAAACTTATACTTATGAGCCAATAAAATTATTAAAATTATAAACACATTAATTTATTTCATAATGAAACACAGGAAAATATATTGTTTTTATAAGCTCATGTAGTTTCATAATTATTTTTTAAACATGAAAATATGATTCTTAAAAATTTATGGCTATTCTAATATTAAAAAAATATTCCCTACATTATTCTGAAGCATTACATTCAAAATTGTCACACTGTTTACAGTTCAATTTATTGTCTTGAATATTTATTGTGATTGAAAACACACAAAGTTATACTTTCTTTAACTTTCTAAAAAATAATGTAAGAAAAAAATATTTTTTTAAAAATTTCACTAGTATCTTATATAAATTTTAAAAATAGGAATATATGAAAAATTTTTGAAAACAGCACAAAATTATATACTTAATCATGGAAATAAAACAACATAAGCCATACAAGAATCATTTAAATTCTTTACAATTTTAAGGCATTCTTAAATTATAAAAATTTATAATAATTGAACATTATTTTTTTTATCCTATGTCAGTCATAGGCATTATCTACCATAAGACCTCTGGCGGCCCAATAAAATTTAGCCTTGGTGAAATTGTCAGAGTCAAAAGTAATAAAAGTAAGTGCAGTGCAAGTTGTCAAATGATTAAAGTCCATAATTTCACCCGACAAACAAAGGGGGCAGGTATCTACAGCAACTACACCAATGCAGTTTAGATGTTTATACAAAAAGTCATGTCCAGTCAAAAGACGAAAATTTGCAGTAAAAACTGCACGAGGCAAATCCATCGGAACAGGCAACTTCATAAGAACGTTCCACTTTTTATCTACTGAAAGTGCTGTATAAATTTGCTGTAGGTGTTGGTCAATTTCCCCCCTAGCCTCTGAACTAAACTGATATTGGACAGTTATTGGAAACAGAATAATTGAACATTATAAATAAACAAACATAAATAATATAAGATTTTAAAAACATATTAAAACATTTCCCTATTTCAAGAAAATGGCTTATAATTTTCTAATGTTTTGTAATTTCATAAAATATATAAAAAAGCTGATTGAAGGCAGCTACATATATCCTAAGTTATATAATCTATATTATTATCAACCATAAGATATTATTTAACAAACATAAAAGTGAGACAATTTTAAGAGATAATGAGATTTAATGAAATAATTAAGATACTTAATGTCTAATTTCTTTATGGACTTCTAACACTAAACTAAAACAGCACTTACTTTTCCTTTAAATTAATTTTGTAACACATTGCCCAACATGAAACCTCTGTTAATCCATAAAGATTGAATACATGTGTTTCATTTCCTTCAGAGACCCATCTCATCAACTTTATTCGAGATGGGCAAACTTCACCACCAAATGCTAAGATTTTCAAAATAGACTGTTTATTTAATAAATAATTTTGAATAAAATCGTCCCCTAAACTGATGATAAGAGAAGGAGTAGCCTATAAAAGAATTAAATATTCATAGAAAAAATTAAACTTTTTAAGCTATACATACACATTTGAAAAAAATAAATAATGTGAAAATATTCAATAAATATATTTAAAAAAAAAGTTAATATAAAAAGTTAGAAAAAGTCAAATTTTAAAAAATATAAAGCCAGAATTAATAAAAAATAAGTAACAGAATATTTATAGCTCATAGGACAATATTTACATCAAATCATATATTTAAGCTTAACCATGCAATGATATTCATTAACTTTATTTGATATGAATAGTTGTATGCAAGCACAAAAGTTTGGGAGGTACAGAAGTTTTCAAATCGTTCAATCTTTTGAATCGTTCAAATTTAATACACTAAAAATAATAAAGCAAATAAAGTGACACAGCAATTTATCTAATAAAAATGTTTATAAATAGTACAAAATTTAAAAGCAGCAGAAAAATAATTTAATAATATAGTTTTCCACAATGCTACATATATTTGCAAAAAAATTACTGATGAAATTATGAGGAACACATATAATATATTTAAAAGTTAAATTTAAAAATTAATATTCAAAATTACATAAGTCAGAATACAAAGAGAATTTTATAACAGAAACAGGATTACCTAATTGAGAGTCAAAGGATTAGACAATAAAAAATAATTAATTTAAAATATTACATAAATTTATCGTACACATATTCAGGATTAAACTAGTTTCACAGAATAAATATTGATTCATTTAGTAATGATTGTGACTTATTCTCCAGAATATTTTAAAATTTGACTTTTTACAACTTATAAAAGCTATGCACAGTAAAATTTCAGAAAGCAATAAAAGAAAGATATTATAAAATGTCTAAAGTTAAGCTGAATGTTAAGTTACCCAAAAAGAGCATATGTGATGGCTTTTTTAAAACAATATATTAATAAATACAAAAATGAAATAAAGATATTAAAATCTTTTTATCAGAATTATCAACAATGACTAATATCTCGTAAAAATTGTATTTAAAATTTTTAATTCAAATAATAAAGTTCTCTATGTAATAAAAAAATTACATCATATATAACTTAATGTAATTTTTCTTAAAAAAGCCATTTATCTTAATTTTTCTAAAAAATGTAAAAACATACAAATAAATACATATAAGTATTCAGAAATCTTAATCATCAATGGCAAAAAAATTCTGAGCATTCATTTAAGATGTTTTTGATGGGTGTATATTTTTTTAATTAAAATACAGGCAGAACTCAAATACAAACAGAATAAATATAAACTGGCCTCCAAAAATTAAGGAACATCCAATTTTTTTTTCTTTATTTTTCAAATGAATAAATGTAAAAACACCATGATTGAATGACATGTGCACAAAACAGGTATGTACTGATTGCAGAATAGAAGTTTGCAGAAGAAAAGCACATAAATAATTTAAAATTTAAAAAAAGGCAATCTTGGAAAAAATAATAATTACAGTTTTATGTGGTAAAATGTCATAAAAACATAACAAAAATTATTTTAATGAGGAAAATACTCACCCCCAATTTGAATGCATTGTTGGCATCAATTTTCCATGCTGTCAATTAAGTTGTCAGTAACCAAAATGAGAAGTTAAGATCAGACACAAAGTTTTATCAGATCTTCAACAGATCTAGAAAGAAGACTGAGCACAGCAAACTGTGCACCAAGATAGTCCTACAAATGCTCTATAGGATTCAGGTCTAGAGATCAAACTGGCCGTGCCATTTGCTCCAAACTAAGATACTCAAGATATTTATCAACAACTACATCATTTCATTTAGATGGATGAGGTTATACATTATCATCCTAGAGAATGAAAGCTTTGCCAATTACACTGCCATATTAGTGAACAAATTAATAATCTCTCGCACCCTGATCTCTCTCAACAGTCACACTTCCACCCTGGAACACATATAAGGTCATGAGATCCCACTGCAATAATTGTCTTTTACAGTGTTGTATTGATGATATCTGGTGATTTGTTCCCTGCAGATCAGTACATGTCCTGAATCGCTCTCTTGCATAAATCTGGACTTATCTGTAAAAATATAGAACCCCATCACTGTCGGTCTAGGAAACATGTTCCCATGATGAAGATAAGTGGCCTCTCTCTGTTAACAAGTAAGAGGTACACACACAACTGGACGCCTTACATAGAGACCTGCATTGTGAAGACACCTTGGCACACTGAACTAGTGGATATTATTATCCCTGATGGTACAGAGTAATGTGCAACAAGTTGAAGAACAGAAATGCATCTTCTCTTTCTGTAGGAGTTTAGCTCAAAATCAGCCTGGAACAGGTCTTCCAGACACAGATGCTTCAGTTGGATATTGGACCACAATACAAGATACACCAATGCACCTAGCAGCATCAGTTTGTATCATCTCCATTTTCATTCAACTGACCGACCACCACCTTAATGAATTGGATAAATAACTTCTTTCAAACACTGTGGGACATAACTGACTATTGTCAATGAATCTGCTAAGAAAAGTTGCAAAATCAACAAAAGAAATAATTATAAATAAGTAATTTACAAAATCCTGATATTTGCATATTTCTCTCTCACTTATATGTACTTGTTTTTTTCTATTAAAAAAATTTGTAACTAATGTTTTTGCATATATTTATATAAATTCGCTTTTATCATTTATATAAACTGTAAATTTTATGGTTAGTGTCAAATTTTTTTATGATGAGCTTCAAAAGCATGGTATTTCTTAACTTTTGGAGACCAGTGTAATTAGTAAGTTAAATAGAGTAAAAGATGGTATTAATGTAAGTAATTCATTTTTAGACCATATTCTACTGTACCATCAAGTAATTTATCAAAACTATTTTAGCTCTTTACATTTAAAGTAACAAAAACTAGACATTTCTTGTAATTGGAGATGATTTAACTTAAATCATTTGAAGAAAGATTTATCATTTATCATTTGATCATTTGTCATCATATTATTGTTCTAATATGATACAGAGTTAATCAAGAAATGTATAAATTTAAAAAAACACTATCAATAAGAGTTCTGAAAAAAGAAGAAATAGGTAATTACATAAATTTCGCCATCTATTATATGCTACATATTTATTTATCAATAATATGTCATTAAAACAAAAACTATGAATTATAGGACTCAATACTTTTTGCTATATTCCCAGATAATTATAAATAAGAACAAATATTTATACTTTGAAATATTAGGTACACAAACACAAAGGAGCATTTGTTTAAAAATAAATTCAAGTCATAATGTCACACTGGCCATATAAACATGTTTGTGTGCAAGTTTACTTTTTGATTCAAACAAAAATGTCAGCAGAGATATCATTTTAGAAAAAAATAAATAATTGAATGTTGCAAAGTAAAAAATCCTACACAGGTAATTTGAATTTTGTTACTTAAAATATTTAAGAAATGATTTGGTAACACTTACAATAGATTCAATTATTGTCCTAGAGGAAAAGAATTAATATATACTTGGAGTTTGACTAAAAAAAATTATTCAAAGTGATATAAAAAAAATAGTTCATGAAAAAAATCAAGAAAATCTGGATAATATTTTATATGTTTATTACTATATAGTTAAGAAAGTTATTTGTTACAGCATAAGGCACATTTCTGCTTCCAAGAGAATTACAGCATTCGAATATAAAATTAAATAATTTTCCAAGTTACAAACTATTATTAAATTCTTCATGGTCAACAATTTTATAACTACACTTAATTCATTTCTGTTGAGAAACCTAGTGAAATCACAGATTGCATATGTGTCTGCTACTCAAAGTAGATTTAATATAGTGTACTCTTTAACATCTATAATAGATGAAAAATATAAGAAGTAAGGAAATATAAGTAATTATTTAAGATTTTAAATAATATGTTAAGAAATCAACAAAATATTTTTATTTGAATTTTAGATAAATTAATTTTTTGAAAAACATTTCATTAAATTTGCCTTACTTCTAATTTTAAAAGTGTCTAAAAAATCTTAATATAATTACCTGAAGAACAGTAATCTTGTTATGAATAATAATTTCAGAAAGTTTCCTGGGTATGGACTTGATTAAATCGGAAACAATCACTAAGGTACAACCAGATGCAATTGAAAGGAAAATATCGATAATACTGGGATCAAATGTAAGTGGTGAACATAAAAGAATCACATCTTGAGGTTCAATTTTAAATCTAGATCTAAAATTAGCATTTTATTAAATTAATAATATATAAATTGGCAATATATAAAGATATAAACTAAATATCATTTATGTTCATTAAAGAAAAATAAATTCAGTAGTCTTTCAACAAACATTATAATTTTAAAATACATAATTCACAAAATATTATGAAATTAAACATTAATGAACTTTATAAATTGGATATAATTAAAATTTAAGAGAAAGATAAATTGCTATGCTCTTAAGAATGGTGCGCCAAATGAGCATTTAAAATAAAAATATATATGATGGAAATATAAACATTTAATTCCCTAATACGTGTCAACATTATAATCTTTTATCAGTGAAATTAAAATGTAGATTAAATATAAAAGAAATATTTGCTTTTAGAGCTATTGACATACTTTTGATGATTCTTTTTAATTTCAAATAAGGAAGCATTTCAATACAATATTAAAGACTTCAATAGAATAGTTAAATATTCTGTTGAATGGGCAAGGATTAAAAAAATATGTCCTACAACTAAATCAGATATTAAATATTGATTATCTGTATATAGTAAATAAATGATATAAAAACAAAAGCATTAGTGAGAATGTTTAAGATGTAAAAATTAAAAAAAGAATTTAAAAATTTAAATACCTCAGTAAGGGTTTGATACTTTTGAACTAATTGAATCAAATTTTGTAGGATAATTTATTTAAGGTTCTTGTATGATTTTCAAATGATATAAAGAATTTTCAACTTTACCACTGTTGCAAATAAAACTTCTAAGGAAATGATAAAAAATGTGTTGGTTACTATATAATTGTTAGCATCTCTCATGGCTAATTAGACCAGTATTCATAGTTTAAAGTATAGACTCCAAACCAATATGAACATGCATGTGTAAATAAGAATCAAACACTAGTACTGTGAGAGTGACAACAAGAGGGCTAAGCACTCAGGTGTCAATTTGCAAAATAATAGAAGTAAATAATTTATTTTGTCAAAAATCTTTGTTATTTTGTCAACAGAGTTAACATAAAAAATGTCTTTTCAATGATTTTAGTCTTCAAATACCAAACATTTGTCTTTGGTACAAGAAAAAAGTTTTTAACACTAAGAATAGAGTTTTAATTAATTAACAAATGAAGATAATTGTCAAATTTTGCTGATAACAAATCAATGTGATTCTCCAGTTAATCAAACAACAAAAGCTAATTTTTTAACTATCATTTTTTTACTTAATGAAAATAATCATTTTAAACAATATTAATAATCATTTAATAAGTTTTCAATTACATCTATAATAAGTAGTAAAAGTGTGAGTATACACTATATCACAAATTTCACACAAACATATTGCTTACTTTAAATCAATAATGTTAGGTAGAATACATTGATGTGGTACTTGTACAATTTTCGGTTCACCTGTTGAACCTGAAGTTTGCATTATGTATGCAAGTTTAGATGCAGGTAATGGAAATTTTTGCTGTGACAGATTTGAACTGGGGCACATTTTATCAGAACAACTTAAGGATTGCAGAATAGTGAAAGAAAAATTATTTACTGATGTAGATCTTTTCTTTATCCAGCAAGAACAAAGTTCTTCAAGATTCTGTAAAAATAAGTTATATAAAATTAATATAAAACCAAATATATATATATATATATATATATATATATATAATTTATTTATTCAAGTGACATTAATGATATTATGACAAGTAATAACATGTTAAAATATGCATCAATTAAAAAACTTAATTTAAAAATTTTCAATGTGACAAATTCCTTACCAAATTAAAATGTTAATAACATATACTTTTTAAATATATTTAAATTATTATTATACATAAAAGTATAACAAAGTAATATTACATTTAAAAAAATAAAATAGTAACAAAATTAAAAGAAACATTTTATTCAGAAAGTTAAAAATATTCAACATCTAAATTACAAATAGTTAACATAATTTGAACAAACTGATAAATCTTCCAATAAAAAATGCAATAATAAAAATAAATTCATCAAATTATTACTCCACCTTCAATATTTTATGTTAATATTGAAAAATTGGAAAACAATCATTTCTCTAATTTAATTACAAAAATTAAACTAAAACATTAAAATTATATGTTGTGTATTAATGAAAGCATGTTATGAATTATGAATGTTATGCATGTTATGAATATGTATTTTGAAGATTATTAGGAAAAAAAGAGTAACAAGTTGATTAATTCAAAAAATTGTCAATCAAAAGCAATAAGTCTTATTTTCTATTGCTATTTTTTTGCTATTGCTATTTGTCATTCCAATGTTGAGGAAACCAAATATGGAAAGAAAATAAATTTCAAATACAATTTTCGTAAAATTTATCACTAGTAAGATTGAAATTTATATTTTTTACTTTAAAGGAAATATACAAAACTGAATATATTTCAAATCATTAAGCATGTTCAGTGAAATATTATTTCATACATTAATCCAATGTAAATTCATGTTTTTTCTTTGTTCATTAATATCATAGATTTCAGTCAAAAATTACATATTTTTCAAATTTCACTGCATTTTGAATTTTTTAATCTTTAAGTTTATCAAATTACTTTATTCTGATTCAATATCAGCTTTCCATTTTATGTGAAGCAGTAAATCACACCAACTTTAAACATATCACATATTTGTATTGATTTACTCGAATCAGAAACTAAATAATATGGTGTGTTTTGAAAAAAATTTTTCAATAAAAAGAAAAGATAGAAATGCACAGGAACAAATTTAATTTTAATATACAAATCAAGTTTAAGAAAATAAAAAATTAATGAGACACATAGTAAATGTCTATCATTCTGTCCACCATTTAGTAAAAATGAATATTTTAATAATCTTAGTTATGTAAAATGCTGAAGTTGTAAATCTGAATGTATGAGAAAGTATGCAAGAATAAGATGTAGCCTGCTTGTGTTTTCAACTAAAAAATTTTATTTTAGTTTAAAAAATTGAAAATTTTTTTCAAGCAAAATTTATTCTGATAGTTGATAGATTGTGTGAATAGGAAATTTGGCAAGATGTGGTAAACATTAATTGCATAGAGATTTATATTATGCTGGATTCATTTTAAGAAATTAAAGAATAAATTTTAAAAATTTAATGCAGTAAATAAAATTAATGGAAAAAAACATAAAATATTTTTCTCATATTTACAGAAAAAATGAGTAGTCTATAAATGTACTTATCAACTCAAAATATATTTTCATGTGCTATTCAAGATTATAAAAATTTCTTGTTACATTATTTATGAGAAGGAACATAAATATGTTATGTTCTTTTCAACTTTTTTGGAAAACTTTTCAGAATTAATAATTACTTCAAATGAAATAAAATTATTACCTTATAGAGTAGCACTTTAACAAATATTCTTTATCATACTAAGCAATTATATACAAGAAAAGAAGAAATAAACCGTTATATATTTAAAGAAGATATTTAGTTTAACTTAGACATTAATAGGTGATAATAATAAATATACCTTAAATAGCATATCATCTATCAACAAGGTATTAACAGAAGAATACTTTTGTAGATTCTTTAATGAGGATATTGGATCACGAGTGTCCAAAAATGCAAACGCTGAAGATGTTTTTAAAATGCTGCATTTTTAAAGATAAACAATAAAAATATATTCAACAATATAAAATTTTAATTAAATTACATTTAAAATATTATTAATGAAAAATGATCTTTTAAAATATTAGTTCTCTTTAACAATATAATTATTAATGCCAAATATAAAACTATAAAAATTTAAAATAAAATGAAAGTACATAAATTCATAATTAATAATAAAAGTCATACTTTGAATTTAAGAACATTTCAATTTTAAGATTTTTGAATATAAGACACTCCAATAACAATAGAATGACTTTTTCAGAAAATTACAGTTTAAATCAAGCAACATTAGTAGGCAACAATAATTAATTATTTTAACAACAGTTTAAAATAAGCATGTATGATTATTATTTTGAACACTGCTGTTTTATTCAACAGTAATTATGAAATAATATTTATAAATTTCATGTGAATTACTTTATCCTTCAATAGACAATTCTTTCTTTTGTAATTTTAGCTTAACTTACGAAAACTAATACATTGCAATGTATATCAGTGAAATTGTATTTACATATCTGTAAATTTGCACACAGTATTATATGTGGCTATTACATCTTATTTTTATAAAAAGTGCATAACCTGGTAATGCCCTTTTCATATTAAATTTCAGATATAATACAAGAGATTAAAAATGATAGAATAATTTTTATAAATTATTTAAGGATTACTCAATTTAAAATTTTTCTTTTTGTGTATAAAATTATTTACAAAATGTTTCGTATCAATATTTCTTAAGTGTTGCCTCAAAAAAATGTAATTTTTAATTCATTTATTTGTGTAAAACTTCATAATGCAAGCTAAATTATTTTTACTAAGAAAATTTTTTATGCAATTTATTTATAAGTTGGACTAACATTTTTTGCTTATTAACTATACCTTCCAATAAATTAGAAATATATATCAAGGATCCAAACCTTTCACATTACCTATATGAAGTGTAAATTAAATGTTTGCAAAACTAATCAAATGGAGGAGCAGTTTTTTAATTAGTATATCAAAAAAATGGAATTTTAATCAGTTACAGAATAATTTTTAATATAAGTAAAGATATAACCATAATTCAACTAGAGAACATATCAACAAGTTTGGTAAAATGATTGATATGATCAATGAGTTGCAGTCAAATACTGAATGAAAGAGTTAATGATTGAATACAAAACATAATAATTTCAATAACAATAAAAAAATCACAGATATATAAGTATTGCTAAGAATATTAAGCGTATTTTTAGTACTATTTTGAAATTGTAGCAATTGTGCATAAGCACAAAATGCTTGCATATGTTAACTATCGCAAACACTGTTGGAAAATAATCAAAGCAAATGCAAGTGTCCATTTAAGAATTTCTAAAATGAGCAAATCAATTGATAATCTGGTCAATAAGAAACTCCTTATTTCATTCCTTTTTTTAATAGTAGATTTGAAATATTTAGCCAGTAATTTAATCGTTTGAAAGGCAATTTTTGCACAGGAAAAATTAAGTAAAGGTTTATGGCTTAAAGTGTACTCAAAACCACAACAAAGATCCATATCCAACATGGGAATCAAAGCCATAAGCTGTTGAACTAAAGATGTGTTAAGTTACAAGCAAGACATTCACTGAGTAAGTTAATTCTACTCAAACAATACAAATTTCAGACCAGCATTTTCACACAAATTTTTACAGGCAATGAAACATACAGGATTCATGTTACACAGGAATCCAAACAACAATTTATAGAATAGTATCATTCAAATAATTAA
Organism: Latrodectus elegans; assembly: GCA_030067965.1. Taxonomy (NCBI): domain Eukaryota; kingdom Metazoa; phylum Arthropoda; class Arachnida; order Araneae; family Theridiidae; genus Latrodectus; species Latrodectus elegans. The sequence goes on along the minus strand of CM057818.1, from coordinate 32,026,101 downwards.
TGTGAGTTATATTCAAATAAAATATTTCAGCCCAAGAAGCATTCATTCTGTGTTTAGGGATCTCATATCAAAACACAGAATAAATGGGTGTATTGATAATGGATGACAAGGGTAGGCTGATAATGGAGTTTTTGCTTTTTGGTCATTGAATTCTAAATAAGAATAGAAATTTAAGTGAAATATGTGAATTTTGAGACCTATTTTAAACTTTAATTAAATTGAATAATTTTATTTAGTTAAATTGAAATTGATAATTGAATAATTTAAAGCCTTTCTCATTAAATATGGAGATTATTTTACTTTCTGAACATATTTGTTCACATGTGACTAATCACATCATTAGGCTGGAAATAAATTAATTGTCCTCTTCATTGTTTAATATTAAGCTAAGAGCCATAGTTTTTTCATTAAAAAATTTCTAGATAAGACAATACTCCAGTGATGATTTCAAACCAACCATGTTGAATTGGTTTTCAAATTAGCAACAGATTGCTTACAGAGACGAATTAATAAAAATGGACATGATATGACAATTATTTTAGTACCAATAGAAAATATATTGAAAAATAGATTAAAATACAGATTTTCATTTCAAAATATAATTAATACACATTTTAAATTTTAAAACACCTTAAAATATACCTTATACCATTAAATAAATAGAGGTAATTTTGTAAAATAATTTTAAATTCATATAGATTTGCTTTAAAACATTATGCAATCTATTTTAGCAAAGTTCTGCAACTTCTCTACATTAAAAAAAAAAAAAAAATCCACTAGAATTTTTTTTTAAATATTTAATTTGATTTTATCTAGAATTTTTAAGAAAAGTTTTATGAAACATTTGAAGACTCTTAACAACGCAAACAGATTTTATGTTACGGAATTCTCTTGTACAAATCCTTAATATCGCAATTTCAGTATACATAGTTTTCTCTGGAATTAAAGTGGCTTATGTACCACTACTAACATTCATGATAAAGATAATATTTGAACTCATGAACTATTGAAGTGAAAACCAAATTTATTGATTGAAAATTTCCACTTAATATATATTGCCACTAGAAAATATTAAATATAATTGTAGGTAATATCAAATACAAGAATATTATTGACTACTAAAATGAATTGAAAGAAAAAAGTTATTAAAATATCAAAGATGTTGTATTCTTTTCCAGATTTTTTAAAACTGCTTTTTTTACAATTGTGATTATTAGCTTAAAATAATATATTAAAGAAGGCTTTTCTTTTCTATACAATTATTTCTTTACACCTGTTTTTAGAATAAAAAGTACTCAAAAAATGTTAAATCACATTTTTCTCTAATCTACCATACAGAAAAAGAAATTGAGTTTAATGATGGCAAATGTTGAATTTATGATGGCAAATATTGAATTTAATATTTTAAGAGACTTCATTTCCTTGCTTTTTTTTTCCTTGATGGTATTATATTTCAAATTTAAGTATTTAAACCTTCAGATATAATAAGTTCATTAAAGAATTTTTTGGTTTTAAATACAATTTCAATTGTTTTTAATACACTTTGATTGAAAAAATAAATGACAATTCTTAATTTACTTAATTTAAAATTACTACTTTGTTAATATTTGTAATTAGATGGACTTAATTAGTCAAGTTAAATGCTGAGGAGTACAAATGCTTTAAAAACTTTTAGTACATTAAAAATATTAATATTTTAAATAAGAAATTTAAAATACAAAATAAAAGTGTTCCAAAATATATACATAATATCAATTATTAATAAATTAGAAATCGTAAATTAAATGCTATCTATCAACCACAAGAAATATTCACACCAATTAGTCTGATCAGTAGCAATTGTCATGTCAACAAGAGCTATCCAATTCAAATGAGAATGAAGGTGTTATAAATTAACAATAATTAGAATAATATCTCAGGTTATTTTCAAAATATTCAGTAAGTCAAAATTGAGGCTTTTCTACTGTCTGTTCCAGACAAAAATGGAACTTGTTTTGTTTTTACAACAACAGATAAGCACAGATATATTAGTTCTTTAATCTGTATTTGAATTATACAGTTCTTTTGAATGAGACAAAAACTGCCACTAACCAGACTATTTTTTACAAGCTATTCTTGTGATAGACAGAGAGTACATAGGGAATCAAAAGACATTTTTTCAAGGTTTGTTTATAAAAAATAACAAAAAACTTAAATATTCATGCTTTCATAACACACCAGTTTCATTATATTGTTGAATATTTTTCTATTTGCAATAAAAAAAATAAAGAAACAGAAGAGTTCAGTATATGTATATCGAAATTCTGTTTAAGTATTATGATTGATAAAACAATGTTCAAATACAAATTGATTAATGTTACTATTGCCTTTTTAAAAAATAATATATGATTCATAAAAGAAATTACCAATTTACAAGTAGGATACCACCATGAAAAGTTTTAGAAGCTTTGATGTTGATTTCTCTGTAATAATTATATTATAAATCCAACAATAACAGAACGATTATTTTAAAAATTAAATGAAAATTGTTGTGTAGAAGTAAAATGTCATTACATAAATAGAATATTTTAAAGAAGCAAATAAATATATAACTATGTGCAGTAAATAAAACTACCTTTCTAACATATATTTCCATAAATTTATTGATCAATGAACTTTAAATAACTAATAATTAATGATAAAAATAAATGAAAAACATTAAAATAATCAATCCTTTAGTAAACTTTAGTGTAAACAAAAATAAGGAATATTTATTATAATTTTTTACTTACCCTAGAATGATAGCTGGAAGCAAAACATGGGGTTCAAACAAACACGCAACTACTGAATTTTGTACTGATGCTGAAGTTATGGTTTCAGCAATAATATTTATACTATTATTTAGTTCTGCATATTTTAATGAATATTTTGATTTAAGATCACAAAATATAACTTGGAATGTTGATTCTGAACACTGTTCATACAATTCAAATAAAGAACTATTTTTCTGATTCATTTTGAATTCTACAAATATTTGTTCTAAAGAATAATTAGGGAAAAAAATAGGATAAATTTAGTGACAGTTTTAATGGAATTATTTGGAATTAGGATATAAATCAAATTCATATATTTTTAAAATTTTGTTAGTAGACGAGCACAAAGCAAATGCTGTATTAATCTTTTGATATTTAAGTTAGATTATAGCAATAATGATTTTACAGTATGATTAAATTTTAAACTCATACAAATTAAATGGTAAAATAAAGGTTAAAAAATTTTAGTAGGGAAACTATATGTTGATATTTTACTAATTTGGCTTATGTTTAAATAATTTAATACTATTCCTAACTTTTAAAAAATTAAATTTTTCGTTAGGAAATCTCAAAATATTTATATTTTATTAAGCTATTCAATATCTAAATATGTTTCAATATTTAACATATTAGATGTTTGAAAATTGATTTCACTTAAGTTATTGTAATACGCTCCTGGCAACTAATCTATACGTTCTGGACATTGAGATATAACGCACGATCACCTTTTTTTAAACCATGGTCAAAACATATGCAACAAAATATACATAGTTCAGTTTTTTCTAACATATACAGCCAGTCCTACACACACAATCTTCCTGGATCACATTCAAGTTTAAATCAATCAGCAAATTATTTGTAGTAATATGACAGAAACAGATTTGGAGCTTTGCGCTCGTATACTTATAGCTAACATTGAGTAAGACTGAGTTTTTTCACAAAACTCGAGAAAAACTTAGAAAACCATTTTGGTGGAACCAATAATTTCAGAAAATTATTTTTCAGATTCCCCCACAAATCAAAACTTTCAGTGTGTTTATCTCTTCATAAATCATACTTATGCCAACCTTTATATTATTAACGTTTTTCTGAATTTTTGAATTTTATGTAGTTGTTGTTGCTACTGATGACTCTTGGACAAGCCGAGCTCGCTATGCCTTGGCTATACGAATTTAAGTCAATTGGGAGCAACTTTCATTTGATCAGAGCACCATGAAGGTGAAAGTATGACTTTTGCTCTTCAAATCCTCCGATAGATGATAGCACCAGAGAATCTACTCCCTCACTTTTGGCATTGATCTGAAGGGGGAGTAAATTTCTGCAGACCATTGCACCCATGTTAACTGCTCAACCACCGACCACAGGTGATAAAATTATGTAATTGATTTTGGGATTAAATATTAGCTTTGAGAATTATGCATGGAAGTTGGAGAATGCATGATGCAAATATGTAATATTTCATGTAAATATTGCACTGGAACATGTTGGAGAATGCATGTTCCAAGTATATAAGTATACAATTGATTATTTGCTATCATATATATTAATTTCAGAAGTCAAAAGCAGAGAAACTTAATTTTTTAATCCTGTTGCAGTTTTTAATTTTTATTGGTATGTGATTTTGGTCCCCACTGATCCTAAAAATCTATTTCACATTTTAAAATGTGTTCATTAAAAGCTGGCAATAGTAGAAATATATTTATAAAGCAAATAATATTTAAAAAAATTAAGTCAATTCGTTCTTAAGCCAAAAAAGAAAAATATTATTTTTTTCACCCACATAAAACTAAAGTTAGTTAGTTAAATTTAGTTAATGAATCAATATTTGTAAAAAAAAAAAACTTTATAAACATTAAGTATCATTCACTATTAATTATCACTAAAAAATGTATTTGAACTTGCATGGATAGATAAAAAGTACTTGTTTAACGATTGAAATTTTGAACAAGATTATATTTAGATTATATAGGAAGAGTGTATACGAATAGTAGAAATTTTTAATTACATTATAAATAACTTCTAACTTTTATAACAGGATAAGTGCCGCTTGAAGTGAGTGTTCCATAAAACTAATTGAAAATAGTAAGTCATCAGCATCCTAATAAAATTAGTGTTTTACAGATGGTATTAAAAAAAGGAATAAGATGAATTCGGATAAATAGGCTTTATTTATTGCTTGCTGAAAAGTTGTGAGAAGAATTTGACTTTGGGATTGCAAATAGGTGAAAACATATTTTTGGCAACTTATTGATGCCCGTCAATTGTTTCTTTTAAAATTTACTCTTGAGTATGAACTTGAAAGAAGATTACTAACCACAATTATATGCTTAGTACAACTAATTTTGAAAAAAAAAAAAAAAAAAAAAAGCTGCATTGGTGAAAAAAGGTATAGGTTGTTTTACACTTTTCTAAATTTATCAGAAATACCACATTGTGTTAAATATAGTGTGGCTTCCCTGTGGAGCATATGAACATCACATGCCCGAAATCTCAAACCTGTCTTACAATATATAGCATAACAGTTAAGAAAAATGCCCAAAATAAGATATAACTTAAAATAAATTATTAAATAGAAATGTTGAAAATATAATTAAGTTCACAAATTCACATATATTTAATCAATACAAGAAATCCTCACTTGTGAATAATACTCCTATAATATTTTAAAGAATATTACAACAATAACTTTTTAAATTGATTGAGATCGTAAAACTTATAAATTTTGCCAACAAAAATAATTGCAGAAAACATACAATTAACATGTATATATCAAATGAAACCATCAAAATTTGATTCTTCATTATAGAATTAAGAAGATTTAGCAAACCCTGAATTAAATTAGAAGCTAAATAATCGAGATCCATTTGGCCGTGACATATATCTTTTTGTATAGTTTCATCATCTAGAGATAAAATTTCATCATCTCTAAATCTTGATATTATTAAGGATATTTTTATCGATTTACAAGCACACTTTTATTTTTCAAAGTCAAGTAGAAGAGTTTTATTTTAAATCCACAAAAGCGTCGTATGGTAAATTTCATTCACATAATCACCGCGACATTTTTTTCAAGAAATTACTGTAATGCTTATTATGAAAATGTTTCTCTAAATTGAAATTAAATAAAATGGTTAATAGATGTCCATGATGAAATGAACTAGCCTATCTATTTTATCAATTAAATAGGTGTAAGTTAAAGAAATAAATAACTTTAAAAAAATTGGGTTAGAAAAATCACGCATAAAATTTTAATTTATTAAAATTCTTTTTCCTTTGAATCTAATTGAAATAGTGATAACATATCTCATAATTTTAGTTTAGTTGCAAAACTAGGGGTTAGCAATTTTAGGTTTCATTCTGGGTGTCAAAAATCCAGGGTATGACGTTGACCTCACCAGCTTGAATATTTTTCTGATAGCATAAAGTGTCCACAGATTCTAAATGTTTTTTAATACCATAATTTATTGATCTATTCCCTACAATTGGAATCTTGACTCATTGGTCTTGATAACGTTCTTTTCCAATCGTCGGCATTTCGATGGTGTCATTTTTAAATCCATGTGAAACGTTACCTTTTGTGTCTTATAGTCAACGACGGCACAAATACGCCTTCCGTTCTGGAACTCATATCAACAATGATACATTAAAAAGATTGCACTTTGACAATTGTTAATGCCTTAGAATTAAAAGCCACAACAATTTTAAAACGTTTTTGTTTTACTGTAAAAATTCTTAACAGTCTAATTGTTGGTGAACTTTATCTTTCAAGAACTTTTTCTGACGTACTCTATCTAAAATTTTGGATTTCTTACTGTGTACTTCATACCTACGATCAGTTTGTAATGATTGCCAAATTTATATTATATCAAGAATATTATATCAAGAATAAATAAATGTTAAAAAATGGCTGGTTTATGTGTGGCACAATTATAAAATACAGTAACTAAGCTTTGTATTTCACAAGATTAATAAAAGTTTTACTTTTTCTTCTGCACTTAGAACACAAGTATTAACGTTCTTGTATTACTTAATGACACCATATGCGTATATTATGGATAGTAGAATTATATCTTAAGCATTGATTTTGTCACTATATATATATGAACATAATTTGGAATTATTAATTAAGGTTGTGAATATTGATTTAAATTTATTGAAATGAGCACCTGAAACATGATACGCGGAAACAGTTTTATTATCCAACCTTCATTTCTTAAAATTAAATATTCTATTCATTTTTAAAATAAAATACTGAATTTAAAATTTTGTAAACAAATGTTCATAATAGAATTATGTTTAAAAAAGTCAATTGTTTTAAGTGTAAATGATTCTGTTAATTGCTAAAATAAAATAACATCTGTTTTTTTTTTTTTTTTTTTTTTTTTAATTGCTGATCTTACCTAATAACAATGTAATGAAATACTTCATTTTATGAAATTCATGATGTTTCTGTGATATTTCAGTTATAAAACATGGAAATAATTCAGGCGCAAAATTTAAAAACTTTTTCAAAACTGCTCATTTAATTAATTTATCTAGCTGTAAAATGATTGGAAAATAGAACAGGAAAAACAATTCAAATTTAAAAAAAAGAGAATAATTCGATAGTTCTTACGACAACTGAAAAAATCAATACAGTTCTGATCCTGCAGAAAATATTTTTAATAAAATTTATATTTCCATTTTCCTTTTCATTATCATCGTGGTTTGACGGTGGATAAACTTCCAAGATGGTTCTGATATAAATTATTTAAAAATGTCATTGGACTCGGAATGCTTCTTTCTCTACATTTGCTTAACAAAGTTGGAATCAAATTGGTCGCCTACCAGCTGACTGGGTATTTCAGTACACTCCACATACCTTCGAGGATGATAAAATAAAATATCGTTTGACAAAATTGTGTTTGGAACGTAAACAATGATTAACTCATACACTGAAATCTGTCATCCGATTAGCAGAAGCCTTTTCTCCTAGAGTCGGAGTCAACATAACTAGTTCTTTTCTTTTTAAAATTTGTAGTAACATTTATTTTTCTCTTTTTCAATCACTTTATATGTAATAGTCTGCCTTTGGAGGTAGAGCACCTGGTCTTGGTCTGGATCTCTGTGATCCTGATTTATAGTATCTTGGAATAGCATAGATTAATTAGTAATTATGTAATGGAGGCATATCCTATTTACAAATATTTAACACTATCAACTTCATGAAATATTTGTTCTATTCTCTTTTCAGATCTTCAATCAAGCACCATCTACCAACTTTATTTTCCTTACTGTACTTATGTTTACCAAATCTATTTTCATCTATTTCCACAATTACAATGGTTCATATATCAGCTTACTCGTCTTAAGGCACACTTCTACACAGACCTCACATGACAAAACATTCTCCAATTAGTCACTGTATGGTTAGAAATATTTAGTTCATATAAATCTACTGAAATAATTTTTCACTCTCATTTACAACATTTGCGATATCACACGGTCAGGAAGTCAGCCTGAGAAAAACTAGGGACATTTTCGTACACTTCCTTTCACATCATACACACAATTTAAACGCGATTTTCATATGATCTTAAATCATAGTTTTCTCTGAAGTCGCAATTTTATTTTGAAATATCTTCATTAGTCCTCCACATTTACTACAAAAATTTCTATTAATGTAATATCAAAATCCATACATTAATTAAAAAAAATTTTTTCACTCAAAGAATATTACACAAGTGGAAAAAATTTCTTAAAAACATAGCCTTCAACTCAACGCACAATAAATGGGTTGGCTAGAATATTACAAAAATAACTTTAGACATTAAAAGCAAAGCTGAAAATACAAATAGCATAAATATGATTTATGAATATTGTTAATTAAAAGTACCCATGACTTATAAAATTATATATATTATATTTTGTTAGCGGTCTTATGAATCTGGTTTAATCTATTAATTATTGGCTAAACAGATACCCGTAATGTACACTAATTAGGTTACATCGCAAATCTCAACCAACATATGATGATTAATTCCTGTTGGTAACATTTTAAATAAAGAAAAAAATCCTTAAATGTTGCAATGTTTGCTGTTTCTCACCGTTTGGTAAACTGTGATTGTAATATTCTTATCAACCTAAATCATATAATTTGCTTATTGGTATTGCTTGAGTCACATTACAGTAAATTATTTCACCACCAAATCGGAACAATTATTAAAATTGCATAATAGTTAGGTTAGTAAAATAATTTTTTTAAATTTTATAAAAGAATTAAATTTTATGAAATAAAAAAAAATTACCTAGTTTTTTTTTTTTTTTTTTTTTTTTTACCTCAACATCTCACAAATAAATTATTAAAGGAGACGTAAATCCTTAGAAAATGTAGAGACAAATTTAAAACACTGTCGCAGAAGAAAATATCGATCAGTGTCTATTTTTTTCACAAGGACAGAGCCATCTAACAAGGAAACAAAACATAAACCTCTTTGCCTTAACAGGGCATTAAATCAAATTAATCAAACTTCTAACACTGCCACAAATCGTAATACTTTTTAAAACTTTAAGATTAATCTGTGGTTTGGGTACCCTTTTCTCGCCAAATGGGCAATAGACGCCCAAAGCATAGTAAACCTGACTATTTCATACTAAATGCACTCCTTGTGGCAATCCTGTCTTTTTTTGTTATACAATTATATGTGTACTTTTTGTTATACAATTCGTAAAAAAGCCATTGTTTTTTGTTTTCGTTACCATACCAACGGTTAAATTCGTTAAAAACACGGATTTCGGTGTCGTCGCCATATAAACGCTATTTTTGCTTAGTGTTCCTCGGAGCAATCAAATCCGTGAAACAACACGCAAAAACGCACCAAGTAGTGACTTTTTGAAAATGCGCCAAGCAGGGGACCCAAAGTACATTTTCATCAGTTTTAATCCTTTCTTTGAAGCACAACATTGAGTTTCACTGCAAAAGCACAAATAACTATTAACAAGAAATGTTTAAAACGGCAGACATAGCCAGAAAACATAACATATTTTTAAATCCGTAACTAAAACTGTAAAAACTGTAAAATATAGTCAATAGAATGAAGAAGTTGCCAAACGCAAAATTATAATTAATAGAAATACGAACATATAAAACACTAACAAGAAGTTGACAATACAATGACAGTGGCAACAAGCACCATTCTTTTTTGAAACTTAAATATATCATAAAAATCAGCCTCATTTTTTAAATTTTACTTTGTGCTCAGTTATTTTCAAATCTAGGATTCATCACTAAGTGCTACAATGGATTAAAGTAAAAATTAACCAACAGTTAGTGATAAACTTAGTTTATAATAAAATTTACGAGTATATATGATGCCACACATATATTCGAGTATACGTAGAATTTAAAATAGCACAAGGGAATAAAATTGTTAATATATTGTTGTCAAGAGAAATTGCAGTTTTTAACAACTACTTAAATAGTTGATTCCGACAGAAATAGAATAGAACGACAGAAATACGACTTTGCAAGCATTAAGAATAATTAGAACAATTAGAATATTCATCGTAGAAGTATGTATATTTAATTCAAATAAATATACATACTTCTACGATATTAGATAATGAAAAAATAACTTAAATATTATTATGTATATTAGTTTATTATTGTCATAAGTGTTTATTCATTGTAATGTACTATAAAAGTTTGAAGAATAAGAAAGTAGTTCTGGTGACGACTTCGTTACTAATTTTAAATCAAAATTATAATGGAGTTGGCTGAGTTAAGCGATTTTGATTTCACAGAACTAGACTGCCAAAAATATAAACAATAAATATTATATGAATTTTTCCAAATTATAGGAGCTATACCGGGTTGTTTAGATAGATGTGAAATAACAGTGTGGTAAACATGAATAAAGCTATAAATTATGTGAAACAAACGTTTTTTAATATTACTAATACAATCGAAACAAACGATTTTAGTGGTGGTTTACTAAAAAAATTTGAAGAAAAGACTGGTATAGATGCCTCTTACGCTGTTACAAGTAAATTTTTATTTCTTTAAATGTTTCTTCAAATATACTTGTCATTTTATTTTTAATAAAAATGTGTACTAAAAATGTGCATTTTTCCAAAGAATGATAAAGATATAACTAAATATTCTATCACTTATTAATTTATGAGAAAACTCCTCATAAGATATTAAACCTTTCTTATGGTTATTTGATTTATTAAATTTCAATTTTGTTAGTCTCAACAAATTAAAGAAGAATCATAAAATTAGCAATTATAAAATATTTTAATTGATTTTAAAGGAACTTTGCAAACACATAATATATGGAGGGCTGCAAATAAGGGATGGTCTGTACTTCAGGGTGCCTATTGGTTTCTCGTCAATTTGGCACTGGTGCGTGTTCATCTGGATGATAAAAATATTTCTTTGTAAAATTTATGTAATATTTTTTTAATAATGTATCATTGCACAGTGTTTTCGGCAACATTTTGTTTTTTCAAATATAAATAAAAATGTGTTTATAAAAAAAAAAATCCCCCTAATTTTTACAAGGGGTATCTTGAAATATATTTTCTCCCAAATCACCATGGTAACAATTTATTAAACAATTGTAACTTCTTTGAAAATCAATTGTATGAATATATACATAGTTACAAAAATACTTTCAACGCATCTTTTTAATGTGCAAAATATGCACTGGTCTTTCCAAGTATGAACTACTTTCATGAAACATGATTATTTCGCATGAAACAGACATGTTTTCATGGGACTGTTTGAAGGCAAAACTGCTTTTTGTAAGCCATTTTTGCTTAAAAGCTTGTTCTTTGTTTATAATCAGATTTTGATTCGAACTTTCTCGTATCTACAGTACTTTAAAATGCTATATATTATTTATGTACTTACGTAGCAATTTACCGAGAATAACATAAAATATTTTTGATTTGAAGCAAAATTTGGTTTCTTTACCTGAACTTTCTTTATGAGAAATCTACGGTTAAAATATTTCACTAAAAAATAAAAAAATGCTGCAAAACGCTTTAATGCAGCCACATAAAAGCTATATTTTTCAGATTTGAATTACTTACAATTAATTACCTTTTTGAATAAGTCTAAATGATGGTTCGTGCTGCTGATCATTTAAATTTATAGTTTCATTACCCTTAGTATGTTTATTCTGAAACATGCATGTTTAATCTCTCTCTCTATATGTATATGTTGTGTGTATATATATATACTATTTTTCAAATTGATGATTCATTCAATAGTATATTTATTTAATTATGTATATTGGTTTACAATAAAAGAAAATCATTAAGACTTTGTTAGGAAAGAACTAATGATAAGGTAAATCTTATAGACTTAATGCTAAAACTTAGTTAAAAACTTAATGGAAAATTAAATCTTATAATTAAATGAGTAAGAGAAATTAAATTCCGTAATACAGCTACGGAATAGTATAATTAGACTATCTGATGGAGCCCTTGGTATGCAAAGGTCTCGTGCTGAACAGACCGCTACCTGTAGATTTGCCAGTGGTCATACTAAGAATCTCACTTTTAGGGGGCAAATTAAGCTCTTCCCAACCTGTAAGAAGTGCAATTCCAGCGAGGCTAGTCCTCAGCATCTACTTGATTGCCTGAATTTCACTATGGGAGAGTTTCTTGAGAGACCTGTCCTTTTCCTCGATTTTTTTAAGGTTAACGGCATCATGGATCTGATTTAGCGGAGCTGTATCAGATTATTAACAACAACATAATTAGACTATTTCATAAATTAGATTCAAATCAGTTTTTACTTAATTTTAGATTAATTTTTTGACTATTAAGTGTTAAAGTCTTTGCTATACTTTCATTTTATTTATAAAATTATCGATATTCTCTGATATTGATCAGCACAATAATGTTATTATACGTAAATTTATTCATCATTTTTCTCTGAATTAACTATAAACTAGAAGTCAAAAATAATCTGTTGATTTGTTAAAATTAAGAAGATTCCATTCTTCCAAAAATAGAAAGTTAAGACTATCTTTGTAAAATTCCAGATGAATTGAGCTATTATATACATGCAGCTTTTATTCTTTGCATTCATCGCATCTGATTATTTAATTAAAAGTTTTTATTAACTATTTTAACTACAATTTTGACAAAGTCTATAAAATATTAAATTTTATTTTATGCAATTAAGATTTTCACTGGATGTCAAACTAAATTGATTGACTTTAATATGTTCAAAATGATGAATAAAATGCACAAAAATATTAGTAGGATTTCAAACAAATTTTGTGCTTTTTATACATATATTTGCTGTCGTTTTTGTAGTGCTAAAATTAATTTAGGAAAATTATGTATAGTGATTACTTATATATTTTAAGCATACATCAATAAATTTATGATTTGTAATAATGCAATTAGGAAAAATGTATTTTTACAAGCCGGTCATTATACATCATAATAAACAACTAAAATAATGGGAAAACATTTTTTTTTGTTATATTAATTCCCTACAAAATGTGTATGTTAATATGAACTTTTTTTTTTCAGCTACTACAGTGGTCTTACTCATCTTCTTGCTACTCACAGTGGGTCCAATATTCCTATTTGATGTAGCTATTATACTCTTTCCTGCATATGAATCGTAATATATATTTTAAAAATTTTATATATTTTCCAGTGAAAACAAATTAAATCCTTCCTTGATTGTAGGAAATTTCGTTATATAATGTCTATCACAATATTTATATATGTGCATAAATCGAATTAATGCATATGACGTTTAAGTACTTATCATCATGTCTTTATTAATAAATATGATGTTGAAAACTCGTATATAAAAAACAATTTCAGAATATTGGGGAAAATGAAATCTTAGGAAAATTACACTTTACATTATTTTGAAATTCTTTATAAGATACACATTATTGGATGCAAAAAGATAAGAGTCGTTTCTTTTTACTAATGACTCTCGATTCAACTTGGAGTATCACATTAGATGCCACTTTTTTTATCGAGAGACGTGGACACTCAAAGTAAGAAAGAAAGTTTATATTCGCGTGGGAAAGTTCACACTAAACATGAAAAATGTAATGGAATCAATATAAATGGGCGTGGATTTGCATATACTTGATGTTTGCTAAAAATTTACTTATATACGCAGTGATACAAAATATGAAGTAATCAACTTGATCTTCTGATTTAAATTCAATTTAGATTGTTTGGAACACACTTGGATAAAGTATTGCCGCTGGACCAACTTTGATACTGATCGGTACTTTGAAATCGCACTTTTACAGAAGTGGAATAAGAATTTTAAAATATTATCTATAATATCATTTGCAAGTATAAAAGGTGAGCAGTTTTAGCTGCTCAAAGAATGTGATTGTTACACCATCATACTTCCCTGTACCTGGAAACCGGATAGGAGTCGTCGTAATTTAAAGGCTGGGATCTAGCAGAAGAACTTTTTATTACTTGATCTGTTACTCCCAGAGGCTGATTTCACATGGAATACATTTTTACTACGACCTATTTAACACGTCCTGGTCCCCTTTAGTGAACACGACGGATTTTCTATTCAGCTAGGATTCAAACTCCCTACCTTCCTGAGAAAAACGACCCCCTTACCAATCGAACCACCGCAGCCCTGGCTCGAGAAGTGTAAAACAACTTTTTCAAAATACTATATTGCAGTGATGGCAAACCTATGGCTCTTTGAAGGATTATTGGTGGTTCTGGATAAATATACTCGAGAGAAGATCAGGCTCTACAATTAAAATATAAGTCAACGTAGATTACTGAATTTTGAAAATTTGTACCAAAATTGAAGTATTCTGAATTTAAAAGGGCTGTTTTTAGAACTATTCCAATAAACAGAGCAACGTACTTATATCAATCATTTTATTACTTCTTAAAATTCGTGAAATGAAAACACCGATCATTAGTAGCTAACCAACATTTCAAAGAATTACTGAGAAGTATTGTCTCAAATTAGTCTCCAAATTTTAAAGAATTATGAAGAGAAGTAAAAGAAATGTATTATAAATTTTTAATATTTAAATTCAATACAAATCTTTTGTACTTTTATTTATATGATTATAATAAATATAATTTCTGTAAAAAAATTTTAATAGCTTTTTGCCTACTTTTTAAATACGTATTTAATTGTGGCTCGAGAAAAATTTCAAATTTTGGAAAATGGCTCGTACTGTCAAGGAGCTTGGCCATCCCTGCTATATTGCTTACAAATTGATCCTTGAAATATATTTGTCAAGGAGCTTGGCCATCCCTGCTATATTGCTTACAAATTGATCCTTGAACTATATTTGTCAAGAAGCTTGGCCATCCCTGCTATATTGTTTACACGTAAACAAATTGATCATTGAAGTATATTTTAGTGTTCTTTCTATAATCCAAATGAATTGAAATTCGTATATAAATTTTAAGATTGTTTTTAGGATAATTTCTGTGCTTTGCATATTTTTTATTATCTCTGCTTTGCATTTATGTTACGATTGTTGCAAAATAGCTTTAACTTTTATTCACTCTTTTGCATCCTGTTACATTTCATAGTATATCATTTAGACATCTGAAACTTTTATTCCAGATATCAACATATGGTGAGAAAGGAAGTTCAAGGATTTCACTGGCTTAAATATTGGACAGTATTTGCTTTTTTCAGCGGAGTCGACGGTTTCATTTGGTGGTTGCCAGGATACCGACAGGCAAAAGTAATTACACTACTCATTTTCATTACGAAAAATTTCAGGATTTCCGTTATTAATACCATTAAAACCAAAAGTTTTGTTGATTTCAAATTAAATTTTTTCTGCATTTACATACTTAAAGAAATTGTCCGTGTATACATACTACTTCAAAGAAATTTTTGAATCCAGAATGGAACAAATAGAATTTAATGACAAAAATTAAAAATAAATAAATACTAATAATCCGCACAGTAAATAAAACAGCATTATATAGTAATTATTCGTATCCGCTTTGCTGAAAATAAGCACATGTATGTTTTCATCGCTATAAAGGAAGGACCTTCTTTATATTGTGCCACATTTCACATTTGAGGAGCATACTATCCTTTGAAATTTTAAGGATCAACAAAGTCGCTCCATTTGTTTCGCAATCCATGATTGTTTTTTTTAAATTACTGTTTGTTTCTGCAATACTGATTTGAGTTTTTAACTTCTATTTGCAGCTATTTAGTTTATGTTTGCTTACTGGCGGTAGATAGATTATGCAGCTAAATATTTTTAAATGAGTACTTGTTAAGATTGTTCTATGGAAAATCGGAAAGTCACATATTTTAATCATGCTTATTAATTTTATTTTCTCTAATGACTAAAACCCCAACGGGCATAAAATTTGGATAAAATTTACAATGATTAAACATGTATCACATCACTAGGGTAATACTTATGTGATACACGGCATGTTCTTCAAAAGTATTTACTTGAATACAATAGCGTTTGGAAGTCTCTGGGATATCAAACCTAAAATGTCTTTTCTTCTCACTATTAAGTATGCATAATTATCCTTTCGAAGTATATTGATTCTCTCTCAATGTGAAGATGCTCTCTCTCGGCACTACTAGTGTCAAAAGTTTTTTATATTTTTATTTTTAACACAAAATCTTACGCTCTTTTTTAGAACAATTTTCGTGACATTCAGCATTTGCTTAATTCATCGACTGCTCCTCCTTTAATTTAATCCTTAGGCGCAGGTGCCGCATAATCCACGATTCCAAATTCTGAATTTTTTGGCCTTATCGTGACGTGCGTAATGACGTAAATACAAGGGTTACCAAAATAGAATTTTTTGTAGAATTTTATAGGATTCCATCTGTATGACGTAATACAAACGAGGTTTCTAGATGCATAAGAAACTCCGCTAAAAAATCGCCAATCTCAGAATTTGGCATCATGGATTATACGACACCTGTACGATTCCGTATAATTTAATTCATGCTCATTTCTCATACATTTTATTGTCAATGTGAGAAATTAAAATGTGTATTATCGATTACTATGTGAACAATAATAATTTTTTGTAGACCAGAAGCGACAACATGGTATTTCCTCAATTGCTGCTTTATGCCTTTATGGGTCAGAAAACAATGCAAATGCGTTCTTTTTATTCAAATTTTCTTTCGAGAGAATTTCAGTTATAAATAATATTTCAATTACTAAGCAACTGAAACATGATTGTACTTAAATTTGTTGTTCCTTAGCGTTAGCTAAATAAAGTATACCTACAACAGAGAGTACTAGTTCGAGCTCTCAAGATGACACAGTATTTTCTTAATTTGTTTATGGAATATCTTTATTGTTTTAATTTTGAATGCTTATTATAAATTTCAAATATACTTTCGATCTCTTTCCATCTCTGATATTAATTTAAGAAATATTCATCATTAATTATCTATTTATTTGATTGCTAAATGTAAGGTATTGACCAAAAGAACAATTTGCAATTCTTAAAAAAAATATATGAAAAATCTTTTGATACATACTACATTTGAAATTTTTAAGATACGTTAAAGTAAAACATTAGTATAAATACTACATGCGTAATATATAAAACTCACTTATTTACAAAAGAAGTAAAATACCCTCTTATGAACTAGAACACATAAATTATCTTTAGTGCAAATGCTTTATTTTAATCTCACACTTAAAAAAAACATATACTATAAGCAAAACTTATTTAAAAAAAATGTATTTATTATTCTTTTATTTTTGTATTTTTGTCTAGCAAATTTATAAAATTGTTAGTCTTGTGTGTTGTTTTATCTTACATTTGTGCTTTTATCTTGAATCATGTATAGTATATAAGATAAAAATTTAATAAAATAAAATCTGCGTTAGTTGTGTAATTAAAATTATTTAAACTATTTAAGAAAGTGAATCTAACTTTCAAATTGAAAATTTTTGGGGCTCCTATACTTAATATTTTGAAACATCAATTAAAGCCTTATTTAATACTATGTGATAATGCTCACTATTGTAAATGATAGAATCTTACATTTTGACTGCTGTGGTAAAAGGTTAGCCTATACGAAATTAACCGTTCTTGGATACTGTTTTATAACAACAACATGCTTTAACTCTATCTAATTTTATTTAAAAAGAATTATTAAAGTGGATATGTATTAAAATAAAATATGACTCCATTAATTTTAATAACTTCCTATTACATATGTCATTCTACAATTGGATTACTAATAGCAATTATCTGAAGACATATAGGCTTTTTCTTCATCTAATATGATATGTACTTAATTATATGTAAGCTTATGTTTCTTAAAATTGTACTTATATATCAGTAAAACAAGAAATATCTCAAAATTTTACATTCTACTGAACTAAAAAAGAAAAATTTGAATTTTAATCAAATTCTGTAATTTGACATCATTTCTTGTGTCACAAATTTTGTTTTTAAATACATATGAAATGAAAAATAGAACAGTTATTTACACGTGCTCTATTTTTTCTAGTTTTTAGTTCTTCTATGGTGCTTCGCTCCAACTTCTGGAAATGGATCTGTTTTCATCTATGACAATTATATTCAACCAGCTTTTCAGCGTAACGTTGAAACAGTAGAAAAGATTTTAAGTTTTTTTCAAAATTTGATCAATAAAATTTCCTCAAAGGCTAGAATTAGAATCAGTAAGTTTACTATTATTGTAATATTTGTGTACATATATATTTTACATTTTAGATGAAAATACACAAAGAAATTATTAATTAATTAATAATTTATTATTTAACTATACCTCCATTCCTGTATGGTATCAGATAGAATCATATACGGTTTATGAGCAGTAGATGGCGACATTTGTCATGGGGTTTAGTTTAAATTAGAAAATGAAAAAACGGTTAACATTTGGGTTGACGAAAGATGTCAAAAAAGAATTCCACGCATTGGATGTTAAAATCACTAAATAACTTTAAAAGTATGTAGAACTTTCTTAAATCCGGATTTAGTATGAAGTCTAATTCATAACATAAGAATTCAGGAAGAAACTGTATCGAATAATTATGAAAGTTCAAGGATATGTCTTTAAAAACTTTGGAATATTTTTTGAAGAACGAAGATACATTGCTCATCAAGGTTTAAATGCTAACAAGATTAAACTTATAATAGGAAAAAAAAAATCAAGCAGACATTTACACCAAAAAAGAAAGAAACTGCTTTCTGGATTTTAGATGTCTAATTATCGAGCAGTACAAACTTTAATGTAGGAATTCATCGAAGGACTTTATCACCAAAATCATACTAATTTAAATAAAAACAAATCGTTAAGCACCCTAACACTTTAAGACATTATTAAAAACATTTTAAAACGCAAATTGAACATTGGAAATTTATTTAAAGACTGGAAATTTATTTAAAAATTAATTTTTTATGCCAAACGTTGAAAATTATTTATAGTATAAAAATTTGAAATTTAAGGTATTGTTATTGGATAATATTCCCAAATAGTTTTCCTACCATCTAACACTACTTCATTTCGTTGATGCAACCGCTTTATCAAGGCATCATTTATACGTTTGCAATTTATTACATAAAAAAATATTTGCCAGTGGATGTTAAACCTAACCAACTCATAGTCAAGAATTTACAAAAAATAAAAAATAAATAAAAAAATAAAAAAAAAACTTCTTTGGCGAACATTTGCTGTAGGAAAAAGTTATTTCATCTTCAATCATTGAAATAAAAGATGCTCTAAAATTGTCAGAAAGTAAAATTCTTGGCATTTAAGAACATTAATGGGGATTTTATGGAAATCATGCCGATTTTGAGGACCATTTTACTGAGGAAGATAGCAAGATTCAGAAGTCAATATTAAATAATTAAAAAACTTAAGTTTAGATGAAAATCTGGTAAATGTTTTCTATTCTCTTCGAAATAAATGAAGCTGAAAATAATAATAATAATAAAAACGCTGCAAAATTGTCTATTTTCATTCCATGAACTTTACAATGATTTTTAGGAATCTTCAAATAAAATAAATTTATCGTATTTTTAAACAGGCTAAAAAGTGTAGAAAATTTTGATGAAAAAGGATTCAGTAAATGAAGATGATATCTGGGAATCCAAAAAACGCGCGCGCGTTCTCGTTTGATTGGTCTGAATGTAATGAGGACGAAATTTTCATGAATATTTAATGAAAATATTACTTTTGTTTGTTTTAGTTTTATATTACGCATTCCTTTATAATTCTAATAAGAAAATGAAGTTGCTTTTAATTAATTGATTAGCATTTGGATCTCTTTTCGTTTACGAAATGTCGGCCTGTGGAGCAGGCATTTCCTTCTTGAAGTCCTTGAAGGAAGACATTGCAGTACTGACAGGGAACGATAGATTTGAAGCTTGACAAACCAAGTCTTGGCGGTGAGAGTCAATCAGCAGAGAGCTGAGGGGTGGAGTAATGAGTTGAAATTTTTTTCTACTTGAAAATAGAGGAAGTAATAAAATTGTTATATACAGTAAAAATAGAAAGAATAAGAAATAATCCTGAATAAATTAAGAGTAATATAAAGTTATATACTGTATATACAAAGATTATATTAAATATATTGCTCTAAATAATGCCTGGAGATTGGCCTATATTTACAGTCTTCTATGAGATACTCATCCCGAAAAACTTGATTAAATGCACCATCTGTGCACTTAATTCCTTTATCATAGAACTTTTTTTATTTTGGTTAGCAATATGTTCTGGAATATCAATAATTTTCAAATCTTTCGAAATATTTTTATTGCGAATATAGAAAGGCGCCTTCGAAATTTTATGTTGAAGCACTCTATGTTTGTGTTTGTCTCTTAGAGTAATTATATTCCACACAGGTGAAGCATAAGTGATGATTGGTCTTAACATTGTAAAAAGGTAGAGCAGTCTCTTGAGTTTTAGTGCTAAATTTGAGTTTTTTCCAGTAGTTTGAATTGGCATCCATAACTTGAGTAGCTTTTTTAATAACGTTATTCACATGTGGAGTCCACGAAAGTTGAGTAGTAAATGTCAATCCAAGATATTTAATGGTTTTCATTTCCGGAATGATTTTATAGAATAGATAGAGTTTATTAAGTTGAAGTAATTTAATTTTATTCCTCTTTTTTTTTTTTTTTTTTTTTTTGTTAAATACTATTATAAGTAGGGATTTATCAGCATTTATATTTATTCTCCATTTACTGCACAAATTTTCGATGTTATTTAACTCATTTTGAAGTTTATGAATAGCATTATTCGGCCTCATAGAATCAGCTATAATAGCAGTGTCATCTGCGTAGAGAGCAATTTGAATTGTCCAAACAGGGTAAGTCATGTGTTAAAAATAGGTTTAAGATTGGGCCCAGATAGCTACTTTGGGGACTCCAACTTTGATGTTCAGAGTAATAGAGTTTTCATTATTGCATTTAATATGAAGAATATTTAATATGGAAGAAGCGATGAATTAGATATGAGGTAATGAGTAAAATTAGGCCTTCGTGCCATACTCTATCGAAAGCTTTTGCTACTTCGAGAATGATCAGAGCTGCGTACACATTACGATGAATATTTTGACCAATAATCTCAGCAATTCTCATGAGTTTTTAACAGTTGATAAATTGTTTCTGAAGCCATATTGTTGTTTCGGAATTAGGGGAAGATAACATTTAGTTCTATTATAAATTATTTTTTCAAATATTTTTCCCAAAACTGGGAGCAGGCTGATAGGTCTGTATAATTTTCAGGTATTCTGGGATCTTTTCCAGGCTTTGGGAAAAGAATTATGGTAGCATTTTTCCGGTTGTAGGAAAATATATTTTAAGGCAGTTATTATAAATATTAATGAGTTTTCGAATAAAGTCCAATGGTAAATATTTGATCATATTGTTGGTAATATTGTCTTCTTCTGGGACTTTTATGGTCTTTAGATTTTTAATAATTTTAATTTTATTTCATCACCATTCGTTGGTTTAATGGTATTATGAGGAATATTAGCTTGCATATAGTTATGAATAAATGAATTAATATTATTAGTAAAGGACTCATCTGTGACTTTGTTTGAAATTGTAGAAACATGGTATTAACAAAGATGCTGAGTTTTTCATAATTTGTATAAACTGGTCCATTTTGGCCATTAATGCAAGGATAAGTTGTTGTTTTTCTTCTTAATTGTTTTGCAAATTTCCATATAGAGTTTGTTTTCTGTGCTTAAGACTTTCTATTTTATCTTGTCATTGTGTTTAGTCCTGTAGAGTCTGTGCAGAGTTTTTTTTTTAAATTTTCTTATTAAATTTGTTGACTGTAGTTTTCAGTCGAGGGTTCAAGGCTTTATGAAATTTCTTTCTTTTATGATTTATCTTATGCTATTTTGGTAATTTTAAATAATTTTCGTGGTATTTAATTTTATGGTTGTTATTTCTTTTGCATGATTGATATTTTTATTGAATAAATTTATATCATTATTTATTTTATTTTTAATTTCTTGATTATTATTACTATTGAGTTGAATTTTTGTTGATTAATCTAATTGATTTTCTTTGTTAACTCTTGATCTTAAAGAATATTATAATAGAGTTGCCGGTTGGTTCTGAATAAAAATTTATTTGCAATATTTTTCTTTGGCAGCCAAGAACTGGAAAGTGATCAGAAGAGAGATCATAGATAGTCTGCGCTGATAATGGGTAGCTGATATTTGTAAGAAAAACGTCCAAGATGTTTCCTTGGTGTGTATAGTGAAATTGCACAGGTTCGATTGGGGCAATTATTTTTAAATTATGATTTTGGACTATTTCTATTAATTTAGTTCCATTTTCATTAGTAGTGTTGCATCCCCAAGTGATGTTCTTGCTGTTAAAGTCACCTCCAGTAATTATAGGAATATTTGCAAGTAGAATTTCCATAATTTCTTGATCTTGTAAATTATGCTTAGGTCTGTTGTAATAGCTAGTAATTTTCCATTTCAGATTATTTTCCAGGTTGATGATAGTTGAAGTTTCTTCATAACCATCTCCTATTTTGCTACTATACAGTGTGGAATTAAAAGATATTTTGGTAATAATTGCAGTTCCTCCACCAGCATGATGTGCCCTGTCAGTACGATATACGTTGTAGTTTGGTACATTAAGACTCATATTTGGTCTTAAGTTGGTTTCTGCGATTACGGCAATGTCTACATTGTGTTCATCTAGAAAGCTCATGAATTCAGTAATTTTCGGCTTTAGGCTATATACGTTCCAATACACAATTTGAATAGGTGAGAAATTTAAGGTTTTAATTGTCACTGTTGGTTGAGGTTGCTGTCTGTTGTGCAGCCACTGCTGCATTGAATTGTTTGAGTTGATTAATCTGTTGTTCCTGAGTTTTTGATGTAAAAGATTAGATTTTGTAATTCAGAAAAAATATTTGCTTCATTTATAGTTTCTTTGTTTTTACTAATGATTTTATTCTTGTGAACTAATGCATTTGCATAAGATAGATGTGTATTAGTGCTTGGAATAATCTTGCTTCTGATGGTAGTTGTTGAGGTAATTTGATTTTGGAAATTTATTACAGCCCCTGTAGCTGGCAGGATGAGCTTCTCCAAAATTTGCACATTTAGCTGGTGTGGGTATGTCTTTTTTGCATTCTGAGTGTTGATGATCACCAGCACATTTTACACATTTAACTGCGTGATGGCAGAAATTTTGGGTGTGGTAGAGCCCCTGGCATCTAAAGCATTGTGTTACTCCTTTACGGCCTTTGTACGATTCAATTTTGACTACAAGGTTAAAAAGATGTGAGGTATTATAGATTTCTTTAAATTTGTCATTTTTCGGAAGAATGACGATAAATAAAGACAAATTAATTTTAACTCCATCAACTTTTTTGAACATTTGAGTTATATTAATATTAAAACCTTCTAGGGTGAGTTCTTGGGAAATTTCTTCAGGCTTGTAAATAGGTGATAAATCTCTGATGACTATTTTAAGGTTTTTATCCTCAGGCAATATAAATGTTTGTCAGGAGGTATTGGCATCATTTAGCAGTTGGTTATTTGCACATTGGTTATTTTCCTATGATTTTCAGCACTTTCATCTGTAATTTTTACTATTTCAGTTCCAGTTAATTTTCCAGTGTAGCCGGTAATGTTATTGTTTTTTAAAACTTCTTGAATTTGTTTCCAATTGATATTTTTATGATGATAGGAGGAATTTTGTTATTACTTTTGGCTGGATGAAATCCTTGATCATTTTCATTATTTTTCGGTTCAGTTATTTCATTTACTTTTTTGTTAGGTTATTAATGTTTTCTTCAATTTTTCTTTTAGTGAAGGTAATTTCAACCTTGGTATTCTTTGTGGTTGGTAGTGCTGGGACGTCTTCCTGGTCAGAGACGAGATCAACATCCTCGCTGTCACTAAGAGCTTCCAATCTGTTTTGTGTCGTCACAGAGAAAGGGAGTGGAGCTTTAGCTCTTATTAGCGGTTTATAGTTAAACGGTTGCATTTCCTTTTGTTTATGATAGTTGGCTAGCATGTCTGTTAGTTTTGTTAACCCTAAAACTGTGAAATTTGAGTAAATCAATGTCCTTTTCAGTCATTTCGGAATTGCTAATTTTTTTTATATAATCTGTTGTTAAACGGATCTTGTTGTTTATTGCCTTAAATCCAATTCCGATTCCAGATTCCGATTTTCCCGCACCATTGCCAGCTGACACCAACAGCCCTGAGAAGGACATGCCATCGAACTGACGACAGGCGCCGGAGGAGAGAGAGAGAGAGTAGATTTCCATTTCTATTCAACAGAGGCCTTCAAGAGAGCAAGTCCAGTACTTCCCCAAGAGAGAAAATCCAAAAGCTAAAATGATTAATAAAACACACTTCCTAGAAGCGTGCGTTATAAAAGGATGTATATACAATCTACAAACAACGCTCTTCACTGACGCACGTGAGGTTGAAACTTGAGATTCAAACAATCCGAGTTTTCGATTTCGCTTTTGAACGCGATTAAAACATTTGATTCTCCTCACCTGTTGCTTTTAAACGTCTGAAGATAAACAATCACGTCTGCGCTTCTTGGAATTGATTATGTATTTTCAATGCAATAAAAATCAAATAATCAATAAAAAAAATTTCTGAACGTAATTCTCTTTTGATATTGACCGTGGATTTCACATAACACTCCCCCCCATACACAAACACACAACACATACACCTCTAAATTATATTAAATACACTACCTCTAAATTAATACACTACCTCTAAATTATATTAAATTTGATCAGTATAAGCATATTATAATCTGGGAAGGTTGTCTGGTTGAGTAGTTGATTTTGTTAATATAAGAACTAAAAAATACAGATACATTTTTTTACGCTTTTTAATGAAGAATTCTTTAGCTGTACTTACTACTGTTTAATAATTTACTTAGCTTTTTTTTTTTTGTACTTTCGCCTTATTAACGAAAAATTGAAAATTAACCTAATATTTAGACTTTTTCCAACATATATTCAATTAATATCAATAAAAGGATATTCATTAATGTATAAAAAATTATGGTGTTTCATACAATAATCTGTATTTTTTTTATTGAATATTTGCATAATAGTTAAAATAAATTTTCGTCTGAATATATTTATAACTTTAACAATTTTATAAGATTTAGATGTATAAGATTAGAAGTAATTAATTAGATTAATAAAGCGATGTTAGAGTAGAATTCTAAATATTGATTCTTAAAAATTCACTATTTGCACAGCGGATGTTAAAGCATTACGTGAATATAATTTTTTCTTCTCCCCACTCCGTGTAAACAAAACTAAATGGAGGCCTGATCCATACTCCATTATAATTGTGTAACACTACCAATTATCCCATCTCCTTTTTAAGGTATAACTAAAAATTAAAATAAACTTGTAAGTTTATGAGAGAAAATAAAAAGTATCTAACCATCATTTTTATTCTTAATTAAGAAATTTTCTTAATTGAAAATATAAATCATGGTGAAATTTATTTTTACAAAACTGCAACAAATTACTTACAGAAACACTTATGAAAAATTAAAAATGTGAAATATTTGCACAATTTTCCTATACAGCCAGAAGCGAGAATATAAAGCATTATTAATTAGAAATAATTATTTTCTCAATCACAGTAATATTTAATTGCACTGTAAGTATGCTTATCTTGAGTAATTAAAATAAATCGACAGACAGTATCTTGATATAAAGAAAATATTGATTGTTCTACATTCAAAACAAAAGTAATCTTTAATTGGTATGAAATATATATTTTTAATATAATGAGTCTCTAAAATGAAACTGTCATTATTCTCTACATAATCCGATGCTTTTTAATGTTTTAAGAATAATGTATGGATATTTTTATTATTCAAATTAAAGAAAAGAGAAAATCTTTCTTTTAAAATTTATGAAAAACAAAAATTAATTGAAATTAACTTAAATGAAAGAAATTCTGGTGGATAAAAATTTTTAAATATTATAAAATGCAGTCCAGATAATAATTTGAGAAGAAGGAAGGAAAATTTAATTTTATAGTAAGGTTTTGTTTAAGAACAATGGAAATACATAAAAATCAATAGAACATATCAAAAATCAATTTAAACATATTAAAGTCTAAAAAAAGAGAAAGAGAGTGACAGCGATAGAGACAGAGATTGAGAGAAGTAATAACTTACAAGCCCTTAATTGCTTTCTTTTCAATATCTCTATCAACATGAAGATGATAATTTGAAGAAAAATATGATTTCATACATAGCCAATTGTTGTATCTGGGACTGTTTGGCGATAACAAACAGCGCTTGGCGTGGTTTGATCTCTTTCGAGAAGTTGCCATATTTTAGAACAATTTCGGCGGATCGAGGTCCACGGTAGGTCGCAATATTCTGGAAGGAGCGGATGGCTCCGAGTTACATTTCTGTTTTGTTTTTGATATTAAACCTTTGTTTGTAATTAAATAAATGTGTTGTTCAGAAAATAGTGATCGTCAATTTTCTCTGCCATTCGACACATCACACCAAGATCCAAATTAGAATTTTCTAGAAATAATTCCTGCATGTTGTGACTATAATAGTTTTAATGAAGCAATTTTCCCAAAATATAAAATCTACATGCATTATAAGAAATAAAATTGCAAACTTAAAATACAATTGAAATGTACAAATCTCCTTTTATTTTTTTGGAAGTTTTTAAACTTTATTTAAGATAATTTTACTGGCAAAATAAGGAATGTTGGCAAAACACTTACTAATCAATATACTAACAGCTGGAGTTTTGCGGAGGTGTCAAAAACTCTGAGCCATAGCATGACCAACTAGACACAATGGCTAGTTGGCCATGCCCTGAGCCTTATTTGAAATCCAGATCTGCATACTAAAAGCGCTATCAATTCCTGAATGTAGTTTATCAAAAGCATTGAAAAAAATTTTAAACTTATTATGTACAAACTTTTAGGGTTTTTCAATCAGTTTTGTCATAGTTTAAATTAATTTCGGATACATAGAGCATGTTTTCTTTTTTATCATAAGAGCTTTGGTATCAAATTATGAGAGAAAGCGAAATCGTTATTTATCTAAAGGTGAATGTACTCACTTGATTAATGAGATAATTATTTAAATGAACAAAAGAGAGAATTCCTTCTTTAATCCGCTAAAGAGTGATATTTCTTAATGATTCTGATACACAAGCATATAACAAAACCCATTTTACGAGTGTTCATCTTTGAAATTTGAGATTTCCCACATCAGTCTTCATTTTAAATTCATTTTTTATTAGTTTCAAAACTAATATACTTTGTCAATTAAAACTCCAAAATAATGTATTAAAAGAATTTTTGAAACATTATTTTTTATCAAAGTAAATATTCTTTTATGTATAGAATGAAATGAAATATATATATATATATATATATATATATATATATATATATATATATATATATATATATATATATATATATATATATATATATATATATATATATATATATATATATATAAGAAAATTATTATTAAATCTAATTTGAGTATCTTTTCCTAATACCCTGTGCTGCACTTAAGATACACCTTGCAGCGTAGCAGAGTGGGGAGGTAAAGTAATTGATGGCAATTTTATTTTAAATTAACTCATTTATTAATGAGTATAAATTTTAATATAAACGAAATTGTTAATTTTTCCATATAATTTTTCATATAATGTTCAAATTAGCAAAATTTGACAATATAATTGGCGGATACCGCCACAAACACACCTCCCGTGTGCTGTCTCTGAGAACACTCTATCAAATATAAAAAAAAAAAAAAAAAAATAGTAAACAATAATATAATCGAAAGGGAAGCGAAGGGCACAGATATTAGTGATAATGCTCTATTATGATCTTCGCCTTTAAGCTCTTTAAGCCTTTTCAGCGCTTTAAGAGGCGAATGTGATGGCATCTTATACAGTGGGGCACCCAGAGGTTATGCCATCGTAGATACTAAAGTGAAGAGACAGAGAAAGAAACATCCATGCCGGAGCCACGATTCGAACCCGTGACCTACTGCTTTGAAGTTATGGACGATAACCATTCCGCCATCAGTTGGTTATCTGATTGAAATAAACATGACAGAATATTTTATAATCCAACATGATTTTTTAATGATAAATTCAAGATGTTATTGTTGTACTGATCGCCTCTTATAAACATTTATCTTGCTATTTAAATTTCCCGCAGAGCATTCATTCTGATAAAAATTTTAATGTCTTTTAATTTTGAATTATTTAATAAAATTTGATTTAGTATAAAATTTTAGTTGGAAGACATAATTACTTTTTAGAAAATACAAGGTAAACAAGAAAGTTCCTGTTGTCTTTAATGACCCAAAAAACATGTCCTATAGAAAGTGAAGCCTATTATTAATCCTCGAAGTAATCGCAATCGGCATCCAGCAACTTCTATCAAGTTGTCTCATGTTGTGAAATCCTCTTGAAGTAAAACGCGAGAGTTTTGGATGCAAATAAGTCGCAAATCTGCTTCAAATATGGTGAATGATATTCCGCGAAAATTATTGTCCATGGGAATGGAAGAGATGATAATTTGATGGTGAAGGGCAGGTTAATAAGGAAGAGGGCTCAAAGTCTCCTAACCAGCTTCAAGCCACTGTATGGTATTAGTAACCACCCTCACGACGTGCCATCGCTCGTTATCTGCCAAGAACAGTTCATTCTTGTTATTAATCAGTCCTGGCTCTCTTTGTTCAATGCTTGTGGTACACTTACCAATTGAAGGGAAACAAATGGAATGACCTGAATTTGTATAACGAATGCCTTGCCGTATATTCATCCACAGCACTATCCCCAAACATTCGACATATTCAACGACTTGATGCAGCAGCTGATAAGTCCACTTTGAAGTCGTAAAAACAAACAAAACCGAACGAGCTCCTTCTACACGTCCATTTCACTTCGTTCCTGTACGAGTTACTATTAAAGAATGTGCGGGGTGCACCTTCTACTCTCTAAGTAAATCTATCAGTTATTATAATATATTTTATAATAACTGATAGTCCTACTCTCGATTGACTGGTGTCTCATACACGTCATACACTTATTTGAATACTTATTCTCACTTCGTTCAATGTCAACGCGAAAGCCATTAGTACCATTAAAAATTTAAACATGAAAGTAGCATATCTGTTTTTATATCATCCAAAATGTGCTTGGAAAAACCTTGATTATGTGTCAAATCTAATACTCATTATGTTTAATATTATGAGATTTCTCTTAGAAAATAGTTAAAAGCGATGCAAATGTCTTTACAGCTCATAAGAAAAGTATGACAAGAATAAAACATAAGAAATCATTAGAGGGAAGACATAGGCATTGTAAGAATGTAATTATAATAATAAAGGATGTTAGAGATGAAGTGCTCAAAATCGAAACTAAACAAAAATTTATATGGAACAAGATAATTAACGTAAGTAATTTTTCTTGCATTTGATATGGAAGAATAGATGTGGAATCTTTTATTTATCGTTTTCTACTAAGTAAATAGAACACACGCATTGATAAAATATATAGCTATATGAATCTTCTTTATCTATCAAATAGAAATTATATTACAGGCATTTCAATAATTTAGTTTCTGAATTCTTTTGAACACAAATTATCTTGTATTTTGTACATTTGAAGTAGAATATTTCATCTTTTTTGATAATTTTTTTAGAATAGTATATTTTGATTCCCTCACATAAATAAACACCTTTTCTTTAGTTGTAAGTCTAGAGGCATTTTATCAAGTATTTTATTACTAAATAGTTTATAGGTTACAGCATATTAATTGCAAAGAATATTAATATTTTCACGAACTGTAATTCAAAATCATTATTCATGAAACTTTTATAACATTAAGCTCCTCTCTTTGGGCATGTCTACACTAATTCTTAAAATAAAATTTCTGTGAGAATCAATATTGCCTTGGAATAAATTTTGCACTAAGATTACCAAGTATAAGCGGTTCCAACTGCTTTAATAATTTATTTTATAATTATTATATACATTTCATAGCCTCTTATTAATCCTAACCCTTTCCAAAATTTCAAATTCAGCGTATGACCAAAAATTTAAACATTTCTGAAATATATTGAGCATTAACTAGATTATAAATATATGTTAGAATTTTGTTTGGAATTTAAGAATTGATCATGACTTTCAATTCCATTAAATATTAAAAACCCTTACAATTTGTAAATAATTGTGGGAATTTAGGAATCAATGTTGATTCGTGAGCTCTATTATGGAACATTCTATTATAAATTATAGAGCAATTATAAATAAATATTTAATAAGCGTATTTACATATAAAAGAACTTACATTAAAGAAAAAAACTTTTACCTATTAAAAATACCAAAATTATCCGTAACCTTAACAGCATTTTTTATTTTTTGGATGGCAAGAGAAATGATTAGACTATTTATAAATTCAATGTGTTAAAAATCTGATTCTGTAAGCAGATATTTAAAGAATTGGTTCAATCACCAATAATAAAAAAATGTAAAAAAAAAAAACACAGTTTTATATAAAAGTCTCACATTACTCACAGAATGTAATTTTTTGTTATCTGTAATTTAGCTTTTAATTATATTAAACTTCTTTAACAATGTAGGTAGGTGTACTTGTATGTCTTCATTTTTATCGGAATCAATCTAAAGTAACTCCAGATATCTAATAGAAACAAAAAAGGAAACAGTATACAGTGATTCCTCCTTTTCACGGTTAATGGGGACCAGAATCTTCACGAAAGCTGAAAAACCGCGAAGTAGGATTTGACCCCTAGGAACATTTGTGTATACTAGTATACGAATGTTTTAAATATGCAAACAGAATTTATACTTTACACATTTAAGACAAAAATTACAATAGTATACGTATTTAATTAAACGTGCCATTGATAATTAATATGGTTAGTTACAAAACCTTATACCGTAATAAACATTAATCAACACTGCTTTCTGAAATAGGCTAAGAGTCTTGTTTTTTTGGCAGAAGAGACTTGTAGAAGCCTTATGCTCACTTGGAGATTCTTCTACTGGAGGCACTGACGATACAGCTTGGAGAGAAACATGGTGATCAGTAACCGTTGTTTTTTACTTTTCTTTTCCTTCAAAATTCCTCTGTATGAGGATATAATCTTATCAACACAATTGCTGAACTTGACAGCTCGAACCATATTGTCATCAATGTCTTGTGCAAATTGCTGCATCGCTCTTGCCATGCTGCAGATTCTCCAGGGTAGGTCATGCTTTTCAGTTATTGGTCGATGTGGTATTGGAAACCAATCAGGCTCCTTTATGAGAGCCCATGGTTTGTATTCTGAGTCCAATCTCTTTGTTTGACATGCAAGGTTACTTTAGTATCGCGAATCAGCATGAAACAAGGCTCCTTTCCGCAATGTGGCTGCCGACATAGTTGTATTTTCCCCCATTTTTTTATTTATTTATTTATTTTTTTTATTAAAAAAACCCGTGCAGCACTGAAGTCGCAAAACATGAAGTGAGAAGTGGTGAGGGAGCACTGTACTTACAATAATATGTGATGCTGACATTTATAACAATGTTTCGTTTGTAACTTTAGAATGAGCAATCAATTTGCAATCAACTGAGTCAGATTTAACATTAAGTTTATTTGGGCAATATTTTCAAGAAATTTACATTGAAAGATTGCTTATATAAATATATTCGATTATTACTTAAAACGACTTCTTTACAAAAATTTAAAACACTCACATTTAAATTATAATCACTACTAAAAACAACTGTGCAGTGAATATATCTTGAAATAACTTTCTATCAATAGCCGCCATCTTTTTTTCAAATTCTGTTGAAATTTCTACTGTTTTAAATAAAAGTAGAAATCACAAAATAAATGAAATTTTTATATTTTATGTAATTTAGTAGGTTTCCTTAAAATTTTCCAATTTTTAAAAAAATTACAGGAATTTTTAAAATTTTCAAAGGGAAAAAACTGGTTAAATTCCGTAAATATAACCCTGACAACAATAAAGAATTTTTTTTATACTGTTATATTTTTGGAAACCTATATAATCTATGTAAAATTCGTGATCCACACAAAATACTTAAATCAATTTCGATTTTTCTATAGGAGTGAGTTCTCTGGTGTTTTCTACATTTATTTCCTGGTGGAACAATCTATAAATACGCTAGTATCAATAAATCAAGGATAATGCAAGTTCAGGCAAAGAAAGAGACAGAGGCAGAACAAATGTGACTTATTTGTAAAGTCTATTTATTAAACAAAATGTAAAGAGAGAAAATGATGCTATATGTTTGACATCATTTATAAAAGTTGCGATTTTTATTCCCTGGAGCAAATTTCAAAAAACGAACCTATTTACAAAAACTAATATAACATGTTTGGTATGATGGTTAATACATAGTATGCCCCCGACGATGCAATACAGGCAGCTGAGTATCAAATTATCGATCTGATCTCGGTAATATTACACCACCCATCAAGCAATGCCCTCCGAAGTTCCGGTAGACATGTTGGAAGGGGATGACAGTCTGCAATTTGTCGGTTAAGCATATCCCACAGATGCTCTATTGGATTCAAGTCCGATGAGTTTGCTGGTCAGTCTATACAGGTGATATCCTCCGATTGAAAGCATTCGTCTATAATGTTTACACGGTGAGGACTGGCGTTGTCAACCATAAACAGAAATTCTGCACCAATGGCGTCCCGAAACGAACGTATATGTTGTTCTAGAATGATATCCTGATAGATGTTTCTTGTCGTGGTTACATTTTGAACATACAGATTAATTCTGGTGCCCAGAATAATTCCTCCCCAAAAGAACAATCCGGCACAACCATAACGATGTCGTTCAATGGTGTTCTGTTGTACCTGGCCATCTCCACATGAAAGTCCGGTGGAAATTAGACTGAAAGCTAAACCTGAACTCATCGAAAAACATCATACAAGACCACTGTTGAGGTGTCCACAATGCATATTATCTACTCCTGGCTAACCGCAGGTGACAGTGAGTTGCGGTGAGGGGAACACATCTGACAGGCCTGCGAGTACATTGGTATGTGCACTAAGCGTCTGTACACGGTCTGCCTTGAAACTGTCGTACCGGTAACTGAAGAGAGTTGACGAGACAGGTCTAGTGCTGTGTTCAGTCTGTTTCTTTTAGCAGTAACTGACAAATACCGATCCTCAATCGACTTTGTAACTCGGGGGCAACCTGTTTTGTAATGTCTACTCACATTACCATCACCTTGGAACCGTTGCCAAAACCTGAAGATTGCACTTTGGGCGATTCCAAGTTGCTCGGATACTTCTAGCTGGGTACATACACATTCCAGACGGCCGATAATTCTATCACGTAAAATGTCATCCAAATGCTTCCTTTGTGCCAGAACTATGCAATTATTGCACTGAAAGACTTTTAAAACGTTTGTGAACAATTTTACTTCTTTGCAACTATTCCTTATACACCACTCTCTATGGTGTATAAGGAATATCTGTGAGATATATCTCTATCTCACAGATGGCGCCAATTGTACATTACAATCTATTCATTGTGATGTACAATTGGCACCATCTGGTGGTTTCTTGTAATTTGCATATTATTCTTCAAGATGTGTGTGATAACTCTACTTTATTTAGATATCTCTTTCTTTATTTTAGAGCTCAATTTCTGTGTGATTCTGAATTATCTTTAATTTATTAACATGTGTGTACATTATGAATAAAATGATTTCTTGGGGATTTTGAAAAGTTGATTAATAAAAATAGAAAAATAAATTACTCCAACTTTAATAGTAGTTAATTTGTGGTAAATTGTTAACAATTATTAATAAACTTTAAAGCAAACAAGGAATTTAATTATGAATAACTTTTTAAAGCTTGTCTTTCTACCAGCATTTAACATTTCTTAAAGAAGTAAAACAAAACCTCACAATTTACGATCTAAAAGAAATTTATCGCTCATTCAAATATAAATAATCATTTAAATACGAGGGTTACTCTGAAATTTTTAAGATACGCGCAGACGAGAATTTACAAAATAAAAATTACAGTTTAATTTTAAAATACAAAGTATTTTATCACAGAAGACGATTTTTTACTGACTTACTTTAACTTGTTGTTTAGCGTAGAATAAATTTTAAACAGAAGAGAAAACGCAGTTGACGCGAGAACATTCTTGCGTTATGATTTTCTACGATTTCAAAGCAGGATTAAATCAAGAAGAATGTATTCAACGATTGCAATTAGCATTTGGTGATGAATCTCCAGCTCGTGCTACTGTATTCAGATGGTATAGAGAATTTAGAAGAGGTCGCAATTTTCTTCAGGTTGAAAAACACACAGGAAGGCCACCATCGGCAGTAATCCCGGATAATGTGTCTGCCATACGAAAAATGTTAATAGATGATAATCGCTGTACCCATCAAATGATACAGAAGGAACTTAACATTGGATCCACAGCCATACACAAAATCATTCATGAAGAATTACATATGAAAAAAGTAGTTTGCCGTTGGGTTCCCCATAATCTAACTGAGCACCAAAAAGAAGAGCGTGTCAGAATCAATAAAGAAACTCTTAACTTGCTAAATGATGGTGGACACCGCATCATTTCTAAAATTGTAACAGTTGATGAAACGTACATACCATTTTTTGTCGTTCCAACGCGTCAAAAAAGCCAAGTATGGGTCTTTGAAGATGATCCCACACCGACATGGTGAAAAAACAACGCACACTGAAAAAAGTGATGTATGCCGTTTTCTTCAGAAGTACGGGATTGATCAAAGCCATCAAGTTGGAAGGACAGAAGACAGTAACAGCAAACTGGTATACCACTTAATGTCTTCCAGAAATTCTACAAGAACTGAATGTTATGGGACTAATGCTTCACAATGACAATGCATCTTCACATACAGCCGGATTAACAGTTGAGTTTCTTAAGCAAAAACAAATTAAAGAGATCGAACATCCTCCATATTCACATAATCTATTTATGTGTGACTTTTGGTTATTCTTTCATCTAGAAAAGAACTTACGTGGACGTCGTTTTCATTCAGAAGAAGAGATTGATGTGGCTATAAATGCATTTTTTTCATCTATTCCAAGAAATGAATGGCTTGAGGCATTTAATCTGTAAAAATTTCGTCTACAAAAGTGCATTGATGCTGGAGGAGACTACTTTGAGCACACCTAAAATTTTGTAAGTATAACTTTAAAAACCTAGTTGTATCTCAAAAATTTCAGGGTGACCCTCGTATATGTATTTAAAAAAAATTATTTTTAAAAACAAGCAGTATCCACAATCACATTGCCCATTAAGACTCATTCAAATGGAACCTACAATTTATAGTTGATTCTAAACCACTACATATATTCATATTTGATGTAGGATTTGAAGCGAAGAATTGATTTGCGTATTACTTCTGATTATATAGCAAATAGCGGTAAGAATTTTAAACCGTAGAATTCAAATGGTAAATTATTAATTGTAAGCATAGATTTGAATTGAATTATTTTTAAATTATGGTTTAGGGTAAAATTTCTAATTTCTAGAACTTAGTTTTCAAAATAGTTTCGGAAACTTAAGAATTCTGCAATATTTCTTTAAAACAATTTTTTTTTTAACTCAAATATGTACTTCTATGATTTTTGAAAATCGAAAACTTGTCTCAGTAGGAGAAAAAATTCACCTAGGAGTGAAAAAGATTTAAAAAGAGCAATATTTTTTCAGTTTAAAGAGGGAGAGCTATTTGAAAATAAGTGAGCAGAATTTACTTGATAGGATCAAATTTCAATGTTACACCTTTTAACTTTTACGCGGAGTGAAAATTTGATAAAAAAAAAATTGTTATTATTTTCTAAAGATATGGCAATTTCGCATGGGCATGTAAATGAAAAATTTGATTGAAATGATAGAATTAGTCAAAGAATAGAAATTTGTGAAGGATTCATTTCTCCTTTAGCATGCGAAATTTGATGGAATCATTGGCAAGGAAGGTATCATAGAGTTAAATACCCATATACATTGGAACTCCAATAATTCGAATCGTTTTCCAGAATTTCGAAGAATAAATTAGAGTGAAGAAGAAAAGGAAAGATAAAAGAAGGAAGAAGAGGAAAATGTGTGTGTGTGAGAGAGAGAATCAATTAAGAAATTCAGAAACTTTTTTTTTTTTTTTTTAAACTTTTTGGATGTTTGAAAGTTAGTGCTGAAGATATAAGAGAATGGATTATAAGATTAGATTTCGAATTGCAAATGATGGTAAATTAGTTTAAAATATTGATTTTACGTTAATCATCAGTTTGAAGCAGATACGAGACTATCAGCTTATGAAGCATTTGCCATCTTCGAAACTGCTTTGAAGTAGATATAGCATCAATCCTAGGGTGACCACAAGAAATTCTCGCTACCAAGCGGTTGTTTGACTTGGCTGGCCGAAAATGGATGAAGATAGTGAAATAACTTAACTCTGACCGAGAATGCTCAGTAAGCAATGACTTTCATTTACAGCACTGTACATACAGACTGTATATGCATAGTATACTGTAATGCACAGTAACACTTGTGAATACCTTAAACTTGTAAAATTGTTGTATTTTGATTTAATTGATTAAAAGTTCTTTTTCTTTAATAGGTACTTTACTATTATTTTCCACCTAAAATAATTAATTTAAATAAAATCCTTTTTCCAAAAAATCCAATTATCTGAATATTTGATTATCCGAATGGAGTCCGTACCCAATTGTTTAGGATAATGTTCTGATGTACATGTTAAAATATTCATCCAAATGAATTTGTTGAGAAATCTTTCAACTTTTTCAGAGACAGGAGAAAAATAAAAATTGCAAATATAAAACCTACACCTAGCTTCTGTTAACACTGTTTATGTCTTAGAAGTTAATATTTTTAAATTTAAATTGATTATATGTATATACGTATAATAAATTAAAAAATGTATGCAGCTATTGCACATGCATAATTTATTTCCTTGTTTGAAAAATAATTTTTTTAAGTATTTAGAAAGAGTTTATTCAAATGATATAACTTTTAACTTGTAACAAGATGTATTTTACCAATTTATTTGCAGGTTTATATTTTTTAATTATGCATGATTTTGAATAAAACGCTTAAAATTTTAATAAATGCATTTCAAAAATTTTCATTTTATACATTTTATTTGCTACTGCAAGTTGCGTTTGCATTTACTTATTTTTTCAAATCAATGTGAACATATTTTCAATTAATAATAAATATGGAATTTCGAAAGAATATTTGAAATTGTAACAGAGTTTGACAAATTTGACATTCACTGAGTAATGGAAAAATCACTCGATTTTTAATCAGTATTATAACAACTTTATTATTATTATTTTGAAGATTTCTATTCATGAAGATTTATAGTCAATGTCATTTGCGTAAATATAATTTTCTAATAAAACTTTTGCCAGTTTATAAATTAATGTTTAAGGGATATTATTGTACAATTTATTCTAAAACACAGTACTTAAAATAATTGTATTTGTAAAGGGTAAGGCGGGCAGCAAACCTGGTCACCGTCACCCGGAGACGGTGGATGGCCTGTGGACATCCACCAACCATCCACGAGCCATCCACGAAATGACGTCACGTATGACGAAATTGAGGCGGAGCTTTCCACCAAACGAAGTATTCAGCATGTTTAATTTTTTTCATCCACAACCGAGTGACAAGTGTATGTTTACTTGATTCGTGCCGTTTGGACAACATGGAATCGAAGTTTTCTCTAGAAATTGACGAATTTATAATTGAATATTTTAAAAGTAAGTTTAATTTAAATGGTGAATTTTTTTTAGAATTTTATTTTTTGTTTTGTAATATATATTTATGCTTTCGATTTCATTTAAAAATTATATATTTTTCAATAGGTAACAGGTGCATGTGGGATCCAAAAGATGAGAATTATTTTAATAAAAATAAAAAATCTCAACTTCATAAAGATCTCAGTGGAGATGTAACCAACAATTTTGAGAAATATTTCTCTGGTAAGATTTCACTAGATTTTTAACAACTATTTTTTCTTTAATTCTTCCTCAGCAATTTGCTTTTTAAAATTTTTTTTAATATTTTTAGTAAAAATTAACTGAATAAAACGTTTTTAATTGAAACTGCATTTAAAACACTGCAGAAATTTTAGTTTGAATAATATACAATATATTGTTATATTTATTACTACTTTTATGAATGTATTAAATGCTTGAACTTTAATATGATAAATAAATGTATTTCTATTTTTTGAGTTTTTATTTAAATATTATGAAACAGACTATGAAATGAAATATAATTATTTATTAACTTAGTATTTTTAATATAATGAAAATGCATAAGTATTTGTACTAAAGTTTGATCATAATTCAGTCTATAATTCATAGTTTAAGAATTCATTTTAAAGAACTGTGAACTTTACCTTAAATAATTTGCATGTGCAGTTGAATTAATCTTTAGAAATGTTATTTAAATTTTGTGCTTGTAAAAGATTAACTATTTTAGAACTCTATAATATTTAGATCCTTAAAGTTCTTGATAAAGAATTTTTCACTATGTAATTTTATAAGAACATTTACAGCTTGTTAATACAATAATCATAAATAAAATTACTCTCCAAATTAATACTTTTCATTAAATTTTTATCAGTTTGCATGTGTGTAATCAAGTGCTTAGTGTTGTTTCATCTCAACCAATTCATATGGAAATTGTCTTATTACAATTATTTTAAATATCTCAGTATGGAATTCTCTAGCATTGTGTTAATATTGAACATTTTATAATTTATTTGTTAACTATTTTTTAAAGATAATTTGAAAATTTTTTTTTCAGTTGAAACTTTTAAAAAAAAGTGGAAGCATTTACGCTCCTCATTTTGTAGAGAGGTAAAAAAATTTAAAAATAAGCCCTCAGGTTCTGGTACAAATTCTGAGTATAATCCAGATGGGTGTGCACTTCACATCAATGCTGTTCTTGAAAGATGAAAACTGGAACCCAGCATTGACTCTTTAGAAAATGATGAAAATGAGGAAATTTTTTTATAATTTGATTAAAAATAAATTATGTAGTTTATTTGCTAAACATATA
Source organism: Latrodectus elegans (assembly GCA_030067965.1). Lineage (NCBI taxonomy): Eukaryota > Metazoa > Arthropoda > Arachnida > Araneae > Theridiidae > Latrodectus > Latrodectus elegans. The sequence goes on along the minus strand of CM057818.1, from coordinate 31,986,682 downwards.
GTTTGCAATATTGTTTAGCAGCATAAAATTTTTAAGTCTCAAAACTATCATTGAAATATTGTTTCAAATAATTATTCAAATAAACATAGTCTTAGGCTAATAAAATGACTTGTGTACCAATTGTGTCTTGAAACTCTTCATTATTGATAATAGAAATGGATATTTTTATTTCTTTTTGCAGTTGAATGTATTTCATTCCTAAATTTTTATATAGATTGTTATTTAATCAGTTTTCAATAAATAATTCTCTATGTACAAAATATTTTCTAAAAATTGATTTTTTTCAACCAGCGTAGATGAATATTTTAATTGAAATACTGAAATTTACTACAAAACTGATATTAAGTATAATAATGCATGTAGTTTGATGTTATAATGTGTAATGAAAGTATTATAAATGTATATAAATTACAAACACAGGGGCATATATTTATTGTTGTATGTTCTTTTTTAGTTTGATAGCAGCACTCTGAGTGCATATTCTGAAGAAGTGGAATCCGATGCTGATGCCCCAGAAACAAATAAAGAGATGTTAAAGAGATGCTTCAATGTAATGAATGAGGCAGCTGCGAGTTTAAAAAAACCTCCAGATGAAATTGATAACTTCTTAAGCTACATGAATGTAGTAATTAGAGATTTAAATAAGGCTAAGCAACATGCTTTCATGTTGAAGATGCGCAATGAAGTGCATTCTTTAATTTCTGAGGAATAAAAAATTATTTTATAGTATACTGTGATTGATTTATTAAAATTTAATCTATAAAGAACTATTTTCTTGTACTTTTGCTATCAAAACATATATTGAGTTAATTAATTTGATGATTGCTTACTTTTTTATAATGTTAAAGATTATTTAACAAGAAAAAGTTACACTTTATATACTTATACATTTTTTATTCACATTTAATGTAATAGATACAAAGACTTTAATTAGAAGTTTTCTTCAAGATAAACCTGTAAAGACACAAATAATTGAGTTAAGTAAATTTCACAAGACAATATATTGCTCTATATATAAATACAATAGATTACAAGATAAATCTTATTAGTAACTGCACACCAACAAAATTATGTATATATATTTTAATCATTCGCAAATAGTTAAATTGATTTAAAACATAATAATGATTAAATTGTTAGTGACTGCATTTTGTGATTTAAGTTAAAGTATGAGCTGATTTTATCACAAAAATAATGGATATATTTGTTCTCTTTGTTTGTCAGAGTTTAAATCAAGTTTTTTATTGAAGATAATTATATGAATTTTGTTACAGTTATATTAGTTCCAAAAATTAATTCAATTTTTCTTATCAATTCACAAACTTTTAGAATATTCAGCAATTAAATCATAATTAAAATTATTAAGAGAAATATTCCTTATGTATATAAACCTAACCTAAAAAATTTCTGAATTCTATGAATAAATTTAAATCAAATAAAAGAATTATGTATACATATTTTAATCATTCACAAATAAAAAAATTTATTTCATTCATGCATTAATCTTGTTGATTTAAAGAAAAATAATAATGGAAATAAAACAATCTAAAATGTTATCATGATAAATATTAAAAGAAAAGTATCATTATATAATTCAATGTCAACAAATTCATTATATAATTTAATTTTGGGCCTGATTATATTTTTCGAAATCAAAAAAATATACAAGAATAAGAATGGAAGTCAAATTGTAAATAAACTTTCATTGGTTGATATTTTGAGTAACGTCATTAATCACGTGATTGTTTCGTCTTTGGCTGGTATACCAGACACCAAAGATCCACAAAACAGACACCAATGAAACACCATCCACGAGCGACGCGGTGCACAGGTTTGCTGCCTGCCTAAGAATTGGGATTTTTCTTTTTCTTGGGAAAAAATGTAAACAAAAGTAGGTTTTAACCACTTTGTATCTTATGTTTAACTGTGTTATACAAAACAGTATAACTTGTTTAAATTTCTAAGGTAATAATTGATTTTATAAGTTATAGAATCTGCTGCAAAGTACTACTAACTGTAATCTGAAACAACTGAATAAAATAAAATATTATCGAAGAAAAAATATTTTGATAAAATCTTATATATACTCAGCAACTTTTTGAAGCTTACAATTTATTTCACACACATGCTCCAATGTATTTTATAGAGCTTTTCCAATTTTGTTTTCATTGTAAAACAAACCAATACCAAGACAATACAAATAATCAGAATAATAATAGTAAAATAAGTATAGAAATAGACAAATAAAAGTCATATAATATATTTACAAGAATTTTTTAAATCTTCAAATGGAATTTGAAACACAAATTCACTTAATCAGTCTTCAGATATGATATTTGTGTTATAGTATTTATCGCTTGTTATAAGTAAGGAATTTACAATATATACTTTTTTTTATACTGGTTACTATTAATCTTTCAGAAAACTTTGTAAGCAAATTTAATTATTTAGATACTGATTATCATTTTTATTGCAGATGAAAAATTTTTATATAAATTACGGTTACTCAGATATTACAGGTAGCTATGGAAATAATGGAAGTGTGTTGGTTAATAATATATTTTTTAAAGATGATAGCGCTGATATACATTTTAAACGATTTAGAAGACATTTAAAAATGATAGCTATTATTATTATTATTTTTAAATAAATAAGAATGTATATATTACAAAAGTATTAGATTGAGTTTTGTGCAAGTCTTAAATTTTTTCAAAATTGTAAAATATCAGAAAACTTAGATTTTCAATGAGTCCAAATTGCAGGAATTATTTTGTTAGGGTAAGTGTGACCAAAGCATTTAAATTTTTAGGCGTTTCTAGAGGTACGATGTTTTAAATTACCGTATTTATGAGAATCTAATGCGCCATAGAATCTTAAATGCATCCCCATTTTAAAACTTTAAATAATAAAAAAACTGTTTGTCTGCGACTGTAATGCGCATCAGTGGTAGGAAGAATTTATTGAATCTTATTTTATACAACAATGGATTTGTATATAAACTATCAATCAATGGTATGATAATTTTAATTAAATTTAAGTACCATATATATTATATATATTTTTTATATAACAATGGAATTATACATAAAGTAGCAGAACATAGAATTAACCTATTAGTGGGCTATTGTTATGTGAAACAATCATTGTTAATTACCACTACCGTACATACGGTACCTATCTTAAAATATGAACATGAAATAAATCGTAACATTCCTATCTAGCTAACAGTTTCTACCATCAGTGATTAATAGTAAAAGTCTTAATTCACTAATGTTTTCATCACTGGAATCCTCGCAGCTCTCTTCGTCAGAAGCACATTCATTTCTTCTTTCCTCCTCATCATCGTCTTCTTCGGAGTTCCAAAACACGTCATCTTCACTCCCATTCAATGAATTTGAAATGCAGCATTTCTTGAAAGATTTCATAATCATTGGTACTTCGATGCTTTTCCAGGTAGCAGAAACCCAGTGTCCAACAAAGTGTGGTACAGAACGCTTTATTTTCCTTTCGGGGTCAATTCACGGTTTAGCTCACAAAACCATTTCTCGTACTTCACCTGAGCGTACCCCTTAAAAGGTTTATTTATACTAATGTTCAGGAGTTTTAACACAGACGTGATCCCCCCAGAAATGCTAACAAGATCACTGTCTAGGTTGTAAATCTTCTTTTTTACGTCATCGGTGAGATCACCACGAAATACGTCCAAAGCATTGATGGTGGATTGGACAGCCCACCGAAATAGCGTTCCCATACATTTCGGAGCTAATCGAGCATTAATGATTCCGTCAACCGCCTTTTCTATTGGTTTCGAATCAGGACATCATCTGGAAATAGCTTTTCATTCTTAGGGGTTTTAGGGGATGTTTTCCGTTTGAAGATTAAGAAAGGGGGAAGTTTGCATCCGTCTGCTGTTATTTCTAGCATCAGTGTTATTGTTTTTCCAATATTTTATAGTTTATTGTTTACTTGTTTTTCACATCCCGAAGTTTAGATGATAACTTCCTTAGTAATGAAGTAGTTACGAGATATATCAAAACCAAATTGGCGTCTCGTCAGCGTTGCCAGTTCGCCCCATTAAAAAATTCTTTTCCTTCCAAAGTGTGATGACATACCACTGAAATGTTAATAGTTTTCCCTCAAAATCTGCAGGAAACTTTTGGCATATTGTTGTGCGGCGTCTTAAAGATAAGCCCACCCGCTTCATAAACCGATCCACTCTACCATGGATAGCATTAAACTCTTGTTTTGGTATAATAAGAACTTCAGCCTCCTCTTTTGTTTTATTTCTTATGGCGTCACTAATCACAGGTTGTCCATTCTTCCCCTTTCACGTACAAATTCCAATACTTTTCTTTAATTTTAGAGTGTCTTCCTTTGCGATGGCAGTGAATTTCTTTCTACTAGCTTTAGTTGCAAACAGTGCTAATTTCTGTTGCCGCCACAAGAGAACATTGCTCTGAGCTATGTTGAACTCTCTACCTGCCTTTCTATTGCCATTTTTTCAGCATAAAGAATTACTCCATTACCATTACTTGAAAGTAGCGCTATATGACATTCTTCTTTGTTTGCTCTCCATTTCGTGACTACATTCTCTGCAGTTTGTATCCTCTATGTAATAATGTGTCAACGATAAATGTAACGGTAAATGAAGTCGAGAAATACAGTAATCCATTGTAACGATTTAAATTTGGTTGATGTCAGAGGCGAACTGCTGACCTTGTACTCAAATCTAATGCGCATCCTAATTTTGAATACTACATTAGGACAAAAACCATGCGCATTGGATTCGCGTAAATACGGTATAACAGCATACACACAGCATTCCAAGACAGACTCAGTAAACAAATTAGCGAACTGGATGAGAAGCTCGGTGAAGGGGACCGATAAGTATTGAAATGGATAAACAATGTCTGAAAAACGAACAACTGCTGCAAAAGCAACTATAAAGCTCAATCAGTATCTAGATTCGCCCTGTCAGTGATTATAGTTAAAAGGCACTTTTATAAAACAAATTCGCAATTATCAAACTACATATCACAGATATTAATGCTAAACATTGTCTATAGTGGGTCACAGCCATAAAAACTGATTGTTTGATAAGTAGAATATTAATATAAGCAATATGGTCTGACGGATCCTCTTTCTCACTTTTCAATACAACTGGGCAGGTGCACTTTTGGGAGACAAATGCAGAAACTTAGGATCCTAACTGTCTCCTTCCAACTGTCAATCATGGAGAAGATATATGTGTCATGATATGGCAAACATGTCGTGGTGTTTTGGCAGATAAATCATAATTTTGAAAGGAAGAATCACATGGGGTGAGATAAAGAGAATTATAAAAAAAAGCAGAAAACATTTTTAGCAGTTTTTATGGCGTTTGTACATTTATTTATTATTGCAATATATTACGCCACAACTAATAATCTCGCAAATTTTATGTGATTGAATTTCAAGTATTTTTAAACAATAATATTATATGTTACACTTTTCACTCGAAATGTACACAATAAGAGCTATGTAGTAGCTAAGCAAGCTCTATGTAGTAGCTAAGCAAGCTCTATGTAGTAGCCGCTGTTACTATCAAGTTACAGGTTAATTTTAAAAATCAGAGAATGAATATTTAAATGTAATATCGAAACATGTGAATGTACAGGAAATTTTTGAATTTTTTTTTAAAATTAAATCAATATTACCATTGTAAAAAATTTAACATTTATGGTAAAATAAAGAAACACAATAGTGCAACTACTAAACTGCATGCACCAAACAGTTCATAGACGCTCATAGTGGTTAGTGTTTTAATCTGCAGTTCATCAGTTTCAGTGTCAAAACCCTATTTAAAATATAGATGTTTGTAGTGTTTGTAGCTATAATCTTGTTTCTGATATGGCAAACCCCCTACAACCCCCATAATAGTAAAAGCGACTAATATTGCCAATCAAAATGATAAATGTAATAAAAAATGAACTAATAATGGTGAGGAACATTTCATTTTCCCAAAGAAAACAGCCAAAGTTGGGAATGAGAGTGTCATTAAGACCCCCATAGCTGTGGCTAACGCGTTCAGTGGGCTAACTCCAGAGGAAGAAAACAACAAAAAAATGGATGACCAGCCAGTGACTGAAATAGCCCCTAAAATTCCACCCATAATTGCAAGGTATGGTGAAAGCCATGTTTCATTCATGACCAAACTAAAAAATGAATTATGAATAAATATTTAAGCGAAAGCTTCAGGTGAAAATTTGAAATTGCTGCCGAAATCAGCAGATCACCACAGGGAAATTACAAAATTTCTTGAATGTAACACATACGAATATATCCTCCTAAAAGGAAAAAATGAGAAACCCCGTAAATTTGTAGTCAGGGGACTTCCCATGACCACAAAAAGTGAGGAAATTGTTTCTGATTTAGCCAATCAAGGATATAAAGTCCACAAAGTAAACAGAATGACTAGCCAGAGAAATGGAAAACCCCTACCTCTATTTTTGGCCCAACTCAACAATGGCCCAGAAATAAGTGCTATATTTAAATTAAAAAGTTTGTGTCATATTTCAAACCCTATCATAGAACATTATAGGGGAAACAAAATAGTTATGCAGTGTTTTAATTGCCAACGTTTTCAACACTCAAGCGATTTCTGCCATATGGCACCCCACTGCGTGAAATGTGCAGAAGCACATAATACAAAAGAATGTCCCAAGGACAAAAAACTAGAATCCCCAGTCTGCTGCAACTGTAATTTTAATCATCCTGCAAGCTATCGGGAGTGTGAGAAATTCCCTAAACCCAAACCGAAAACAAAAATATTTAAAAATAACCATACAAGAGAGGAGATCTCATACGCAAGTATAGTGGCTGGTCATAAAGAAACCTCCGCTACCGTGGCACTTGAACCCGCACTCCCCTCAACCGATACAACTGTTTCAAGCAATGGACAAAATCAAAATAAAAACGACTTTAATGATTTATTCACACTCTTAAGAGAAATAAGAGAAGTATTTAATGGAATTAATATTCCCGAAGCCATCAAATCTATCTCAGTCTAAAACTAAATCAAATCTAATCAGTCTAAAACTGACCCAATGGATAAAACGTTTGTCCTCATTGACATGTTTAAGCAAATTAATAACACCCCTTAATGTGTGCCACACAACGGAGATTTCTAGTTTTATCGTGGAATTCCTGTGGTATTAGAAACAAAATGGTCGAATTTCATGACTTTGTCAATGAGCATAATCCAGTTATAATCTTAATTCAGGAATCATTTCTAACAAATGATGTAAATATTCACATCCTAGGATATGCATGCTATAGAAATGATCGACCCAGAAATACCACACTAGCAGGGGGTGGGACAGTTATTTTTGTCAAGAGGAGTCCCCCACACTACCAAAACCCAACACACAAATTAATTACAATAGAGGCAACTTTGGTCACATTGATCTTGCCAACCCTACTCCATATTACCTTCTGCTCCACATACATTAAACCCAGACCACATTATCAATACATAAACATGGAACTTGAAGCAATGATTACAACAAACTATGATATTTTAATATTTGGAGATCTTAATGCTAAGCACACTGCATGGAACTGTAGGTCACACAACAAAACAGGTCAAATAATTAAAAAAATTCGCTGATATAGCCGAACTAAAAATCCATGCACCTGACACACCCACACATTTTAGTGCTAATTCAGCAACAACAATTGATATTGCACTCATTAGAGGAATTAATTATAACACTAAAATTTATACAATCACGGAACTCAGTTCGGATCACAATCCAGTCATGGTCGAGTTTGACTTTAATATTCTTTTGATTAATACTCCCACTCTTCATAACACGGATTGGATCAAATACATTCAAATTTTAAATAATTACCCGTTTAATATAATTCATGCAAACACAGGAGATGAAATTGAAAATGAGACGATTCGCTTGGAGGCGGAACTGCTTGCAGCGCACCGAGAATCAGAAAAACCTCACTCCTCCCGTCCCACTCACTTCCTACCCCGCTACCTCAGAATTTTGAAAGCAAATAGAAGCAAACTCAGGAAACTATATCAAGTTAGCAGAGACTCCCGAATAAAAAATCAATATAATAAAGCGAATAACAAATTTAGGGCCAAGTTTATACAAATCACAGAAATGGAGAGAAAATTAGAATCATTAAATATGCACGACCCTCAACCGATACAACTGTTCCAAGCAATGGACAAAATCAAAATAATTATACAATCCATTTGGAAGGCCGTCAGAATGATTAAGAAGAAACCACAGTATTTTCCGCCCGTTCAAGGCCAAAATACAATTGAGTACTCAGACAAACAAAAAACAGAAGAAATTGCTGACGTTTTTGAAACACAAATCACCACAAATGACCTACACGACTCCAGAACCGAAGATCTGGTTGAAAGCAACATACACAGATTTCACTCCAGAACACACACACAAGTCATACAAAGCACCACCCCTTCGGAAGTAATGGCAATAATCAAGAAATTAAAGGATAATAAATCCCCAGGAATTGAAGGAATAACAAACAAAATGCTAAAGAAAATTCCAATCAAAACATTATTCAAAGTTACGATGCTTATTAATGAGATATTAAGAAAAAGGTATTTGCCTCAAAAATGGAAAATTGCAGTAATAGTACCAATATTAAAACCAAAACAAGACAATTACCTTCCCTCAAGCTATAGACCTATTAGTCTACTGCCGTCTCTAAGCAAAATAACCGAAGTAATTATTCTAAATAGACTAAATGAATTTTCAGAAAACAATAGTATACTTATCCCTGAACAACCCGGGTTCAGAAAATCACATTCAACAACGCATCAACTTATGAGAGTAAGGGAAATCATCACCCAGGGATTTCAACATAAAAAAGTACATGAGCAGTTTCTCTTGATATTGCCAAAGCTTTTGATCGAGTTTGGATTGGTGGACTTGTACACAAACTCATTAATATTGGTCTAACCGACCCACTTATTAAAATACTAATTTCATATCTTTTGGGACGAAAGTTCCAGGTTCGCATTGGTATTACATACTCAACACATAGACAAATCTTAGCTGGCGTGCCACAAGGGTCCAAATTGGGACCAAGACTCTTTCTTATTTATGTGAACGACATTCCAACATCAAAACTAACTTCCCTGCACTTTTTTGCAGACGACACATTTATACTAGCACAAGCTAAAAAAACATTATATATCACAGAATCGCTTAACAAACATTTAGAACAGATTGAGCTTTGGTTCGTTAAATGGAAAATTCTTATTAATAATAAATAAAAGTGTATCCATAATTTTTAACAAAAAAAGACTACTACCACCCAGTGTAATTAAGATCAATAACGAAATTATACCATGGTCACAAACCTGTAAATACTTGGGAGTAACTTTCGACAGAAAATTAACATGGCACCCGCATCTGATCCAAATTATTAACAAATTTAAACGGCAAACAGCTGCATTACACACACTTTTCAACTGGAATTCAAAACATTCCATGGAAAATGAAGTTCTCATTTATAAAGCATATCTTCGACCACTTATTTCCTATGCCTGCCCTATCTGGGGTTACACCCACGATAGTAAAATTAAAAAACTGGAAACTCTTCAAAATAAAGCCCTCAGATGGGCAGTTAAGGCCCCCCTGGTTTATTTGAAACCAAAAAATCAGACAAGAATTAAAAATCCCTACCCTGAGAGGATTCTTCGCGAAAATTATGTATAACGTGATTAAAAATATTGATAAGACTAATAACGGAACAATAATTAGCCTTCCGTCTTATAATGACCTAAGTACCATAATAGATTGCATCCTCTCTCATTGCTCAGATATTGCCCAAAGTTTCCTCACCAGCCACCATGAAATAAACTGTAAATAGAAAAAAAAAATTATCATTGATAACTACTTCTTTGTATGGGAAAAAAAGAGACTATTTAAAAGATAAAAGGATTTTTTTTGTTACATCTCATTCTATATGTGGAAAAAAAAACTATTTAAAATAAAAATGATGATAAAAAATGCATATATAAGTGCGAATACTAAATGCATATAAAAACAGATTTTTTTTTTAAATATGCATGTATATGTAAATACATAAGAAAAATGATAAATATATTGTATTACAGACAAATTTATACCTTGTAAATATTATAGCGTGTATAAATTCTTGTAAATACCGTTACCTGTTCTTATGTAAATATTCTTATTTCTCTCAATTTATTCCCTAATTATTTTCTTTATTATTCTATTAGTTTAATTTAATTTAAATATATAAATGATAAATTAGTCGACAAGAATATTTTAAATTCTGAAATAAATTTTATGAAATAACCATATTCCTGTCTATTAAAATTTCAAACTCATTTTAATCCAATCAGATTCAAGTTATAGCTCACCAACCAAGAACCAGCTATCTAATGAGGGTAGAGGATCGCCAGATACATGGACCGCTGAAAACTGCCAGCCGGCAATCACTTCTAAATGTTTGTAGTGATTTAGAATCTTATTTTAGTTATAGGTCCAAATCTAAGAAGATTAAAGAAAATTAATGAAAACCTCTCTGATATGAAAAATCTTTCCATTTTTCTTGAGTTACTTAAAAAATTCAAAAAATGTTTAAAGCATAAGAATAATTGTTTTATTTTGAAAAAATTAGAAATATAGTACTTAGATCAACAGGTAAGGTCAATATGATGATTTATTATATTTTACCATTTAAAACAAAGCCGAAAAGTCACTTTATTGGAGAAATGTTAAGAATGTTTTTGAAGAAAATTATTATTATTTAGAAATGTGACTGCATTTATTCCGGATTATTAGATATTTAATAAAATACAATATAGAAGGCATTTCTTCATGTTCTAATTCTTGGCAATTTAATAATTCTTCTTCATTATATAATATTACTTCTCGCTATAAAACCCAGTTTAATCCATACACATAGGAGTACCGATTAATCAGTTTTAAGAAGCGATAGCTAAAAAACGAAACTATATGCTAAAAACAGCAATTAATAAATATTATTTATTATAATGTAATTCGTTATATAACATAATTATAAATTAAAAAATTTCATTATAATACGACTCAAATTTTTTGATTGTTTTACAAAATGAATATTTACCTGGTTGTATTTTTAAACTGCAGCTGTAACTGCTTAAAAAACGTTGATTTTTTCTGTTTAAACCGCCAACTTTATTTACAACTGGGTATGTTGATTATGTGAAATTTCAATGTATAATTTTCATTTGATCATCTTTATATAATTTATTAACAATTCAAAATGAGTTCATTAATATTTCGGGAAGTTACTCCTTATTTGGAAACCATAAATTGTTGGAATGATGTTACTATCAATGCCGGCGCTTCACAAAGTACTTTACAAGATATTAAGTTCCCTGAAGTTGCAGGTTGCTTCACTTATCAAAACAGTAGAGATGCCTCATCCCCTTGTAGCAACCGTTTTATTTATTGGCGTACAAATCATGATGCAATTGAATTAGTGGAAGTATCTTTGGATATCAATTTGCAAAGTAATCGACTTCGCCTGCGATTTCAAAATACTCCCATTTTGCGTGGTATTAGCGTTCATGAACATCGTGACCAAGTTGTATTATTAGTGGCTACTGTTAGTGCTATACATAAGTTAGTTTTTCCTCATCCGAACATTTTGGACAATGATGAATTTCTATTGAAAACTAAGGGCTTGAATTCACCATCAATATTTCACGATACTACTAATCTCTCGCTTCGTAATAGAAGTTGCAGTTTTGTCTTGAACAATGTGTCTATTGGAAGTCCTTTGCCTCATACTTCATGCTCTTGGCTTGATCCTACTGGTAATGCTATTTTCATCTTGGCTAATTGTGCTGGATCAGTTCTAATGGTTGTTATGTCAAATAAACAAGAAGTTGAAATTACTACCACGGAATTAATGAAGACTGGTACTATTTATCGGTTGCTCAATGGCCTTGTACCTTCAGCAATGCGAAGTAATCGAACTGAAGTAGCTTTAAGTATTGTTTGTCATAAGGAAATTTCTGACGTAGTGATATTTTCCCTTTTTAGTGACTTGCAAATAAGAGCATGGTCACATAAAAAACAAGAGTGTATATTGGCTGATTCTATTCTAAATTTTGATGCCGAAAAAAAATTAATAGCTGGAAACTTCACTGCTCATCAATGTCATCTAAGAAAATCTGCTTCAAATCCAAGTGGTAATTTTTATTTAGGTGTATATGTTCCAGCTCCTCAGCAGAAAATATTTTATGTATTTCAACCTATGTTAGATAATGAACGTTACAAATTATCATTGATTTCTGCACTTTATCAAACTGAACATGATTTAGTTGATTTTTGCATTGGAGAAAGACGAATTTGGACATTATGGTTGAGTTGTGAAAATCAACCTGTTGTATTTATTGCAATGCTAAATGGTGAGAATAAGACTGAACAACATTTGAATTGGTTACCTGTGACTCTTGAACCAAGAGTTTCTAGCTCTATAGACTGTGGAACTTCAAATCCACAGGATGTGTATTTAAAGGAGATTTTTAAAATTGGAAGATTTTTACCATCTACTATCTCAAAAGCTATAAGTATTTATAGTTCCTCGAAAAATTCCAGCATGGTTTCTCGCAATTTGAAAAAGTCCAACGACCTTAAAAGTGAAGTTATTGAAATTGTAACATCAGAAATACTATTAAAAACTGGTGAAGTTTCAAGCTCAGATGAATTACATATTGCTATTTCAGCTGAATGCTGGGCCCGATTTTTTTCATACTGTATCCAGTATCATGAAGTTGGAATGAAGCCATTAGGAATCAATTTAGATCCAAAGACTGGATGTGTAATGATTATAAAAAAGAATTTGTTTTCTTTGTTAACTCCATGTGATGCATTAGATATTATTATGAATCCAAATTTTAGAACTTCCTTATATTTTATGGATTTGTTAGAAGAGGATGAACACAAATTATATCCTGCGCTTAGAAATCTTCTTACCTGTGTTGATTTAGTTCGAGATAGTATTGATAGTAAAAAATTGCAACTATTTGATGATAAGATAGTTGCTTTAAACTCACCTCTCAATTTTGCCTTAGAAGTTTGTGAATCTCTGGATTTAGAATTAGATGGAAAATTTTGTAAAAGTTTACAATCATTAATTCCTTCAAGTGCTGAAATAATACACTGCCTTAATTATTTGATTAAAAAATTTGATCTGATCTCTGAAATAGGCGAATTACCAGATACTATTCGTTATTCATTACTTGCTGGTAGCTCTTATGGTGTTGGTGCACTTTGTGCAGGCTTAGTGCATTTTTCAAAACAAAGGTTTTATTTTTGCAGAGATTTGCTTTTATTTGAATTTGCTCTGTGGAGTCTAGATTCTCTTGATTGTGAACAACTGGATAGTGGAGTAATGAAATATACTATTATTCCCAACACAGCGCGCCTCTTACGATTGTATTACACTGTGTGGTGGTGTACAACTTGTGAATGTTTATCAGTGCACCCTTCAATACAAGATGCAGCCTTTAAACAGTTTTGTGTAATAGAATTGCCAGAGTATGTGGATACTGACCTAACATGTACAAAATCTGAACAAACTGTATGCAATATCTTTTTTCAAGGTGAAGGTGGTGTTAAAGCAAAAAAACTCATGGAGACAAAATTGTCTTCCTATTTTGAAGAGGGTTGGAAGTTTCTTTTTCCATCATTAATTATGTCTGCTGCCTGTCTGCTTTGGCCTATTGAAGGAAATTTGCTTTTTCCAGAATTTTTATTTACACATTGTCAATATCTTCCTTTGCAAGAGTATAATAGTTTATTATGTGATTGGTCTTCTTCAAATAAGCAGTTTTTAAATTTTTTAGTTGCCAGCAGTTATTTAATATTAGGAGAATCACAGAAAGCATTAAAAATATTTTTAGAAGTTTCAAGAGAAATTGAAGGAGAATCTTATCTGTGTAATAAATTAATAAAGGAACGTTATACTAATAATTCTTCTGTAACAAGTCAGTTTTGTATGCGTGTGATTCGAATGTTAGAACAGTTTTCCCTGTCCGAATGTATTGTTAATTTTACTACTGCTGCTATTAATGAAATAGATTCCAAAGATTTAAATATACCAATATTTTACTCTGTTCTTTTTAAGCACAATTTGAATCTGAATCGTATAGAAGAGGCCTTTGCAACACTTTTGAATAATCCAGATTCATCACGGCGTAAAGATTGTCTTCGGCAATTAATTGTAAGATTATGCGAGTCTAAACAATTTCAGAAAATTATTGAGCTGTCATACAAAGAATATGAAGATGAAATTATTTCTATTTTAGAATCTAGAGCAAGATGTTCAGACCTTTGCCACAACACTTCATTTTATGGAGTATTATATGCTTTGCATATTGCTCAGCGTAAATTTAGGAAAGCTGCAGCTGTTATGTATGAATTAGCTATGCGTTTTGGAAGAGAAGTAGTTACTCTGAAAGGATTAAAAAAGCAGGTCTCTTGTTATTTAGCAACCATCAATTGTTTGAAGTTAGCAGAGCCACAGTATGCTTGGATCGTTAAACCTGCATTTTCAAATTGTATCTCTGATGAAACCTCTAATTCTAAAAATTCTCCTAAAAGAAATTCTGATGGTTGTGAAATTTTACACTTTTCAAGAACAATCAAAGTAGAAGTGCTTGGTTTAAAAGATATCATGCAAGAATATAATTTAGCTCAAGCACGTCTTTCACATGTTCGTAAATGTGGAAATTCATCAAACTTTATCATCACACCTCTAACTGCTGAAGAAACTGTTGCATTGCTTCTAAATGCTTGCCTTTTTGAAGTTGCTATTAACCTGTCCAAATCATTTTCCCTTTCCTTGGTTCCTGTATTTGAGGCTTTAGCATACAGATGTCTGAATTCAACTTTACAGTCTGATGCATACAGCTCAGAAGAATTTGAGAAAGATATCATTTTAAAATCTAGTCATGCAGGTAATGATTTTGTTGCTAATATGAATACAAGTCAGCAGATTTGGAACAATTTGAAAAAGTACCTTCTGGAGCATGAAGCACCTAACAAAAGTGAGCTCCATAAATGTTTAGCTGAGAAACTGCTTGCTCATGGAGCATCTTTGCCTGCTTGGCTAAGACTGTCATATCAGAAACGTAATTTTACTGAATTGTTACATTTATATATTTCTCATGGACTAATGGAAGAATCTATTGTACTTCTGACAAAGTATATTAAAGCCATCTTAGGTGTAAGAAAAGAAGACTTTGACATTAAATTTTCTTTGCATGCAACATCTCCTGCTGTATGGATACCTCACACATACGTGGACTTTTTATTGGATGCTGTAAGACAACTCAAAGATGAGTCTAAAGATATTTGTGAAGAATTTTCTCATGTTTTAGAAGAATATAATCGAACTTTAGACTCTATTTCTTCATCTAAGCTTTCTAAAAGCTTGACATATACATTAAATTAAAAATATTTACATTGTATTTTGAACTGTTTTATATCCTAAATCATAAATTTGATCATAGATTCTTTTAATATTTTTTATACTTCATCATGTATGATAATTTTTGTAATAAAAAATGAATTTTAATTTTATTAGATGTGAAAATGTCTACCTTAACGATCTTATTTCAAATTGTTCATTAGGATTTCTTTTGAATTTGTTACAAAAATTTCTTTGCATTATTATGATTTACTAAAATGTAATTATTTCTATTGTTATCAGTTTTAACATTAAATAATGAGTAATTTCTTTTTATATTTGTAACTTTAAATTTCTATGCTTTTTTAAAATAAAACTTTTCTAATAAAATATAAGAACTTAGTATTACTTTCCTGATTAATTTGTAACGAAACCTTTTATCAAAAATAGTTAGAATCTAGAATTTAAATTTCTTGTAATGTTAAAAGGATATTTATACCAAAATTATTCACAATAACTATTTCCATATCTATATCATTGTAACTTAAGTTTATTATTAACTGTATAATGAAATACAGAGGAAATCTGGGTGCTGTCGTGCAAACTTCGTACTAAAGGATTCCAATCTAAATTAAATTCAATAAGAAAATGTAATTAGAAATTAACTGGGAAATAATTTAAGAAATGAATAATCTTAAATAATTTAAAAGATTATTCCAGAGAAAAGAATTTTTTTTAAAACCAAATCTAAATATTTGGTCATATATTTACATTTAGAAATATTAAGTTAATGATGCCATGAATAACATGCTGTTAAATAGTACAATGACAAAATAAATTAATGTATAAAATTAATTCAATAACTTGGGTCAAATTTAAACAATTAAAAAATATATCACATGAATAAAGTTAAAATATATTAATCTAGTCTTTATTGTTTTTACCAATGCATCTATATATGCAAAAGTTCATGAAGAAAAGTGATTGTAAGTAGAAAAATATTCTACTGTAAAATTGTGTTAAGTTTTTACTTCTATATTTATAAAAAGTCACATTTTTTGCAAAATGTTTTTTAATTAAAATTATTAATTTAACATTAATTTCTCTTTTGAAAGCAAGAATACACTAATTAATCATTTTCATTTATGTGCATTTGTTTTCAGAATTGTACTTTTTTTAAAACTCATTGTTTTATTACAAAACCAATACTGAAATGTCATTTTTAAAAATTTTACATTGCCTACAAATGAAATGATATCCATTGTGAAATTCACATTTTCAAAATAAACAGTTTCCTTATAATATATGATTAACACAGTATAAATAGTCTACTTCTGTATTTTTACATTCTTTGTGTATCAATAACAAGCTTAATACTGAAAATGTTTATTATTATAAAACTAGATTAAATAAAATAAAAAAGGGTGTTTTTTTTGTGCCCTTTTTGTTAAAAGAATGCCAGGATGGAAATAGTCGCACATAATATGCTGCTTCCACAATTTCTCGACTAAAAGTCATTGTGGTACATTTGGTTAGGACATCATTATTATTGGAAGGTTGAGTTTGATTCCAGACTTCAAAGAAGATTTGTCACGTTGACTGAAGATGTCTGTGGCACATTAAATAGGTCATGGTAGCTATGTCCTTCAAGTGAAATAATACCTTTATGATTGGTAGGACAAGTAGTAGGTAGTCTGCCTGGTCCCCACTTCGAAATTACAAAAACTCCCAATTAGCTCCTTCCATTTAACTGATACAGCTCAACTCTGGACTAGATACAAGGAAATAACTAGTGGAAGAATTTCATAATAGCTTTTAACATGACATCCAAAGGATTAACTTTTTCTTAAGATTTTAAACACATGAATTCTGCCAGATAATTCTAGAAATTGAGCTGTGGCTTGAATCTCTTTGCTTACAATATTTAACACTGCTCTACCAGTCTCATTTATAATTTTGTGTCTTTTTACCCTAGTGAGGTCTTTTTACCTAGCCGAGATAGTGATTCTTTTTCCTCTAAAAATGAAATGGTATCTTCCCCACTCATTTTTTCCACAATCATTAAAATGAAAAAAAAAAGAGAGTACGATATGTGGCTATCAAATTCAATAAATAGAAATTGGAAATAGTGATTGCTTTTTGTTTAACTGTTTATTTATTTATTTTTAAATATGATATAAAGGTTTATTCTGAGAGTCAAAATGAATGGATTTTTTTTTTCATTTTTTAAAATATTTAATAATACAGGAAAATGGTTTGATTACCATCTCAATAACATTGGATAAGATAATTATGCAAAGATAGGGCACTGCTTATTATTTAAAAATTAATTAATATAAACGGTGTTATCAGTCTGTTTCAAATATGTGACATTAACTATCAATAATTTTTGACTTAAATTTTTGTATTACATTTTATGAATTATGTGAATTTTATCTTTTGTAATCTTATGGAAGGATAACTGAAGGGAATTTTTTGAATAGCAATATCTGAAATATTTTTCAGAATTATTTAAAAATATTTTTCAGAAATCATATTTGGTACCAATATAAAAATTTGATTCAAATTTCAGATTGGTAGCAAATTGATTCAATGATTGAGTTTGTTTCATTATAAATGATAAATTTTATTCAAATTTCAGGTATGAAAGAACCTCCAACCATGTATACAATTTCAAATTATAGTTATAAAATATATTTAAAATATCTATTATAAATATTTTGATTGGTTCATTCACAATCTCTATGGGATTGAAAATTTTCATTAATTTTTTAAAACGATACTGTATTTTAGTTTTTGAGATAACAGCAGAATATAATAATTATACTGAAAATGTTAAGAATTAATAATTTGGGTTTGTTTCATTTAGTTTAATAGATATTAAGGAGTTAAAAACTAATTTATTTTTGATGATAAATTTTTTTTAATTCTTACATCCTTCAATTAATCCTAAAGAATAAAAATCTGCTGATTTTAAGAATTTAAATAAATGTTAAAGAATATTGGCAAAAGTTTTTTGTTTATTAACAGTTTTATTAAGTAAAGAATTTTATTTTGAATATTAAATTTTTTTTGAAAGATAATTTTAAAAACTAATTCCCATTTAAAAAGTTGTGTGAAACATATGAAAAGGTAAGTCTTAAAAGCAAAATGGTTAGCTGTTAAAATGTCTTGCATAAATTTTTCTAAAAACAATTCTTGAACTTTTGGTTGTTATAAATCTCATCTCAAATCATTATTTTAATCGTAAATATATATTCTAAGTAGATATTAGCTTTAAATAATCTTAAAAAATCATTGCTGATATTTTCTTTGGTAAAGAAATGATTTTTTTTATGTTAAATGATTTTTAACAAATTTAAAAATTAAAAGTCTAACTAAAAATATAGAAAAAAATTCTGATTTTATATTCTATTTCTTGAAGAAAATGCTGGTATACATGTGCAGTTGGCAATTTCTATTGAAGGGTTTTATATCAAATATTACTTATAAATGTTTCACAAAATTACTTTAATTTTTTTAAGGATTAAGATGCAATGAAATGATTTTCTGAAATACTTAGTTTAATTATTATCGAATTGATTCCAATAAAAAATAATGAATTTATAAAAATACCATTACAGTTACTCTTCTACATTTATTTCATACAATAGTCCAAATAAAGAAATTTACATCCAATCTTTTTAAAAATAAGTAAAATGTTGAGGAATGCAATTACTCCAAATTCATTTAATTTCCAGATACAATAAATATGGGGAGTCTTAGAAATAGTTGATTAAATTAGAAATAAATTTTATCATTGATGAAATCAAGATCTATATAAATCTAAATAAGAGTATTTGGCCTGAGACTAACATGTCTTTTTGATTACGTTAAACATAACATTCTTAAATTAAAAACTAATTGTTCAGTATTTATCCTATGTTTCAAAATAATATTTGAAATAAAATCTGAAAATTGGTTCATGTTTATGAAAATTTTGAAATTGATAAAAACAACTCCCATGCCTTTAGATATTGAAGTTTGCATGTTCAATTCCCATCTTGTCCATAGATATTTTGAGTCCATTTTGAATTATAGGTCCCAGTCCAATCAGGTTGAAGTGACTGGAGCCACAAAACAAAACTAATTAGACTAGTAGAACAAATAAAATTATATTTTTTTCATTTGGTATCAAATTGTGCGAACACTTTTTATAAAAAATAATAAATATTTTGATATCTTTATGATTTTATTTTCAATTGACAAGAGAATATTATATATTTTGAAATAAGATCCAATAACAAATGAAGCTTTCAACTTATGAAAAGTATTTGTTCATATCTATTGAAGTGCCACGCATTCAGCTAATTGATTAGCTCTCTAGCTTTTAATTCAGCAGCTTATGGATTTGATTTCAACCTCATCTAGATTGTGAAAGTTTAGTGAATTGGAATTTATTGCAAGTTATAGATGAATCAGTCTTCATGTGCAAAGTGAGTGTAGAACTACAGACAAATCAAACTACTAAAATTCTATCATTTAATTCCTCGGAGATAGTTCTTTCACACTTTCAAATCAAATCCTCATATACAAATAATTACCAGTGAAAATATTTTCAAGGAAATGTCCACAAAAAATTAAGAAATCTGATGAGTAATTAAAAGTTTCACTTTTAATTACTCAATTTTTATTACTTTTGTGAAATTAAATGTAAAATATAATAGTACTTTCATAGAAACATTTTAGATTATTTCATTTTCCAAAATGTAAGCATTAAATTTTATATTAATAAGATCATTTATTTACTTGTGTTAAATACATTACTTTTCCTTTATATAGCTAATGGAATTATTTTATTTTGTACCTACAGCTCTAAAAAATTATTTTTTTCTATGTACATGGACAACAATGAATTCATGTATACTAATATTGAATATTATCAAATAATCTTTGAATATTGTAAAGCATCTAATTTAGTTTTTTTCCCTGCTAAATTAGATGCTTTACAATAATTAGATAAAAAAAATATCAAAATTATTTTAATATGTTAAAACTTTTCTAATGATATTGCTGATAATTATATACATTTCCTAAGATTATTTTCTCTATCCAAATGGGTTTGACACCTCATGTGTTTAATCTATTTATTATTTTAGCAGTAACTATTGCTATTTTGAAGCATAAAACTGAAAAAATGCAAAATTAATTTGTTAGTTGAAATAGTTGTTGCCAATAACATTTAAAAATAATTTGACATTTAAATACATTCATTATCTTATTACAAATTTGTTTGTGAAGACTTGATAATCTAGTTAATTTATAGTCAAAAATATATAATTATAATTTCTGGATTTTATAATTAAATTTCTATAAAATCAGAGAAGTTCGATAAAAAAAAAAGAAAGATACCGAATTCATTTAACTGGCTTTTCCATTTAATTCTACCAATGATATAACTTTAGTTATTAAAAAAATACCAATTGTAAATTACATGCTTGAAAAGAAAATTCTAGTTTACTCAAAATTTAAAAATCATAATAAATTGATTTATTAAAAATTTAATTTCAATTTGTAAAATATTTCATGTTACTAATATAAGAATAGAAATTAAAATTATTTACCATTATTTTATGGAAAATTTTTTAATACCATGTAACACTAGTTTTGTCATAAAAATTCAATGGCAAATTATGAAACTTTATAAAAATTTATTAAATTATTTAAGTTTTTATTGGATTAATAATAAGATTTTCATACTCTTATTTATACAAAAATTTGAGAGAGATTTGCAATTTTAATTCAAAATCTAGAAATCAATAAACAAATATTTATTATGAAAAAAAAACTTTTTGTTTACATTTAGACTTTATATGTACTTTTAATAAGGAAACAATCATCACAAGAAATTTATATTTAAAATTGTTAAGATTTTTAGTAGCAAAATAAATCATAAGATGAAAAAAAAAATTTTTTTTTTCCAGAAAAATAGACATCTATCCATTTTTAAATTTTAAAATTTTTTTATATTTGAACATTTTATCCCATTTTCATCTTTAAACTGTCTAAACGAAAACTTAAATTATTTCATACCTTTCAGTATTTTGGAAACAAAAATCATTAAATATTGACAAAAAAAAACAGAAAAGGCAAACAAATAATTTTTCAAATAATAATATCAAATTAGAAACTTTTAAAGGATTAAGCTACACGAAACCCCTTGATGTTTAAGTAGGAATGACTAATGAACAGCAACGCAAATTCGAACAAGCTCAACACTTAGATCTTGGAAAAAGTTAAAAAAAACGAGTATGTACAAAACCCTCCATAATGAATCAGTGAGTAGGCGGATGCCTCACTTATTTCCGGTGACGTCACGGAAAGAGTGACACTCTTTCGACGACGAGGTGAAAAACCATAAATAGACAAAGCAGGCATTCTGTCTGTCAACGGTAAGTGTTCTTAATAAGCAAAAATTGAATGTTTTTTTATTATATATGTGCTTGTCTGAAACAATCGAAACATAAACTCTTAATATTTAATATTTTTATATCACGTGTTAATTTGTTATTTATAAATATATGTATGTATATCAGTATTTCATCTGGTAAGTGAGCTGTATGTATGTTTACTATTTTCTAAATTAATTCGAAAGTATTGCGTATTTTATAAAACTTTCTTAAAATATGATTATTTTACACATGAAATAATTATATTTTTTAACTATAAAATCATAATTCTTAGAAATTCCCGTATTTTCGTTAATTTTTGAAAATGTGTGCGAAAACTACAAGATTATTTCATTATAATATATGATTACCTAATAAACCAAATTTTACTTATAAAGTTAAATTCTTTTCTAATTCTTTGTGTTTGTTATAAAGATTTTCATTTTTTTCATTCCTTGAGTTGTGTAAACTAAGACAACGCCCGTACATTGTAACAGTATCAGACTATATTTTATTAGGCGCCTTGTAAATGCCAACTATTGAAAGGATTATGAGTATTTTTTCGTGTTATATATTTATTTTTTTTTCTTGGAACCAAGATTTCTCTAAGCTCTGTTCAAATTAGACAAACCTGATGAAAATTATTTTTTACTGTCCAGTTTATTTTCATCTGAATCACAAGTACTTTTGAATGAAAAATCAATTTCCATTACTAAATAATTTTAACCATCAGAATTTGGTAATATTGTAATACATCTCCATTATATTTTTACATTGTATTATAAATACAGAAAATAAATGTTTATTATGTTATTGTGTACAAAGTCTGTTTAAATAATTCTTTTATAATAGTAATAATATAAAATTACGATAATAATAATGTAAAATTACAATTATAAAATGTGTACTGTGAGCTTAAATAGTCTTGACAATTACTTTTAAAATGTCATATTAATTATAAATTTTTTAAATTAATAAGTAGTATTAAGTTAGACTTTTTGTTATATGGTTGGTATATGAACTGCATTAATAGATTTATAATGAAATTCTTACTTTTAAAATGCCCTTGTACAGAGTATTTTTAAAGGGCATACAGTTGTGCTTGTAGTGAGAAAAATTGAAAACTTTCACTTTTTCAGCACCATACACCAATTATAATGATAATGCTAGTCTCAGAATATTACCAATTACAAATAAAATGTTACTTAATTTAAATATCACTGTTAATGTTTTATGTGAAAATCTCATATTGATAAAAAAAAATCTATTCTTATTAAATATTTGTTGAAAAAAATATCAAACTAAATTCATACTACTTGATATTGTTTTATTAATTCTTTGTGTTTATAAATTGAGGATCACTGCAAAAGATTTAAGACTAGTTATCTTTCAAATGATGAAAATTTGATTCTTCTTTTGTATTTGTACAGTATTGCGCTCTTTACCGCTAGAAAGCACATATCCTTAAATTTTGCTGTACACGTACTTAGTTATTTGAAACATTTTGTGATTCTTATTATTTTTTCAACATTTAAATATTGTTTCTTTTACTGTCTGGTGAAACATATAAAATGTATGTATTAAGAGTGTTCTACCTTCTTTTAAATTTTTAAATTTAAAATCTCTAAAAGATTATAAAATTTTTTAAAACTGTAAATTTCATAAATGTATCCAATTGACTTTAATAAATGTGTAAAGTCAACAATTTTTTCAATTTTTATTGATATTTCTTTAAATAAGATTATAAATTTTCTTTAGAAATCTTTTTAACAATAATAAATCGTATGAATGTATTATAATAATATATTCTGTTGGGAGATCATTTATCGAGATAAAAATTGGTTGCTAAATTTTGTAATTGAGTAATTATATTATCAGGACAATTTCATAACAAATTTTATTTATTTTTAGTGTCTGTAAGTTTGAAATTTATGTATTCTATATCCATGGTATTATAAAAATTGTATTATGATAAAAAAAAAATGATGCCTATCATATTATCAAGCTTCCGAGGCACAGGTCCGAGGTGCGAACATTGGGCTGGCAAGGTAAACTCAACCTTTCATTCCTTCAGTGGGTCAATAAACTGAGTACCAATTATGCTTGGGAACAAAATACTGGGGGTTTTGCATTAGGCTTACCATCTAATCGGGATGTAGGTTTCACAGCCCAGGGCCTCTTGATCAGGAAAACAGATGGGCATGGTAGGCCTTTGCTCACATGGGCTGTTGTGCCACTGAGTTTAGTTTATATTTCCAAGATGACATCAATTGTTCATGCAATTGCGGGCTTGTTGATTGTTCGTAGACTTTCAGTTTCTATAACTAGATCAGTTATTCCAAATTATTGTGGGCTGAATTGTTATTCTAATGGTTAGTTCTTTAACTCAAGAAATTGTTCATTCAAGTATTTCCTAGTGTGTTAAATTTGTCTTAGTTTTGAATCCATTTTAGTACCATAAGCCTCAGTCATTACTTATTCCTACATAAAAATACAAGTATAAGTGACAAATGTGATAAAAATGTTCATTCATCCATAAATCAATAAACTGTAAGCCGAGCTGGTAGCTGAATGGTTAGCGCTCTTGCCTTCGGTTCAACAGTTCGTGAGTTCGAATCCCACCGTGGGCATGGATGTTTGTAGTGGTTCAGAATCCACTTTAAGCTGCAGGTCCCGGTCTAAATAGCCCTCATGTGCAAAAGAATGACCGTTGAGCGATAAACAAACAAATCCATAAACTGTAATTTTGATATGAGCAAGATAAATGTGTTTAAAAGACACATACTTCACAGTATCTCATATTTCTAATAGATTTAAAGTCTTGATGATAAAGGAGTTAATGCTTATAAATAAATCCTCTTATTAATGTCATTATATAATGAGAAGTAATATCATAAAATTTATACAAACTGAATAGTGTAAATTATACAATATTTTGGACTTATCCTAATATTCCACAACAGTTTTAAAATTTCAAAGCTATAGGGATTGTTGTAATATTTCATTCCTATATATTAATATTTCTTTTTAAGGCATGACATTTGTAAAGTTCTTGGCCATAATACATTTACTTTCCAAATGTTTACATGATTTTTATTTGATTATAAAATTTTATTACTTCTGTGAACAAAATGTTCTACCTGTCTAAGATTGGTTTAGCTGTCAAAATTTTTACTAGTGATTTTTCTGGAGAATCCTCTCATTAAGGGATAGTCTGCGAAGTTCATTGATAAATAACACTAAAGATTTTATGCATCAAATGTAATTTCTCTTGAATATATTGTATTTGTATAATGTATTTTATGCAAAAGTAAAAATATCAAGTAATGTATATTTTGCTTTTTCATTAAATGTGTAAAGCAAAAATTAAAAAAGTCATTGTTTTGAGGAAATGAACTTATACTCCTCTTGTGTTTTATGTTTGGATAAAAAGTAAATATCCATCTTCATTTTCAAAAGATTCCAAATAATGTTATATTCTAGATTGTGAGGCCAGTAATTCATTAAAAATCAAATGAAGTCAATCAATTTTTAATTTAAATATTTATAAATGTTAAAATATAACTATTTTCATCCATAAAAATTAAAATATATTAAATTGCTAATTAAAATGCATTGATATAAAAAAGCTCTTTCATTTCTTTAAGTAACTGCATTTTCTGGAATAACTGATTCATTTAGTTTTACTGTTCTTTATTCTTTGTTGATGATCTTTGTAGATATATATGTATATTTATTTATTTTATTCTTCCAGCTGAGAATTTCTGGTATGACTCTTTAGTTATACAAATGAATTTTTTAGCATAAAAATTTTTTTTATTAATAGTTAAATAATACTTGCAAATTTTGAAAACAGAATGGTAACTCTAACATTCAGTTAAAGTGTTTCTAATTAACAAAATTGCTTGTTTCTAATTGCATTTTCAGGTTTTAATCAGAAAAATTAAGTAAAGTTATTTATATATTAATTCAATAGTTAAAAAGTAATTAGTTTTCCAAATTCAATTTAAAATTTGTAAACTTTATACAATGAGTTACATTTTATACAAGCATTACATAACATTTATCCATACTCTTCATAATAAGTGAGGGGGTGTAAAGTTGTAATTATGTAGTAAAATGTGGTTTCAAATATAATTATGAGTAACCATATGAAAAAAAATTCAAATAATATAATGTAAAAATAATATATTTACAAGGATAATATAATTCCTTGTAATGCTGAACAAATTCAAAACTATTCAAATTATGAATATAAATTTAATTAATAAAAACTATTGTCTTGACTGCATTGACTAGATTTATTAAGAAAATTATTTACACATTTGAAACAGTCCAGTATACAAAATATTATGAAACAAACAAGTCATCATCCATCTCATGCCTGCACAGCACACAAAGTAAGTATAAAAAAAACTCAGCTTCATCAGACTGCTCCGATCACCATCTCGCCTTCTTAATCTCCCAATCAAAAGCTCTTGAAATCTTCAACTGCTGACCATGAGGGATAACAAAAAATTAATGACATGTAGATTGTTTTATGTAATTTTTCAAGTTTAGTCATATATACATTTTGAAAAATATTTCACATTTGTTATATAAATTATTTTAAATTAAAAAAATTGCTTAATTTTGTAATTCTATTATACATAAAAGATAAATGATGAAAATATAATATTATATGAAGAATAGGAAAGTTAGTTTATTTGTGTATATAAGATTACTATGCATCTTATCTAGAATTTTGTACAATATAAAAGCTCAATTTTTTTTCCCTTTAAATGATGTTTATTTAATCTAAAATTATCTGATTAATTTTAAGATTAAAAGTGTATATCAAGAAATGTGAAGACAATAGTCTGTTTACTAAAAACAATCTTATTTTTTGGAACATAATAAAAAAGATTAATCTTTTTATATTGCAGAAACAGTTATGGTTCCCTATTTCTTCCTCTCTCTTCTTATCAAAGTCTGCTTAGCACAAAGTAAAGGTAAAAATAATTTTAATTATGCAAGTTTCTATTTCTCAAATGAACTATTAATTGTGCAACAAATATCTTGATTCTTTTAATTATTAAAAAAGATATAATGTGCATTTTTTTCAATTATGAGGGCATAACTATTTGGCAAAAATTATTAAATTATATTATAACAATTCTTTTTTGTGTCATTCTTAACAATCACCTTAACTGATTTTGAATTGTCCTTTGAATTATACATAGAATTTACTATAATGGTTTTCATTAAGCTGTTAACTTAATGAAAGTCATTAATATTATTAATTAAATTGTTTAGAAATTGTATAACCCCCCTCCCCAAATGCATAATTTTGTTTTTCATCTGAAAAATTCTTATAGAAAAACTAATTTAAATTAGAATAATTTTTATTATTCATATTGAAAAATTGAAATTTAAAACATACAAGTTTATAGATTATGGAGCAAAGTAATTGTTAACTTTTATTTTAAAAGTTAATTTTAAATACTATTTTGACTCCAGTTCATAATTAAGACAAATACTGTTGGACTGAGAAAATTTTATAATTTTTCTGTCATTTAAATTAGTTACATGATTGAAATTCATAGAATTTACGTTGAATTAAAATTAAGTAATTAAAAAAACAGTAAATTTATTAATATGTTCATGACAGAGATGAATATGTTTTGTTTTAGACATTTTTTTTTGATATACTAGATGAAAAATTAAATTTATATGTACTGTATTAATTATAGGAAAAGGTTCAGCCTATTCAGAATATGAAACATTTCCTGCTCCTGAAAAACTAACTGGTAATCCATGTATTTCAAGAGAAACATGTGGAGATTGCATTACAGCTGATCCAGAATGTGCTTGGTGCTCACAAGAGGTATTGCAATATTTTAGAAAAATTCTGCCACTTTTAAATTATTCCTTATAAATATATTGTTTTTGTCGTCTTGTCTAGTAAAGTAATGCAATGGAATTGGATAATCCAAAAGTGTCCGAGGGAGCTCTGGCTACATTTATATATTTCAAAGAATAGAGAAGTTGATGTGGGGAATCAAGATGAATTCTGAAGAACAAGGCCAATCAAAGACATGGTCATAAGAGAGTTTTGTGTCTTTGCAGTGAAGTTAGCTCCATATCATCGATGGCTATTGGAAGATATTTTCATTCCCTTTAAGTGTTTTGTCCTCAATCTGGCTTGAGGTTTAAGTTAAGAGCAGGGATGGGGCGCTTATGAGAAGGGTTTAGTCTTTGACTGTCTATTGCATCAGCAGCAATGAGGTTCAGAATGTTGATTGGAAGAAAAGAGTGTCCAGAATCGCCAAGAACATGGATTTCTGGCTGTTGGTCCTTGGAAGGTATTTTATTTCCTTTCCACCACACCTGAAGGATAATCCAATGGAGGCATTCTCCTGTCTTCCACATGTAGTTCACGCCACTCTAGTGGTTACAGTCTCCCCCAAGGAAAATAATAGCATTTCTTTGAAGTTTTTTTTTTTTTTTAAGAAAAGTTTTTAATAGGATTTAACAAACTAAAAGTACCAAATATAAAGAGCTGAAGCACTTTCATTGTCCAGATATAACTATTTTAATACATCTTTTTTACAGTTTCAGATATCCATAATTAATTCATTTGTTTATTTTGACTTATTTTTCCTCAGAGTCAAGAGTTTGTTTGTTGACTGGTTTGAATTGTTCATTTAAAAATTAGTAGTCGTCGGATTTTTCTCTATTATGTTGCTCTCTTATGGGATATTTCTTTCTTATGTTAATACGCTAAAGCTTAAGGAATAAACATCAAAATCTTAATATCATCTTTGTGTATCTTGAAAATAAAAATCTATATCAACTTTTTAAGTATAGATTGTTAGTCCATGTGCTTCAAATTTTTTCTCTACTTTCTGTAAAATGACTGCTTTTTATTTGATCAATCAGGTGATAATAAGGTAAAGAAAATTCCCATTCTAAAGCTGTATGATATTGTTTTTTTTATTAATCACATTGACAAAAGAGATATTCATCAAAAGATTAAACTTTTTTATAAGTATAAGAAGATTTGAACTCAAAAATATGTAGATTGTTATATGTTATAATTCTAAGAAGGAAAACATTTCTTTGCATCTACATTTCATTATGAACTATTATTACTGTAAAATTATATTATACTATTAAATTTTAATTATTTTTAAGGATTTTACACAAGACGGAAGCAGAAGGTGTGATTATACAGGAAACTTAAGAGGTAGATGTGCGGATGATCACATTGTTATGCCAGGTCAAGGAATGCAAAAATTAAAAGTATGTATATGATTTAATTTTATCTTTAAAATAACTTACAATCTTGTTATAATATTTATAAATTATTCGACTGATATTTTATGTGATAGAAAATGTATACATTTTATAAATGCAGTAAATTTTAAAAATACTGCAAGATTTACTGTTTTAAAAGTTAGTGAATGTTTGTGAAACAATTTTTAAACAATATTTTTTGCCTAAATTAAAAGAAAATACTACCTTGTAAGAAAATTTGTCTTTTTACTTACGGTTAAATTTCATTAATACAAATACCCAGTTAAGTTGTACTAATTTTAACTGTAAGACCATCATTAACACTTTACTATCTGTGAAAAGGAAATTACTTTGCAATGGATCCCTAGCCATTGTGGCTTGTAATGAAAAAGCCTGGTAATGAAAAAGCAGACAATCTCGCGAAAGAGACTTCTTTTTTAAAACCTCCAGATACTCCTACTGGCCTGAGAAATGTCAAGCTCCTTCTAAAACAAGTTATCCATCACCAGCGAAAAATTTATTACAAAGAGAATTCAGTTGATGCCTCTTGGAGGACCCTGCTTAGCTCATGTATTCTCAGAGATCTACATGAGTCTATAAGGGTCTCCTGCTTCAGGTTACTTACTGGGCATGATTTTCTCCAGAAACATCTATATCACGTTGGGCTTGTGGATTCACTCGACTGCATTTTATGTAGGGAACATGTTGACATGGATGGCGAGCATCTTTGGAAATGTTCTGCCCTCCAGGAAGCCCGCACTTCTTCACATTTCAAGACTGATCAAGGTATTAGCTAGGCTAAAAATATTTTAACAGTTTTGTCAACAATTGAAAATTACGATTATGTAAAAAAGTATTTAAAATTTTTTTTAATAATAATGATAAAAAAATAATAATTTTTAATAATAATAATAAAAAAACCATGAATTGAAATCTAGAATAAAATAACTTTTTTAAAATGAAGTTATTATGTATTCTTATGCCATAAAATATTAAATATTCATGTATTATATTTATGTGGTTAAATTTATAATTTTTCTTGTGTTCAAAAAAAGTCTTTACTAAATTATTTTATTTCTTTAGGATCAAGAATTGAGTAACAAAGGTGTTAAAGAAGGTGAAGCAATCCAAATAAAACCGCAAGAAATCACTTTAAAACTCCGTCCAAGTAAATTTAATTTTTTTATCAATAGATAAATATCATGTTTACATATTGAAAGTTAAGTAAAATATATATGTGTGTAAATATAATACATTAATCTTACAAAAGAATTAATTTCTCTACCTTAATATTTTATTTGTACCTGCTTCAATAATTAACAAAGTATTTCATTCAGTTTAAAGACTTGAGATAAAAAAATTTCTAAATTGAAGTTCAATTTCAATTCTTAAATATGTCAGAGAATGTTTTTTAAGGCATTAAGAAATGTAAAAATTAAAATTCTCATCACTAAGTACTGTGCTAGTTCATGATTCATTATTGTAATACTCATTAAATATCTGAAATATGCTGCAAATATATATTTTTGAAAATATTAAGTAATGAATGATGTTCAGGTTTCACTACTACAATAAGAATATTATATACATAGTCAAGTGAAAATATCTTTTAATTTTTATAAAACTTATTTAACTCAATATTTAAATACCTACTGAGTCTGCAGATTTGATTCCTATAATTGTGGTTATGCAGTTATATAAAACCGTGTGTGTATAAAAAAAGATTATTTTGCTTGAAAGATGTCATTCCTCATAAAAGTTTGCCAACTTGGGAGTTTTTTCGAGTGTTAATTTGATGCAAAATATTGTATTTGACTGTAATAGTATTAAATCTCTTATAATTGTAATGTTCTGAAATTCAAATGAATTCTTTCTATAAATTTTATGTTTTAACAATATCTATGGACTGTGTATGTTAAGATTTTCTGTCGTTGTATTATATTATAAAATGAATTAAAATGTATGATGTAGCATATTGCATGCTGTTACCTTGTTACTTTTTATTGTGAATTTTAAAATTTTTTAAAATTTATGATATTTTATATTTTTTGCTAAATTCAATTAACAAGACAGTTGGATACCAGTTTTATTCAAAATTAACTGAATTAAATATGGGACCTAGTGTGCTTATATTGTGGTATCACCTAAAGAAGTCTGAACATATCTTTTAATATTGATGTTATTTTAATGTTTATTTTAGATTAATATCACTGAAATGTGGGAATTGGAATTTACTGAAGCCATATATCAGTTTTTGCCACGATTATTAGAAATAAATGACATTGAAAACAGATATTTGTAAAGAAAGTGACTGGAAATTTGTATGAGTGGTGCTAAAAATTGTAAGAGCCTTAACTTAATGTGTTGTACTGAAGAAAAAATTACTGTACTCTATCTAGATACTAACTAGAAATCGTCAAAACAGTATATGGATATTGTCGATCAAAAAATATTGTTAATTTATATTGGTATTATAATTTTTTAACCAATAATTTATATTGCAAATAAATTATATTATAAAACTGCATAAAAGGGTCATTAAATATTTTAACTAAAAAAAATGTCAAGAACAAAAATTTTATTTTGGCACCCCTAACGCTTTGCAACTTGTGATCATTAATATATTGTCAAACTTAGTCATCAACAAGAAGAAACTGAATGGTGAACTGTACCTAACTTGGTTCATTTGAACCCACCCTCCCGTCTCAAGTTTTAATCAGGCTAAAAACGGCTGGTGCATAATGAAAAATAAAATTAAGTGAAATATTTTTTAATGAGAAAATAGTTGACATAATATTTAAAATTTTCAGACTGCACTTAATGCACTATTTTTCATTTGAAAAAATTTCGTTCGTAAAATTTATCATTTTTTGATATCAGTGTGCAAAAAAATTATTGAGCTATCTGCAAATAATAAAGCAGATAGCTCAATAATTTTTTTTCTCCTTCAATCTTACTGAATTTGCAGCCAAATGGTTACTGCTCTAGCCTTCAATAGCTCATGGATTCTACTTCCTGGAGCCTTGAATGTTTGTAGTGGCTCTGAATACGCTTTAAACTTTAAGTCTCAATTCCTAGCAAAAATTACTGTTGAGAAGTAAGCATAGCTTCTATTAACATTGGAATATTATTCTTTTACAAGTTATAATATTTTGAACAGTGATTCTTTGTTACATATTGAAACTGTAAATTCATTTATCAACCTGATTTTACATTTTTTTTTTTTTTTAATTATAATTTTCATGCTGCTTTCTGGAATATCCAATAAAATAAATGTATCCATTTTCAGATTCACCATTTCCATTAGTCGTTGAATTTCGCCAAGCAGAAGACTATCCTGTAGATTTATATTATCTTATGGATCTATCAAATTCTATGAAAGATGACAAAGAAAAGCTAGCTGAGCTTGGCAATAAATTATCCGGAGAAATGGGGAACATAACAAGCAATTTTAGACTAGGTTTTGGATCATTTGTTGATAAAGTTGTTATGCCTTATGTTAGTACTGTGCCTGAAAAGTAAGGACTTGTTTTAATACTTAATTTGCAAACCCATTAAGACATATTGTAGTTTTTTTTTTTTTTTAATTTTTTTATGGATGTTTTATTAGTAACTTTTTTACAGGTTGTTGATTTTATTTCCAAGTCTATAATGGATTTTATTGGATTAAAATAAACTTTAAAATTTTGAAGTTATCCACAAAATTTTATCTTTAGATATTTTTAAAAATGTGTAAAATTAAATAACAGGGTTAAAAATGATTTGAGTCTTATGAATATATTTTATATATAAGTTTTTTATTATTAGAAATAATTAGTGTTTAAAATAATTTTAAACTTATTTTTTTTTACTTTTTCTAGTAGGAATTCAAAACAGTTTGCAAAATTGAGAAAAAAATATATTGAGGAGCAATATTTATAGTAAATGACGGAAGTCGCTAACTTTAATTTTTGTCTGAAACCAAAATTGTGTTCTGATAAGAAATTTTATTAAGTTATTAAGGAAAATGTTACTAATGAAGTGGAATAAAACTTTTAAAGCCCTATCTATTCAGTATCAATCTATAATGCACATATAATTCACTCACAACATTCTTAGTTTTATACTTTTCTGTATATTAAATAGTTAAACCTTGCTTATTTTTTAAAATTTACAGTTATTTATTTTAAAAGTTTTGATTTAAAAATTGTGCTTTCTGTTTATATAACTCACTGAATAAATATTAGCTCGACTTCACTTATGTTTTTGTCATGGGTTTAACATTAAAAATAAGTTGTCTAAATCGGGAACAAAACAAAATCTCTATGCCATGTATTATTTCTGCCATTTTTATTTTTGATCTAGCTGCCACTTTTCTTACATTTTTGAAAGCATTGTAGTTATATACCTAGGTAAAACTTGGTTACTTTCAAATAACTGAAATGCATTTTTGGGAAAAGGAGGAATCTGATAAACAAGATACTTGTCAATTATTGTGAGTGAGAAGCTAGTTTTCTTTTTTGTTTTATAATTAGTCATGTGCTCAAAACATATAATTGAGAATTTCAAAACCATATTTGTGAATTTTATTTACCATTCTGAAATTTTAAATTTAGAAACTGGAAAATCAAGAAATTTTTAAGTACAAATTTGCATTGATATTAGTAAATGTTTTATTTTTTCTTAAGTTGTCATTGTTTCTAATTTTTTTCAACTTTCATTTTTATTATTAGGTTAAGGGAACCTTGTACTGGTTGTGCTGCACCTTATGGTTTTCTAAATCATATGCCTCTGACAACTGAAACAGAAACATTTGCTCGTCTGGTTAGAGAAGCAAAAGTTTCTGGAAACTTAGATGCCCCAGAAGGTGGTTTTGATGCCATTATGCAAGCTGTTGTGTGCAAGGTATTGATATGTTTCTTAAAATTGTTAGTTTTCTTCTTTTGTTATTCTAATTTAATTTTTGCATGATATTCATTTAAAAAGGTGTGATATAAAGAAAAAATATAAATATGTTAGAAAATGTCAGATGTGCTATTCTAAGTAGAAAATATTTCCTCTTAAAAGTAAAGTATCATATTATAATATGAAATTTCAGTTTCTTACACATTAATACAAAAATTTTAATAATTATTTTAGCTAATTATGATAAAAATCGGTGAACATTTCCTGTTTGTCTTTTCTTATAAATTTTTTTTTTAAATTTCATCTATTAAAGATATTAAATTTCTGCATTAATAATTGAATTGAATTAAATTTTTCTTTGAAAACTGTAATATACATTGAACAAATTCTGTTGTATTCCAAACATGTTTTTTAAAAGGTTTACCAATAACTATGTTAAAAATGAGTACTGAAAATTTAACTATGGTTAGTTGCTCAAAAATCCAGTTCTGCTGAAACAGTCCCAATGAAATTTCACTCATGTTTGGCAAATCATGCAAAATTTCTATAAAATAAGATTTGAAATTGTACCACTGTACAGTAAAATTGTATGAAATTGCATACTTCATAGAATTTTAATATAAAAGCAATTCACATGGTTTGAAAAAAATCATTCACATGTCATGAATGTATTGCAGAACAAGAAAGAAAATAAATATGATCCTAAAATTTTTAACAGTGCTTCGTAACACTGTAAGTGGCAACCTAGTAGTATACCTGAAAGCATTTCATGGTAACTGTGTGCTTGATTTTATCTATAAAATTTTGAAGTTGTACCCTTACCAGATATGTTTTGTGCAATGAATAAAATTGCTTGATTTCTTCATACAATTGTACCATGTTTTGTTGTCAGAATGTCAGTATAGGAATAGTGAGTATCTCGTAACATATGAACACATGAGGCTCGTTAATATTTAGGTGTTCTGAAGATACATAACTGCTGATTTGAATTTTTACCTATCCTTATACTGTACAACACAACTTACTATGAATTCACTTCAGATTTCATTTCGATCTCTTTCTTTTGAGGAAAGTAATACAGTTAAAAAATTTATTTTATGCTTAATCATCTGGAAATAATACAGTAGATTCGTATAAGATCATTAAAGTGAAAAAGGTTTGTTTGTTACCACTGTATTAATACAAGTTGAAAAGGCTGCTTTTGCCAAATATGCAAACTTGAAACAAGTTTGTAGAACATGTTGTCTCATGCTTATACTTCCTTGCTTTCATAATTAGCAAGATTACCAGCCTTGAACTCTTAGATTATCTGCATATATGGGTTTCTAAAATATCAAATCTTTCAATTGCAAATCTATAATGAAACAATTTTGACACATCACACTTATTTATATCTTACTTCTATGGATATGTTTTTGTGACTGTTGATAATGTATTTGTACGCTTTTAGGATCAACTGAGTGTAAACACATAAAGAATGCTAATATATACATAAATTATTGAGTTTTAAATTTTTTTCACTTTGTGTAAGCCACCTGATGACATTTTTTCTCTCCCCCAATTGAAAGTTTAATATTTTGATGTATATAACCTTTAACAATTCTATTCAGATTGATCCATTAAAACTGAAGTTGAAAGCCTCTGAGTATTATAACTATAACCATCCAATATTTGTAGCAGTTTACAAGTTATTAATCCTTGCATATATAATTTGAAGACACTTGATCTAAGACATGCTCTGCTCTTTTACATGCTATCTCTATACATTTCCCTCTTATCTGTATAGATTTTCCTTTGTTTAAATGTCCAGATTCCTAAAATAGGAGCGAAATAAACTTAAAAAATTTCAGCTTATATCATTACTCTTAATGCGATAAAATGTTTTTTGGTGGTTGAAAGTAGATTACATTTTTTCTGTCAGAGCGTAGCAAGATGATGTAAATACTTGATCTTTGTAAATGTGTTTTATATTTAATCTCTCTCTCTCTCTCTCTCTGTGTGTGTGTAAAGGAGCAAATTTTATAGCAGCAGATCATAGCTTTATTCTGTCTGAAAAATTAAACATCCTATCAAAAAAATTGACTGTAAAATTTACAAAACTCAAGTTCCAAACTTTCCTGCTGAACAACATTTATGAAATAGATAATTGAATGAGAAGAACTATATAATGAATAGCTGATAGTTTTATAGAAATGTGATTAAGTCACAAGTACCAAAGTTTATTTAATATTTCTAATTTATTGATAATTTTATATTCAGTGAACTCCAAAATTATATTGTAATAGAAACTGTTAAAATGATTTTAATCGTGAATTTCATTACTCGTTGAAAAATTGCCCACTTCTGCAATGATATGAATTAGATTGATGTAAATGGGTAAAGCAAGTATCGTATTTTAGGAAAATGTCTATGTATTATAGAAATGAGACAAGTTGGAATTACTTTATTGGGAACACTTTAAGAAATATATAAGAAATGTATATTATAGATTTCATAAATTATAATTATTAT
Organism: Latrodectus elegans; assembly: GCA_030067965.1. NCBI lineage: Eukaryota > Metazoa > Arthropoda > Arachnida > Araneae > Theridiidae > Latrodectus > Latrodectus elegans. The sequence goes on along the minus strand of CM057818.1, from coordinate 31,950,113 downwards.
CTGTGAATACTTTCTTTGCTTGCTATAAAATAATTCATGCTGATGTATTCAGATGCATAAAATCTTATTAAGGATGGTTAAACTGAGTTCTAATAATAGTGAGAGAACACTTTCTGACACGTCTACCCTTGAATATGTCAGAAACATGTATTTAATCGATGGAATTGCAGACACCCCTTCCATGCACCATTAAGTTGTGCATATTATAATAATTTTAAAAAATCTTAATATTTAATAGTATATTGTTACTTTTGTTTCCTTATTTTGTAAGGAAAGAAACACAACAATAGAAATAACATCTGTTTTTGTGGATAATACAACAAGAGTATAAATGTAGGATTTCTAGCCTTTAAAAATCTTAGGATTTTTGTATTAGAATTGAAATATATGAAAAAGATAAGCTAAAAAATTTAATTTTTCATATTAGTACTTGTAGAATGTGGAAAATGAAGCACTAAATCTAGGTCTTCAGGTTATCCTTTTAGACATGCTTCTTATTATTACAGTATTTAAAAAAAAAAATGTATCAAAAAAATCTTATAAAAAGTAAGTTTTTGTCTTGAGTGGCTAAAAAATTGTGATTTACACAATTATATTTATTTTTTCGTTCCTATATTGGCATTAATAATAAAAGTAACTAGTGATTATGAAGTGAACTTCATATATTATTTCCATTAAAATATACTCCCTTCTATATTTAGTTTTGAAAATATATATTATAAAAAAGTGAAATGTGTTCTTTATTGTACTATTTTAATATTTCACTGTTCTTCCATTTCAAGTTCTTTCTATTTTCTACATACTTCACAAATTAAATTTTGTTTTAATTAATAACTATATATAAAGTATTTGTTTTCTAGTATTTAAAAATGCTTACAAAAATTTCAGTGAAAGTAGATTTATAAGAATGTAGGATTGAATAAGTTGTATAATTGAAATCACACACACATATCTTGTGAAACAATTATCTGTTTTTTTAGCTTTTTGAAATATTTGTTTTTAAAAGAAATGATTTGTGTATATCAGAGGAAATGCCATTACCATTCATTCTGATTTTACACATTGAAAATTCCAAGTTTTGAATTTAATTTTATTGACTGTAGGATATTATTTTTAAAATAGTTAACTTATTAAGTCAGATTTTGATTTACATAGAAGTATTAAATATAAATTTGCAGTCTGCCTATTATTTTGAAATAAGTTTACCATTAACTATCAAAAATACACTGGCTATTAAAATTGCTATATTTGTGATATTTACTTGAATTTTATTGTAAAGCTAATTAGAAGAATTCAGGTATGTTTTTTGATATATGAACTACTGATAGTTAATTAAATTTAATAGATAAAGAATTTTAAAAAATATTTATCCCTCCACCCACCGTGTGCACTATCCCATCTTAATACTGAAGATATTCTGTGTGCAAGTTCAAAATATTGTACAATTTTATTTCTTTAGATACTAGTGGTTGGATTTTTTTTCTTGCTTTCTTTAATTGCTCAATTTTGTTCCCTTAATAGAATTATATGTGTAGGAGATAAATTGTTTCCTTTTTGTATTTAATTCTAAAGACTAGTTTTTTTTTTTAAAAAAATTTAATTTGCACGTGTTACATGTTTTCACATATTAAATTGTGAAAATTTATCTCGTTAATATTGATGTTTTATTACTATTAAAATTCTTTTATAATAGATTTTTATCACCATTTTAAATTAATTTTTATTATAATCTTAAAACAAAATTAAGATTTACATTTGAAATCTTTCTGTGGTTGCTATGTTTTTCAGAAAGAAATTGGTTGGAGAGGTAAATCTAGAAAAATGCTTGTGTTTTCCTCTGACAGTGGATTTCATTATGCTGGTGATGGAAAGGTGAGGAATATGATAAAATTCATTTATCTTAACTGAAAACTTAAATTTTATGTTAAATGAAAATGTAAGTGTTTTAAATGAAAATTAGTTTTAAATTTCATTAGTTTCATTTTAAGAAAAAACTTAACTTACTTTTCAGCATGGTGTAGTATTACAACTAAAATTATTGTAAGTTAACCAGCATCTAAAATTCCTTTAGTATATTTAGTAATGGTATTGTGTATTTTTTTGATACAAACTTTAAAATTTTTCTGTGGGATTAACTGAAAATCTTTATCTTAATAAGACATGATTAGTATTCAGTTTTTTTTTTTTTTTTTTTCTTAAGTTATAAGATATACGTTCTTTTGAGTGGATAAATATAGTACAATGTAACACACAATATCCTACAGGTGGTTAATGTGAATTGCATACGAGATGGCAGCTAAATGGTTAGGGTTCTGGCCATCATTTGAACACCTTGTAGATTTACCTACCTCCCACTCAAACATAAATACTTGTAAAGGTTTAGAATTTACTATAAACTGTAGGTCTTTTTGAATTCTTGTTTCTAAAATGAATTAATGAGTGACCAACTCTATGGTTGTGGATCCACAACTTTTTGTCTCTTGATTTTTGTATTAATTTCCTTCACATTTTCTACTTTAAAATCTATATCCCTTAATGAGTTAAATCAGCTGATTCAGCTGCTTTTCTACCCAAATTGTTGTAATCAGCTTCATTAATTAATTTTTTCTACATAGCCATTTACATTTAATTTTTCAAAACATTACAAATTCAGTTATTGGAGTGTCTTGATATCCTAATCTACTAAAAAGTGTGTGTTTAAAAGAGTATGAAGTATTTTCATTTAAAGAATATTTAAATTGTTTTAAGGATTGTTTATGAATTTATTGTTAGTGTAGTGAGCTATTTGTTTGTTAAAATAAATTCATTTTATGATATTCAGATTAAATACTGTAATAATTTTCTTAATTTATCTTAAAATTAATGACATTAATGTTTAAAATTTTCCTATACATCAACTAACAATCAGCAAAAAAAAAAAAAAAAAAAAAAAAATGTTTTTACTGATGAAATTGAAATAATAAAGTCATCTTAAATAATAACACTGAAAAATGAACTTGAGCAATACTATTTTTAAAATGGTTTGTGTCATTTAGAAATGTTTTGTAAATCAGTTTTTGAAAAAATAGAAAATACAAGAAAATTTAATCAATTTTAATTTTAAATTTGCAAGGTAGCTATTTTTAGAGGAAAAATTGAGGTGTATTTAAAAACTTGTAAAATTTTGTGTACTTGACTTTTTTTTTTAATTATAAAATTAATGTTTTTAGTAAAATATTATAAAATTATATCAAAATTTTTATAAAACCAATATACAATATATTTTAAACAATTATTCATAGTAATTTTATAAATTAATTTGAATATTTGTTTAAAATGTAATTTTATTACTTTTCGTTTCATATTTAATTAATGATATAATTGTATTATATTTTATGTAAAATGTTTATAGCTCTGTCTTCAAAAAAACTAATATATAAAACCTACATATTTTTAAATACATTTCTTGATTTTTTTCCCTTGATAAGTTAGTAATTTATACTACTTTTAAAAGTTAAAAATCAGTATATATATTATATGCCCAATTTATTGTTTTCAATCCTTATTATGTAATGTCTGTCAGTAATTTGCCCCAAAGATAAAATAATACCTTAGAGAATGTATAGCAATGTATCAGAAATCTTAGTCAAGTAGTAATTTAAACTTAAAGTGGGCAACCAATACAGTGCTATCAATTATCTTATCATTTTTTAACTTTTTATCAGATTGAAAGTGTAAAGTTTAGTTGCAAAAAATTTACTGCATAATTATTAATTTAACTGTTTCATTTATATATCTTTGTATATTTCTTATAATATAAGTTGAAAATATTATAGTATGAATTTTACATGTTATTTAATGTTATAAAGATGTTTTATGTACATATTTGTGCATAGTAAATATTAAATTGCTTAAATTTTACTATAGCTAGGTGGAATTGTTAAACCAAATGATGGAAATTGTCATTTAGATGATAATGGCTATTATACTGAAAGTATTCATCAAGACTACCCATCGCTTAGTCAAATTAATCACAAAATACAAGAACATAAAGTAAATATTATTTTTGCGGTTACCGCAAATCAAGTGCCTGTGTACGAGCGCTTGAGCAATCTCTTGGAAGGATCCAGTGCTGGAAAATTGGCAAATGATTCTTCAAATGTTGTTGATCTTGTTAGAAATCAGTATGATGTAAGTATATAGATATGATGAATTATTATTCTATCCAATGTTTAATAAAGTTTAACAAAAATAGCAATTTGAAATTTAAAATCTTTTGCAATATTTTTTAGTTTTTATTCTAATGAGTGATTAGTTTCATGATTATTTTTAATTCCAAGCAATCTTATTTAATTACAGAAAATTACATCTGCTGTGGAAATAAAAGATAATGCTGGTAGCAATATTCAAGTTAACTATTATTCATCTTGTTTAGGGTAAGATGCGTGATGATAATATGCTCTTAATATGTTTAATACTTTTAGTACTTTTACATATAATACTTTTAGAGGAAAAAAAGTGTTTTTAATTGCCAAGTTTTTTGAAGTATATATAAATTTCAATATTGATTTTATGTATGCATCATTTTCATTCAAAAATCAAGGTTATTAAATTTGAATTTTTCATATTTTTATTAATTGGGAATTTATTATTGTGGTTAATTTTCTTATTTGAATAATTATTAAGTTTTGTCTTTGATCAAGACCTATTCATTTTTCTAAATGTCATGCTAATGGGGTAAAAATGTTATAATTTTCAAAAAATATTCTATCACATTGATTAAAATGTAAAAAATAATACTTATATTTATTATTAATAAATGTATGTATTATTTTAAATAATTATATAAAACATTTATTTTGCAAAATTACATTTTTATGCAAGAGTTTTTTGAGTAAGCTTATTTTCTTCAATTACTCTTGCCATAATTCATTCACTTTTGCTTTTAAGTATGGAGAAATGCATCTGCTTCTAAATTAATGTGTAATATTAGTTGATTAATGTCTTATCTGTCCAGTGACTTGTATTTACATTTTAAATTTCAAAAAGGACAACTTGATTTTTTAAAATGACATTTGTAATAATAAAAATGTAATTGAAGAAGTTTAATAAACGATGTGTTTTTTTTATTTTAATTACATTAAATAAATAAAATATGAAATTTTTAAAATAAAATTTGTGAGGAATGCATTCTGAATATAAAATATGAATATTTTAAAGATAAAAAATGTATTACATATTTAAACAAAAAATTAAAAATAATTTATTCATATTATTTATTTAAAAGAAATGTGAATTATTTTAAATGACATGTACTCTCAATAGATATCTCTCTAAAATGTTGTACTTGTTAAAGATTTTCTTTAGTTTTGTTTTATGAATCACATAAAACTATACATTTTAATATGATTGAAGTCATATTAACAATTTCTTTTAATACAGAAGTTATAAACTTTTTAATTTTCCTGTTAAGGAAAATACAATTAATAAACACAAAAACTTCTAAATTTGCTTTATAGTATGTGTAATTTTAAAATTGTTTGTTTCTAAAATTTCAAAATTTGTTTTTTAAAATGCATACATAGTTTAAATGCATGATAACATTATAAATTTTCATAAGTAAACATTATTTACTCAGTAATAAATTTTTTTAGGACCAAGAGAGAAAAAACTAATATTTGTAAAGGCTTAAAAGTGGGAACAAATGTGAGTATTTTGTCTTTGATTTATTTGAAATTCCATATTTTGAGTTAATATTCATTGGAATACACTACTGTAATTTTGTTATTTGTAACTCATCAGGTAACATTTGAAGCCAACATTGAAGTTACTAAATGCCCAAAGGATCCCAAAGAATGGAATCAAACATTTCAGATTTATCCTGTAGGTTTAAATGAAGCATTAACTATACATTTGGAGATGATATGTGAATGTGATTGTGAGAAACCTTGGAATGAGGTTGGAATTATTTATATATTTATTTTTGTACTGATTTTGTTTAGATAGTTTTTCTGTCAAAGATAACCATGAAAATTCTTTTAGGAAAAAAATAGCCCCAAATGCAGTTTAGGTAATGGTACATATGAATGTGGTGTATGTAGCTGCTACAATAACAGATATGGAAGAGAATGTGAATGCGATGCAAAAGATAGTGATCAAGCAACTGATGATATAGGGTGTTACATGTAAGCTATCCTGTTTTCTTGATTTTTTTTAAAATTTGTTTTAATATTACTTTATGGAGAAAGAAAGAATTGGGAAAAGTTAGATATGAATCGATTAGTATGTAGGCAACATTACTATAAGTGATTAAAATTTTGTATTATTAAAAATTACATTACTAAAAATTTGTATAGTGGTAGATCTAGAATTTATTTCCTTCATTTTTAATAGAAATGAAGGTTGTCAGATATTTTCTGATAATGTCTTAATGAATCAATCTCAAATTTTTCAGAATATGAAATATGTAAGTTTTTTATTCTGCTGAGTAAATAGGGTATTCAATTTCTGTGTATTATTAAATTCTGAGATGAGGCTTTCTATGAATTATACAGCCCATGGTTAAAGAAGAAGAAGAAAAAGGGGGAAAAAAACTAGTGCAATCCCAAAGGAAGATCACCATCCAAGAGGGTTTCTTGTGAAAGTCTTCCTGAATTAGAAGCAACACTGCATTATTTTAAAATTGCTTCTAAAAAGGTGTGCCTTAAGAGATGATAATGATTCTTTAGAGATATTGCGGAGGTGTTAATTTACTTCTAGTCGGTGCAATCTGAACAAGAATATTGAATGTCATTTCAGACATATATTCTTGAATAACAGTTAATAGTCAGCATGCATACCAGAAAGTGCAGTTTATTAGTAAAAAAATATAAGAAAATAAATTTAGTGATGGTAGAAATGCCAAACATTAAGATCTTTCAATAAATTTAATTTAGAAAGAGAAGGATCATAAGATTCTTGAAAGTGGTATTCATGAACGAAAAACGTAATCAGAAGCAAAAAAGTTCTTTGTTATTTAATGGGAAAACACTCCCCCCCCCCTCAAGTTTGCAGAATTTTAAACTTATAGTTCTCAGTGTTTGTGTTGAATACAGATTCAGTTTACAATTGTTTCATCAAAGGATTTTATATGTATATATATTTTTTATTTGTGTTTGAAAATCTAATAGTCTACTTTAATCTTCTTCCATGTGGTGCTATAAATCTCTTTATTTGCTAGGGGATTTATCTGGAACTATTTTTTTATTACTCTTATTATAAATTTGAGCGAAATTATAATTCAGAGATTCAACCAAAATATTATAGTATCACTTGTGTATGCACTTGTGAAAGACTTCTCTCAAATGCTGTTTGCCTATTAAACAGTTTCAGTCAATTATCAAGGGTTTCGCAGTAAAGCCCAAGACTGGTTGAGTCTTCATCAATCAGCGCTTTTTCATATTTCCACAATAAAGCCTTTTTTAAAGGATTGTTTTAATACTAAATTGAACAGTGTGGATATGTAGTGCACCTTAAGGCCAAAATATTGAGGCACCATGAGTCATACATTAGCCAGACTTGTTGACTTTGCATAGTTGGATCAAATCTATTATCTTCTCTGAAGATTTATATTCTACCTTTAGGTCAATGAAATCCTGTAAAATATTTAATACTTAAGATCAGAAATACTTTATAATTTTGATAAGCATTGTACATCAATGCAAAATGTAATGCATCTTACATTTACACTATGTTTAAATAGTTTCTAAAAAGAAACTTACATCTTAATTTTGCTTTAATAGTAGCAAAGCTCTAAAATCTCCTTTTAACATGTAAATTGCTTATAATAAATTTTTCTTTTGATTTAAAATTTTAATTAAAATATGTTGATGTTGCCAACACACTCTCTCTCTCTCTCTCTCTCGTAAAATTTTATATATTAAATCAATTATTCGGTATTATGTATTCCAAATCCTGTGGTATGTAAAGATTATTGACATGTTTATATTGTGTATGATGAATTATATGTATGAAAGTTAAATATCTTATGTTAAATTGGTTTATTGTAGTGAAAACAAACTAAGTTATTTAATCATTAAAAACAAATTATATTTAATATATAATATTAAGTATGTTAAATAAAAATTTATTTTAAAAACTGATTTTTTTATGAATTTTAACTATAAATGATCAGAAGTTAAATTTTATAATTGCATTACTGTATCAGGTTATGTCTCAAATGATAAGATGCTTACTAGCAAATATCAGAAATTAAAATGTTTTATTGTTACCTTACTCTTATCAATGCCTTGATGTTCTTTCTTTTTATAAAGTCAAAATTAGTTATATTATGATTTCATTTCATTAATTAAGCGTTTCAAAGTTCTTTGAAGTTAACTTCTACTTTTCTTGAAAGCTTTCTTAATGGGTTGAAATAATTAGCAATTCATTTAAAAATAGAAAGCTTCTCAACAATTTATTACACTGCTTGCTGGCCATTATTGCAATAACAGGAAGAAATAAAAACATCAGAATTGCATGAAAGGTAGAAGAGGTCCCCCCCCCCAATGGTCAGGGTATATCAGGATGTATGGTCCCCTTATACACCCAAGGAATCAACCAGAAACAGCAACCACTTTGCTGCCGTTGCATTGCCCTGGGTGCACTACAGGGGGTGGGACACCATCGCACCCTCACACATGCCATAAGGACCTGTTTATAGGGTAGGCACCATTCATACCTCATTCACACACAAGGAAAGGACAAAGACAAGATAGATAGAGAGAGAGAAAGTACATCCATGCCTGAACCGGGATTCAAACCAGGATCTCCCTATCCATAGTCAGGCACACTGACCATTAGACAAATTGGCCGGAGGTAGAAGAGCTTAGAATATGCAAATAATTAGAATTTCTGTGCATTTGGAAAATGCAGGAGACTTAAAGACTTCTAAAAGGCTGTATAAAAAAGTTGTGAAGTGGAGATGTCTCACTTGTAAATCACTTATTCAGGTCTTTCCTAAAAAATTTCAAATAATGATAAATGCATACCATCAAGTGATAAAATTCGAAAGAAGTTTTGTCATTTCCTATTTAAAATGTAAATTATCAACCACTGACACTTTCACTTGTACAGTGTAGTGATGCTTGGAGCAGCATGAAATGTCAGCACTATTAACATTTACTTGGGCTTCCATAGATGATGAAGCATAGAGAGAAGTTGATTATTAGTTGCATCAGAATAACCACTCTAGTCTGCTGAATGACAATGCTTGAAGTAGAAGGAGCACCATATCATAGTCTCAAACAAGCCTTCAGTCAACATGCAATGTTGTAATAATGGTTATATACTTGTCTGGATACTCTAAAGGGGAGCATTAGTCATCTGATTGCATCCATTATTATCATGGAGGTCCTGCATTTTCTGTAACTTTTTTGCTCCCATCAGGTATAAAACTTGTACACCTTGAATTTAGATTGACCATAATTTTAATGAAAATCAATGCATATTGACTTCTTAAGAGCAGAGGTGTTTTCTGCCTTTGAGCTCTGTAATATTTCATTAAGATATTGCAAGAGCATATATTGCACATTGTGTACTAATCTTTTTCTATACATGAAATATTCATTGTCGTCCTAGCCTGTATGGTGTTCAAATTTTTTGCCAATTGTAAACATCTGGTCATGAGTTGCAGAGAAACTGGCTCATCACCTCTCCCTAGATCCTAAAGTTGTAGATAAAAGCAGGATGAAATGAGTTTCCTTTGTCATGGAAAATTAGTTCTACTCTATGCCTAACCAGTTATAAGCATTCCTGATAGCTATAAAATGGCTTCTTGTTTCCATTTATTTCGAACTTTCCTAATTACTTGCAAATCAATTTGTGCTCATGCCAAATTATTTATCAATCAATTTGTGTGCATTCCATAATGTTAATGTTCGATAAAAATACTTTTTATTTCCTTTCTGTTCCTTTGTAGTGATGTACTTTTAATTGTCAGCAGTGTTTGAAAATTGTGAGCATAATTTTACCTAAAAATATTCTGTGTCTTAAGGGGGGAGAATTTTGTAAATGCTTGGCATACATTATATCTAAATTATGAATTCCAAGTGCTGTATCTTTCAATAAAGTTTTATCCGAATACCAATAAAAGTAAGAAAAGGATGTCTGTATTTAAATCACATGTACAATTACTATCTATTAATCAGTATTTTGCTATTTCCTCTAGGGGAAATGATACAAAGCCTTGTTCTGGAAGAGGTGTTTGTCGATGTGGTGAATGTGAATGTTTTAAACGTCCAGTATGTGTTACCATTGTTATTCTGTCATATCTGTCTTAAAATATTTATATCTGTGCATAATTTTTTATTGTTACCATTTACTTACATAAAATTTAAACATAATGTTTATGAGGCCTTTAAGGGCAAAAAATTATATGAATCATTATAGAGGAAGTTAATACATTTTTAATATTTAAAACTGTGTTACTTGTTTTTAATCTAAATTTAAAATCAATTTCCAGTTTCAATAATTTAACATTTGAGTCTTACTATAAAAAATGATTAAGAAAACTGTAATGAAAGATTTTGCCTATTGAGTTGCTTTTATTATTTAATTGTGAATATTTGCATGAAATTTATAAAGGATCAATTCTGTATTCATATTTTTATTTTAGAACCCTGAAGAAAAAGTAACAGGCAAGTTTTGTGAATGTGATAATTATTCCTGTGATAGATCTGATGGTAAAATCTGTAGTGGTAAGTCTTGTGACATTAGCTATTGTCACTGTGTCTCAATATGCTATTGACTTTATTTTTATAAAAAGTTTTCATTTATTTTCCATTTTATTCATTTATGTTACCTTGTTTTATGAAACATGTTATTTTTACTTTTAATATAATTTTTTCAAAATATATTTCATTTAAAATTTATTCATACTTACTATTTGATTTCAATTAATTCTCAACACTGCTTGGATTTTCAAAACACATTCTATTTACATGAAGTTAAAATATTGCAGTTAGTATTAGGGATTAATTAACAATTAAGTTGTTAGTGCTCATTCAGCTTAACAGTTTATGAATTTAATTCCAAAGTCTTTGAAATTTTTAGTGATTTTTAAAATTCATACTTTAACTAAACTGTCAGTTCTAGTCAAATTAATCTTGTGTGAAAACTGACCACTGCACAACAATCAAACCAAACACTTTATTTTGAAAGTTTTTATTTTGGAATTACTTTGCTCATTTTGGCTGTGATAGAATTGTCTTAAAATTTATGAATTCAGATTTCTTCAAATGCTGCAGTCATTACTCAATCCAAATAAATAAATAAATAAATTATTTTATTGTCAGCAATTTAATCATTTATCTGGATCTAAATATGAAATACTTTATTTTCAGGTGAGGAACATGGAGTATGTGAGTGTGGTAAATGTAAATGTAAACCAGGGTGGACAGGATCGGACTGTGGTTGTAAAGATACAAATGAAACCTGCATTGCTCCTAATGGAGTAAGTAAAGTGTTTGTTAATTTCATCCCATATAACATTTTTTCATTTCCTCCTGTAATTTTTATATGTTCCTTATAATTTTGTGTTCTAATTTCCCATGTGTTATAACAGTAACTTGTAATTAAAACATAAGTGCAAGAATAGTTAAATGCTGTTCAATTTGCATTGATTTTGCCCTGCAAGTGTTTTGAAAATAAATTAATATAAAATTCAAAGAGGAATCTTGTGTTGGACTTATACTAAGGTTCGTTCGATTCCTGGAATTTGTAAAATTGTTTTAATAGCCCTTGAAACTTCTGGAGGTTTGATTCAATTCCTTGAAAATTATGTATTACTCCTAGAATTTTTACTTATCTTGATGCATTTATTTTTGTTAAAAATATGTTATATTTTTTATTGTTTTGTTTTAATATTTTAAAACTTTCAATAAGATTCTCTGAAAACTAAATTGAATATTAGTTCATAATATTGTCTAGATTGTGGCATGATCAATATTAGATTCCTTATAATTGTTGATTAAAATAAAAATTCAGTTCAACCACAATAGACTTCATGGTGATCCAATTCAGTTATTAATAATTGAGGAGGAGAGAGTATTCTGGAAATATTTTATTTTGAATAAGTATATTTATTTGAAAAGAAGTTGTTATATGCATCTTGAAATACTGAATGAATTAATAAGTAGGAATCTAATGAAGATATTTAAAAACTCTGAAATTACCAATTATTTTATACACTGTATAATACAGTAATATAAAGAATATTGATTATTTAAATGAAAGATTTTCTGCTGTATTTATATATTCATCGAAGGCTTTTGAAGTTAATCATAAATGTAACTCTAACTGAAAAGAATAAATATTCTAATTTTTACATTTATTTCTATTATTGACAAATATAATTGAAAAATGTTACATATATATAATTATATCCATATTTGGTTAAAAACAATTGGTAAGTTAAAAAAAAGTTATCTCACATGAATGTTGATACCTTCTGGAAATTTTTGATTTGATTCCTGGAAATAGATTTTTGGAAATCTGTATAAACTCTTTTGTACATATACACTGTTTCCTTTGGAATTAAAATAGTCTCCAGTTTAAATTTGTTAATTTATTGTGGAAATGATTTGTTAATCATTCAAATTTTAAAATTGGGACTTTAATAAGCATTATTTAATAGTTTTTTTACTATTTATAAATTTATAAGAAATTATTATTATATGATCAATTAATTATAATTTTTAAATAACAAAATTTCATATTAAACTATATCGATAACTTAAAGATTTCTTTTTTGATGCAATCAATTAAAATAATTAAATATATCTTATTTAATTATCTTTCTTAAAGAAATGATCACTCACTTTTTCCTTTCTAAGGTTTATGTTGATGCTAGAGACATTAATGATGCAAAATTACATTGGTTCTTAATATTAAAATGATATGTATTAAACTAGATATTTATTTGGCTATTTTTCTTTTAATAGTTAATGTTTTTTTTATGTTGAGCTTTTTTTGTGAAATACTGTGGATAAGATATTACTAAATCCTGTTTAGTGTTCTATGTTTCAATTCAATTATTTTTATTTAATATTGTATTTAAATAAAACATTTTATTTTAGAAAATATGCAGTGGACATGGTGAGTGTGAATGTGGAAGCTGCAAATGCTTTGACTTGGAAGAGGGAAGATATAGTGGTGCTTTATGTGATAGATGCCCGGTAATTTCTTTTATATTTATTTCAAATAATTATGTGAAATATTGTTCTAGATTTTAAAATTATCATTTTTTTTTCTCTTAGACTTGCCCTTTAAAATGTGATGCTTTTAGGGATTGTGTAGAGTGCCAAATTTTTCCAGATGATAATGATGTGCCTCCAGAAAACTGTACCGCTTGTTCTTTCATAACTATTGGAGTTGATAAAGTAGAAGGTTCATATCATTTAGTAATATTTCACAATTGCAAAATGAGTTTGTATTAAAAGATAGCCCTTGATTTTTAAATATATATTATATTAATATGTTTATATTTTAGAATTGTTATAAAATCTAATTTATTAAGAAAATGGCTTCTTAAAAAAAATGAATGGAGAATGAAATTCTTTTTAAAATATATATTTCACAAATTTATCAAAATATAATACTTTATTAAATTTTAAAGTACTTTGTAACAAGTATTTAAGTAATACTTAAGAATATTTATATTTATTTATAGTGATTGAATCTGATTTAAGTTAATACATGATTGGTTTGAAAAGTATAAACAATAAAGTGTTTAATGCATCCGTAGAAATTAATCAAACTTCTAAAATTGCATTAGATTTTTTTTTTTTTTTAAATAATAATGCAATCTTTCAGATTTCACTTTAAAACTTTTAGTTTGTTGTTTATCAATACTAGTTTATAATGTCTAATACTGTATTAGAAATTTTATCTTAAAAATCTTATAATCTTTAAAAAAAATTGAAATTGCAAAATATCATAAGTAGGTGTGAAATTGTGATTTTTTTAAATTACAAAAGTAATTGGTAAACAATTTCAGTTTGTAATGTATAGACAAAGAAATATTGTAATTTGCAAAACAAATTAAATGATTTTGTCCTGCAGCAATCTAATTTAAATGCATGGTGCTTACCAATTGAGATGCTATTAATTTGTCATATACCAGGAATAAATTAGTAATATGAGTGATTTTTTTAAAAATTAAAATTGACTCTTTAGAGTTTTAAGAAGAAATATTAGTTGATAATAAAGTCTTATCTAGTGACTAGCATTAAAGCCTTATTTTATTATTCCTTATTCATGGTAATTACTTTTTAAATTTATTTTCCTCTACAAATTGCAACAAAATACACATTTTAAAAGTTCCCATTCACATGTTTCCTTTGCAGTGTACTTACACGGTTACTTTTTTACAGAAAATAATTCTAGATTTAAACTTATCTGTTTCATTAAGTCTTAAATTTATAAAAATGTTTATTTGTAGATTGAAATCCACAACTAAAGATTTGATTTTGAAATTCTTAATGATTAGAATATATTCTAAAAAAATTTCGTTAAAGGTTTCCCCAATATAATTGGGCTATGCTTAAAACTCATAGAAGTTTAATACCATATTTTTAAATAATAATTTTAAATTTGAGTAATTTATTAATATAAGAAATGTTTTTGTTATTAACCTGAAAAAAAACTTTTTAGTCAAAGAAGAAGAAAACGAAAAATTGTGTGTATTTCGGGATGATAAGGATTGTCAGTTTATATTTAAATATAAACTTGATGCAGAGGATCAGCCCATTGTCCATGCTCAGAGAACAAAAGGTATACATCAGTTACAATTGTTTTTATTTTGTGCTTCACTTAATATTTGAAACAAGTTAATGTTTCTTATGGTTATTGAAATTTAATTTTGCCTTAGTTTTTTTAAATTGTATATATATTTTAATTAGTTTACAGTTTTGCATATTTAATTTTTTGTTTATTACTCGAATAAGTTTAATCATGTAACCTAAATTTTTTTATACTTGATTAATGTAAAATTTAAAAAAAAATTATTTCAGTATTGTTAATAAATTATATAAATAATGAATTGTGTGCTTTATTGACATAACAGTAATATTCTTAAATTTTTGGATCAAAAATGTACTGTGTCTTTCCAAGAAAGAATCTTAGACTTTAATTAAAATTTAGGGGTTGGTATTTATAATACAAAATTTTTAATAGTTTTAAATATTCCGTGGATTTACAGATTCCTGTATTGCTTGTATTATAAAGATACTTTTAAAAGAGTTTTTAACCTGTCATAAATAATATTATAACTACTGATGGTAGTTTGCTAAGATATTTGTTCATATCAATATATAATGAAGTCAAACTAATTAGCTACTTGATAAAATAGTTGGCGATTTATCTTTAGCAAATCTGTTTTCATTCAGTCTTAAGTTTTCTTTTGATTAATTTGTATGATTTTGGTGAATTTTTTCAAACAAATTCTGTGTAGAATAATTAAGACCTTTTAAACTTATAAGTGACTTTTGTAGATAGTCATACATGACAAAAAAAAATTAACATTCAAGTTTTTAAGTTATTTTAAGAAAAATATGTTTTACTTAGTATGCAAAATTATTTTCTAGTTTTTATAAAATAATGAGTTTGTTTCCTTAAAATTTCATATTCTTAAGTTTTTTTAAATATTAATAACTCTATTGAAGATACATTTTTTATTTAGTAAATGCGAGTAAAGAATATATATTTTAATGAAATGATAATTTTGAATTAATGAATTGATAAAAGAGAACCTGGTTATAATAGAAATTTTTACTGCTTAGCTTCATAGTATAAAACAAATTTGTTGTTGATATATCTTGTATTATGTGCAAAACGAAGAGATGTCCTAGAGGTGTGACAAATATTAAGACATTGTGAAGGTTATTTAGATTTAAAGTAATTTACGATTTTAATGTTTATATCCAACTAGATGGCTTGGAATATATGATCATATAATTGGATGTAAGAAGCTGGATGGATAAACCAAGCAATAGGCAGTTATTAACCCCAAATGCATAACTCAGTAGGTGTTGCAGTAATAATTACTGTAATTAATTTGTTGCCTAAATGGAAGCGCTTAAAGGTGAAGCTATGCAAATCAAATGAGAATAGGCAATTTCTAACTAGACTTCACATACTCTGGGTTATCATTGTACATTAGCCTAATTACTTTAACCTCTTCCATATCATGTATAAATTCTCCACTCTCAAGGTGCTTAGTTGAATCAAGGTTTGCTCACATCAGCTTTTCATTTTATAAAATCAGCAGGTTCTGCAGTAATGTTGCAGCTGATCATGGCTGCCTACAGTTGGCAATGTATTCCTGTATGAATCCTGTTTCTCTCTTTAATCAAGAGATCTTCTTTAAGTTTTGAAATGCTGGGGGCCAGTGTTTTTAATTAATATCTTCTTACAGCTGATTATTCCTGGTAAGATAAAGTGGGCCACTATATCTTTCAACAGAAAATCTCTTCTAGTCCCCTTGTGTAGCAATGTTCGGTTCAACAGTTCGTGGGTTCGAACCCCACCTTGGGCATGGATGTTTGTAGTGGTTCGGAATCCACTTTAAGCCGTAGGTCCCGGTCTAATTAGCCCTTGTGTGCAAAAAATGACCGTTGAGCGACAAACAAACTAACTAACTAACCTTGTGTAGCAATGATTTGTTGCTTCAATCTTGTTAACTCCTGCCTTCGGTTCAACAGTTCGTGGGTTCGAATCCCACCTAAGGCATGGATATTTGTAGTAGTTCGGAATCCACTTTAAGCCGTAGGTCCCGGTCTAATTAGCCCTTGTGTGCAAAAAATGACTGTTGAACGACAAACAAAACTCAATCTTTTAACTCATAGTATTGTCCTTCATATCATGTCATTCTGGGTAAGGCTTCCTGTAAGAAAATTACGAGCTCCATTTGCTCCCTAATGTCACATTGCTTTCAGTTAAGATCAGCAAAGTGAGGCATCATTTGCCATGGGCAGTGGTTGGAAGGGTGTCCACACCGTACTCTCCTTCACTGTGTTGCTGGTGTGTTGGGACGTGTCCGCATTAATATGCGTTATCCAAAGTCCTTCTGCTGATGTGGATAAGAGAGTGCCAGCTTAGGTGTGACCTTGTCACCTGACCATGGTTCAAAATTACGAAGCACTTCATGATGTGCAAGTATTTCAAGCCCATTAACTTAAAGATACAGTTTGGGACTCGCGCCTGCATTGCTATGCACGTGTGTAAGAAAATTCCATGTGTCTTGAATCACTGTGACCTATACAGTTAGATAATAATCTTCTATTACTAGAAAGACCAGCAGAACTTCCCTATTCAAAAATGCCTGGTACATGATAGGCAGTCAGATATAGATGTTCCAGAATGTCCAGCAATTAATGATGGAACATTATCTTTACATTATTTTAGAAAGATTTACATTTTTATTAATCCTTTGCGGTTCAGTGTTCCAGGTGATGAAACACCAAACTTTAAATTGTTACTAAATTGTTGCGTTTTACAATAAAAAGATGAAATTTGGCTTAAAATGTTCTTTGAACCCTCTTTTTTGACAATAAATGGCATCACTATATGAGACAATCAATAATTTTCAATTATATCAGGTTATTTAAATCCCTTTATTTTGAAGGAATATTTCCAAATTTTTTTTCTTATACAAAAGTTATTATTTGAAAAGAAATTTCGGTTATTTTGTTGCCTTTGCCTTGAGCTATCGATTCTGTAATACTTTAAATAACACTGCGCCACAATGGCATTTTTCCTTTACTTGATTTAGAATGTGATTATCCTTGAATTCAATGCTGAGGGAAACAGTTGTCTTTATTTTTTACTGTTTTCTCTCTTTTGGAGTGTAATAAGCTAATGTTGAGGAATGTACAAGGAAGGATTACTTACATGGATAATATTTCTACACCCTTATTGGCCTCTTGAATTGGAAAGCTTTATCGTGGTATAGGATTATATCATTTAGTTAGAATCTTTTTTAGTTAGAGAAACATTATTTATGCTCTTGATTTTTCTTTTTGCTGCTATTTATTTTATAATATTGTTTTATATATACTTTTTTGAGTTTATATATTTTTAGTTTACTTTTTGCAAATATAATTTTAATTTGTTGTTAATTTTTAATTTTTTAATTGCAAATAAATGGCACTTAGAGGTCTTAGTCCTGCTGAAAAAATAAAAATGCTTCGAAAATTGCCCTCTATTAGTGAATCAGAACATATGGATAGTGATACAGAGAAATATGTTCCTAAACCACTTGATCAGTCTCAATCTGATAATGTTGTGTCAGATGTCATTGAAAATGATTGTGATGATTTATTTCAACCAAGCTCCTCTATGCAGCCCCAAAACCTTACTTGGATAACTAAAAAAATTTTACAGAAACCCTTATTTTATTTATTATTTTATGGTGTAGAGTACAGGTCTTCTTGTTTTTCACGCTGGACCACGCTAAATTTGCTATGCAGGTGTAATGCATTGTTTTTTCATTCATATGCAAAATCATTTACGTATATATATAGGCTTCTATGCAATGCTTGCTTTTTATGCCCTTTGCAGCCTAGTGTTCCATGTGATGGAATATCCACAAAATCGAAATGGTATATGCAACCTTTACAAAATTTTCACTGTATACTCATATAGGCCTAATTAGACAACCTACAAATGTTTTTGTTAATATTTTAACTTTAAAGAGTAGTGCGCCTGAAAGGGTTAAGACTTCGTCACTAAATATAATCAAACAGTATTGTTGATGAATCAATTTTTTCTTTTTTAAATATTTATATTGTACTTTTATATCAATTATACTATAAAACATTGCCTTCATTTTTATTTATCTGTGAGATACACAGACGATTTATTCTTATTTAAAAATTCCAGATTGTCCTGAACCAGTCAACATATTAGCCATTGTATTAGGTGTAATTGGTGGGATTATTGCTATTGGCCTTGCCCTTCTATTGATATGGAAATTATTAACTACAATTCATGATCGAAGAGAGCTTGCTAAATTTGAAAAAGAACGTCAGATGGCTCGATGGGACACAGTAAGTTATTTTTTCTAAAAATCTGGTTTTCTATAACTTAAATGATGATTTTATTTTTTTACTTGCTGTAACTGTAGGTTGTTTGAAAATTGATTATGTAGGTTATTTATACCTAATATTTAGATTAAAATGTTGAATGTTACGACTTAATATTTAAAAAAATTACAGTAAAAGTGATAATGAAGTATAGAAGTGATAATGAAGTATAGAAAAAGAAGCTTTATGCCATTTTTCTATACTTCATTATCACTTTTACTGCTACGAAGTGCTGCTAAAATAATGTCCTTTTGTATTGGTCACATACATTTCACAGGTAACATGTATTTATCATTCTAGTACAAGTATCACACATTCGTTTCATGTACATGTACAAGTATCACACATTCGTTTCATGATGGAATTTCAGCCAAAAGCCTTTGCAGTTTTTTTAGTATTGATTTGCTAGGGGAACCACTACACTGAAATATTTTTACTTTAATGAGGGTAACTGTATTTGTTGATTTTCATTTATATTTATTGCTAGAGTTCGTACAACTCCTGGGATTTGAAGAAAAATTTTAAGGGCCCTTGAAACTCATGGAATTATGATTATCTCCTTGGAAAACTTGAATTGCTGCTGGAACTTTTACCTACCATGATGTGTTTATTTTTTGTTCGAAAATATTATAATTTTTCAGTTTTTTTTGTCTTAATATTTTAAAATTTTCAATGAAATTGTCCGAAAATCCAATTGAATATTAGCTCTTTATATTACAGACAGACAATCATATCAAATATTAGATTGTTGTATTCATAACTTTACACTAAAATAAAGATCAGTTAAGTCAAGACCAGATGTAGTATTTAGATTTATGTGTGTGATGTGAAAAATTACCAATAAGATCATGTGGTGCAATCAGATGGGCAATTTTAATTGTTTCTATCTTCTTTATATTCTATTAAATTCACTGAATGTTTTTATTTAAATGTAAGATTTTTTACTTCAAATATAATCTTTCTTGTTGAAAATTGCATATTATTTTGATGAATCGGTATGAATGTGTTTATCAATGAAATAAATTATTTGACATGGCAGGGGAAAATTCACTTTTCAATGACCAGTGGACTGGAAAAGCCCTACAAAATTTTTCTTTTGTGTGGTTCAGAAAAAAAAAATTTTTTTTGTAATTTTGTGGAAGAGTTAAAATAATTACAATTGACTGTAACAGTGTATTGTTAGAAATTTGATCCATTTAAAATGGAATATACTTTTTTATTTACTTTCAAATAGGCAAAATTGTTACTTATGGACGGTGGTTAATTTGCTAATACTTTCTCATAGTTAAAAATTTACTGAAAAGAGATTTTCTGTGAACAAAAGTTTGATGGTAGAAAAGAACGACCATTTTAAGAAATGTCTGTCGTGTTACATTATTATTTATTAAAAATTGGACCCTTATCTGAATTATTCATTACCTTTGTATCTAAGTGCAAGAAAACACTTGTTGATAAAATAAGTTAATTGGATAAATATTTAAAAGTTCACCAAAAATATTGTATCAAATTCTTTTATTAATTTGATAGTCTTTACATGATGAAATGTCAGCATTTTTTAAATAAAATGAATATTCTTCCACATGTCATACTCTTGAGTTAGACCTTATTTCCTTTTTAAATTGCTGAGGCTTTTAATGTCTGTTTAAAAAAAAAATTTTTTTCTAATATAATCTAAATAATTTAAGAAAAATAGATTATCTGTCAAACTCTTTACATCAATTATAGTAGGACCATTTCTATTGCACTTCTGTGTGATTAATGAGTTGCCATTTGTTAAGTGTTATATCTTTAAAAAAATTTTTAAATGTATGTACAATTACAATTTTTAAAAAATTAGATGTGACTAATAATAACTTGCTTTTTTTCCATCATAGCTGATTCTAATTTAAATTGCTCTTCAATATCCTGCGTGAAATTGTCTTAACTTGTTTTGATATACTGATTACTTTGCATCTATTGCAACTTTTAAATACTTTATTATGCAAAGTTTTAAAACATTTTATACTTGATTATGCAGTTTTTCTGAGTGTCCCATATTAACTTTATATATATTTAGAATATAATTAAAGAACTTTTAAATAAAGTTAAAAATTCTTTATTTTTCATATATATTTCTCAACAGTTAGAAGAATTTATAATTTTATTTTATTTTCTATATTAATATTGAAAATACAAATATATATATATATATATATATATATTTATATAATATATATATATATATATATAAACATTAATCATTTAATTTTCAACAGGGAGAAAACCCTATTTATAAGCAAGCTACATCAACCTTCAAGAATCCAATGTACAGTGGCAAGCAGTAATTGAACTAAGTTTTAATGTATCATGATGGAGAAAAAATGCATTTGGTGCTATGAAGGTATTTCATTGAAGTGTGACTTGTGCCTTATCAACATTTAAAATGAACACTTTGAGATAACTTTTTATTTGAATCTCATTGTAAAGGATGTTAAAGGGATCAGTGTTCATTTTTATGTTAGTTTAACTTTGTGATGTATTTTCAGTTTGAGTTATGTATATGTGCCAATTAATTGTTTGTAGCTTATGTTAAGATCTTGACTCTTTTTTAATTATAGATTTTATTTATTTGACTGAATCTCTATTTTACATTTTTAATAGAATACTAAAATGGAATGTGTTATACAATTCTGAATTTGCTTAAATACATATTTTTAATATCCTTCAGATTAACTTGTTAACTAGATTTTAAGGTTTATCTTTTGTGCTAATATTGTCATTAAATGCAAGTGTAACTTTATCAAGAATTGAGGATGGAAGTAATTCATAACATTAACTCATTAAAATATTCTCTGAGTATTGAATTTCATTAAAATCAATATCCAATCGCTTTTGCTGTATTATAGAAGTACGATAGTGTATTAAGTAGTTAAATGAGCTTTCCACCAATGTGATGGTCTGTTATAATTTTCTTCCTATACTGAGTAGCTATACTATTACATAATATTTTTTATTCAGATTTATTGGTAGAACGTATATATAATCTTTTTATGTTGGAAACAAGTTTAGAAATGCTATTAAAATCTGTACATCAAAAATTCTCGTTGTGTTGACGACTTTTTATTAAATGAACCAAGTTTTAAATTTTAAAAGCTTAGTTAACTTAAATAAAAGAAAGTTAAAGGATAACTTTAAATTTTAATAAATTATGTAAAAGCAGTTTATTTTTCATAATTACTCATAATGTAGTTACGTTTTGAATAATTATTGAATGAAAGTCATAATGTGTTAATTTTGTTATAAAAGAATTAATTGATTTGATTTATTCAAAACTAAATATCATGAATCAAACATTTCTATTTTATAAAATGTTTCCATATTTTCAAAAAGAATATTTTAAAAACGTGTAAACATTGTGGTGTTCTAAAATTTGAAGTGTGATACTATATTTTGTAGTTATATATGCGAAAATGTTGCATTAATAACCAAACATTTGTTAATTAGCAATTTTTCCGTATTCGAAAAAATTTGCTTATTAAATGTTTTATTTTTGACTTGTATGAATATTCTACAATTTATTTTTTAATTTAATGTTACATATGATGTTATTTAATTGAAGTCTTTTCTATAATCCTTTGTTAAATCTAAATTATAACAAAAATGTAGCTTTCACTCAAATGTGTAAAAAAAAAAAATGTACTTACTTTCTTTTTGTAGAGTACTTATTTTGGAAATAATTCTTATAGTTTAAGCTAGTAACACCACAGAATTCCAAGAAAAGTTGAATTTTTTTTAAAAAACCTTTTAAAGTGTTCACTGAGTTACGAACATTCTGTATTATCCGTTGAAGATGAATCCGTTTTATAAAAAGATTTAATTAATAAAAATTCTGGATTCTTATTAAAGTTTATTTTCTGTATAAAATCTCAATAATTAAAAATGCTGTGTAAAAGTTATGTGTTATTAGAGAGTACTTTGTAAATAATATACAATATTCCTAAGTATGCGAAATTTAACATTTATAATCAGAAATATATTAGGCTTTAATTGTACCATTGAGACTTTCTGCATTTGTATTTATCATTTTTTTATTTTCATGTTATAGGTGTAAAAGGTTGTCTATTATATTTTGCTCCTAATAAATATTTCGTTGTTTTTATAATGAGCTTGAAATAACTATGTTGCCTTTAAATAATTTATATTTTACTTAAATGTATTTTTTGCAGAAATATTCATTTTTCATAGGGGCATCTACAATTTGATTTATGTAAGAATTCATATTTTATCTTGAAGTTTTTTCTTTTCTGGTTGTTTTGCATGTTTGTATTTTTTATTATTTTTTCCCCTCAAAGGGTAATTTTAACTTAGAATCTGTGTGTTAAACAAATACAGCATTTACCATCTTGGATTAAATATTTGAGTTATTCAAAAAATTTTTATAACTATCCACTATTTATTCTCTGAAGTTTTGTGAAAATATCTTATTTTTGATAAATTGTAATTTCATAAATTTGTCAATTAGTTGTCGTTAGATTTAAAAGTGTTGAATCTATTTGAAAAGAATATTCCTAATTCTAAAATTGTATTATTGGTTTTTTTTTATTTATGACTTAGAATTTTGTAATTAAATCTGTTTATTTTTGTTTCTAAAAATGTTATAATAGTTATGATCTTGTTTTCAGTGGACAAATTAGATGGCAGCTGTTAGTTTTCTCATTGAATTGTATTTATTAAATTGTCTTATTAAAATAAAGAATTTTTAACCGTAATGTCAATGGTATATTTTACCTTTTGTGTACATTTGTTATTTTTTATTAACAATACTATTTTCTGTTATGATAAGGACTTGCAGTTACTGAAGTTAAATTATGTAAATCACAAACACTGGAAATATCTCTTGTAAATAAATAGCATTAAATGAAAAACTACAAAGAAATGTTAGAAATAGAATTTGAATGATGTAGAAATTAAGATTAATAAATTTCAATGGAAAAAGAATTAAACTGTTGATATTGTATATTTAATTAAATCAGTCTGTGTTAAATATAACGTTTGTAATACTTTAAATCCTTTTCCAGAGAATATTTTCCTGATAAATACTATGACAAATAAAATTTCTAATAATTTGATTTACGATAATTGAAATTTTCTAAGTTAAACATGTATTGATTAAAAGTCTGAAAGCATGATTTTTTTAGAAACTAACATAGTCAAAAATAAACCTATTTTTTATCAGAGAATGTGTATATTTATTGGCATTTTATTTCCACAATTACTTGATTAGTGTTATACATACATACATATATATATATATATATATATATATATATATATATTATATATATATATAATGTTCTCTTATGTGTTAAAAACGACCAAAGAGTGACAACGAAACCAAAAAAGAAAATCAAAACACAAAATAAGCATGTTTTAGTTTTTAAAATGGTTGTTTCTTTCGTTTCAGGTGAAATGCTGAATATGCTACTTTAATAAAATTCTCATTGGTTTAAAATATCCATGGTGTAAAATAACATTTCATCCACGTATATTATATTTAGACGATGTAAATCTGATTTGTTGACTAATTTGCTGCCTGCCTTCAAATCATATTCTGCAAATGAAGCAAAGTTCAGCATTGAGTACTAAAGAGAAAAGCATTGGTTTGAGTAGCTGTTTTTCTTTGATTCAAGCATTTAAAACATGAATATTAAAGCAGCTGAAAAAGCAAAATTAAAAAGACTTGACAACACATCTACTTTATAAATAATTTAAATCGGCTAGGACGATTTAAACTTTTTTTTTTAAGTTCATTTAAAACAAATTTGGGTTTTGGTAATAATAGATGAAAGGAACTGAGTTATATTAAGGATAATTTAAATGTTCAAACACGTTATTAAAATATCTTGTGGAAAGGTAGATTTTTAAAAAAAAAAAAAAAAAATACATTATTTTAGTACAAAACTAATTGAAAAATATTTTCCATGTGATCTTAATTTGTAATCAGGATTATAAGGCAGTCCAAATTGCCAATTTTGCAATTATCAGTAATGAACAATTTTTGAAAAATTTCTTATTTTGGTGGAATGTTAAGTAATGAATATTCTAAAGGTATTTTTTGTGCCAGATCAGATTAGCTTTGCAATTACTCACCATTTTTAAATTTAAAGTAAATTTTAAAAACGTTTTGAATAACTAAAAACTAGGGAAACTGAGCAACTTTTACTTATTTTAAAGCTATAATCTAATTATTTTAAACAGGCATTATATTGCACTCTAAATTTTTTTTTTTATCAAATTAACTAAAATTGTATAATTAAAAGCAAATAGAATACATTTTTGTTATTCTTTATGTTTGAAGATTTTTGTAATATTACTATAAAAGTAGTCTAAATATTTTTTTATTTTCTTTTTAATATTAGCTTTTCTGCATTTTGTTTTTATTTTAATCTAATATGAAGTTGTGTAAATAAACTTATGAAATTTGAATCAAAGTCTCATAGGCTATTTTTCTATGCTTTTTGGAAGCCAAAAAAGTGTAGCAAGCTTCATGCATCTAAAAATATCTTTGACATAGGGGTATACTACTTTCATATTCCAATATTTAGAGGATAGAAAAACACTTATAAAGTTAAACTTACATAGATTTTATACAAAAAAAAAAAAAAAAAAATGCTTGAAATGATTTAAGAATTCCAGAACCATTCCTAATACAAATATTTTAATTATGATCATGACAGGTTGTTATCTGGAGAATATTTACTTTCTTTGTTAAATATTTACATAACAAATGCTCTAGCTGCACGGTAACGTCGCCCCTACCTTGACCAGTTGTTTATTAGATATGTTGATATTATTTGTTCTAGTAATATGTGTAAGACTTCGCTCCATAGAATAGATGAATGGCTTGAGGCATTTAATCTGTAGAAAATTCGTCTACATAAGTGCATTGGTGCTGAAGGAGACTACTTTGAATACACCTAAAATTTTGTAAATATAACTTTAAAAACCTAGTTGTATCTCAAAAATTTCAGAGTGACCCTCGTAGTAGATACATGATGTCAGAGCAAAGAGTGGAAGTGTAAATTGTGGATCTCTAAGAAGGATTTTTTGTTTTTCTTTTCTTGGGCAAAAATTAGACTTTTGTAAAATAAAGTGCAATCAATTTTAAGGTTTCTGCAACTTCATTCATTTACTTTTAAAAATAAAAGCCTTTAAAATACAGAAGATATTTTTATATTGCATAAGTAATAAGACATTTATGCTCCATATAAATGGGGATTTGCATTAGAAAATTTAACGTATTTCAAACAGATGATCAATGGACAAGCAATTTTATTTACAAGTAGCTATTAAGTTAAGAAAAAGTAAATGTATAATGAAACAGACGCACAAATTACTTATTGATAGATGTATGTAAGTTTCAGTAAATGTTGAATTTATTTAAAAATCAAATTTTTAAAATGATATTCTCCAATTTTTTTCAAAAAAAATAATGAATAAAACTGCTGCAAATTGAAATGCGTAAGTCTGTAATTTGTCTCGGGATGATAGAAGAAAAATATTTGAAAACAATACCTGAAATTATAAAAAAAAAATTTCTTTTGACTCACAAAACAAGTGTAAAAAAGCGTAGCAGGGGCAATGATAAATAGTGCTATGAAAATAGTAAAATAATGGTAAGTAATCATGAACTCAAAAGTTGTCTATATGCAAATAAAGAAAGATATAGTTTCTCGGAGATATAGATACATAAATCTCCGAAAAACGATAGCTAATGAAGCAATATTAATAAGAAATAAAAACATTTATTTATTATAATCTTTAGAAAACAAAGTTTCTGAAATTAAAAATATAAAATTAAAATAAGATTATCAAAATATAAAAGACCTTAATGAAAGTTTAAGTACTAATTAATTAAGAAGTATTTTTTACAATGGAGACAAATCTTGTCATACATTTCATATTTTAATGCTGGAAAAATAAAAACTTAACTATACAATATATATATTTAGAAAATACACTAAAACTGTGGAAATGTATGTAAGATAGCGAGAATAATAAAAAAGGAGATGTATAAATATCTAATTATAGGCTGATATTTAGATGAATTTAATTTTGACATATTAAAAGAGAAATGCTCAATAATGTGAATAAATTAAATTAAATTTGAAAAGAGATAAAAAGTAACATTTTCTCTACATAATTTTCACATTTTTTTGGAATATTTTAAGAGTATGATAATTTTGTAGCATTCAATCTTAAATCTATATCTTTATCATATTCCATTGAATAAATTAATGAAATTTGGATCATATTTTAATGTATATGCTACTTATTTTTTATCTTTTTTTTTTTTCAATCAATTTTAGTCTTGTCAAAAATTGATATACACTACTGGCCATTAAAATTTCTACACCAGGAAGAAATGCAGATAACAAAATGATATTTATTTGACAAATATATTATACTAGAAATAACAACTGATTAAATTTTCAAAAAATTTGGCTCGATAGATCCTGAGAAATCAGTACCCAGAACAACCACCTCTGGCAGTAATAACAGCAGTTATACGCATGGGCATTGAGTCAAACAGAGATTGGATTGCATGTACAGATGCCCATGCAGCTTCAACACGATGCCACAGTTCTTCAACCGTAGTGACTGGCGTTTGGTGACGAGCCAGTCGCTCGGCAACCCTTGATCAGATATTTTCTATTGGTGAAAGATCTGGAGAACGTGCTGGCCAGGGCAACAGCCGAACATGTTCCGTATCAAGGAAGGTCCGTACAATACTGGCAACATGCGGTCGGGCATTATCCTGCTTAAACGTAGGGTTTTGCAGGGCTCGAATAAAGGGTAGAGCCTCAGGTCGTAACACACCAGAAATGTAACTTGCACTGTTCAAAGCACCGTCAATGTGAACAAGGGGTGACCGAGACGTGTATCCATTGGCACCCCATACCATCACGCCAGGTGATGGGCCAGTATGACGATGACGAATTCACGCTGCCAGTGTGCGTTCACCACGATGCCGCCAAACACGGATGCGACCATCATGATGCTGTACACAGAACCTGGAAACACCTCTGAAAAGATGACGTCTCGCCATTCGTGCGCCAAGGTTCGTCGTTGATCACACCATTGAAGGCGCTCTTGTCTATGACGCAGCGTCAAGGGAAGCCGCTGCCATGGTCTCCGAGCTGAGAGTCCATGCTGCTGCAAACGTTGTCGAATTGTTCGTGCAGACACTTGTTGTCTACCAAACGACCCCGTTTCTTGACTCACGGCTCGTGACGTGGTTGCACGATCCATTACGGCCATGCGGATAATATGCCTGTCTTCTCGGCTGCTAGTGATAGGTGGCCGTTGAGATCCCGCATGACGTTCCGTATTACCGTCCTGAACCCATTGATTCCATATTCTGCTAACAGTCATTGAATCTCGACTGACGCGAGCAGCAATACTGCGATAAGATAAACCGCAATCCCGGTACGCTACAATTCGACCTTTATCAAAGTCAGAAACGTGCTGGTACTCATTTCTCCTTCTTACACGAGGCATCACAGCAACTTTTCACCAGGCAACAACGTTCAAATGCAATTTGTGTGTGAGGAACTGGCTGAACAATTTCCTCATTTAAACACAATGTAGGTGCCGCTACTGGCGCCTGCTTTGTTTGAATGCGCTGAAATGCTGATCATTTGCATATCACAGCATCTTCTTCCTTTCGTATAAATTTCACGTCTGTAGCATGTCGCCTTCTTGGTGTAGCAATTTTAATAACTAGTAGTGTATTTATGCATTTCTTAAGATAATTTTTTATCTTTTGTAGCTCTCGTGTAATGTATAGAATTATTCTCGTTTTCTTGAATTTGCTAATAAAGTTGAAATCTACCTCAAGAAAACAAATAACTTCTATTTCAGAATGATATTATATATCCAGAATTTGAAGACAGAATTTAATTAGATGTATGAATATGTAGATTTTACGATGTTTTAAAACTGAAATGAAATAATCGAAAATCTTCTATATTTTTATAATAAAATCATTAACTAAGAAATTTTTTAAATTCTTATCGTAGACGAGCATCATTTTTAGATATCAAATCTGCAATTTGCACTACTTCAAAACCACATAATAAAATATCCGTTTCTATTTATATAGTAACCCTATTTTATTTCTGGATCCATTCAATCAATGTATCCAGAAACAAAATAATTGTTTGACGTCGGCAAATGGAATGGAATTTGAAATATTTTTGTAATGACTTACCAGAGTTCACTGATTAAATTAAAAGATTCAACCTCCACATATTTGATGCATGCATTAAAAAATTACGAATTAACAGACAAGATCGTATTATATATGAAACTAATTAGATAATGAAAATTGCGTTATTGGTGTATCTCTAGACTTAACCAGCTCATGATTGGGTTTACAATAACTTCTCATTCATTAATGCTTAAAGTTAGGTATATTCATCTGGTTTCTTCCAAACTAGAACTTTCTTAGTTATATGCTTATCTTATCGCCATATTCGCCTACAATTTTTATATTAGACCTTTTGAAATTGTTCCTTATGGAGTTTAAAGCTTAGTGCATGCTGATGTTATTTTAATTTGGGAAAGCGTGATTGTATCCACAATCTGAAGCTTAATTATTTCTCTCATTTTATTACACAATATTGATTTGCAATGAAAGCCAGAAATCATTTATGTTAAGCACTTGATAGTTAATTTGTCCAGCCGTAAAGACGATATTAATTTATCTTTTAATTAAGGAGAGAATAATTGAGTACCAGAGATAATCAGACATGATTCGTTGGGTTCTATATCGGCAAAGAGGAATTTCCCACAATTATATTACTGGTCTTAAAATTAGATCTTTAAAAAAATTACTTTATATATATATATATATATATATATATATATATATATATATATATATATATATATATATATATATATATATATAGTAACGATATTAAAAAATATATGAAGCTAAAAACTCCTACTTACCTGATCTGGTTTTCAGTCTATTTAGGAAGGACATTAACGATGTTGTAAGCCTGAAAAGTATTATCATTCAATGCTTAACGGTCTGTCACATACTTGCACTTACTAAGTGTCACACACTTGCACTTCCAATGACTAAGTGACACTTAGTCATTGGAACACTTAGTCATTGGAATACCTAAATTTACAACAAATAATTTTTAGAACTGTAAATCCTGAAAACATCAGTGGTAAACTTAAAAAAAATTAAAGCTTACCATTGATGATTTCAGGACAAGCAGCAGTCATTTCGATTTCTGGACAAGCATCTTTTTTTTTTTTTTTTTTTTTTTAAATAATTCTTTCCTGGTATTTTTATGTTTTTCTGTTTTCCTGGTATTTCTTATTTCCCTCCATGTTGAGGATTTTGACATTCAAAGTAGGTCTCTACAAAATTATCAATTTTAATCCATATTTAAAGGAAATTATCAATTATGGACTAGATTCATTTTATATAATTCTAACTGATGCGTCTAAAAACCTCTACATAAGCAGCATTTCTATATCAATCAATAAAATTTGCAATTAATTAACAACATATATTCAATAAATACTTCAGAAACCTTGGCCAATTGAAAAGCACATTGATGTATTGTAATATTTTTACTTCTGAATTGTAGTTTTATGCAATTATATATTAGAGTAATTGATTCCTCATGGCACAGCAAAATGTCATTTTGAAATGTTATCGTATTTCGCTCTTAAGATGAGTTGATTTGATCCGTCAATATAAAAGTTATTTGAGTTTTTGTCCATAAAAATAGAAACTATCACATCGCGATGAATCCCTCTGATTTTTATAGTTTGCTCTGATTTTTATATTTGGAATGATAAGTATAAAATATTTAAGACCAAACTTTGTAAAAATAAGATGCAGTGTCCGTTCACATCTAAATGTATCGCACCGATGTTATTGTTACACAAGCATACTTTCCAATACTTAGCCCTGAGTTAGGCTCTACCAGTTAGATAGAAACAGCCGGGTTGGGGGGGGGGGGGTTGATGCAGGAACCAAGCTGAAGACCCTCAATACTTGGCCTGCCACCCTAGAGGTATCAATTCACTTGGAGGACATTGCGACTACGCCCAGTTTTAACATGCCCCAGCTGCCATTAGAGAACACGACAGATCTTCGGTTAAGCCGTTATTCAAACTCACTACTTTCCGATGATGAGAACGACGTTCTAGCCAACATTTTTAGCTCTAGCATATTTTTTCCTTTCTAAAATAAGGTTACTTAACATCCACTTTTTCGACAGATAAGCAGCGACTTTACACACAGTGCTCGTTCTTAAACATATTTGCGTATTAAAAATTAAAAAAAAAATAATGTTTTTTCTTTATTTTCAATCAAATTAAGAACATTTCTAGGATCTTTAAATTCATTTTCTAGGTAAACGTGCATTCCGAAAACAACTGAATTATTTTAAGCAAAGAACATCCGGTTTTCCCTTAGCTAAGCAACTTCGCGCAAGATGTCTATTTTTAAACAAGACATTATTTTTAAATTGTTAGACAGTACTCGTACTAACAATTCAAAATAATGTTTCTACTTTTTTCCATGCAATTAAAAAACTCTTCTTGATTTGGATTTTTAAATTCCATTTTTACGTATGCATGCTTTCCAAAAACAGTTTGAATAATTTAAATTAACAATTAAACAAAAAATATTAAATCAATATTAATTTATTTCCATTGGGAAGATGACTTTTTATCGATCTAATTTCTCAGCGTGCCGTTTTGCAATTAGTTACACTTCAAGAAGAAGACAACTGAGGATAGAAAACATGATGGTTGTACATATGTTTTGAGATACGTTCCAGCAAACCTTTTGAAACCCACAAAAATTTAATGCATCAATAGAAATATTTTTCTTACCACAAGTTTATTTTCATGTGCAAATATTTGATATGACATCATCGGGTCTACGCATTCAATGTTCATGGGGCCACAAACATATAAATTCGCCATGTTTTCCGTTTGCAATTGTCTTTTTATCGAAGTAACAGTACTTAATTTCTTTTCCTCTTCATTTCAGAATCTTAATTCACCAAGGATTATTATGTAAATTTCACAAGATGAATCGTAATTCCTGTTTATATTTCTGATTTCCCTCTAAAAAGTATGCAGACAATTTTGTCCCCGAAGATTTAATGACGTCATCATGTACGTAATTGTTTTTAATTTGAATGTGATTGATTTTTCACTATGACAACGGCCATGGCATGAGGAAAATACCGGTTCTCTTCAGATCATTGAATACTTAGACTTCTCTCCAGGCAACTCACACAAGTCATTCAAAACACCAATCCTTCGGAAGTAATGGCAATAATCAAATGGATAATAAATCCCCAGGAATTAACGGGATAGGAAAAAAAATTCCAAACAAAACATTATTCAAAATAACGATGCTTATTAACGAGATATTAAAAATAGCGTATTTTCTTCAAAAATGGAAAACTACTGCAATAGTACCAATATTAAAATCAAAACAAGACAAATGCCTTCCTTTAACTGCATTAATTCTTTAACAAACAAATGATTCATGAATTTTAATACACATTTGAATCATTCAAATTCACAATTGACACGGGAAAAATATCATTTCTTATCTGAAAAATTACATTTTAGCCATGTAAATTGCTTGATGATTTTCGGATCTTACTACACAAAAGCGGAATTTTCCGAAATGTTCACTGAGATATTTTCACTCCTAGAAGAAGAAGACAACTGAGGACGAAAAACATTGAGGTTATTTATATATTTTGCATAAATTCCAGCAAATTTTTTCAGATCCACGAAAATTGAATGCATTTCTGGAAATTCTTTCCACTACAAGTCTGTACTCACGTCCAATTTTAATAAATATTTACTTTCACTTCAGTATGGAAACGATTAATACTAATTCATCATTTATTGTATACACTTCACAAGACAAATCTTAATTCATATTTATTTTCAATTTACCTCTAGAAAGTAAGCAGACAATTTCGTTTACGATGAACTGATGACCTCGCATGCAAATATCTAATTGTTTTCGATTTGAAAGTCATTGATTTTTTCAATGCATCATTTCTTTATTATACAAACTATTGACACATTTTGATACATGTTTTAATAATTTAAATCATAATATGAGAAAATATTAGAAACCATATTATTTTATTTTTCATCAAAATAATTTCTTTTGCCGTGTGAATAGTCAAACTAATTTTAAATGTACAAAGTGAAAATACAGCGACAGAGAATGAATTCCTCTTGACTTTTATTTTTTTGGGTTTAGTGTAGGATCGGATAACACTTGGTTGAGCGATACATTTTGGCGATAAGCACTAATTTCTGTTAATCTTGGTAACCCTATCTTTGTATAGGTTTTGTGGAGCGGCCAATTTGTTAGTCACATCTTGGCACCTACCTAGCATATAAACTTTTACCAATTATTTAAACAGTCTGTTTGCGGTGTTGACAAAATTGGAACGAATACCGGTGAACACGAATTTTTAAACTGATTGCTTATACATTATAGGAAATTTATAAGAAAATCTTTATATCCATGCCAAATATCAAAATCATTTTATTACAGTCGTCTTGTTCTGATATTACGCACGTGCATCCTTTGATTTTCGATCATTATAAATCAACCTCTACAATCTAACGCAGTGTTTCATCAACAAACCAATTCAGAGATTTCCCGTAATCAAAAGGGTCTTTTCAACATTTAAAAAAAATATTTGCTTAGTAGAATAACGTTGCAATAATATGACGACAATGTCCATATTATCTGAAATATTTTGAACTGATAAGATATCGCCCATACTGACTGTTGGTTTTATGATTAAGAGATGTGTAGATTATATAATAATTAATCACTCATACGACGGACCAGTGTCTTTTAAATTATTTATTACAGGGACAGACAAACGTAGTAAAGAATATGGGGATTAATTCCCGCTCGAGAAACATAACAGTTCTCAATTTCCAAACTACATCTGCTTTGTTCCAAACAATATTACGTGACGTGCGCGCATGCGCGAACACTGACCATTGCGACTTTTTCTCGTTGCCAAATTGAAACCGTGTTTTTAAAGCTGGGAATTTCCCGAAGTTCCAAAAATATAAGCATTTTAAAAACTTTTAAATATCATAAAAACTAAAAAGAATAATTGGAAAATCAATAAAAATCTGTTTCATTAGGTTCGGCTTCTCTCCAAAACAACTGGTAAAAGAGATGAGTAAATATCAAAATAGGGTTATTTCATATGATGTCAAGCTCACGTGTCAAATATTCTCGATGATATTTTTTGTATGATGCATCCGTTGTATAAACTCTGCGTTATTTTTTAATACAATTTTTCTGGGTTGATATTTATTTTGGTATTTTATTCATTTATCTCCAATCCGTCCATGTTAATTTCCATATCAGTGAGACTAATTTTGTAAAACGTTGGTAAAGTAAAATGATGACTAAATTTAAGCTACAGAGTTATTTTTGCAAAAAGAATTATTTGGCAATTATCAATGTTATAATATAAATTAATTTATTACCATCTACATAATTTTTGGTAAGACAATTCTGACTACAAATTAGTCTTGTCACTATAATTTTTTTTTTCATCAAAATATTATTTTGCATTTATATAAGGAAATATTCAGCTTAGTCAAACGTAGAAGAATTTGCAACTGTTTTCTTTATATTAAATATGAAATTTAAAAAAAAATTTCTGATGCCTGACTGCTACTAAGATATACTACTTATACATACTTCTTATATATTATATATATTAATTAAACATAAATGGAAACACGAATACAATAGAAAAAATACTTGTCACCAAGAATTTAAATTATTTACACCTTTTCCCAAATTTGGTACACCTTCCATTTAATTCACGAAATAATTTCAATAAATTTATTAAAACAATCAAAATTTGCCGATATATCAGATTTATTAAACATGTACATCGCAAGGTAGAATTTAAAATCTGTCCTACGATTGTAGGTAAAGAGACTTTTGCATGCCTTCACTTACTTTAAATTGTATTGGTGTGACATCCGTTTCAGGGCAAACAAATGTCAACTTACAATTGATTTCCAAATGATCGAACCCCTCCTGAGTAAGACAATTATAGCTCTTTGAACGGAAGTGCCAATCTTAATAATCTCTAATAAAGTTTCCTGTGCCCTATCATGTACAGCAATTAAGAAAAAACCCCTCGGAACTCCTCTCAATTCCTCCAAACACCAACTGGTTCTCAACCCTATGGTACTTGCGTTTGCCAAATTTTGACTCTATTTCTACAACTTCACTATGCACCCTATTTTTTTCGGATGAAAGTTCGAAGTCATCTAAAATTGTCTCCAATCAGTCAAAGTATTCATTCTAAAAGATTATTTCTCAATTATTTGTTTCTATTTTAGTCCTCCTCTAAATTTCATAGGTGATGTACAAAACTTTAAACAGTTCGCTGTGTTTTGATTGGTTATGGTGTCGTTTTCATTATCGAAAGATATTAAGTTCAAATCGTGGCTTAACCAAAGATCAATAAAGTTCATTAATGACGGCTGGGGCACGTTAAAACAGAATGTGGTCGTAATATCCTCCAAGTGAAATGATACCTCTGGGTATTGGAGTCTTCTGCTGAATCCCTGCTTCAAAATCATGAAGACTCCACCCGACCGCTTTTATCTAACTGACAAGCACCAATTTGAAACTAGGTACAGGGAAGCATGCTGATTCTGCTACAACAAAACTTCCAGCAATTTTAATTTTGATTGAGAAAACCATGACTCATACCTATTTGATTCCTCAGTGTTACAGTGTTTGGCCCCAATAATTTTCCTACATTCCAAAGTAAAAACTTTCTTATTTACCCATATTTTCTGCAATTCGCGCTTTTTAATAACCCAAGTCCCGTCAAAAAAATTTTCGGGATTTTCAATAGTTGACCTGGAACTTGAGAAGCTAGAGTATTCATTATTATTTCCTTTAAATTTACTCAAAATCCTTTTCTAAAATTTCTGAACAACACATGTACGACAGGCATTATGAAAAAATAAAAGAAAAAAAAATATTAATAAAAAGAAATTGGAAAAAAAAAAGAATAGTTAACGATGTTCGGACGCTGGCGACAACGAAGCTCTACAATAGCAACGGTCAAATGGCTTCGAATTAAAACGTAGATCAGAAAGTGGTTGCCGGCTGGCAGTTTTCAGAGGTCCCTGTACCTGGCGATCGTCTACCCTCATTAGATAGCTGGTTCTTGGTTGGTGAGCTATAACTTGAATCTGATTGGCTTAAAATGAGTTTGAAATTTTAATAGACAGGACTATGGTTATTTCATAAAATTTATTTCAGAATTTAAAAAGTTATTGTTCATTAATTTATTATTTATGAGAAATATATATTTAAATTAAATGAAACTAATAGAAAAATAAAGGAAATAGTTAAGGAATATATTGAGAGAAATCAGAATATTTACATAAGAACGGTATTTACAAGAATTTATACACGCTATAATATTTACAAGGTATAACTTGGTCACCAATTCTATATTTCTATCTTTATCGTTCCTTTTATACTTTATTTATTTACATATACATATATATTAAAAAATTATCTGTTCTTATATACATTTAGTACTCATACTTGTATATGCATTTTTCATCATCATTTTTATTTTTAATAGTTTTCTTTTTCACATGCGGAATGAGATGTAACATAAAAAAATCCTTTTATCTTTTCAGTAGTCTCTTTTTTTCCATACAAAGAAATTGTTATCAATGAAAAATTTTTCTATTTACAGTTCATTTCATGTGGTTGGTGAGGAAACTTTGGGCAATGAGCGGGGACGGAATCTATTATGGGTACTTAGTTCATTATAGGATGGAAGGTTAATTTCTGTTTCGTTATTAGTTTTATCAAAATATTTTTAATCATGTTATACATTATTTTCTCTCAGGGTAGGGATTTTTAATTCTTGTCTGATTTTTTGATTTCTAATGAACCAGGGGGCCTTAACTGCCAATCTGAGGGCTTTATTTTGGAGAATATATTTCTAATTTTTTTAATTTTACTGTCATGAGTGTAACCCCAGATAGAGTAGGCATAAGAAATAAGTGGTCGAAGATATGCTTTATAAATGAGCACTCTTTATCTTCCATGCAAAGTTTTGAATTCCAGTTGAAAAGTGCGTATAATGCAGCTATTTGCCGTTTAAATTTGTTAATAATTTGGATCAGATGGGGGTGCTATGTTAATTTTCTGTCGAAAGTTAATCCCAAGTATTTACAGGTTTGTGACGATGGTATAATTTCGTTATTGATCTTAATTACACTGGGTGGAAGTAGTCTTTTTTTATTAAAAATTATGGATACACTTTTATTTACATTAATAAGAATTTTCCATTTAACGAACCAAAGCTCAATCTGTTCTAAATGTTTGTTAAGCGATTCTGTGATATATGATGTTTTCCTACCTTGTGCTAGTATTAATGTGTCGTCTGCAAAAAAGTGCAGGGAAGTTAGTGTTGATGTTGGAATGTCGTTCACATAAGAAAGAGTCTTGGTCCCAATTTGGACCCTTGTGGCACGCCAGCTAAGATTTGTCTACATGATGAGTATGTAGTACCAATGCGAACCTGGAACTTTCGTCCCAAAAGATATGAAATTAGTATTTTAATAAGTGGGTCGGGTAGACCAATATTAATGAGTTTGTGTACAAGTCCACCAATCCAAACTCGATCAAAAGTTTTGGCAATATCAAGAGAAACTACTCATGTACTTTTTTATGTTGAAATCCCTGGGTTATGATTTACCTTACTCTCATAAGTTAATGGTTGTTGAATATGATTTTCTGAACCCGTGTTGTTCAGGGATAAAAATACTATTGTTTTCTAAAAATTCCTTAAGTCTATTTAGAATAATTGCTTCGGTTATTTTGCTTAGAGAGGGCAGTAGACTAAAAGGTCTACAGGTTGAGGAAAGGTAGTTGTCTTGTTTTGGTTTTAATATTGGTACTATTACTACAATTTTCCATTTTTGAGGAAAATACGTTATTCTTAATATCTTGTTAATAAGCATCGTAATTTTGAATAATGTATTGTTTGGAATTTTCTTTAGCATTTTGTTTGTTATTCCGTCAATTCCTGGGGATTTAGTATCCTTTAATTTTCCTGATTATTGCCATTATTTCCAAAGGGGTGGTACTTTGTAAGATTCGACTCGTGTATGTGATCTAGAGAGAAATCTGAGTATGTTGGTTGCAATCAGATCTTCGGTTCTGGAGTCGTGTAGGTCATTAGTGGTGAATTGTTTTTCAAAAACGGCAGCAATTGCTTCTGTTTTTTGTTTGTCTGTGTAAACAATTGTATTTTGGCCTTGAATGGGCGGAAAATATTCTTGTTTCTTCTTGAACAGAATGACGGTCTTCTAAATGGATCGGTAGAGTGTATTTAATGATTCTAATTTTTCTCTCTATTTTTTGAATTGTATGAACTTATCTTGGCTCTGAATTCGTTATTCGCTTTATTATATTGATTTTTTATTCGGGGGCTCTCTGCTGATTTGATATAGCTTCCTGAGTCTGTTTCTGTTTGCTTTCAAGATTCTGATGTAGCAGGGTAGGAGATGTGTGGGACAGAGGGCGTGGACTTTTTCTGATTCACGGTGTGCTGCAAGCAGTTCCGCCTCCAAGTGAATCGTCTCATTTTCAATTTCATCTCCTGTGTTTGAATAAATTATATTAAACAGGTTATTATTTAAAATTTGATTATATTTGATCCAATCCGTGCTATGAAAAGTGGGAGTATTAATTGAAGGAATATTGAAGTCAAACTCGATCATGACTAGATTAGGATCCGAACTGAGTTCCATGATTGTGTAAATTTTAGTGTTATAATAAATTCCTCTGATGAGTGCAATATTAATTGTAGTTGCTGAATTAGCACTAAAATGTGTGGGTGTGTCAGGTGCATGGATTTTTAGTTCAGCTATATCAACTAATGTTTTAATTATTTGACCTTTTTTATTGAGTGACCTACAGTTCCATGCAGTATGCTTAGCATTAAGATCTCCAAATATTAAAGTACCATAATTTGTTGTAAGCATTGCCTCAAGATCCATGTTTATGTATTGATATTGTGGTCTAGGTTTCATATATGTGGAGCAGAATGTAATATGGGGTAGGACTGATAGAGTCAATGTGACCAAGGTTGCCTCTATTGTAATTAATTTGTGTGTTATGTTTTGGTAGTGTGGGAGACTACTCTTGACAAAAATAACTCTCCTACCCCCTGCTAAAGTGGCATTTC
The DNA here is from genome assembly GCA_030067965.1 of Latrodectus elegans. NCBI lineage: Eukaryota > Metazoa > Arthropoda > Arachnida > Araneae > Theridiidae > Latrodectus > Latrodectus elegans. The sequence goes on along the minus strand of CM057818.1, from coordinate 31,910,671 downwards.
TTGGGCGATCATTTCTATAGCACATAAACATAATAACTTGTTTTATACGTTCTAAATTTACAAATTTTCAAAGGTCTCACACTGTCAGATGTGAAAATTATCTTTAGGTTTGCCACCACCAGATTTTTTTAAGAGTTGAAAGAGTGAAACATTGATCAGTTTTTGTAGCAAATCCCATAAAAGAGATTCGTGAAATGAAACAAACTCAGTTATGGAAAAATGTTTGGTCGGCATATTCCCCCCAAGTGATTTCTCTCTATATTTAGCATCCTTTATTTTGATTATAGTATTGCTGGAGATCTTATTAAGAAATGAAAAGTAATATCTATTACCAGTGTTTTGTAATCAGTACTTTTTTTTTTCAAATACTCTGTACATCCAGCAACAAAGTTGGTGCGAGTCCGAATATCCTCAAATAGTTGCATCTACAACGTACTTGACTGATAGTATCGGTTACAAAGTAATCAGTAACAGATTCAAGAACAGAAGGCCAATGACAGAGCGAGTACGTGCCTGTTTCAAAGTAATCAGCGAGTACGTGCGCACGTGCCTGTTTCAAAGTAATCAATGTTGTTAAAATGCACTTGATTGAATGCAATAAGTGCAGGAGAGCCAGTCATGGAGCTAGTAGAAGTAACAATGAAAGTAGAAGAGAGATACTTGGGACTTAGAAGATTTCTTTGGGTTGGAGAGAGAGAGACATAATGAATTTTTATTGCGAAATAAAATAAACATGTACATTTCTTTCATTTTGGTTAATAAAATAAATGAGGCGAGAAAATCAATAATCGCGTGGCCCATTTATTTATTTGTCATTCTTTGTCGAATATATCACATTTTTTTAAATATAAGAAAAGCCTGATATTCTTGTTATGTATCACAATTTTTATTGACTTTTATTTTTGCTATTATTTTTTTTTTAAAATTTAATTTTATTTTACAAACATATATAACATATTTATTTAAAACTTAGATTAGGTCTAGGTCCTAAATTTAAAAAAATGTTTAAATTGAATTTGTTTACATATTTCCAGTTTTATTTTTATTATTATAATTTATTAATATTTGTATATTTTTTTATTGTGATTCCACATAAATATGTTTATTTTAATTCAACTATGTTTTAGTTTCACTATATCTTAGTATAAATATATAGAATTTAAACCTTTAGAAAAAATGTTCTTTTATATTTTTTACCATACAGTTAAATTTTATTCATACAATGAGAAAGTTGATTTAAATCTAATAAAGGTAGTTTATTCATTTTAGCTTAGAGTTTCGAAATGAAAAAAAAATGCTTTAATTAAGTTAATTTTTACTTTATTTTTATTTATACCGTCATGTTTATTTCTTATATTATTTATTTATGTAAATAAAATATCTGTATTTCTGTTCCTCCATTTTGTATTAAACACTACATTACTGAATATTTTACATTATAACATTTAAATTGTTGGTAAAACTGTTCTATATGCTTTAATATTAAATGAATTTTTATGCAACTATAAAAGTTACTGTAATATAAAATGTTCATATTTAGTTAAACATTATTAATACAGTTTTAATTGGAAAGCTACTTTATTTATCAATAAATTGATTAAAATCCAGATAACTGAAACAAGATATGTGAGTTAATGGAATTTTTATTTTAAATCTGGTTTACACACACACACACACACAAACACACACACACGCACACACACACGCACACACATGCACACACACACGCACACACATGCACACACACACGCACACACATGCACACACACACGCACACACATGCACACACACACAAACACACACACTCACACACACACAACACACACACGCGCACACACACACGCACACACACACGCGCACACACACACGCGCACACACACACACACGCGCACACACACACGCGCACACACACGCGCACACACACGCGCACACACACACGCGCACACACACACACACACACACGCGCACACACACACGCACACACACACGCGCACACACACACGCACACACACACGCACACACCACTCACACACACACACACGCACATACCACACACACACACACACACATACTGTATCGCTTGGTTACCTCCTTGTCTCAGGGAAATTGTTATTAAAAGCATTGTTGAAGAGGCAGATTTTCAAGAATAAATTTTATTAATACAGGAACAATTTCTTTGTGTGAAGACCAACCAGGTCATCTGTACCATGTCTGATCGATAGGAGAGCTCAACTAAAATAGGCTCTAACCCCTTCAGAAGGGTACAGAATACTGTTAATTCATTCATTGAAAATAGTGGTGCGAGATGATATCATCGGACATTTCGATATTCCTTTACCATATTTGGCAATGTACTGAAATTCCATTACAGGAATAGTGTAACTCCTGCAATTGTTAAAAGGGGCCATATGTAATGCAATAAAAAAGTACAAATTACAGGATACGAAAAACGAATACACACACATATGTGTGTGATGTTAAATAAATTTCTCTATTGAAATAATTTACATGCATAATGTTTTGAAGGGTTTTCTTATCTTTTCAGTGATTGTGATTTATGTGTATTGATAAAAATTTTACGTTTTGAAGATGATTTATGATGATAAGACCTCTCCAAACTTCCTACCTCTATTTCCCTCAGCAATCTGATGTTGATTCAGTTAGTTGTTCTAACAATGGCGTATCTGCTGTTGCCTCGGAAGATTTATTGACGCTTATTGCGCCATCAGGGGAAGAGTTACTTCTCTGGTATGATGCTCGATCTTTTATAATATGTTTTATAATAAAAATATGATATAATTTATGATGCTGGTATCTTTTATAATAAAAAAATTACTCTCGATTAAATATCAACATTATTTACTATATTCTCTAGTTAATGTTTATTAACAGAAAAATAACTGAAATTTAATTTATAATGATTTTTTTGATTAAGTGATGTATTTTTGTTAACAAACTTAAAATAAAATCAATTTATAATTGATTAAAACTCCCACTTTACAGTTCTTCTCAAACTGTTTACCAGTTAATTATAATAATTTATTTATATAATTGGAAAATCTTACTTAATTAAAACAAAAATTTAATCTTATTAGATTGAAAAATAAAAATTATATAACCTCCTCTAATTTTATATTTGAATCAATGTTGGAAATCTTTAAAAATTTTAATTGAGTAAGTTCAAAATTTACTTTGAACAGATAGAAATTCAGAAAACAAGTATAAATAACAAAAGGTTATGATTTTTAAATTTAGGAAAATTTATAAATTCAAAAAATTTTCGCAAAAAAAAAAAAAAAATGGTTTGGAGATAAATAATTTATATTTCTTTGCCTCATACTAGAAATCAAAGCATTACAGGAAAAATAAAAAGCAATTAATGAAATGTTGCATAAACAATAATTATTTTTTATAGATTATCACATAAGCTCTTTTTTATTAATATTTAAGTGAATGCTTATATATAAATGATAATAGTTTAAATTGACATTAATTGTGTTAATTAATTTTATGGAATGATATAAAATATTATATATTTAATTATTTATATATAGTTTCAATTAATTAAAATATTTATTATTAATTTAGTTTTTATTCAACATATTTAGGAAATTTGAAAAGCCTAGTCATTATTTTTTAATCCGATAGATGGCAGTACAAACGAATATAAAATGTAATCAGTAAAATACTTGTTACTTTAAAAGTAACTGTACTCAGTACGAACCAAGTAAAAGAAGAGTAACAAGGTCCAATCCCTATTTTTTTCAATTATTGGTCTGATGTTACAAATTTGTGTTTTCTTTGCTTTTAGGATTTTTTTCTTTTTGTCACCAGATTTTTTTTTGTTTTTACATCATTTTTGCGTCAGAAATATGGTTCTTATAAGTGGCGACAGCATGTGAAATTTTTGTTTTAATTTAAATTTGAAATTTTTTATCTTTGTTTTGCAGTGATTGAGAGTGTCATCAAGACCTCCATAGATGTGACTAACGCGTTCAGTGAGCGAACTCTAAAGGAAGAAAACCATGAAAAAAATGGATGACCAGTCAGTGACTGAAATTTCTCCTAGAATTCCAAACGTAATTGTAAGGTATGATGAAAGCCATGTAATATATATGACCAAACTAAAAAATGAATTAAAAACAGATATAGAAGTGAGAGCTTCTGGTGAAAATTTAAAATTGCTGCTCAAAACAGCAGATCACCACAGAGAAATTACTAAATTTCTTGAATCTAACAACTATGAATATATCCTCCTAAGAGGAAAAAACGAGAAACCCTGTAAATTTGTAATCGGGTGACTTCCCATGACCACAAAAAGTGAAGAAATTGTTTCTGACTTAGCCAATCAAGGCTATAAAATCCACAAAGTAAACAGGATGACAGGCCAGAGAAATAATTCACTTGGGGCCAACACCTAGAGCAAATTTATGCAGCACTTTCAGCGGATAAAAAGTGGAACGCTCTTATAAAGTCGCCTGTCCCAATGGATTTGCCTCGCGCAGTTCTTATTGCAAATAATAAATTTTGACTTTTAATTGGAGATGACTTTTTGTGTAAACATCTAGACCGTATCGGTGTAGTTGCTGATGATACCTGCTCCCTTTGTTGGTCGGGTGAAACTATGGATTTTGATCATTTGTCAACTTGCACTGCACTTGCTTTTATTACTTTTGACTCTGACAATTTTACCAAGATTGAATTTTATTGGGCCGCCAGAAGTTTTATGGCAGATAAATGCCACTGACTGACGTTGGAAAAAAAAAGGCCAGAGAAATGGAAAACCCTTACTCCTATTTCTTATCCAACTTTACAATGGCCCAGAAATAAGTGCTATATTTAAATTAAAAAGTTTGTGTCATATTTCAAACCCTACTATCGAACATTATAGGGGAAACAAGACAGTTATGCAATGATTTAACTGCCAACGTTTTCACCACTAAATCGATTTCTTCCATATGGTACCCCACTTCGTGAAATGTGCAAAAGTACATAACACAAAAGAATGTCCCAAGGACGAAAAACTAGAATCTCCAGTCTGCTGCAATTGTAATGAGAATCATCCTGCAAGCTATCGGGGATGTGAGAAATTCCCCAAACCGAATATATTTAAAAGTAACCATACAAGAGAAGAAATCTCATACGCAAATATAGAGGCTGGTCATTAAGAAACCTCCACTACCATGGCACTCAAACTCATACCCCCTCAACCAAAGTAACTGTTCCAAGTAATGGACAGAATCAAAATAAAAACGAATTTAGTGATTTATTTACACTTTTAAGAGAAATAAGAGAAGTAATTAAAGGAATTAATATTTTTGAAGCCATCAAAAGAATTCAGTCCTGAACTGACCCAATGGATGAAATGTTTGTCGTCATGAACATGTTTAAACAAGTTAATAACACCCCTTAATGCGTGTCACACAACAGAGATTTCTAGTTTTATCGTGGATTTTTTGTGGTATTAGAAACAAAATGGTCAAACTTCGGGACTTTGTAAATGAGCATAATCCAGGTATAATCTTAATTCAGGAATCATTCCTAGCAAATAATATAAGTGTTCAAATCCCAGGATTTAAAGGTGTGGTTGTGGTTTAAAGGTTTCAAGAGGCTACTCGGGATTTTCGAGTATGAGAAATATTTTAAATTCAGAATCGGGTACTCCACTTTTTAGTAGTAACACTCAGTTTCTAATAATGATCTATAAAAAAATATCAAGTTGGAATGTTATTCCATAAAAATTGTTTATTGAGTGCTCTTTAAGAATAAAAAGAGGAAATTGAACAATATAATTAAAATGAAGAGGATAAAAACCAGCTTACGAATTTTTGAACTCAATTTTCTCATTATTTTTCATTAATTTAATGCAAATATATTTCTTTATTTGTTTTGAATAATCCTTCAAAGAAGAGGAGACTTTTATTTTTTTCGTTATCATTTTTCATTGTGGTGAAGTCTTAAACGCTGCTTATTTGCTAATTATAGTATTTGGGGATATCTGTGACTAAGCTCTAGTTATAATTTAGTAATTTATTTTCATCTTTATTCTGGTAGGAAGAGAGATTTTTCTCTTCATCCAGAAATGGGGTATATACTCCAAATTTAGGGAACTTGGAGTGATTGCCGGCTGGCATTTTTCAGAGGTCCCTGGATCTGGCGATCCTCTACCCTCAATAGATAGCTGGTTCTTGGTTAGTGAGCTATAACTTGAATCTGGCTTAAAATGAATGAAATTTTAATGGATTAATAATTAATATGGTTATTTCATAAAATTTATTTCAGAATTTAAAAAAATTATTGTTGATTAATTTATCATTTATATATTTAAATTAAATGAAAGTAATAGAGTAATAAAGGAAATAGTTAAGGAATAAATTGAGAGAAATGAGAATATTTACATAAGAACAGGTAAAGGTATTTACAAGAATTCTTACACGCTATAATATTTACAAGGTATAAATTGGTCTTTAATACAATATATTTATCTTTATCTTTTTTTATATTTTATGTATTTACATATACATGTATATTTAAAAAAATTCTAAATTTAGGGAACTTGTTAAAATTTCATTTGGTTGTATAGAAGGAATAGTGCATTGTATAGGAGACTTCCAGCACGGTTTTGATCACGTCACTTGACAATAATTATTAATTACTAGATTGCTGGCAATGCTTAGTGAGTTTGGTCAACAAATATATTCGAATGAAATTTATTTTCTGTTTCTGTATATATTATTGTTCTTATTTGCAAATGGCGGGAAATGATAAGATATTTTTATTATTATGTGGATATTTCTCTATATATAATTTGTATAAGTAACGAAGGACATGTGAGTAAAATATGAAGAAATGTACAAACTTTCCATCTGTAAAATAAAATGTTGTTCAAATGTGGGATTTTTTACTACGAAATTAGGAGTATATTGAATTTATTAAATGTGTGACATATGACGTATATTCAATAATTTAAAACAATTGATAGAAATCATAATTTAAAAAAATTTTGAAGCCAATTCTCTTTTAACTAAATTGTTCTATTAAATTATTTATATCAAAAGAAATCCCTAAAATAGAGAATTTATCAAAATGCAAATTATTAAAATGTATGAGAAATGAATTATTAAAATGCATGAGATTTTAATATAAGTTACAAATTTAAGACGCAGCGAATTCTCGGGATTTTTTATACTTTAAGAAGAATGGAGATAAATTTTTGCCTTTAGGATTTTAATTGTTTGGGATGTGTATTTGCTTATTCAAAAATCTGTCCTTGAATATGTAATTAGTCATAAAATAGTACTCTTAGATTTTTAAATGTTTTTTTTTCTATTTACTAATGTGGTAATCATCAAAGCTGGTAGTCAAATAATTAGTTCTTTGCCCTTTGTTCAGCAGTTTCTCTGTTTGAATCCCACATCATGCTTTAGTGTTTGTAGTTGTTCAAAATTCACTTTAAACTGCAGATTTTAATCTAATTTGCCTGTATGTACTGAAAATGATTTGAGGGGAAAATAAACCAAACTTATCAGAAATTTTTTACTAATTAAAAAGTTTATTAAATTCTTTTAGAACTTTTCAAATATCTTTTTTTAAATAGAACTAATTGAATCATAGAAAAAATTACTTAAAAATGTAAGATAGGTATTGGTAAATTAAACATTGAGTTTTCTTTTCTATCTTTCTTTCTTTGACAGATTTTTAATTCAACATGACTCTTTATTATACAAGTAATATTATATTTTAAATGCTTGAATAAAATTTTTTATATATATTTAGCTTTTAGTGTATACATTTTTTCTGTATTAGAAGAGTTATTATTTTCTTTTGCTATGCCGGGCGCTACGCGCCCGGCATAGCAAAAGAAAATAATAACTCCAGCCCGAATCATTTAAAATAATAACTTCCAGCCCGAATCATTTTCATTTGGATTAACTAAAAATAATTTGACTCTTTTGAACTCTTATTTTACTATTAAAATTAATAATGGATTGAAGCTTTTAATGAATTTTAATTTTACGTTTATTACATTAAAAATTAATATTCTTGTTGAGAAGTTCTCTTTTATAATATTTATGAATATGCTTTTCTGATGAAAATATTGTATTATTTAACTTGGAAAAGGTATATATTTTTTTCTTTTCAGAAATAGACAATCATGAATGAAGACAATTCAACTGATGATTCTGATGATTGCCTTTTACCTGATCTAAATTTTCCATGTTTGCCAACACAAACTCCTAAAAAATCATACTGTAAGGTAAGATTAAGTACATTAAATTCTTTATGTTTAAGCGAAAAATTCTTTACATATTTCTGATTTCCAGAAATTTAAACTTCAGTATTTATGCATAAATATTTCTTAAAAACTATTAACTGGATTTAAAATGTAAGAAACATGTGGTATAAGTCTTTTCCAGCCAACTAGTTCTTTTGTTCTATTTAGCCATAAGTTAAACTGTTAAATTTAATTAGTGTTTTTGCATTGTATTCATAACTTAAAAAAAATAATTCTGGGAGTACTTTTAAAACTTTTCAAAAATAATACTGGTATTATTAAAATTAAAGCAAATGGTGTATATTAGTAAATTGTGTAACAATAATTTACAAATTAACATCTTGAAAAACTTACAAATTAAAACTTAACAAATTAACATTTTAACAAACTTAAACATTATGTAATTCTTTTGCTTGTTCATTTTTTTCAAAATGAAATGTGTTATAAACTTATTAGAATTTTTTTTTTTTTTTTTTACTGAATTCCCCCTTTTTTTTACATTTTAAAACTAGCATATATTTATTGTAATTTTCAACTTATGAAACCTATATCACATATAATAATCAATAAGTTGGGATTTTAATGCTAGTTCTTCTATTGACACAACAGACCCAGATGAACTATTTCAGATGTAAGAAGATAAATCAGAATAGAAGAAAGTTCTTGGGAAAATTCTTCTATTCTTATCTACTTTTTGCAATTAATCTCCAATTCTTAGGATTCTTTCTTAGGATCATAAAATCCCCATCTACAAAGTCTATCCATCTTAACCTGGGCCTACTACTTTTTCTAACTCCCAAATATTTATAATTAGAAATTTTAAATGTTAATGATAAAGAATTCATATTTACATATGTGCCCCACAAATTTCATATGACTGATCTTAATGAATTTGATATCTATATCCTGAAATTTGTAAAGTTCACTGCACCAAATATTTTTCTCAGAACTATCACTCAGGGATACCTTGCTGTTTTGCTTGGAATTTAGTAAACTTCCAAGCCTCAGATTCATCGGTGAGCTCATATCTGATAAGTACTATATATAATGTGATTTTAGTGTTTCTTCTGATTGATTTAGATTTAAAATAATTACGAAGGACTAGAAAAAAATTGATTAGCTGCCAAAATTCGTCTTTTCATCTCATGCACTCATCATAATGAGTATTGATGTTTGAGCCTAAATATAAAAGATTGTTAACCACTTCAAACTTGGTAATTCTCAGTTTCTGAAAGTTTAAGTGATTGGATCTTTAGTAATTGGTATATATTTAGTCTTGTCTTTATTTATAAGATGAATTTTTTCTGCTATAAAGGTAAAACATGCCTTTAGCATACCATTCCTAATGTGTGTAGTGATCACAATATCATCAGCAGAAACAAGGAGTTGAGCAGTTTTGTTAAATATAATACCTCTGGTATTGATCCCTGAGTTGCAAACTGTTTATTCCAAGTTGATAAGAGCATCTCCCTGTCTAAAATCATTCTTTATTATTTTTTTAAAAAAACTCTGTTAAATAGTTCCTTGAGTAAAATTATGTGGCTATTTAGCCACATAATTTTACCCAAGGAACTATGTTCATCAAAAAGGCTTTAATTAGTATGAAAAATTTATTAGGGATGCCTAGTTCAGCAAAAGTTACTAGAAGAAAGCCACGATCAACACAATCATAGGACATTTTGAAGCCATTAAACTGACAGTGTAATTAAATTCCAATCTCTAGATTTTGCAAGAATTTGTTGCAAATTGAATATCTGTTCAAAGGTGGATTTTCTTTTTCTGAATCCACATTGATGGTCACCCATTACATCATTAGCCCAAGATTAAATACTATTAAAAAAAGGTAAAGGAAAAGCTTTATAAATAATGTTCAACAGACTAATGCCTAGGTAACAGGAGAAACAAGTTGGATATCTTTTTTTCAAAATCAGGATACAAAATTCTGTATGTCTAGTCTAACGGCAATTTTTATCTTTCCATATGGACAAAATAATATGCATCCTTTTAATATATCCAAAACTTCAAAATTTCAGCTGGTACATTATCAAGGCCTGAAGCCTTATTTAGATAAATGACGACAGACCCGTACGGGATTGGCGTGATTTCAAATTTTCATGCGCCAAGAACTCTACAGCTCTGTCGCCAACCTAAATTACATCTTTACGCGCGATAGCCGTCAATCAATAACGATCACGTTCGAAGTTCAGCTTTGAAATCGCATGTTTTTCCGAATTCCAAATTTTAAAACTTTGAATATTTCATTATAACTACATACTGTAGAAATTTTAAAATTCTAATAAATAGAAGCAAAATTTTTATTATATCGAGCAATGGCACCCACCTTAAAAAAACATCAGTGTAGCACAACCTACTACAGTGCCAACTGGGCAATAAAGCTAAATTTTGAACGTTAACAAATTTCATTTTTTAAATTTAAACTTTATTTTTAATATACTGAGCAATGGCGCCCAATTTCAAAAAACATCAGTGTAGCGCTACCTGTTACAGTGGCAATCAAGCAATAAAGCTAAATTTCAAGCGTTAACAAATTTTATTTTTTGTTCAAACTCAAATTTTAATATAATGAGCAGTTACGCCCACATTAAAGAAATTTAAATACGCAGCACATTCTAACACTAACATGAAAAACCCAATACACACAACTTAAACATTCATTTACTTATGGAACAATTCATTTTTATAAAAACTTCAATTTTTAAATATGAATAAAATTGTAGTTTTATTCATATTTAGAAATTAAAGTAATGAAAAACAAAATAACTCACCTAATCTTCATCAATCTCTGAATTGTTACTTTTCAGCAAATATACCGTTTTTGTCACTTAAAAATTTTTCTATTATGTTTTCCTGATGATTCTTTCTCCATACATACTTTGCGAAAACGTAAAGTCAATATATTCTCATCCATACTTATTAATTTTTGCAAGCAACACAAAAACTCCAAAAATTGAATATCGAAACTTAATGCTTCAAGGTTATTCTGTAATAGTTTCAAGGGTTACATACAAAATGTGCATGTTAAACGAAAAGCATGTCATACCTACGTAATCTGAACTGGTAAACCAGTCTGGCGCACTTTATCACATTCTTGGCGCATTTTACCCTCTGTACGCTTCTCTACTATTTAGTGCCTATTTAATTTCAATGAATTTAAAGACCAGCTCAACCTCAGATTAAGTGAAGCACCTATATATTTGTCTGTTCTGTGGAGATTCACTAATTGTGCAAATTATATGAGGACATTAAGAAGTTTGCGAAAATATTCCACCCATCTATTAGAAATAGCATTAGCACAACTAAAGATTTTAGCATCATTATATTTCTGCAAACTGGATTTGAAATTCCTTTGACTGTCATTGATAAGTTTTTTGAAAACTTTACTTTTATTGCTTCCTTTTAGATGATCCTCATAAAATAAGCATTTTTTACTTTTTGTGAATTTGTTTTCAAGATGTCTTATAGTCTTGTAATTATCAATTCATTCCTTAATGACTCTCTTACTATGGTAAACTTTATTTCTTATTTCAGTTGCACATTTGCATTCCTCATCAAACCAATCTTTTTTATTGGTCTTTTCTGCAAAACTCAAAATTTCATGAGAATTAAAATCTTTTTTATTAATTAATTAATTTTTTTATGAAAAACTACACCAAAATCAATAGTTTCAACTTTACATAGCTTTTCTCCATTTAAAATTTTTATTTTCTCATGCTTTAACTTACAACAGTTAAAATTTAGAATCACATTTCTTTTTTAGATTTTTGAAATAATAAGTTTTTGCATGTTATCTACAAAGTAATGATTGGAATCAATATTGATGGCTCATAAAGCCCAGACATTTAAAAGGTTAGAAAAATGCCTAGCATTTATTAAAACATGGTTAATTTTATTAAAAGTAGAATTATCAAATGATCTCTAATATTCTCTTATGTATATTTTTGTGTGGAAACATTGTACTTCCCACAACCACATCATGTTCAGCTGCAAAATCTACAATCCTTTATACCATTATCACGTTTGAATGCAGACTATGATTTCCAATGAAAGGTTAAAATTCATCTTTTCCTATTTTTGCTTTAAAATCACCTAAAATTAGTTTCATATCACTTTCAGGATATTCATTGTAGAGTTTGTTCAAGTTGCTATAGAATTTTCTTTTAGTCTTTTTCCTCGGTTGGCACATAGCCACAAATCACACTATTTAATTGTGAAACAGCCCTTTAATCCTTATTCTTAATAATCTTGATGATATTAGTTTAAAATCTAAAATCAGATATTTTATTCATGTTAACAACAAAATCTGTACCAAAAATGAATTTTTTTTAGGATTGCAATTGTAAAATACACTATAGTTTTTATTTTACGAGATCTCCTCACATATCCTTTACATTTCTTGAAGTGCAAATAAATCAATATTGTAAAAATTCATTTGCTTAATAAGGGCTTGGAGGGCCTTACTTCTATAAACCAATAAGTCTGTAAATAGTTTCCTGGATTGTCTCTGATAGATCAGTCCAGTTTCATGTTCTTTAGACTTTGAGATTTTGAGGCCAAAGGGTGTTATAGGATGAAGTTCCCAGCTCCATCCATGCGTAACTTGGATATATTCTGAGGTATAGATAACTGAGGCACCTCTGCATTGTCAAACCCATACTCACCCACAAAGGAGTAAGCCCCTGAGGGGTTTATTGTTGTTTAATATAATGTGCTATTTTTAAATAAAAACTATTTTTGTGCAATACTGTTTAATTGCAATTATATTTTTTAATAAACATAACCTCCTACACTTGCTATAAAATTTTCGTATTGTACTTCGTATTTTAGAATTGATTTTAGCAGCGTTTGGAATATTGCATCTGAATGATTTTTTTCTCTTTTATTTCTACATTTTTTGATAATTTTTTAGCAGGTTGTTCTACATAAAATGTGTAATGAATATTTACATTTATGAAATGTCACAGAATGCATTTGGAATGCAAATGTCTTTGGAATAATTTGAAGTTGCTTTTTGTTGCATACTATTAAAAATACTATATCTTATATTACTTTCCATTGATTCATTTTTCCTTTGTTTCTAATCTGTACAATGTATTATTGTTTTTGTTTCCCATATTACATCATGTGCTCCTGGATATTTGTTAGTAAATCATCATTTTCCAACATCCTGCTGGTAGGACCACTTGTATTATGTACCTAAATAAGTTCATGTTGAAAAAGTTTTGCAAATCATTCTGATGTGTTTTGCTACTTGAGCAAAAAATGAGCATTAGAAGAAAACAGAAAAGTTGTCAGTGTTTTTGAAAGAGAGAGTATCTAGAATATTTTGATATTAAACTTTGTGATCAAGAAAAATCTGAGTAGCACATCAAGTCAGTGAAACTTGTTCAAAGCGTAAATGTTATCAGATTACCATGAAAGAAAAAATGTAAAATTTAACAAATGGTTTGGAGAATACCCAAAACCACTTTGTTGATTATTATTTCTACCTGGTAGATATGACTAGAATCAATTGAATCAACTGTAGCAGATGTATTTATCTTGGTTTAATTTTAACAAGATCTGGTTTAGTCTATCCTTAGAATTGTGCTGATGACTATATTTTAGTAGCTATAAGAGCTCAATTAAAACAAGTATTGTCTTTCTGATTTTTTTCTAACATTAATGATGATAAAAGTGATTATGAGGAAATGTCTCAATTTCTTCAACATTTTGAGCAAGTTAAGTTAAATCATATCATTTGAGATATCTATCTATTGTAAGAACCTCTTGAATTAGTAACTTCTAGGTTGAATGACAACAATGTATTAATGCTAGAAATTAAAATTACCTTTCACAATTCAAGAAAAAAAGATTATATTGTCCTTCTGTTGTAAATATAATATCTTATTTTGCCGCAAAATACGAGTAGTTGAGGGAGAAAGGTCTTCCTGAATATTATCAATATGATTAGATGCCTATATAATGATAGCTCATAATGAAGTTTGAAATGTGCATTTCCACAGAATGGGAATAATTATCGCTTAGTATCAATATCTAACTCAACAAAAATGTAAGAATATGATACATAACTTAAGAGAAAAAAAAATATTATATCACTATCAATAAGTGATTTGTGTGGATTTAAAAATAGAGAGTGAACTTTCTGCTTGGACAGCAAAATGGTCACATCAAAATCTCTTGTTTCTTATACTTCAGAATAGTGGGCAACATTTGAGTTTAGAAAGAATTGTCTAAGGAATAAGATGTTAGAGAAATAAATGTCATTGATAATCCTTTAGTTGGATGAGAGGAAATCATCTTTTCACATCATTGTGGATCTTGTGAAACAAGTTAAGAATGTATCTTGACTGTTTGTACAATAGGAGAGTTTTGCTACTTTGGTTCTTGGTGAAAGGTTACTACTTAGGGAGGTTATTTGGACTAACTACTAACCAAGCACTTTGAGACTAAAAACACAATGAACATTTTTATCAGAATTCCAGAAAATTTCTAGCGTACTTGGCACTCCAAGTAATAGAGCCCTTACAGCCAGACCCCCTGTCTTCCCAGGTATGCTGAAATATGCCACCCCTGTTTTCGATCTTGTCTGTCCTGTCCAGAAGGGAGTCTCCCCTCAGGCAGAACTCAGGACTGCTGCTCTTGCTACTATTAATGAGAGATACCCACTTGACAATTGAATGCACATTTATACTGACGGATCAGCTGAGAGAAGTACTGGGAGAGCGGGAGCTGGTGTCTTCTCCAAATCTTTCCAACTCAAGGAGCCTTTGGGAAAAAACTCAGACAAATTTGATGGAGAAATGTATGCAATTTACATGGCTTTCCAAAAAATTTTAGATTTCTCGGAAATGAAATTTGTCTTTTGATGATGAAACTGTCAGGGTGCCATTCATACTGTGGCAAATCATACTCTCCTACCTACATCTATAGAATTTAACTGTAAGACCATCATTAACACTTTACTATCTGTGGGAAAGGAAATTACTTTACAATGGATCCCTAGCCATTGCGTCTAGCCTGGTAATGAAAAAGCAGACAATCTCGTGAAAGAGGCTTCTTTTTTAAGCCCTCCAGATACTCCTCCTGGCCTGAGAAATGTCAAACTCCTTCTAAAACGGGTTATCCATCACCAGCGAAAAACTTATTACAAAAAGAATGCAGTTGATGCCTCTTGGAGGTCCCTGCTGAGCTCATGTATTCCCAGAGATCTACCTAGGGGTCTCCTGCTTCAAGTTACCTACCGGGCATGATTTTCTCCAGAAAGATCTATATCACATAGAGCTTGTGGATTCACCCGACTGCATTTTATGTAAGGAACATGTTGACATGAATGGTGAGCATCTTTGGAAATGTTCTGCCCTCCAGGAAACCTGGACTTCTTCACATTTCAAGACACTCTCCACTCTTGGAAGTACTTCATTTCTTTATTGGACTGCAATACTTATTATGCTGAAAAAAGCCAATATAAGGGCGTTAAAAAAAATCCTACCTTATGTGTAAAAAGAAAAATAAAAGATACAGTTGAGTTCAGTTTTGGTTTAGTTTGGTTACCTTTTTCTGATCATTTTTTGCACACAAGAGCTGTTTGTGGACCAGGACTTATAGTTTAAATTTACTCTGAACCACTACTAGCATCCACACCAACATTGGGAATCAAACCCATGAACTATAAAAGTTATAGCCAAAGAAGCACTAATCATTTAGCTGTCATCTTGTCCCAATTGAATTCAGAAAATATAAGTCATTAGTATTTGACAGTCCATAAATAAGATAGTTCATTATAGATTAGGATCCTACTTCTGTTAATTCATTGTAAGAGGGTAATTGTAAAGTCCAGAATTTATTGCTATTTTAGACATTTTCTTATCAATTACAAAACTGTTGAACTGATAAACAAGATATTTTATTACAAATTTCTTGGGTCTAAAATACAAAATTGCATTATTTATACATTTTTTCTGTAAAAATAAGAGATACCAGTGAAAAATGATAAAAAAATTATATCAGGATGTTAAAACTAGGGAGAATATCCCCCCCCCCCAAAAAAAATGGATATGTGATAGAAGATTACTATTGGATTTTTAAAAAGGGTCTGTTTCAAAATATATTCAAAAATATCACAAAAAGAAAGCTTCTTAAGTATTCATTTGTTAATTCATTTCAGCTATTATTTTTGCATATAATAATACTTAATAAAATAAAAAATATATTTACTTTTTTGTGTAGGAAGTTAATTTAAAATAATACAACATAATTTGAAATGTTGTATTTCTGTGTACTGAACTTCTAAGCAAAAACTAATGCCATACTTAAATTTGGAACGCCAAAATTATATGAAATCTGTGTTCATAATACTCTTGTTCTAAAATTATTGTTCATTTGTGTAATTCATCCAAAATTATATGAGTAATTCAAAACTTTTCTGTTTATGATGTCCATTATGTTTTTCTGTTATTCAGATGGGAAATGATATACTGTTCATATTGGAAAAGCAAAATTAGTGTTTTTGTAGAAGCTATTGCAGAAATAATTAAATTTTTGTAAAAGTAGCAAATATCTATTGAAATTAATTCCTGTTTTAAGCATAATTTAATTGAAATAAAATTTAATTTTCGATACAGTGTATTGAATGTTATTTTTTTTTAACTTATTTCTTTTCATTTTATTGTATATAAATTTGCTCTCTTTTTCCCTTCATTATATTAAAAAACTTAAATTACAGGAAAAAATTTCTATGGTTAAATATTTATGTTAAAACATATTGTTACCAAGAGGAATTAAATGAATTAGTGGGATAATTTCTTGCTCTTTTTTTCTGTTACTCAGTAGTTTTAATGCTTATAAGTTCTTTATAAGAAAGTGATGCAAATAAATAAATAAATATAAATAAAATTTAAAAAAATATAAGGATTTATAAGGAAGTGATGCAAAACAAAAATTCTCACAGTTAGAAAAGTTTTTATTTCAGATGATAATATATATGTGATAGATATTAATAAACCTTATATATACATATTTTTTTGTTTTTGGTCATTTAAACATCTACCCTAAAAAAGATTTGAACAGTATGTTAGTTGCTGTGTTCAACTTTCCAGACATTAGTTGTTTTTTTAATAAAAGGGATGTAATTAGGAGAGGCATCTATTTCATCTTACCTTGTTCAAGCCAACAGCTTTCGCAGATTATAAAACTGTCATGTGATTTTGTATTACAAAAATGTATAGTTCGCTTACATAAGTAAGTTACAGTTTGAACATTTGATTTTGATGCCTCCAACTTTTTCATAATCACAATAAGTTAAATCACTAGTCTATATTGTTTTGCCAATTTTCATATCTTAATCTATTGATTAGTTTGAGTGATATTTGTTAATTACTTTTGAGTTAATGTCATGGGTTTTTGGCAAGCTTAACACATTTTTTAATCTGCCAAATTTACACCCCCTTATAAAATTGCAATTTGGTTAATTTAATTATTGTGATTTCAAAATTTCTAACAGTTACTTTAATTATTTTGTACTTTTCTTACCCTATTATTATGAAAAGTTTTATTAAAAGTCAGTCAGTTTTTTTATTAGAGGAAATAAGACTTAGCAAGATAAAAGTTCAAGGTATGACACTAAATTATAATTAAAAACAAATTTTAAAATAAACAAAACTATCCCAATTTTATATAACTTAGAGAAGTTTCTTTTAAAAATAATTATATTTTAATTTCATACTTTAGTGTAACTTTTATGCATTGATAATATTATAAATATTATATATTTTTTGATAAAATTGTTACCTTTTATTAATATATTTTCTCTTATTCATATTAATTATTGTGCAAACATACTTTCTGTTTAATCTTTTTTAATCATATAATTTTGAATATAAAGATTTATATCAAAATCACACTTCTTCAATCAATTGTTTTGTAAATAATATATTTATTTTGCATTAAATTTGTTGACAGAATTTCATCATTTTTATGCGATTTTCTTGTAGCCATAACAATTAAAGTAAATTTTAAGAAAAAGTTATGTTGAAGTTTTATGAAATTCTTGTGTGTGAGGAGGACTTGTTGATCACAAAATGTCTGTTTAAAAAATATTTTATGTGTATAAAAATATTTTTCTTCATTTATTTATTTCATTTATTTGCTTTTCAGTCTATGGATGACCGGTTGTCTCTAGCAATGTCACTAGCAGATGATCACAAGAATAATGATGAGTATGAAAAAATTAGTATAATTGAACTAGAAAATACTATATCGGACATTTCAGTGAATGCAGATGAGGAATTAACTCCTGAATCTCCAAAAGATATTGTTGATGTAGAAATAGAAGTAAAATTCTTTTGGGCCAAAGATTGCTTAGAATATTTTAATTTACAAGATGTTACACTTCAGAACTGTGGTTACAACTTAGGTTCTACAAAAAAGACTACATTTGAAAATCTGATTGTTTCAACTGAGTCTGTGGCATTAGAAAATGAACTTTCATCTATGTTGTCTGTTTTTGGTTCCTTCAGAAACTTTGAAAATACTTGTAAATATATTAAACCATTTACATATTATTTACTTAAAATGATGTCTATTCATGAAGAAGAATCAACTATACTCATGTGTGAAGATATCTTAAAAAATATTATTATTGGGCGTTTTGATGTAAAAATTTCAATTTCAGAGATATTGATGGTCCTTTTTAATTATGGTAAGTATCTTTTCAATTTTTTTAAAAATAATTATAATATCAGCACAGATTTTTTTATTTTTCTTCTCTAAAATAATTATTGTAGTACTTTTACATCATTAAGTATTTCAAAAGTTTATTATATTATTTTGACTGATACAAAAAATAAAATACTTTAAGAATATTAGTCATCTTTTTGATGAGTGAAGAATTTTAGTTTTTATTAGCCATTGCTTTCCTAACCGATACACTTTTTTTCTGACAAAAAATGTTGTAATAACATTGTAATCTTTCAATTTTAATAGAATTACTATCTTTGAATGAATTTCTTGAACTTTGCATTCTGTCATCATCCTTTTTTGATTATGTTTTTCAAGCATTCCAATTACTGTTCCATAAGTAAACAATAGTGTAATTATAAACTAAAAGTATTAGAGTGTTTGAAATGATGTTATGGGTAAGTATTCCATTTTCTTCACACTGCAAATTGGCTAATTACCCTAATTACAAAATCACCTTACATCAATTACTGAAATTATGTAATATATTTTAAGAAGAAAAAGTAAGATAAAATTATCCATTTTTCATAAGCATTTTACAAATTTTTATGTTTTAAAAATGATTGCTTAAGAAATCCCTAAAATTAGTGTGCGTTTTCTTAAAGTAATTATTTCATTTTTTAATTTAGTACAGTTTTTTTTATTATTTAGCTTATTATTTATTCCATTTATCTTTTCAAAATCAGAAGATAAGTGATCAGCTGTTCAGCATCCTCTCTCCTAGGTGTTTCTAGACTCGAGTGCGACCATTGTGGTGTTGCAGACGACAATGGTCGCATTCGCAGTAGTCTGTCCGCAAGAAGCTTGACCAGTCAGTAAAGACGATTTCATTCCATTCTGCCTTCCACATGCTTCTTTCATGGTACCATTGGCTGTGGAGACGTCTGTGGTTCTGTATCAAAGATAGACGAAGCAATGGACGTCTTGCTGACAGATTACTCTGCAGTAAACTGCGTCGAATGGTACGCGCAGACACTGGATATTGCGTTATAGACTGAATGTACTGTGTTATATTTTGTGATGTGGCTGAGTGATCAAGCACGTCGGTCCGTTGTACCCTCCTGCATACAACAATTGCATATCAGCATTACAATTGTTTGGTTTCGTCAAACACGACAACCGATTTCCCTGTAAGATAATCCACAGTCTCGGCAGGCCACTATCCTTTCTCTGTCGAACTCGGATACTAGATCAAGAAGTGATCACTTCTACAAGGCATAATTAATCATTTCTTTGAAAAAATGACAAGAAAAATACAATTGCTGAATTTGAAATTGTATTTTTCTTGTCATTTTTAAAATTTGAAATTCATTTTTAAAATTATTGATTAAAATTTGAGCACAGGTGCACATTACGTGCGCCTGTGCTCAAATTTTAATCAATTGCATATTTCACCTCCGCTAAAGCATGTTGTAAGTTTCATGTTATTTGTGTGCTCCCTTCAGGGTGTTGCCTAACAGGGGCCAGCTGTATAAAATTTCATTCAATTAGTTTTCAGTAACAAAATATGAAAAAGTATATTATATTTCTTAATAAATTTAGAATTAAACCTAATGTTACCTTCAAAAATAATTTTAAGGATTTATTGACATTTGTTTTAACTAACTTAAATACTGCAGTATTATTTAAAATCTGTGGTAAAGCATGAGTAGATTTCATTTTTAACCCATTTTCATCAAATACTACATTCAATATTTGAATTGTATTATATTTTTTATTTATTAATAACATTCACATCCATTTTAATTTTTGATAACTAAGAATCATAATTTTTAACTAATAAAAATTTTAATAAATAAGAGAAAATTTCATAAGGCATTTAAATTGCTGATTTTGATTTAAAAATTTGAAAAAATCTGTATTGCCAAACTGGCAGCTGAAGGATTAAAGCTCTGACTTTTAATTTAATAGATTAAAGACCTAACTGTAACATTGAGATTAGATTTTGTCATAATTCATTACCCTACTGTGAACTATACGTTTTAGTCCAATTAGCCCTTGTGTTGAAAAGTGACTAACAAACTAAAACATAAAATCAATCGCGTGAAATATTTTATTTAGTTCCAAATGCAAGCCCTAAATTGGGTTCTCAGAAATATTATGATTATTGAGAAATACTTAGATTAATTTTAAATAGCTCTTAGTTTTAAAATTATTTCAAAATGTCTTGGAAAATTCAAGTTGCTTGTCAAATTATACCAAAATTTCTTTTAGGAAAAAGTGCAAGAATTGCTTATCTTAAGGGATGAAAATAATAGAGAGACTTCTTTAGTCCAATGTGGGTTCTAATAAACAGTACTGTTTCTTTAAATTTATCCAAAACAGCATATAATACATATAAATATTTTTTCTTATCAATTTTAATAATTGTAGCAATGTGATTTTTGTATCATAGGAATTTTACTAATCAATATGAATTGTGCCAAATATATGTGTTGATTTTAAATTTTTTAGTATTTTGAAAAAATTTAAATTATTTTTTATTAATTTTCTAAAAAGTGAAAAAAATATATATCTAGTTTGAAATTATGCTGAAAATTTTCATTATGTTTCCAGTTTCATAAAATCCATTTGCATAACGCTTTTTTTTTTTTCCAATTTTGATCCATAGGTCAATTTTACAATTTATTACTGCAGTTGTTAATCTAATTGATCATCTTTATCTAATATAACATATTATTTCAGATTATAGTAATAAACTGTTTTATGAAAAAAAAAATATTAAAGCAAATTATCATTTAATTATTATTATTTAAACATTTGATTGATGCAATACATTTTGCCATTCATATCCACTTTAATTTTTGATAACTAAGAATCATAGTTTTTTAACTGATAAAAATTTTAAATAAATGATAATTCTATAAGATGTTTAGATCAAGGAGTATGTTTAATTTAAACATTTGCTAATTTATACATCTTTGCCAGATTTATATGGTATTTTTAATATTAGTACTCTGTAAAGCCTTCTGTAAAGGCAGAAAATAATATAAGATTATACAAATATAAATGTTGCAAGTGTAAGTGTTGAGAGTTCCTGTTTGAGGTTTTGATCTACTGAAAATTCCATGACAACTAATTCAAAGTGTTTCAATTATTTATAAAATGTAAGAACTCCTTTCATATTCTTGAAAAATAAGCTTCTGTTTACATGGCTGAAAATGAAATTTTGATCAATGTTCTGAACATTTGTCCTGATTTTTCTTGTTGAGGTAGCTATTAATTATACTTGACTATTGAAAATTTATTGAGAATATGAAGTTTATTTCTGCTTTCAATGGGATAATCAAACACTTGTAATTTTTGAATTTGCACTCCAAACATCACCATATGTAACTCATGTAGTCTCAATACATTAATCAAAACTAATTGTTTTGCATAGTTTATTAAAGGCCATTTTTCTTGGAACCATTATTAAAAAAAGAATTACAATTCTGTAAACAAATATCTTTAGTTTTGTCTGTAATTTTGTTCAGATAGAGGCAATCTTTCTTTCATCCCTTCAGTGGGTAGATAAAACTGAGTACTAAATATGCTAGCTTGGTGGTTAGGGCATCCGCCTTCCATCCTGAAAGGCGGGGTTTGATTCCCAATGCCACCAAAGACCCAATGAGTGCATGCGATATACGTGTTCGTTAAATCTGTGGAATCGAAAGTCCTGTGGTCAGTCATTGAACAGTTACTATGGGTGCAATGGTCTGGACAAAATTTCCTTCCCCTTCAGATCAATGTCAAAATTGAGGGAGTGGGTCCTCTGGTGGTGCCATTTATCGGAGGATTTAAAAAGAGCAAATACGTACTTTCACCTTCGTGGTGCTCTGACTAAAAGTGAAAGATTTTCCCTATTGATTTAAATTTGTTTAGTCAAGGCATAGCAAGCTTGACTTGTTCAAGTGTCATAAGTAACAACAACTAAACATGCTTGGGAACTAAACACTGGGGGCTTCAAATTAGGCTGACCACCTGACTGGGAGATGTCCTTTGTACCCTAGGACCATCGGTAAAATAACAGGTGTGGGCATTGTATGCCTTTGCCCCGTATGGGTTGTCATGCCATTGAGTTTAATTTTTAGGAGCAACTTTTGGATAAATCTTTATGTTGGATTCTGTTCATGTTGTCCAATCTATTTAGTAATTTATATATCATTATTATATAACTTTCTGTTGGCCAGAAGAATGACCAGAGGCTGAAAAAGCATAGTCCTCTTGAACATGCAGAGAAGTTGGATGTTTTAAAATCTTCTGTTTTCGCTAAGTCTCTAATTCCTATCGCCTCTCGTCTTGACTCTTTGCCAGGAGTGTTCTTCCACACAGAATTACACAAATAAATATTCTCAACATCCTGAATTCTTAAAACAAGCTGCACTAGAGGTCACCAATAACATCCCCTCTGAAACTGTACAGATTTATACTGATGGTAGTAAGGATGAAGATGGCCACACTGGAAGCGGAGTGGTTCTTAAAATTGAACTTTTATACAGCCCTGGAGCTGTCCTTGATTTTTTGAAGGTGAAGGATGTCATGGACCTGGTCTGATCAGACCAGGGGATAAGAAAGAAGAAGAAGAATATATCATTACTTAGTAAAATATGTTATCATTACCCTTATTGCTTACATTTCTTATCTTCTCCCCATAGATTTAATTAAAGTTCAAAATCTGTCTCGTTAAGTAAGCAAATTATTGCATAAAGCACTCCCTCTATGCTACCATGTTTTATATTTTACTCTAACTAATGCAGTATTTCTTCCCATTGGTGAGTTTTGGATTTGATTCTTTTTCTAAGATTCCTTTTTCAAATATCATTATTGCTCTTACTGAACTAGTAAACATTTCAACGGATAAAGTAAAGTGTATAAGCATTTAAACAATATCTGTTTAATATAATAAAATATTGTATTTTTAAGCAAAATTTCATTACAGAATTTACTAATCACTGAAAATTCACACATTTTGTCTCAGAAATATGAAATTGTCTTACTTATTTTAAAAAGCATTTACAACAAACTGAAATATAATATTATAAACTTTGAGTTTTTTTAACTCAATGTCAAGATTTATTTTAATTTAATTAAAGAAGGATATCATTGTTATTGAAAATTCCCTTAAAAAATAATTGGTTTAAAGTTTTTACTTATTGGAGTACTTATTGTATTTTTAAATTTAATTGAATTTTTATCATTCTTTGAAGTACTAATATTGTTAAATTTATTATATTGTAGTTTTCATATTTAAATAATTTGCAGTTGCTTTTTATCCATAAGTTTATTTCAATATTTAAAGTGCTAAATTAGATTGTTTCGCAGTTGTATAAATTATTCATTATAGTTAAAAATTATTTTAAAAATATGCCGTAACCATTATATGATTAAACCATTATATGATTTATTATACCGTTATGTGAAAAGTTTATCTAATACAAGGGTGGGCATTTAGAGGACTACAGTTGAACAGTGCATTGCCAAGACTTTTTGAAGTGATTATTGTGATTCTCATTTTTATAAAATGTATACCTTAAAATTTGTTTTTTTTTATTTAAACACTGATCTTCATTAACATTGATCATGTAATAAATAAATTAAAAGTAGCTTGTGATACAGAAATCCTTTCATCCCTGATCTAATTGATGGGTTGACAAAGGGTAGAGATCTTTCAAGACTCTCTGAAGGTGAGAAATCAGCAAGTGCTGAGAAGAAAGGTAACAAAAACACCACTCATTTTTAGGATCATTAAAGCAGCTTTGGCCTGTTCTTGATTAGTGCTGGTATAGAAGAAAACAATCTATAATTCATAGTTCACTTAATACTTTTAAATTTAAATTTTGCTTTCAAAATATATGAAAATATTTTTTTTTAAATGTAAACTTCATTTATAAATATTTTAAATTAAGAGGTTACTCTTTTTATTAATTATGATTTTAATAAAGTAATGTGAGTCTGCCATTTATGCCAGTTCTCAATCTGTCAAAAGAAAAAAATTTCAATGCTTTAAATGTCAATTGTTCTTACAAATAATTATATTTCCTTCTCAAATGCTATTGATTATTGATAAATGTAAAGTTTTTCTTATAATTCTAGAGTATAATATATTTTTAAATTGTTTGCGATATTATAAACTAATGTGTTCATAAATAATTCTATTCTTTCAATTTTCCTAATTTTTTGACAGGTGTTGATATTCAAAGTTGGACAATCTTTAAGTCACTACCAAAATTGAAGTTGAAATCTTCAAATTTACGAAAGGGCATCAGTCGAATCCCATCTAATTGGTTGTACAATTTGGAATCATTATTAAATATCATTGAAGAGCTTATTCTCACTTCATCTTTCACTAATGAAAATTTGCTACAGTTAATGCCATATTTTTTATGGATGGGACTTGACTCCTCTATTCAAAATGAATACACAGTCATTTCCAAAATAAGAAAATGTTTATCTACTGCTATAGAAGTCACAACAGAGGAAACATGGCCACATGTAGTAAGTATATATGGGTATATTTATGTATGTCTCCATATTATGTATTTATAATTATTCACTGAACATTTACCACTTTAAAGAATTTGAAAATGTCAAAGAATACTTTTAGTCAATAAAATGTTTTAGTAGTGTTTGATATTTTAGTAATGTAGGATGTACAGAAAGAATCAAAATATAATAATTAAAAGAAAAATAATAAAAATGCTATGTATAACACAGTTTTACTAAAACCACTATCAATAGTTTACTTAATAGTTTTTAATTATAATTGGTAATTTAGTTTCACCTCACTTGTAACATATACTGTTAATAATGTTTTTTTAAAGTGGCTGAGAATTTGTGGGCAAATATTAACTATTGATCTCTTTTGATTTCTTATTTTTAAAATTTTCTAAAGATAATTACCTTTTCAGTTCCCCAAATTTTCTTTTTCTTTGTGGAAAACAAAATATAGGTTAACATTAAAACCCTGGACTTTAAAATGAGCTCCTCATTTCCAGACATCCAAATGCATGACTTCACTCTTGTCACTATCAAACCCAAACTCTTTTATGATGCAAAAATTAGATGTTAGATTTTTCTTGGCACTAATCAGTATACCATTGGCTACTTATCTAGATTTTGTAAGTACATGATGAGAATATCCTTTAAAAAGGTAATATTTGAGGTTTTCAGTAGTCAGATTAGCCTTCATGATAGTAAAGACATCAATGTCCTTTTCACACAGAATTTACAAAATTTCAACATGTTTAGATTGATACAGTCTGCCGGTGCTCTATTGTAACACTAAAAAATTATCAATGTGAAGAAGGGGAGACATAATGCCAAATGTAGATCTTTTAGCTGCTATAAAGTATTACCAGGTGCACTGCGAAAAGATAAATCTACTGCGCATCCATTTTCTAAATTATTAGCATTTTCAATTGAGAAGTTTATTGGAATATTTTAGAGATAATTTAAACAAGAATAAGAAATTAGAAAATAATTAAAATTTTACTTTCTCAGTCTTCTCCCTTAATGAAATGAAAACTTGCTTTTGTAGCACTTCATTTCATGCAATGTATTATATAACATTGCAAATACACTTTCACCCTTAAAATTTTAGACACTTGACCTGTGATAGTTAATAAGAGAAGATGAAGGATCAGCGACTTGAGTAGTGATTAATGCGCAATAGAAAATCAGTTGTGGCTAATTTTTACTTGAAAAAATATTTTGGAATATTCAACTGATATCTATACTTTTATTTTTTAGGTATTTTCAGTTAACTTTTTATGATAAAAACTAAATTTATAAAAATCAATGTATAGTCATTCATGATTCATGGATCTGTGACTGACTGAAGGCCATAGATTTGCTACCATTACATAAGACAAAGAATGTGAGGGTTTGATCATGTTCTTATTCTAAATTTACTTGTCATTATCTACATTTTTTTCACTATCAAACCCATGTAGTGCTGGGCACTTAAAATGCAGCACCCTGAAGGAAATATTCAAATCATGTGAAATTTATATCATGTGTTTGCAGCAATGAAGTATGCAAATCATTAGCATCACAATGCATACATGCATCATTGGCAACATCAGTGATATATAAAGACAGTAGATGTAAGCAAATTGAAGAAAAACAATTTTTCGTATTTCTTTTTCTTTTTTCTAAGCTGTTTGCCGATACGTCACTCAAAATATCGAACAAGTTTCTGCGTTTGTTTCTTCGATCCCCCCAAAAATAGTAGCGTATAGAGATTGTGGATTATCCTTCATCAAAATCAATAACTATGTTGAACAAAACCAAGCCACTGTGTTGCGAATCTGTAATAGCTGGATGCAGTAAGGAACTGTAAATCAACAATATCTAATGCTAATCTAACCTTGTTGCATGTGAAGACAGGTTTCTCCTGACAGTGAATCACACAGATGAATCACAAACCATTGAAATATGGTTTTAGTCTGTTATGCATCATTCAATGTTTAGTCAACCTTATTTGCAGCTGTGCGGATTGTCTGCGAAACATCATTGCTTCATTTATCCTAGTCTTAAAAACAACAACATTTATGTTATTAATAATTCAATTAATGATGGACAATGGAAAGGAAGGGCATTGTCTTTACTGGGAATTTTGCTTCTGCCTGCAACACTACAGTGGTCAGATATAAATTTGAAGATAGTGGTGAGAGACTATTGAGTTGTTGCATTATGCATCGCCACATTGTTCCTGCCTTTAGTATCATAGTTAAGATTGGTATTGGATTTCACTCCTGCATCCCTCTAATATTCATTACTGGTATACTGAACATCTAGCATTATTTTTGGGTTGTTGTAGCCTGTAGTCTTCTCCTATCTTTAGTGCTTATGATAAATCATATTTCAACAAGATATGCAACTATATGCATCTGATTGAATTGCTCCCTTGGCCTACTTGTTGTCTCACTCTATCACTAATCGAAAACATATTGTCTATCCTTGGATACACCATCTGCTATTATACCAATCAACTTTGACAATTTGTGGAAGTCATGTGAATTCCTATATTCTAAGGATACATCCAAAGCCTCTTTGATTCTGTGCCAAGCACCAGTTACAGGCATCTACACTAACTGCTGATTTTATGAGGCCACATTGATTTAGTTGATCAGGGTGTCATTCTTATTGTTGGAAGGGAGTCAGTTTGAATTTTGTCTTAAGTGAGATATGTCATTGTTATTAAAGGTGACTGGGGCATGTTAAAAAGATTGTGGTCACAATGTCCTTCAAATGAAATTATACTTTTACAGTAGCAAATCAAGTATCATGGATTTTCTGCTTGGTCTCTGCTTCTTAATCATAAAGACTCCCACCCAGTAGCTTCCATTTAACTTGCAGAGTCCAATTTTGTACTAGGTGCAGAGATGTTTGCTAGTGCACATATTTAACTAGCAAACATCTCTGCATGTCTTGTTTTCTAGTGCACATATTTATCTAGCAAACATGTCTGCATGTCTAATCTCTTATAACTGATTTTGTTAATAATCCTCACTTTACAAGAGGTTAAACTTCGTATAGCATATATGTATGTGTCAAATAAATTTTGCTGCAATATCTTTTGTGTATGTGTGTTGCATTTTAAATATGAAGGAATTTATTTAGAAAAATGTCAGCAGATGAAATTTAAAATTGACAATTTACCCTATTCTTATTTTATTGCTTATTTAAAATAGAATTTAATTTTTTTTAACTACTTTTATATTATTTTCAGCTGTGTTGATGAGTAGATGTTTAGAAACAATTTTAAACATTTGAAAAATTTATTGAAAAAGTTCATATATTTTGTTAAATTTTATTTTTATGGTTTAAAAGTATAAAAATTTCTTAGATAAGAATTTTATGGATTTGATATTTGGACACCATTTAAGAGTTTGTTGAATACTATTTACAATGTTTACAGATTATTCATATGAATAGTATATCACATAAATTATACTTTTATTATTTTAATTTATCTAATGGATAAATTAAAATAATAAAAGTATAATTTATGATTAAGATAAAATTTTTTATTAATTATTCACTGCAGGCATTAATTCTCATAAATTCAAGACAGAATTTTTTGATTCTCATCACTATATGTTGGTGTACAACAAGCTTTATAATTAGGAAAACTTTTGAGATAAATTAGTGAAGTATTAGTATTTTTGGTATTATCAGATTGTAATTTAATTGTAAGTATCAACACGTATTTATTATATTACTTACTTTCCAATTACATTGTTTTATGTTATTAAGATAAACAGAATATTTTTTACTTACTAAATTGTAGAGTTCTTAAATTAAAATTTATTCTTTATAAATTAAGAGACTACAATGGCTTAGTTAAGAAATGCATTTTTATCAGAAAATACTTAGTCAAGTTGAAGATCAGTTTTCCTCATTGATTGCAACTGGGATAAGTAATGTAAGTCATTGTAATACCTATCAAGTGAAGTGATACCTTTAGCAGTGTATTATGAGAGTCATCTGATTGATGTTTGCTTCTAATTTATGAAGACCCACTTCATTCCAAGGTAGCATTCTGAAACAGTCTTTTGTCTTAGGGTGTACCACTTTTCCTAACACTATGAAAATAAAAATATCATGAACTGGTTTAATCCTTAACTAACCAATAAGATAAACAAAAAGAAATTAAAAAAAAAAATCTTTTTGTTTATCTTATTGGTTAGTTAAGGATTACAAAAAGAAATAAAATGTTAAATTTAATTTCAAATATTAAATTTATTGGTTTTTTTTGTTACTAAGTTACCAGTCCTATTGGTGACTAAAAAAAAAAAAAAAAAAAAAAAAATCAATTATAAAAACAATATAGTTTATAGGTTTAGAAATATTTTTTACAAAAGTTAATCACTCTAGATTTGTTATTATATTATTTTAATTGTGATAATACTTTTTAATTCCAATTACTAAGTTTTGGATATTTTAATTCCAATTACAAAGTTATAAAAATAATTTCACAAAACATTTTATTTTAAACCAAAAATTTTCCATAAAAAATTGTATATAATATTTTTATGAATGATTGTTTTATGTATAATATTAAATAATAAATTTCTTCCTTTTATAATGTTTATGAAATGTTAAATTTTTGAAATTTTGTTATTTTATGATTCAGATAATATTTCTCTTTTTACTTAAATGCATGTTTTTTTAGAATTTCAACTATAAAAAATTATGTATTTGATTATAAAATAACAGGGTTCTGTAGTTATAAAAACTACTAGTTTATTTCTGCTTTAATTTAGTAAGAGATTATAAATTTAGTACACATATTTCCTCTAATTTTGTGAAGGAAAATATACATCACCATTTTTTACGTTTGACATGCTCTAGCCTAGTAAATACTATTTATATTTTTTACTACCCACTAGTATGTTCCAAATTACTTTAATTGGTTTTGAAATTTCTTAGTTTATTACAAAATTGAGCACTATAAATAGTTGGAAGTGTAATTGAAGGCTGAGTTCATAATAATTTTTTCATTATTTGTTTATTGTTGATGTTTAATTTTTAATTCAGTTAGTTTTTCCAAATAATTTATATAAAACATTTAGGCAGATTAAACAGTCTGGTGTATTTGTTTCTTAAAAGCAAGAAAAATTGTAAAAGAGAAATGGATTGCAAATGTGTGTGTGTGTGAGGTTGATTTACTTATCTGCATAGAATAGGAAATATTATGTTAAAGTTCTGCTGAAAAGGTTTTTATTAAAAAAAAAAGCTATACATTGAATTTTAGAATTGAAATCTAATCTAATCATTACAAATGTTCTTATTTGCTTCTTACTATTTATGTGATATGCCTGCATGATATAGATTGTTTTACCTTGTTATTTTGTATATCATTTTTGTTTCTTTATGGAAGGATTTTTTTATTTTACTATTAAAGTAAAATATTTGTAGTAATGAAATATATTTTAATTTTTTTTAATCTTTCAGCTGTAACTGTTCTAAATTGCATTTAGAAATAATAGATTTTCAAACCTTTTTATGATGCAACTTTACTAATTTTTAAAGCAGAAGCAAACAGAATTTTTTAAAATATTCTAATAATAGTAGTCAAAAACCTTAATAAGTCATTAATGAAGGGATCTCAAAATTTTGATAGCCTAAGAGGAGTAATGATAAAGTCTCCTATGTTACTAAATTAGTAAAATTTAAATTTATTACTACAAATCTTTAAAAATTAAAAAATAATTTATCTGAAATTAATGAAAGTTAATTTCAAAGCTTTTATATGATGGTATTTTGTTACAATAACAATGTGATGTTCTCTCTATCCTATCGTCTCCAGAATTGTGAACAACACAAAACACATACCCATTAAACAAAATATTTATTACATTTATTAACCTACCAACATTAATTTAGACGTTTTTCTCCCATTTTTTTAAAGGTATATATTTTACATCAATCAAGAGCTAGACTGCTGCTTTACCCCTGGTAATAATAATAATTAAAAAAAAAAAAAAAAAAAAAACCTACTTTTTTTTCTTTCTGATACAGATCCAACCTGTCCTGTCTCCACTCCTAACAGATAACAAAACCAAAAGTTCTAGTTCCAGCTAATTGTCTGACTTTCACAAACAATATTCATGGTTTTGAGTTTTCATACAAATATAAATTGAAATCTCAAAAAATTATTATATTAAAAATTTCAAAAACATTAATGCATATCTGCTTAATTTTTTTTTTTTTAGGAAAATTCATTATTTTTATTATATTGTATTTTTATTTTTCTAAATATTTGTCTAACTTTGTTTGATATTAGAATTTTCATTAATTTTTCTTTCTAAAATCCGACATCTAAGATTTAAATCACACAAGAGGCTATACAAGCCTATCTGTGTAATATCTTACCTTTAAAGTAGCTGTTAAACAGTTGAAGTCTGGTTTGACTGTGCATTGTTATCCATAAAAATAAATGTTCCAATGGGATAAGATCTCCTTCATAAAATAGTGATCTCTTTTTTCAAAACCTCTGTCATTCTAAAAATGTGAAGTTCTGCCTGCCCATTCAACATAATGCCTTCCTCAAAGACAACTCCTGGACCACATAACAGTCTCTTTCAGTGATGTCGCTCAAATGAAACTCTGCCCTGACCTCTTTCTAAATCAACTGGCATTAAGAATTGCTTGTGACATGGAATAACTCTCATTGTAAAGAGGGCACAGTTCAGTTAAAAAGATGTCTAATTTTTGTGCTTCTTGCATCATTCTAAATGGTGGCCAACTTTCAAAGAAGTACAGCGATTAGGAGGATAGGAAAATGGTCCATATTTGTGAAGGTGCCTGAATACAGTAAACTTTGACACTTGTTGCCTTGTTACTGAATCCAATTGCTGAGCAAGCAATTGCTTGCTGGCTGATGTTGAGTTCTTTTCACCTGCAAGTTAATGTTGTTGTATCAGTATACTTCACTATACTTTGCCTTGAGTTGAGATCTACCAGTTTGTGGAAGCAGTCTGATGGGAGTCTTTGTACTTTAGAATCAGGGATCTAGCAGAAGTGTCTTTATTACTTGACCTGTTACTTCCAAAGGTATCATTTCACTTTTAGAACATTGCAACCAGGATAGATTTTCAATTAAAGTATGATTAAAGTATGATATGATAAGTCAATAAAATATGACCAATAGTATGATAAGTCAATTAAAGTATGATATGAAATCACTACCTTCCAATAATAAGAATGATCCTCTAACCAATTAGCCTACTGTGACTTTCTTGCAGGATGATATATTAATCATCCATTGTAGTTTTCCTGGGGGTCATCATTAATCTTTCTCGGAGTATGGTTTAGAAAGCTTTTCAAGTAAAGTAACTCTTTTATTTATTCTAAACTTTTGAGCTACACTTACATATGATGAATACAGATGAAAATTATTTGAGGAATAAAATATTTCATGCATTTTGTGATAACAAATAACTATATATTGATTTAAATTAAATAAATTTCTGTAGACTTTTCCAATTGTATTAATCAGTTCTGAATTGGGATTATATTAATCAGTTATATTTTCATTTTTTTAATAAAATATTTTTGTTTATGTTGAAGGTTTAACAAATTAAAATCAAATGTATTTTTCTGGTGATTAATTATATGCAAATTTTATTCTCGCTAAAATCTAATTTTCTTAATTTTAGTGAAATTTATATATCTAAATTCAATTCAGAAAAAGAATTACTTCAGAAATAGCATTTATTACTGAAATTTAATAAGAAAATTCCTGAACAATTAATATTGACTTATAAATTTTGTGTAGAATTTGAACTTTAGTTCTTGATTCTCATATCATAGGTACTTCTTAATCACACAAAAGATGGTTTCATCTTATTCTCTGTATAATATATTGAAATTTTATATTTATAAAATTACATATGAGAGTTTGACTTTTAATGCATTAGATTTTATGTTTTATATATTTAGAAACAGAATAAATTATCTCAAGTTTTTATTTTACATATATAGAGGTAATTTATAACCTTTTCTTTTCATATAGATTTCTATTTTTACATGTATATAAAAGTTAAATGTACATTATTGATATAGTTTAAAATATTTTTATTAAAATATTTTTATAGTTTGAAAGTATATTCAGCTTTGTGATGTCTGTGGAACAGTCTACCATGAACCACAAATGGAAAGTAATTTATCATCTTGTTAAATCATTTTCTCCATTATCAAAACGAGGATTATTGTTACAGAAAATAATTTCTATAACATCTTTGAGAAAACTGCTGAGCCTTTCAATAAAAGAACATATTTCATTTTTAGATGAAGACTATACAGTAAGTTAACTTTTAATTATGAATAATTTATTACTTTCTTTACAATATATGAGCCTGTGTGGATAATTTATATTTAAAATAATTATTTATTATTTTATATTTTATCAAAGAGTAATGATCTAATAACTTTTTAGTATCATACAGAAATTTAAATTGCCTTTTCAATAAAAACGCAATGCATCTTATAAAATCCCTGTAGTTATTTTCTTATAAAAGCATTGATATAAACATGTTTTTTTTTTAATGGTTTTAGGTGCATATATACATCAAATTTATTTTTGTTTCATAAAATTTCTTATAAAGGTGTTGTGATTTGAATAAAAAAAATTCTATTCAAAATTGAAATAAAAATGCTTATAAAGTCAATCAGTTTTATGAAATTTAAGATTACTTAAATTAATCTTAAGTTAATTTAATTAATTAATTTAATTTTTGACATCTTCTATTCCCATCAAAGAAAGGAATAGAAGATGTCAAAAATAATTAAGATATTTTCAAAGTAATATACGATACAAATTCGACACTATACAAAAATATTATTAAATTTGTAAATAAACAATAATGCTTTTAGAGAAAATATACAAGAATGGAAAATCCGGTGACTTTAGTGACTTCTTGCTCCCAAGGCACAAGTTCAAGGTTCGATCCTCGAGCTGGGAAGGTCAACTCAGCTTTTCATCCTTTCAATAGGTTGATAAAGTGAGAACCAGGCATTGCTTGGGAACTAAATACTGTCAGTTTTGGGTTTGACTGACTTTCTAACCAAGACTTATTCAGTTATTCAAGTTATGTTTTGCACCTCAAAGCCCTCTGTCAGGAAAACAGTTATGGGCGCAGTAGCCTTAGCCCACATGGGTTCGTTCCACAGGTTTAGTTTTGTACAAAAATGACAAGTTACAAATACATGATTGTGATGCCTGTATAGTGAAAACTAACAACTGGAATAAAGTTCCAGTTTGGTGTACTGTCTTCCATCATAATCTATATACTAAATTTTTAAACATTAAGTTCTCTTTTTATTCTTGATATAAATTTTGCCTTTCATTCACATACGTCTCAAATAAAAATATTATTGTCACATTGTATTTCCATATACATAATTCAAAGGGTTTTTTTAATTTTAAATATAAATTAGTGAAATTTATATTTGCACTTTACTTTGTAGCTTTCTTAATCTGGCTTTGTTTTTGGTTTACTCATGTAGGCAGAAGGAAACAAGTAAAGCTGTGTGATGATATTCTGGCTGTTTTAAAGAAAAATGTTCTGTTATTTATTTGTTGGTCGTTGATTCTTATCTTAAGAAATCAATTTAACACTCAAAAAGAGGGAATCAAACAAAGCATATATTTTTCTTATTCAAATTATAAATGTTTTTATAGTAACTTTTTTAATTTAAAAATATTTCTTGATCACATAATAATAGATTTTGCATTTGTTGTCTATGTCTTGATTTCATTAGTTCCTAAATTTGCAACCATTTTCATTTTTTTTAAATCTTTATGATAAGTAGTGCTTAAAACATTAAGAAGGAAGATTAATTTGTCATTCAAAAATGAGTTACTTTGAGAAAACTTCTAATGTAATACTGAAAAAATTAAAAAAGCTAAAGTACTTGATTTTTTTTGCAGCTAATTTTAGAAAACTTAGTTAAATTGCATTATATTTAAAGTATCTTATTGATTTACTATGTCTTTAATTTATTATTTAAATCAATTTTAATTTTACATAGGTTGAATTTTGCTTTTTTCTAATATTGTGTAAAATAAATGATAATTTTTGAAAGAAAGGTAAGCTTAGTATACTAAAATATCAGCATAATTAAAAAAATATTTTTATTAATACAACTCAAAATAGCTTGACAAAATATGTCTGAAGTTGGTTCAAGATTACTAAAGTAATCTTGAGTTGAGTAAAAATCAATTGAAACTGATTCTTTAGAGTTCTCATCATTAAAGTTTATATATAAAAGAAAACTATGTTCTCATTTTTTTTATGCATTTTTTGATGAAAATTTAGCTTAAAGAACATTTTTGTTAAAAAAATATGAACTTTCTTCCTTGTTTAAGAGAGAAAATTCAGTATAATATTACTGCTATATAAATTTTGTCTCAGCAAAAAACTTGAAGGTTTATTATGTTTATGTATGATACTCAAAATTACTAATTAAAATATATTATTAATTAAAATTATTTGCTTGACTAGTTAATCCAGATATATTATGAATATCCTAAACCTTATAATTTGCTTAATTTTATTATTAATAGAAAAAATATTTCTTTAACAATGTTAGCAAGAACAGTAAAAAAAAAAAAAAAAGGCCTTAGATTCAGCAATGATTTCAAAATATCAATTGAAAATTCAATATTTAAAAAGAAAATAATCAGCTTTTTATTTAATTATATTCATTTGACTTATTCTTTAGGTTTTTTATTGTTAAAAATTGAAATGTTTTTTTTATTTCCTTGTTAGATAATTGTTGATTGTGAGCTAATCTTTTTATTCTAGTTAAGTTACTTTTTAGCTAAAATTACAATATAAAATAAATGTCTGTCATAATATAAATTAATAATAAATAAATGCTAAAATAATATGTATCTTATTTCGGGAAAAATATTGTCTAATGTATGCTCATTTTTACAAACTAGTGGCTGGTCTTTAACATAGCCCCATAGATGTAATAATTTTAACCCCCGTTTATGAAAAAAAATATTGAAAAATTTCTTTTTAAAAACTTGCTCTCTCATGTTTTTCATTATTTTTTGTCATCCCATCTTTTTGCCATTATTTATTTTATTTTATGGTTGAGAAACCAGGATTTTTTAAAATATTATTAGAGAATTGTGAATCCTTTGAATTATGGATAATAAACTGCACTGCTGATGTTGAAATCCTAGATTTTTTTTAGGTAATTAATGTGAATATTCTCTTGCCTAATCTAATTTCCAACTTATAGCCCTTCCACCTGATTGTAATGAATAGTTTCAAGTGCAAATATCATATATTACATTAGAAATTAGTGATTATAGTTTTAAATTGCCTTATGCCTGGTTGGATTGTTGCAGAAAAAATTATATTTAATTATTTTAGATGTGTATGTTTTATTAAACAGACAACTATGAACTGAAGAAAGCAAAAAAAATCGGATAATGACTTGAAGGAAGATGAGTTACTCAACCTTGATTTTTTTAAAATCTGGATTCAGATGCAATTTGTTCTTAAGAAACATTGGATAACCTAATAATTGAGAAAATAATGAATCCAAATTAAAGAAAAATTTTCAAACAAGGAAAAAAAAATAATGTAGTGCTGTAACCATCTCTAAAGCAGGTAGATGAAAAGCAAATAATACTGAGATGCTTTTAAAAAAGAACTACTGGGGAATGTTTTCCTACATTAAAAAAATGTGTTCTTTTTTATGTAAAGCATATATAATTTTTTGTATTCCTATAATATTTTAATATATTATTTATAAAGAAAGCATTTTCGTTTTAAAAAAATTAGTTTTAAGATCTAACAGTTATTTTTCTGTTTTCAGTTTTAAGAACTATTTTACCTGTTCCTATACTAGTTTGTAAAAATTAGTCTATTGTGTTATATATATATACACACACACACACACATGCATAGTAAAACCAGTTTTCTACTCATTTGAATTGAAATATCCATAAAAATCAAAAGAAGCTAAAAATTTGAGTTATTTCTGTTAAATAATGTTTCAGATTTTTATTTATTCATCCTTCATTTTTAAACAAAAAATATTTAAATTGATGTAAGAAAATATAAAAATTAAATCATATTAACAATTATGATGACATTTGTAATTTTAACAACTTATTTTATACAATACTATTGTGATTTTATTATATTCAATAAGATTTTATATGAATGTTAAATTATGTAATTGATAGCAAATTGTGTATTGATTGATATATTAAATTCAAAATTTGCAGCTTAAGTATAAAGTTAGGAATTGTTTTTAATACATTTAATATTTTTTTGTGTTTGAAAAAATTGTTTAGTTAGTTTGTCCAATAGACAGTACATAATCTGTGATATTTTACTAAAATTGCATTTGAGGGAGAAAAACTTGTTCAGAACTTTACTATGTCTATAAGAGGAAGTTTTTAATTTGGAATTGTTTGTATTTAAAGTTTTGTTTTTGGTTGAATTGTTTATTCAAGGAAAATGTTATTAAAATAA
The DNA here is from genome assembly GCA_030067965.1 of Latrodectus elegans. NCBI lineage: Eukaryota > Metazoa > Arthropoda > Arachnida > Araneae > Theridiidae > Latrodectus > Latrodectus elegans. Next base: position 31,872,646 of record CM057818.1, on the reverse strand, counting down.
TTGGAAAGCAATTTTTTGATTTTTTTACAAAAGAGTTGATCAGGTTTTTTAATGGCCTGCGATTTCAATAATTTGAGAAAGAAATTTTTTAATCATGTCATTTTACTTAAATGATTTTTTTTTAACCTTAAACGAATATGAACTTGTGATTTAATTTCAATTTTATTCTAACTCTAATATTTTTTTAACAGTTCTAATAGTTTGATGGATTTTATGATATAATTTATGTATTTGATTTTAAGTAGTTTGTTTATGATATGTATTTGTAAAATGAATATTTAATATTACTTCCATAAACATAAAAAAAGATGTTAGCAAATTTATTAAATTCTGAGTACAGTTTAAGTAGCTTAAGAGTCAAGCAAATATTAGTAAGAAAAGAGTTGTTTGTGTATAAATTATAATCTACTTAGGTAAATTTATTTGAAACTATTATTAAAATTTACTGATTTTATCCACTTGAATTTGAATTTTCAAAATTACCACATTTAAATAAAACATCAATAGTCTATTTAGTAAATTTATTTCTTTATTTCCATAAATTTTTCAAAAAGCTGCTTTTTTAAAGGCAATTATTTTTGCAAATTTATTTTTCTTAAAATATGATTGAAGACAATATAAAAATGATAGATAAATTTTTGAAGTTTTATAACTCATCATTACTCACAAAAAGAATTGTTTTTTGATAAACACTAATATTAGCAATATTTTTAGTCTTTTATTATTATATGTAAAAATGATAAGCTCAAAGTAATTCATTTTATTAAGTCAACTTAGGACCTAGAACTATTTCTGAAAGAATGAGAACTTAGCATAATCTGCTTCATACACAAAGTGAGGGGTATTCTTGAGTGTTCCAACTATGAAGGATTTTACACTATCTATTAAATATTTTATTTAACACTCTTACCATTTATGTAAAACATTACAGGAAATTACATATAAAAATTCATACAGGAAAAGTCTGAAAATAGATTAAAATTTATTTTAAGACATACTCTACAAAAAACTTAATTTGCAGCTTAATTCCATCTCTCTTTTATTGATTTCAATTCTTGATTTATTCCTTTATTATTTGTTTTGATTGTTAATAATTAATTCTAAATTATAAAATTGATTTCATTTATACTAAGATAAGGAATTTCTAATAAAAATTGCTTAAAAAAGTAATTTAGTATTGGATTTTACACTAACATAGTATTTTTTACATTTCAGCTTTCTGACTTAGAATTAATAATGAAGTCCATATGTGTAATGGAGGCTAATAACATTCAAATAGCTATTAAATTTCTTGATATTTGTATCAGCCATTTGAAGTTATCTTCTAAGGTAAAATATTCCAATAAAAATGTCATCAAATATCATTATTTTTTACTTTACTTCATTGTATTTGAAAAAATTTAAATGCAATGAATTTAAGCTATATGTAAATTAATGGTTTTCTTAACTATTAGTTTTTTGTCAAACTTTATTTTTATTACAAAATTCAATGTTATTATTGATTAACAGATTTAGATCATCAGATTATTTAACTGAAATTACTTTATTCATTGTGAAAAATAATAAGTAATTTTGAGTAAAATGCAAAAAATATGTTTGTATTATTATGCAAATTAACATATTAAAACTGATTCCATTTCAAAAATTTCATATCAGGATAAAAAATTTAAATAATTAGTCATCTGCATAGTTTCAATATACTATTGAAGATAATTTCAATCTTATTAAAGACAGTCTATTAATTCTTTTAATTTACTTTGAAGTTTAAAAATAGTGAAATAATTAATTTTTTTTACCATTCTTTTATAATCAAACCTCTGTTGAATGCAGATTTTACTGTAGAAAATTTTTAAAAAGTCAATCATTTGAGGCTAGCTTATTAATTATATCTAAAGCAAAAGTCAGTAAAATAATAATTAAAAATCTTAACTCTTTTCTGATGCAATGCAAAATATCTGTTAAATTTAGATAACCAATAACAAAGGAAAAAACTCAATATATGTGGAAAAATGTAAACTGCTGCTTAAAGATTTAACAAAATTATAAAGAAAAATGAATAAATAAAGATGTTCAAAGGACAACATTTCTAAGCTTGAAAACTTTGTTGTAGAATTTGAATGAGAAATTAAAAGAACTAATTATTATTGATTTAAAAATCAAACATGTTATATTGCCGACTATCAGAGAAATATAAATTAATATCAACAATGAATCGAATGTGAAAGTTTTTTAGTTTAATAGTTAATGCTCTATTAACAGAAATATTGAATACGAATAATTTATAAAAATATGTTAATTAAGTGGATAATTTTGAAATATTTATGTTTAATTTATTAAGCAATAAAAATAAAATTTTATTATAAACAGGGGAAAGTTTATCTTTAATTAGAAAAAAAGTTAAGAAGTAATTTATAAATTTTATGAGTTTATATTAATAATAAATGTATATATTTTATTGTTTTTGTTATTATTTTCATTTGAATATTCTTATAAGAAAATATTCCTGTTTTATGTGCACATTAAATTAATAGAAAGGAGTCATGTAAAACAGCTTAAGAATATTTTCTATTGTATATAATATTTAAATAGTTAATGTCGAAAAATGTTTGAAAATTTAATTAATGAAATTATTTCTTTGATGAAATAATATGAAATAATTTCTTTTTTAATTATAAACTTATTTAATTGGTTTTGAAATAATTATTCTAATTTAAATTAAAAATATTCATATTAGTTCCTATAGATATTTATCTCTATCATTCTTTATTGAAAAATCTGATAATTATATATATATATATTTGGCTAAAAATATATAAATTAATAGAATAATAGCATTTATTCAATGTAAGACAATGTTAATACCCCTGAAAAATTTGATTATTTGAAGATTTTACTATTTTTTTCTTGAGTATCTGTACAAATCCTATATTATAAGACTTCTCAAATAAGAAAATACTAGGATAAAATATCAGTAAATACTGGTATTTTATTTTAGTATTTTGAAAATTATAAATCACACTTAAAACTTTCTAAGCATTTAGAAAAGACTATTAAGTATTTAATTTGTATGGTATATTTTGAAAATTTATCCAATTAGAATGATGATAATTTGAAGTACAAAGAAAAAGTAGAATTAAAGGGAGACTTACTCATGAAAAATACAATAAAACATAAAGATATAATATAATTGGTTATTAAAAATTTTCAAAAAATTAACATATTTTAAAGTTGAAAAATATTTAGCAAGTTGTAAAATATTTAGCAATAATAGCAAGTTTTAATTGAATTGTAAGATTTTATGTCATTCAGTAAAATCTTTTAGATTTGCAATATTGTCTAAAATATGTTTTCTTTTCAGCTTTTTTTTTCTTTTCTTTTTGCAGAATTGGTTACTAATCTTTATGTATATAATTAATAAAATGTTGTTTAAATTGAATATATCATTTAAAAAATTTTTCAAGTGTCTAATTATATTAGAAATATAATTTAACCAATAACTATTCAGTGGTTGTTCCTAAAGTTCCTTTTTTACTGAAAATATTACTTGAAAATTTTTTGATGTTAACTTAAGTTAAACTTTATTATTCTAATTGAATGTTACCGAAAGAAATCGGAATTGATGAATGATGTCGTTTGAGAGATTCTTTAAAAGTTAAATTTACGTAATGAAAAATCTAAGATTTTTACAACAGTTATTTATGATTCTGTGAAATCGTTTCACAAATGATAGCAATATCCTTATTGATAATTTTCATAAAATTATAATCTTTTATTGATTTTTATTATTGAAAAAGTGTTACTAGATTTTTAATCACCCATTCACTTTTAATTTTTAATCACCCATTCAGTAAAAAAAATTATGAGCATTTATTAATGCACAAATTTAACATACAATTTCTCATTTCTATTCTGTATATTACTTAATTTGAAGTAATGTGGTAAATGGGGTTATTTTATTACATTTTGAAAGTATACTTTGTTTTAGATAAACATGAGAAGTTTTTACTGTAAATATTTTTATTTATATTTGTATATGTTAAATGTATATTAATTGTTAAATTTTTTTAAAAAATATTTCCTACATTTTTAGCATTATGCCCTTGAATATATTTGTATTCAATGACATAACATTAATAAATGCAGTCGTCGAATAGTTAACACTTTTGCCTTTGGTTTAACAGTTCATTGGGTTCAGAATTCAGTTTAAACTGTAAATACTAATATAATTAGCCCTTATGTGAAAAAAATGACTGTTGAGCTACAAAAAAACTAATAAATGAAGGAAATTATTATTTATTGTAGTCATTGAATAAATTGGTAATAAATTATTGATATTATTATAAAATGTGTAAAAAAGTGCCTTGTAATTTTTTTGCCAAATATGGTGGTGAAGTAATTTGTATAATTGCAAAACGCAAGTTTTTAGAAATTTTAAAGAATTAAAAATGTATATTTATGAGCTGTAAAAAATTGCTTATTAATTTTATCTTGATTTTTAACAGAATTGGTTAAAAATTTAGTATCATATTTGATTACTAATTTAACAAACTATTAGGCTGATCTATCACAAAACATTAAAAGCTGTAAAATTTTCAATTTAGGCAACATTTTATTGAATTTTTAATGATCATTGTTTTTCTCACAAATGTGTTTATCTGGTTTACCATGCTGTATAAAAATGTGGTTAAACATAATTTTGAAAAATCATTCATACGCTCACAATGTTGTTTGAATTATGAAGAAAAAGCAGTTTAATAACAGCTTTGTGTAGAAGAATTTGACAAAAATATACTAAGAAATCCTATAAGAAAAATGAAATACTAAAACAAATGCTTTAGAAAAAAAAAAAACTATTTTACTTATTAAAGGACTGGCCTAAAGTTGTACATCACAATTGTTTTTTATGGGGAATGAACTTACTATAAGGAAAATTTTACTTCTTCACTTGAACTTCAGTAATATGTTAGCACCCCAGTAAACTTTGCGTTGACAGAAACCACTGTGGTTAGAAAATATGGTAAGAAAGTTTTAACAGTTCTGCTATAAGTTTTCCTTTACTCAACTGCACTTTACAGTAAAGAATGTGTTTTAGACTACTTTCCTTTCTTATCCAGGATTCCTAACTTGATTTTGCCACATTTTATTGCGCTATAATTATAATAAATTAGCTGAGTGGAAATGAAATGGATATTCTGATGAGGCATCATCTCCTTCATCAATGGTTGAAACTCATGGGTAACATGAGTTTCAACAATTTTATAAATATTGGATTCTAATGAAGACAAAATTTTCCAGAACTGGTAATTCAGCAAAAACATGATTAACATTTAACAAAATGGTATTCACTTGTCAAAATTTGGCGAATTAATGACGCTGAGGGTGGGAAAGATTAAATTTAAAATGCATTGATTTTTGCGTTAGATGCAACAATATTGAAATTGCTGTTATACTATAAAATCCTAAACTTTTTCAGTATTGTTAGTCTTTTAAATATATGTCATCTGCAATTTAAATTCATTGTAATTCAGCATGTAGCATATGTATTGAGAGAATCAGTAAATTTTGGGAGGGAAAAATTATCTTTTGGTGACAAATTATAATTTCTGAGAATTCTTCGGTGTAGTATCCTTATGCCTGCACTTTCAGTAATGAATCTTGTCATGTATATTATTTCATGCTACATGTTTTTTCTCAATACCTTTCATACTATTGATCCTTGACCTGCAGAAGTTGTTTCACATTTCCCTTTGTCAGTGGGATATATCTGATATCTCTCTTGATCAGGGGCAAAAGACCAAGATTGACCTTTCTTGAGTCTTCTTTTATGATTTTCTAAATATTCTTTGGCTGGTAGACTTATATGTCTTATTCTTCATGCTTTAACGGCAGACTAGACAGAGAAATAAGATAACTCTTCTTAATTGTCTTTCTGTTTCTTTTTGCTCTTAAAATTGTTTTCTCTCTTAGATTCCCTTCCACAATAATGTGAATATAGTTGTAACTTTATTTATTAAATATTTGAAATGATAAGCTTTGTGTTATAAGAGGGTTACTCTGAAATTTTTTAGATACGAGCAGACGAGAATTTACAAAATAAAAATAGCAGTTTAATTTTAAAATACAAAGTATTTTAACCCAGAAGACGATTTTTTACTGACTTACTTCAACTTGTTTAGCGTAGAATAAATTTTAAGTTGATGCGAGAACATTTTTGCACTATGATTTTCTACGATTTTAAAGCAGGATTAAATTAAGAAAAACTCGTTTAATGATTGCAATTAGCATTTCTTGATGAATCTTCAGCTCATGCTACTGTATTCAGATGGTTTAGAGAATTTAGAAGAGGTCGCAATTTTCTTCAGGATGAAGAACACACAGGAAAGCCGCCATCGGCAGTAGTCCCAGATAATGTGTCTGCCATACTAAAAAGCTGAGTTGGCAGCTGAATGGTTAGCGCTCTTGCCTTCGGTTCAACAGTTCGTGGGTTCGAATCCCACCTTGGGTATGGATGTTTGTAGTGGTTCAGACAGAATCCACTTTAAACCGTAGGTCCCGGTCTAATTAGCCCTCGCGTGCAAAAAATGACCGTTGAGCAACAAACAACAACCATACTAAAAATATTAATGGATGATAATCGCTGTACCTATCAAATGATACAGAAGAAACTTAATATTGTATCCGTAGCCATACACAAAATCATTCTATGCCATACATAAAATCATAAATAGCCATACACAAAATCATAAATGCATTTTTTCATCTATTCCAAGAAATGAATGGCTTGAGTCATTTAATCTGTGGAAAATTCTTTTACAAAAGTACATTGATGCTGGATGAGACTACTTTGAACACACCTAAAATTTTGTAAGTGTAACATTAGACACATAGTGATATCTCAAAAATTTCAGAATGACCCTCGTATATGCTGCAGCTAGTGTAAAACCTTACACAAATATAGATTTTTAATTTTTGTTTTCATTTTTATAAGATTCTTTTGAATTAATACATGGGTTACTGAAATTCTTTGTATGTCTTACAAAATAATATTTTACTGGGCGATTCCTTTTACATTCAGTAAATGGAAAACCTTTTTAAAGGAAATTAATTATTTTGATTAAAATAGGCATAGGCAAACAAATAAAATTCATTTAAAGCTTTTTAAGCAGTGTTCTTTAAAAAGGCAAGGACTCAATCAATATACATACATCTTTGTTTTTCTTTTTAGTGTAGCAAAAATTAGTAAAATAGACTTTAATAATTCTTTACTTTTTAAAAAGCAAAATATTTATAGCTCTAATTGATATGTTAGTAATATTTGCAAAAAAAGTTGACTAATTATAAGTTTATTAGAAATCATTAAGGAGAATATTTCAAATATACAACTCAGATTTGTGTTCACTTTAAATTTTTTATTTATTTAAAAGTTTCTTATTAATTTTTTTTATTTAAATGTGAGTCTAAATGTATATTATGCTGTAAATACTACTATATGATAACTTTATTAATAATTATGTAATAAAATTATATGATTACATTTTTTATTTATAGGAACATCATATAGAACTATGTGGCTTCTTAAAAATGTGTGAAAATAAGATTGAATCTCGAAATGTAAGTGCTTTCATTTATATTTGTTTAAATTACACTCAAAAGTTGATTTTTCTTTCGTAAGACATTTAAATTATAATGTATTAATAAACACTTTCTTATTTAAGGATACTGCTTTGAATGAACAAGCCCATTTAGTAAGAATTCATTCCAGAATTATGCTAATGTCACCTGATAATCCATCTGAATTAGTTAGTATATTGATAAGTTATAATTTATTATAAAAATTTTTATTTTATATGACTTTTTATTTGTACATTTTTTTATTCATTTAGAAGCAAATTTTTTTTATTTCTAGATCAGTGTATTGTAATTACTCTACCAAATGGTGTGGTTGGTTTTACTGCCTTGTTGATCTATTAACTTTCTTGTTTTTTTTATATTAATAATATTTTTCTTATATTTGTCAATTAAGCAGGTAAATTCTAATTAATTAACTTTTTGTACTTATTTTTAAACGCATAAAGATGTTCAAATGTTTTCTCTGAATATACTACTATTATTTAAGTGGATATTAATTTAAAAATATACTATAAACCACACATTAAAAAAGCAAATGCCAAAGCAATTTATTTCAATGTTTATAAAATTCTTCTTCTTTATCTCCTGGTCTGAATCAGGCCAGATCCATGACATCCTTCGCCTTCAAAGAATCGAGGACAGCTCCGGATCTGTATAAAAGCTCACGCTTTGAAAATCCAGTGCAGTTCAGTAGGTGTTCGGGACTGGTTTTGTTAGTATTGCACGAAGTGCAGGTGGGAAAGACTTGTTTGCCCTGAGAGAATCGTAGAGTCCAAAGATGGCCAGATCTGAGTCTGGACAAGTCAGTCTCATCACATCTTTCACTGTTGAAGCACAAAGATCCCCCAGGATCAGAGCCACAGCACCAAGGATGAGATGGCATAATTTTCCAAGATGAGTTGCCAAGAGCCCTACTCTTAGAGAAGATTTCCCAGAAAGTCAGCGGATCGGCAGAACCAAGAGGCATCAATGATCCATTCTTAGCAAGGCCATCAGTGATATTGTTATATTTAAGATCGACATGTGATGGAATGCATTGAAAATGAATAATGGAGGACTCAGATAGTGCTTTAAGCCTTTTGAAAACACCAAATTCCCTTTTGGTCCACAATATTACTCCAGTTTTCAAGGTACTGAATAATGCTACGACTGTCAACTAGAATCCAAATCTCGCCGTTTAACTGTTTGTTCAAGTAAAAGTCCATTGCCATATTAATGGCTCTAAGTTCTGCACAAAAGACGGAACTAAAATCAGCATTGTGTTGTTTTAGAAAAAAAAAAAATTTAGTTTAAGTTTTAAGAAACACTCCACTTCCAGTGTTGCCATCTTCATCCTTACTACCATCAGTATAAATTTATACAGCTTCAGAAGGGATGTTATAATGACCTCTTGTTTTAAGCTCAGCTCTCTCAGCATGTTTTAAGAATTCAGGATGTTGAGAAGATTTATTTGTGTGTACCAGTAATTCTGTATGGAAGAACACTCCTGGCAAAGAGTCAAGAGGGGAGACGATAGGAAGTAGAGAGTTAGGGGAAACGGAAGATTTTAAACCATCCAACTTCTCTGCGTGTCCAAGAGGACTATGATTTTTTAGCCTCTGGTCATTCTTGCAGCCACACAGGAAGTTGTATAGTAATGATATATAAATTACTAAATAGATTGGACACAGGAAGTTAATGGTTCGATGTTGGTCATGGTAGTTATAAAGTTTACTGAAGTACTTCATCAGATTTCGGATACATCTTTCTTGCAACGGCTGAAAATAAAATTCTTAAAATATGTGAAAATTACATAGCTGTCCATGTTTTTCATTTATGTTTAAAATAAGCTTACTATAATGTAATTGTTAAATTGCTAAACATTTTTACTATTTATTAAACAAATTTTCGTTGTAACAGATATATTATTTTGAAATTTATAAAACCAATGACTGCTTTATTTATAGTTTTGGATATTGAGTTTATTTTAAAAAGTTAATTGAGTAAAGTTTATTGATATACTAATACTAAATACATAACGATAGAAAAATGTAAACAGATTCACAAGTGAATATATGTGCAACAAATAATATTGTAATTTTTTGTTTCTAAAGAATATTATATTACCTTAAACATTGACTTGGCGCAGCATGTCCACTTTTGGACATGCTGTGCCAAGTCAATGTTAACAGCTGCGCCAAAACAATATATGTGCAACAAATAATATTGTAATTTTTTGTTTCTAAAGAATATTATATTACCTTAAACATTGACTTGGCGCAGCATGTCCACTTTTGGACTTTGCGCCATAAAACCCAACCAACCAACAACCTTAAACATTGACTCTATATTCTAAGATCATAAATAAATAATAAAATTATGTTTGCATTTTTATATTTAGAATTTTTTTTATTTTGATATGTATACATATACATGCATATATATATATATATATATATATATATATGCTGTTAGAGTAATTTTTTCATAATATTCGTTATAAACAACATTGACATATTGCAATCTTAAGAAATAGTCGAAGTTATGTCTCTTTATTTTTCTTTAGTTATAAAGTAAATGACCAGTATATATTATATTCAATTTTCAATAAAGCAGTTTTCAAATTTGGGGAATATCATGTTTTAATCATATCAAAGATTGTATTATCCACCAATTTAGTATATATGTGACTATTAAAATGTGCCCTATATTCATTTTGTGTGTTTTTTTTTAATTCATTTAAATAAAATTAAGTGTTATATGTGTTTTAACAAACTTAGTTTACCAACAAATGTATATACTGTATTTTCCTGTATATAATTCGCAGTGGCGTATTATCCGCAAGCCCCTTTATTCGAGCAAAAATAAAACGTCGCATTATCCGCAGTGGCATATAATCTGTGGCAATTTTTAAAATGAATAGTTGAAAATTTATGAGATGAAAGCGATCTATGCCTGAGAAGATTCTAGTAAAACTTAATCGATTTTTTGATTTTAATAACTTTCAAAACGTGGTTTAGAAATATTTTTAAAATAAAATTTATTTGTTTCATTAATAGTTAAATGAAAGAAATGGATTACTGTACATGGAATACATTTTTTCTTTTGTACCACGCAAGTTTTGTTCTTTGTCTTACATTACACGTTTGTCGACATTTTTTCATTTGCCTTCCCTGTAACTTTTAATTTAAAATTTACTCTGTGAATTAATAATTTGCACTTTTACAATATATTTATTTGAATGTTTTAAGAACAAAACCGATCATGTCAAAACAGAATACGAAATGACGTTAACGAATTGCAACTTTAATAACCATTCAGAAAAACTGAATTTGTTCTTGAACGTAACTGGACAATACTATTATAGTTAAAATAAGTTGACTGAATATTGGCACCATCTGTTATTTATTTTGTGAAACATAAACAGCATTTTTTTTTCAAAACTTCATTGTAAACTTTTCTGATGAAAAATATTTTTTTGTCAGATTATCCGAGGTGGTGTATAATACGTACAAGAAAATTTGGAACTTTTTAAACACATAATCTGTGCATTATATACAGAAAAATATGGTACATAAATCATTGAGTAAACTTAGCTGGTATAAAAATTTAACATTTAAATGATTTAATAAAATATAAAATGAAAATATAATTGATTTATACATGTAATAATATAAAACTGGCATTCAAAATAGAAATCATACATTATCTAATAATGAGTAACTGGATACTTGCATTACAAGAAATAAACACAAATTATTCAATATCAATAGTTATTAGGGCCTCCACATGAGGCCCTAGCAACTATTTATTAACTGTTAACAACTAACAACATTCTTAATCTTCTGGAGCTTCCACTAGTGGATGACAGACAGTGGTATTATCTTCCATTCATCTTGGAGAAGAATGTATAAGTTATTTTTCCCAATTTTGAATGGTTTTTGCACTTTTTAATTTCCAGATTCAACTAATTTAATAGGTGTTCTACAGAAATCATATTTGAACTCTGGGAAAGCCATATCTAATATAGTCACTGTGTTGGCTGCCATAATGGATGTCACAAAATGACGAGGAGTTATTTATTCTGGAAGTAGTAATACAACCCATAAAATTGCTGCTTTGTAGGAAGCTCATTGTTGTCTGTAATAGTGGAATAATCACCTTCTAAAGTAATGAGCTAGGAATCAGCACTGAGCCTACCATTATTTGGGATCAAGGATGCCAGTCTACCACAAGAAACATCCTTATACCTAATTTAATCTCTGCCAAACTTTACTATAGATGCAGTGCACTCTAGTAAAAGTTTTTCTTTAACCATATGCTAAACCCAGATTTTGCCATCCCAATTTTAAAGCTTGAACCTGGATTCATCATCTAGATAACCGGTTTCCACTCATATATGGTCTAAGTTGGACGTACCTTGCACCACCTCAACCAAGCCCCATTGTTGGATTTATGATTAAATGCTTGTGGACTGCAGCATGATTATGGAAACCAAGCATATGTACTTTTTTGCACATGGTATTAATGAAATAACACTCCTGAAAGCTGGTTGTAACTCTTGGAGTACCAACAATTCATGAAGTATCATCAATTTAATATGCTTTTTCTAATATCTTTGCACAGTGTTTGTTGGTCTCTCTCAATTTCATGGGACTGCCATGCTGAAACCCATTTTGATGATCACCACATACCTTCCAATTCTTAATCTTGAAAGCCACTGTCAGTTTTGGATTACTTAACTCACTAGATATGAACCTAAACAATCAGCCATTTCTATGATATTTGACAATAACACCTTTTTCAAATTCAGACAGCTCTGAATTTCATGGCATCTCATATGTGACTAATGTCAATGCTATTTCCTGCCTGATATTTAAGCATAGAAATCATGGTGTAAATCAGGATTGCAGATATCCTAATTTGCATGGATGTTCAAATAATTTGTATATAATGTACTTTTAACTGGAAAAAGTGTTATAATTTAAAATTATTATTATGTATATAATGAATGATTCTAAATTGTTTTAATAAAATTAGAGGGATGGTAGTACCTATCCAGGAAAGCAATAATTATATAGGAACATGGGGTTTCATTTCTCTCTAATAGACAGAAATAGGAATATTAGAATTTCCAACCTGAACTTCCAACAATGTTGGGAAGGCAAACAACTTTGAAAGTTGCACAGTTAGACTGTTTGGTGAAAACTCATAGCAAGTGCTGAAAATGACAACATATATTGTTGAACAGTTACTACTGATGAAGAAATGACTGGAGCACCCTCTCAAAGATTTTAGGTGCGTTAATTTTATCCGCAGCAATAACGTTTCTTGTCACTAGATTTTCAGTTAAGTTTACTGGCGTCTCTTTCGCTAAAAGTTTATGGCATTACGAATGCAGAAATAAAGTTGAGTTGATGAAGTTTTAGCTTGGCAGAACTTCATGTCTGATTCATTGTTTGGAATATGTGACATTCGAAAAGTAACAGATCACGATGGGAAATACTACAGCTTTCAATATGCTGAAAGTACTTGTTCCAACAAGATGTACTAGTTAAACTGTCTCAAATGATGTAAGGGGCTACCAGGGTAATCACTAAGGATAGCTGCCTTGACGTTTACAGAAAATATTTGCTTATGAGGGCTTAGTGCAGTGAGAATTGCTGTCAGACAAAATGTATTGATTGCACATGTTAAGGGCTTCTCTGCTATATGTTGCCTTGTTGTTAAATAATACTATGCAGGAAATTATGGATGGTTATGCTTCATATTCAACATCTACTGCACAAAGTCTGTCTGGTAGTGATAATGATCTTTGTGCAAAGATTGCTCTTTTTAAACATGATAAGGCGGCATGTTTCTCATTTAAAGTATCTCACGCCGCAGGCTGAAAAAATACCCATTTCGTATGCCACTGCTAGCATTCATCTAGCATACTTGTAAAAAGCTGATTCAAATCTTACCAAAATTTCCTTGAACCAATTTCTTATAATTGTCAATCAACATTGGAAAAGGTAGGAAGACTTTGAACATGACAAATTGAAAACTGCTGTTTGTACAATCTTTGTGCTTCATATGTATTCCCTATTACTGAGTTGGATATGAGTTGTATATGTGCCAATTTTTGTCATGTGTACTCTGCCAGAGCATTCGCAATTTCAGACAATGTTTTCAAAGTAATATTAGTAGCAATGACATTGTGCTATTTTTAAAAGATAGTGTTTGTTGTGATTGGCCTTCTATAGTACCAGCTAAGAGCAAACTGCTGCTTCTTTTCTGTGGAAATTTGCATATAGTAAATTCTTGATATAATTTGGGCTATAATTATATGTTATGTAGGCGGGTATAAAATGACATGATGGGCAATGAACAACACTGTAATGCATCAGGGTTCATACAATTCCTGGAAACTCTTAGAATTTTTAATTATCTTGATGCATTAATTTTTTTGTTAGGAAATAATATAATTTTTTGAGTTTTTTGTTTCAATATTTTAAAATTTTCAATGAAAGTGTTTGAAAACAAAATTGTGTATTAGCTTTTAATGTTACCACTAGATGACGGCATGGTCAATTTTAGATTGTATATATAACTGTTGATAACTAAAATAAAAATATCTAATTCATCTCTAATAGTTTCATGATGATCCAGTTTAGTCAAGACTAGATGTAGTATTTATATTTATATAAAATGAAGTGAAGTAATAACCTTCAAGATCGTCTTGTTGTTCAATTAAAAAAGCGATTTTTAATTGATTTTTTATCTAATTTCTTCTATTTTGTACAAAACTTCACTAAATATTAATATCTAAGTATAAATTTTTTTGATTTAAAATAAATTTCCCTTACATTTCTTGGTAAAAGTTACATATAATTTAAGTGAAAAGGGATGAAAATTTGTTTATTTATCAATGAAATGAAGGCTGTAATGAATTCTTTAGTGTGCCTCGTAGAAAGTTTCTTTCCAATTACATATGGGCTCAAGTAAAGTCGTTTAAAGTTTGGTTTTTGCATGGCACAGAAAAAAAGAATTTTGTAGAAGAGTTTAAATCTGATTTAACTGACTGTAGAATTTCAGGATTGTATGGATGAGAAATTTAATCCTGTTAAAGATATAATCGATACACCTTATTTTCACTTACTAACAAATAGATGAAGTTGTTACTTGTTACATTGATGGAAAGTAGTTAATTTTCTTTTACTACTCTTTCACAATCAAGCACTTGTTATATGTGGGTTATCTATGAAAAAAATTGATAGTAAAAGTAATCATTTGTGGTGTAGTGCATCACGTCCAAAACGTAGTTTTTAACAATATAATAATCAGCAAAGACATACTTACTTTTGCAGCTGGTGTCTGGCAGAAGTATAAATTAGATAACAGGGAAGGGGAAAAAACAGCTGATAACGGAAAATAAAAAGCACATTTTGAAAAAAATTGAGGAATAGATAATCAAAATGAAGCATTTGGAAAATGACATGTATGAACTTGAAAGATCAACAATAGGTATGGTATTACTGAGGAAGCTGAAAACTGGTAAATTAACATTAATTGCAAAATCAAACATTTGTCGCTGTAGTGTTTCAAAGAAGCAACAGTTATTACTCACTAATAATGATGCATTAAAAGCGAACGTTTTAGAGGTGGAATAAGTAGCATTTTTTAATAGCAATATTGTGTATTTATAAATAACCAGAAAAAGTCTGTGTGTGGAGTATGATTTTAGAAGTAAGCGGAAAAAAAAATTTGGAATTGTGTTTATGTTAAATAATAATTAGGAGAAAATATCATATCCTGGAAACTTTATTTAAGATGTGTATTTATTTTGTTTTGAAAAAATATTTATTTGAAAAGAGATTGTTATGTGCATTTTGATAGTCTTAATAGATAGGAATTGAAAATGTTTTAAAACTGAAATTACCCATTATTTTGATTTGTATTTTATACAATGTATAATTATGAATAATGCAAAATATATTGATTATTGAAATAAAAATTTTCTGTTATAGCTTTATATTAAATGCTTTTGAAGTAATCATTAGATAAATTTCTAACTTAAATAAAAAATATCATCATTGCATTTTATTTCTATTATTGACAAATATAATTGAAAAATGCTGCACATACATAATTTCATGCATATTTGGTTCAGAACAATTTTTAAAATAAAATAAATTATTTAACATGAATATCCTGCCTGGGAAGTTATGAATTAACTTTTGGAAATCTGTACAAACTCTGAATACATTGACGAAGACATTAAATATTCAGGGTCCAAAATAGGAATTAAATTCATCATATTTTGAACTGAATACAGGTAGGCTGTAAAGTGTGTACATAATCCTCCTCAACAACTAAAGCTCCTTGTTTTTGCTTAACCCGTTTCTACTTTCCTCTTTACTACCTTTCAGGGTATAATGCAGCTCTATATTCTATGATAATTATTATTTTTTTGTACGGGTATTATCATTTTTCTTGATTTGTAAAACAATTTAGAATCACCTTGCATATGCACTCATTTCTAAAAGTTAAGCATGAAGATGTAAAAGGCAAAAAATCCACAAATACTACTTTGTCACAAAATTTGGCAGGAAAGTAGCATATATATTTATGCATAAAATAAAATCAATAATTATATACAAAAATGAAAACTATATTAAATTTTTGTAGATTATCAGATAATGACGTATGGGAGATTTAAGCAGAATTATGAATAAAGGGAAAATAAACAGCATAAAATGAAAAAAAGGACATTAATAGTGTATGTGATCCCCCCTCATCTGTTTTCAAAGTTTACACCTTGTGACCGTACTTTTAATTATGTGATCAACCACCACAGAATTAAGCAATAGCCATTCTTGTAGAGTAGTTCCCAGTTCAATAAGAGTGACTGGAGGTGGGAAATGTGAAGATATAGCATGGCTTAGAACATCCCAAAGATTTTTAATTTGATTAAGATCAGGAGAATATATATGCTGGCCATGCCATAAGCGCAATCTCTTCACTCTCCAGGTGTAGTTTGTGGGTTCGAATCCCACCTTGAGCATGGATGTTTGTAGTGGTTTGGAATCCACTTTAAACCATAGGTCCCGGTCTAATTAGCCCTTGTGTGCAAAAAATGACCGTTGAGCGACAAACATCACTCTCCAGGTAATCATCGACAATGTCAGCTGTATTGGGATGTGCATTATTGCCCATTAAAACAAAAGTAGAGCCAACTGCTGCAGCATACAATGGATTCTAGAACTTCATTTCAATACCGGATAGCCGCCACAGAATCCTGTTTAAAGTTGTGCAAGTCGGTGCAGTATCCTAATGAAATCCCACACCGTAATGCTTCCGCCTTAGAATGCGTTGATGTTTTGGGGCTGATTGCATGTTCCTTGTTCATGCCATATCCTTATACGCTTGTCATCTGACTCCATAGCAAATCTTGACTCATCAGTAAACAAGACATTGCCCCAGTTAAACACAATCCAATTGACTTGTTCCCGGCACCACTTTAATCATGTTCCTCTTGATTGGATTGATAGGCAAACTCAAACTCAAGATACCCTGCGTACATCCACTCATATGTAATCTTCGGCCTACAGTAGCTACAGATATCACTTTAACAATGGATGCTGTAATCAGAGATGTCACGTGTGGAGGTTGCTCTGCGATTCTGCTTGACTAAAATAGCAATACATTGATCTTCCGTGGGTTTTTTAACCCTTGGACGACCAGCTAAGGACTTTTCGACAACTGTCTGGTTTGGAATTGTTTCCATAAACGTGAAATTATAGAATGATAAACGCCGAAGAAAATAGCAACATCTTATATCGACTGTCCTGCTTCAATGTACCCCACAGCACACCAGCGCTCAGAATCTTTTATTCGTCTTCTGGAAGTCATAGAAACACATATATCTTGAAAACAAATTGTATGAGAGTTTTAAACACTTTCTATCACAGTACTTACAATCAACTTCTGTAATCCTTCATAAAGCTGGTATCTTTATAAGCCTGCCGTTTTTGCATATTTCTTGTCATGAAGGCGCGATTGGCTGCTACCTAACATATTTGCATACTTTCATCTACCTCTGCTGCGATTTGCATACTCTTCAATTTTGGTTGGCTTCCGGAAATTAGAATTTTCCTCTCCATACTTAACTTTTGGAAGTGAGTGCATAATATTTTAAATTTCTTTATATCAGTTAACTTATAATCACTTATATAGTTCTTCAAAGAGACAATGTATTACTCAAGTGTTTATAGAAATTATCAAAAATAGTAGGTTTTTGCAAATCACTGCAGTTAATATTCTTATGATAATACTTGGGATACACACACACAGTTGGGGGAAAATGCTTAAAAGAAAATTTCTTTTCAGATGTATTGTAAAGCAGATTTAATTAAATATTTTGTGAATTTGAATACTCAATTATAATTAAGATTACTAACTATATCCTGAATATGAATGATATTGATATAATCTTTATTTTTTATATAATCTTTCTTTATATTTAAAAGAATTTTCAATTCCATAATTATTGCGACTATACTTATAAATTTTGCCTTATATTACCATACCCACTTTTAAAATACTAAATTGTAACCAAAAAATGCAATTTTTTATATAAATATGTAAATGAAATCAAAGTTATTTATTTGCTAAATATATAATGAAACCTTGTTTAAAAAATTATATTTTGTATAGAAATCTATTTTAATACTAGGCATTTAAATATAAACAAACACACATGTTCATTTTATATGTTACCAGTTGTATTAATTGCTTACTTATTTATCTGTTTAATGTTCATTAGTAATACACACACACACACATATATATATAGTAATAAAAATGCACATAAAATTTATTGACAACTTTAATAACTCTTTTTGAGTGGAGTGTAACATAATTTGTCTTTTAATTGCTTAATTTATATATAAATATATAATATACTTTTGAAAAGTTTAATATAATGAATTGAAAATAAGAACATTTTTTCTTTATTCCTAACTTGGTAAAAGATATTTTCTTTTTAAGGTCATGATGAAGGCATTAGTTTTGTTATCTGGATAATAGTTTTTGTTTAACCAAATTTATCTGTATATTAATGATAAATATGTGTTAATTGATGTATATGTTTCAATTGATCTTTTTCATATTTGCAAACTATACAGTATAAATTCTAATTAAAAGTTAATTTTTAAATTTGTTTGTAAATAAAATCAGATTAATGTGAAAGATATATAAGCTTTTTATATAATTAGAAATTCCACTTTAAAAAATAAAAAATGACTTTTTTTTATGAAACTTGATATTTTTCATTATAGCATTCATAAACACTTTTAATTCAAAGAATAAAAACAAAATTTCAATATTCTAAAAAATACATCGAGGAGTACTAAAATTATTAGCATGTTTTTTTCTTTATCATCAAATTCTATGGTTTTATTTATTGTGAAATAATGCAATAATTCTTCACATTTGCTTATAACTCTTTGACACTTGAAATCAGACAACTTAATCGCCTAATGTGGTTGTCAAGTACTTTTGCATATCATACTTTATAATTATTAATATCTTAGCATAATTTGCATATTGGTATGATTTTCCAATATACAAATTATGCTGAGATATTAATATGTGATCCATATTCATCTGTTAACAGAAAGTAAAGTACTCTTCATAACAAGTCTACATGCAGAAGGCTAAAGTACAACATTCCTCTTCAATTATTCAATAATGGCTGCAATCAAACTTGAGATTATAACATTTTCTTGCATGTATTATGTTACAATACTTAATACAATTCTGTACAAAAAAAAAAAAAAAATACTTCAACATAATGTAAATATTACTTTACATTATGTTGCAGTATTTTATTTTTCTTATTTATATCTTGCTCAAATTGATTTAGAATTGTTATATCTAACAATTTAAAAGGATATTTGCATTTATTTTCTATAGGATCGACAGATTAAAAATATCAAGACAGAACCAGATACTCATCATTCAGAATCCTCATCAGATGCGTCAGTTGAAGGAACTAAATGCTCTTATACTTCATCGCAAAAAATTGAAGTATCAGAAAGTCTTTCTGCGAATCTTAAAGAAGACACTTTTCCAATAGTTGAGTGTCCAAAAATTAAACTAGAACCCCTGGATGACTCTGAGCTTCACCAAAAGACTATTGCTGTAATTTCTTCCCCAGATAAAAAATGTAAAAAGACTGATACGTGTTTCGATAGCGTATCAGATATAAACTGTCAAGAATCTAATTCTTCGCTAAATTCTTTATTCCCACTAGATAAACATAAAGAATTTGATTTAAAAAAAAATAAAAAAACTGCAGTGGTAAAATTATCTAGAATTGAAATTTCTAATTTTAATGATAAATATAATATTTTTAAAGATAAGTGTAAATCTGGTAGTGGAGTGGATTGTCATAATGAAATAAGTATTAGTAAAGAGAGTAATGATTTTAGAAGTGATGAAAAAAAAGTAGCTTGTACAGTAAAAGGCAATGATTTAAAACAAACTAATAACAAATTATCTGTGGTAAAATTCAAGGAAAATAAAAAACATGATGTTAACTTATTACTGTGTGATAGTGATGATAAGTCAGCATCATCATTGGATAATGATAATGAAATTGAAAATTGTGATAGTTTTACAATAAAAGATAATTCTGTTGCACCTTATGTAATCTATAGGAAATCTGATAAAAATATAATTATACCTGATAAATCTACAGCACAGAAAATCACTTTAGAGGAAAGTCATAAAATTATCAAAAATTCGAACAGTGATTCAAGCTATAGTTCAAATTCTAGCTCTAATTATTTAAATCAAACTGAAAATATTCTATCTGAAAACTCTGATATTACTACGAAAGATCTTTCTAAACTTGTTGAAAATGTAAATTGTGAGACTTCAGTAGCTAAGTGCAGTAATACAAATTTTAGTAAAAAAAACCCTTTTATTTCTAGTGTAAAACAAATTTCTGAGGAATCTATTAATATTAACCAAAGTAAAAAGATTTATAAATCTTCTAAAGAAGAAAATAAAAAGGAAATCATATCCAATAAAATACCTAAAGGAGATATATTTCATATAATTGATTACAAAGGTTCAAAGGCTCTGGTTAAAAGCTCAAGTAATTCATATAATGATGTAAATATCACTCCACAAAAACTTAATACATGTCATTTTGTTGAAAATAATCATAACAGCAAAAGTATTTCTTTTGATGACAAAGGCTCTTCTAATCCACCTGATATTTTAAATTCAACTTATAAATCTAATGCAGTTGATTCTAAGTTTGACATTGACTCTAGTGCTAACAAATGCCTTCCTAATTCTTCAACATTTCAAAATGCTGAAAGAAAGAGTGAGAGTTATTTTAAAACAAGTAAGGTTTCAGTAAGTTGCTCAATAACTGAAAAAGTTACTGATTGTAATGATGCAAGAATAAGTTTGCCCAGAGAACAATTAACTGAAATTAATCCAAATTCATCATTAATTTCAAGTACTCAAAGTAATTTGGTTATTTCATCTGATATTGCAATCAGTCCAGCTTTTCCTACTTCTGATATTCATGTTACTGTTATTACTGAAACACCAAATCAAGTCTTTAGCAACAGTATTTGCCAAAATGATTCTATCCAAACAGGAAATGTGTTCACGAAATCCATTATAAATGATACCATTCTTCATACTAATGAAGATCAGACAAACAATGATTTGAAACAAAGTACTTCAGATATCTTTATTGTGAAATTAAAAAGCAATTCTCCTACTGTCGATGAAATTATTGTGCTTGATGAAGATGAAAATGAGGAAGATGAGGAAATACAAATTATTAATGAAACGCTCCATAAATTACCCATGAAACGCGCTATAAATTCTAAAAGCAAAAATCTGTCAGCTAAGCGTGCTAAATTACTGGAATGTCAACCTTCTGGCAGTAGTCGTCTT
The DNA here is from genome assembly GCA_030067965.1 of Latrodectus elegans. NCBI lineage: Eukaryota > Metazoa > Arthropoda > Arachnida > Araneae > Theridiidae > Latrodectus > Latrodectus elegans. The sequence continues at coordinate 31,851,070 of CM057818.1, read as the reverse complement.
TTGCTAACCAAACAAAAATCATCTGCATTACCAATTCTTGAATCATATGATAAAAGTAAAACATTTTCCCAAAACATACCAAGTTTGATTAACTTTTGCATTACATCACCACCAAATGAATCATCTGTAAGTAATAACAATAAAAAAGAATCTTTGCATAAAAAGAATGAATCAAAAAAATCTACAAATAGTACCAAGTATGATAAAGAATTAACTTGTGATACTGACTCTGATGATTGCCAAATTATTCCAGGCCCAAATGAAATCATCACAATTGATGATTAATTTTAAATAACTGGTGCATTTTTTCATTATATTAAGGCTTTTAGGAAATAACATCATTTGTTCATATTTTATCAATAAATTCATGTGATGTTAATGTAAATATAAATTTTAAATTGCAAAATTTGTAAATATTTATTTTTTGTTCAGATTTTTTAATGTTTTTAATACTAGTGTTTTTTAATTACTTGTTTCTTTTTTTTTAATCAATATTTGTTTCTGGTTATTTGTTTGTAATTTGCTTATCTATAAATTAGCTCAGTTATTATGTATTAAAACATATAAGAGCTATGTTTTTCTCATTATGTTAAGAAATATTTTATTGCTATGCTTTGTTGTTATTATTAAAATCAATTATGGTAAACTCTACCATTCTTATTATCTTTTCACTAATATTATTTACGATTGAAAAATAGTAGAGCTTGCTACTTAATGGTTAGCGTTCTGACCTTCGGTTCTATAGCTTATGGATTCAAATCCTAATTTGGCCTGGGTGTTTGGAATCCACTTTAAACTGTGTATCCCAGTCTAAACATACCTCAAATGTAAAAAAAAAAACTATTCTTGAATAACAAATAAGTAAAATTAACCATAATAGAAAAGTAAGTATAATTTATGAGTACTTTTTTCATATTCATGTACATTTATTAAAACAAAGTGGTATTTTATATATGTCTTAATTTGTGCAATTATGTTCTACTTCCTTTGAATGCAAAATTAAATTTTAGTATATTTTGTTAAATTTTTATTATTATTGTTAACTTGATGAATTTTAACTATATAAATAGCATTGTTTTTTGTAATAAATCCAATAAAATTTTAAAAAGTTTTCACTGTAGTTATTATTAAATTTTCCTATTTGGTTTTCAATTTCCAATCGTACATCTTAATTTGTAAATTCGTTCTAAATTTATATTCTTAGCATTTGCTTTTTTTAATAGAATTCTGAAAAATCCGGGAAAAAATTAAATATATTTTTCAAATTTTGCACATCCTTTCAATTAAGATAAAAATTTTCTTTGTTCATAGATCTTAACAAACATTTTATTATTTCTTATGTCACATTATATATTATGAATAAAATATGTGAATTATTCAGTCAATGTGCAAACATTCTCATTTATTGTAAAGTTAATTTTTTGTATTTGCTGGAAATTGAGACATAAGAATATTTTGAATATTATCATAATTGTCCTAAAATGAAAATATTCATAAACATTTTTTAAATAAATAATTCGCAGAAAAAAATGCGTTTTTTTTTAAACTATTGTTAAATAGTTTCCATATTTTTTTTAATTTAATTCATACAATGCAATTTTGCACGATCAATAATATTGGAAATTAATTTAGTTCAGACAAATGCTTCACTTTTCTGATTATAATTTATTTGCTCCAATGAATTTAATACTCTTAATCAAGAAGCAGTAACATATCATATGTGAAACCCAATTTTATTTTTATGGAGCATAATTTTTAAAACGATTTGCCATTTGGAGAGTCAAATTAACTTTACCTAACAACAGTGTTTCTCGCATCTTTTCAAAATCTCTCTATCTTGTTTTTGAATATATTTTGGCTATCTATTTTAATGCGACCTGTTAAACGTGTGATTACATTTATTTATAATCAACCTCAGACATTAAGATTTTTAATTTTATTTTGCTTCATAAATGTGAATTTTTGTTAATGTAATGAAGCGTTTATTTATTTTTATTAAAATCATTTATTTTACAAACGCGTTTAGTATATATATACACTCACACACACTTAAATGAGCAATAATTACCATAGAAAAATGGAAAGTAGAAACGCATCAAGTAAGAACATGGGTCTTCAATGATCAAAATGGATTGGGCTTACTCTCCTATACCGCCTGCGTGTCGTCCACTAGGTAATTGGATCGATTCCTATCGGTACCCTGGATGTTCAATACCCTTACCATTAACTGGCGCAACAAATTGTACCTTCCTAGAACAAGTAATTCCCAGTTTATCATAGGCTGTTCCATTCCCACCCAGGGAAACGAGTAATCTCACAATGGAGCTCCACCGTATTTTTTCATTGTATCTCGTAACTTCTTAAATGCCACATCATGGATCAGACTTTTAGACCTCCTCGTTCTTCGTATATATACATCAACGCTCAATTCCTTGTAAGGGCACATGCAATCTTTAGTGTACAAGACATTTGTAAATTCAGCTGAAGATTTCATGGGGAAAATCTTTGTTGCCGCTGACAAAATAAACAAGATACAAGAATTTTTGAGAAGTTGTCCCAGTCGTTCTATCGCCAATGTCAATTATAAGTTAGTGTTCAATTAAGATGACTGCTTTGACCAGAAGGTTCAAATAATAGCGTCCTGCGACCTTCAGATGGGGTGGATCCTCTATCAAGTTAATTCTGGAGCTAAATTTCTGGGGTGTCTTATAAAACTGTGCGCTTACGTTTGACATGAATCTGAAAATTGTTAGGTAGAATGTAAACAACGTGATTATGGCTCTCCAGTGTAGAGAGAGTAGTGTTCGAGCGCGACTCTCACACGGATGATAATTAACAGCAATAATATATTCAATATTGAAATATGTTGAATTTTTTAATGCTTTGCAGGTTTTGTAGAAAAAGTATAATAAGGGGTATTTTAAGTACTTCGAGATATTTTTCAGGCGAAATTATAGCTATATACAAGAGGCTTGTAGGCAGGAATAGATTGAAATACTGTATTCGGAATCTTGTGTTAATTGGAAAATAAGGTAAGATTCTTAGTAAATTTAGTAATACATAGGAATGTTTAAATTATTGTGAATAATTTCTAAATACTCTCTAGTGTCCCAAGATGTAGCTCTGAACGTCGCTTCAGATGGGAGTTTTAACGCATGCTCACTTGAAGAAAGTAGTTGGAATAATTTGGCGTTATAAAATAGCAATCTTATGGTCTTTGATTTGCTTATTTCTATTTCTATTATTTCTCGTGTGTGAGCAAAAAGCGATAGAAAAAAAAGAATGGACATTTATGTATTATCCCGTAGGCCTTTTTCTCCTTAAGAATAAGTTTTAGAATTTTGCAAATTTTAATAATTTTTCGAAATATGAAGGAAAAGCAGAATAGTTTACTTATATCACAGCACCAAATAAAATACAAATAGATAAAAACTATTTGTATTATATATATATATAGTGCTAAAGCGTATCTTTAACGACATTTATTTTTTAGCAAATATGTCGACGGGATAATGCGCAAGTAACCAAAGAAGGGTGGATTGTAATTATCAAATTTTCTTATGTATTTGAATAAAGATAGACATAAATAGGAATAAAATGTCATGTTAAAATTAATTGAACTAAATAAGTAGTTTTTGACACTTTATCATGGTTCATTTATAAATTAATATGTCAAGTTTTTTATTCCAAAGCTAAAATTAAAGTTTGTCAATTCATATTAAAAATTGCTTGAAAAAGTTTTTGTGCACACGTGAATTGTTTTAATAAGCTTTGGATGTAATGTAAATTTCCATAAAAAGAAAAACTGCACAGTTAAAAGATTTTGTTATTATGTACATTGTCTATTTTTTAAGTTAAGAATTCTAAATAAGATAAATCACAAACTGAACATCTGCAGTTCAATTTAAGAGTATAATTCATTTATTTGAAAGAAAAGTTTTTAAATTTTAAAAATTAGAAAATTTATAAATAATTTATAAATTTCCTTATTTACATGTATAAAAGATTTAAAGATACTCAGTATCACGTTTATACTTCTGGTTTTTGTGCATTAATAAAGATATTATAAAAAAATTGGAATAAAATATTGTGTGTAAAAAATTGAAAAAGTCGAAATGAATTACACTTTTTTTTTATTAAATTTACCAAACAAAATATTTATAAATTGTTATTTTACCATGCTTACATGATAAACGCCTGGTTTTATTATAAATTCATTATTTCAAGTAGTTTTTTTCCCTATATTTCACTTTATAACGTTCATATCACAAAACTATATTTTATGTTTGGTTTAATTACAAATTTATTAGATGCATTTGTTTTTTTTAATTTAATTAAAATTTGTCATGTTTAATTAAAAATTACTTAATTTTTTACATTCATGAGTTATTTTAAGAAGCCTCAATTAAAATCTGCAGTTTAAAAATTTTTTTTTTTTGATTTAGTGTGTAGCTTGTCTGTTTTTTAAATTAAAAATTCTACTAAGAAAAATTGCTAGCTACCAATACAATAAATATCTGTAATTCGATTCAATATAAAACTCATTTATTTGAAAAAGTAAGATTTTAATTACTTTATATGAGGAAATTTATAAAAAAAGAGAATTTAAATAAAATTTTCAGCACAGACCAATATTTATCTTGGTCGTTGATTTTCAGTTATATGTGCAAAAGATTTTAGAAGAAACTTAGTATTTTATGCAAGAGATATATGATAAGTTTTAGAAAGGTAAGTTTAAAAAAAATGTGTAAAACTATTCAATAAGATACCTAGATAAATTTAAAGCATTATTTACATCGCCAAGTCGCTGAATCATAGATAAAATCTTCTGGCGCCGACCACTGGAACCTATGTCGTGGAACTCTAGTAAAATATCTAATATTTTTAAAGATAAACTTAACAACCATTCCATTGTAAAATACTGCATTTGTAAATTGCGTGAGTAATTTATTAGTCAAATATATTTAATTCTTTTTATTAAAGAGTAAAAATTTAAAAATATTTATCATTTTTAGAATTAGCGATTTTATATTATTATTAAATATTATGTTAATGTATTATTTATTACATTATATTATGTTATTGCATTAATTGTCATTGAACACAACTGAATATAAACCCTTTTACAGTGAACATGACCCTTTCAAATGTTTTACGTTGCAACCATGAATTTGATAATACTCTCAAATATAGCGAAGCTTAGCCCTATTTTGGCAGCTCACATTAGTCCAATATAATGAAATGTAGCTCATACAATATTAAACCAATGTAGACCGCCAATAATAAATCTTGTCAACGCCATGATTTGCCAATATAAAGTCAAGATATTTTTCTACTTGAGAATTTCCATTTTTGTAGAGTTCCCAACAGAATTTTCGATAGCCATTTCCTGATTGTTATTCAAGGAGCTAGTGAAGTATCCAAAATTAAAACAAATAGTAAAAGTCCAATATTCAATCTAAAATGGTAATTCAAAATATTAATTAGCCACTGCATAAAAACAAGTTACCACTTCAATCTTTTGAATTAAACAAACTGGATATCAAATATTATGTTATTCGTGAAACAGTTACTAATTTATAACTGTTCTCCAATAACAGTTCCTCATAGTAGCTGTTATCCTTATACGTAGCATTTATCCTGAGAACAAGAACTCGACTCACAATTGGTGACACCTGTTTTTTGTAAGATAATGGCTATAATTTTGTAAGATAAGTGACACCCTGTTCAGATTCAAAATATGTCTAGTCACGGAAAGTTTTATCATTATTTGAATTAGATGAATACTTAAAAGTTTTAGAAGTACATTCTCTGATATTAAGTTTTTTTCCCTTCAAATAAAACAAAATGTGCGCAATAAGTTTACCGTGTTTTATGTGTGACCTGTAATTGCATATGAAACAAAAATATAAATTAAAACCACAAAAATATAATACCAATGTAGTTTATAAAGTGTTCACAAATTAAATTTTCTTTTCTTGTAAGCACTCTTTAAAGATCCATTTAGGTAGTTTTTTTTTAATATGTATTTAACTGCTTTAATTTCTTATAATATTTCTGAAATTTATAAATATACATAAAACTTGAAATTGTTTGTATATCTTAATTTTGAGTGTAAGGGCTTTTAGAGTTTTTTTTTCTATCATGTATCATACAATTATATGCGATGTTTACCTGTACAATGTTTTGTGTTATACTCTTAATTTTTGCATTTTATGAATTTCCTTTGCTTTTTTCACATGTTTATTGCTACCCCACTTAAAGAAAGGAATATGACATCCCGGAGTGCAATTTCATGAAATTTTAGTTCTGCGGAGGGCTGATTTTTAATGCAACTCCTTTATGTAAATCTAGAGAACAACTTAAAAATGATGGGGGAACAACCAGGAAGATAACTAAGAAGAAACTGTAGATCCATTATTGGGAATTGAGTTGAATAGAAAAAACTTCTGAAGAAGGTCACTGTCTACAATGGGCTGTGTAAGGCTAAAGATGAAATATTCTAACAGGGTTCTCACATTAGAGTGGTCTAGTAGTCAGAGCACTCTCTTTGGATATATAGAAGGTCTATAAAAAATATCACCCTTTTTTTTTAATGAGAGATGTATGTTGAATTATCACTTTCTGCATGCACATATGTTTGGAAGGGTTCTTTTATGTCTTCCTTATAATTTTCTCTTTTTTTGAAATATGAATATTGTTTGCCATCTGAGGAAAGTCTTCCCATAAGGCAATATGCAGCAGGTGTACTAGTACTTAACAATGGTTTTCAACTATTAGACTATCTTATGCATTGTGTCAAATCTACAAACAGGCATGATTTATACTTTACTGCAGTATGATTTAAAGTATAAGAATATTAAGTCTAATTGTTTGATAAGATTCCAAGAGCATAAATTTTTCTTTGTGGTAAATATCATTCAGATCATATATATCTATTGCAAAACAAGAGTAATAAGTCTTAAGTTAGTCTTCATCATACAAACTTTCCTAACATATACAGTCTCCCTTTATCTGACCAACTGCAAAGTGAAGGGTACATTTTATTGCATAGTAAATTTTTTTAATTTTAATTCTTTTTAACCAGACTGGAATGTTTACTACAGTCAAACTGTTAGAAATTGTGCCAGATTACCTGTTCTTAGCATAAAACAAATACTTTGTTTTAAGATAAACTCATATTCTAACATCATAGCTAGCATATATCTTTTTCTATTGATCTACTGATCTTTTCTGTGAATTATCTTAAAATTTCTATACAGTTGAATTATATTAAAATTTAATTTGCGCAGGATTTCATTGCTTTTAATATATCTAGATTTTTAATCTAGGCTCTAAACCAATGAAATATAAAAATAACTAAATGATTATTGATGCTAGTAATGCTTAGGTAATTATAGTTAACCTAACACAATTTATGACTTAGTATCCAAAACAGATACATTAATTGATTTCTAAGATATCGCTATTTCACCTGTAAGAATTAGAGAAAAAGCAAAATAATTTTTTTGACAACCTTACACATTTAAATTTATTTTTCAAGCCTCTTTTTTTTCTTATCATTTACAGCAGATTTTATGACTTTGAATCACTTATCCAATGGTAAAGTTTGTGATTAATTTATTTGAAAGTAAAATCACACATCTGCAAAATAAACACCTGCTTGCTCTCTTGCTCTGTTTGAAACACATCTATGCTTAGAAGATCATTAAATAAAATTAAATTTAAAAGAAAATTCCTTAATAACATTTTAAGAAAGGATCTTAAGCTCTCTGTTTAGTTTAATATTTTAGAATTAGGATGCAGATTTAATCTAAATTTTAATATAATTATCTGGGTGAGTTATGTGCAAAAGTTGCAGGGAAAATTTCAGGGGTCTTCTGCTAGGTTCCTGCTTCTAAAATACAAGTACGCATTTGCTCCTGAGATCCACAATAGTATGTGCACTGGGTATACTATTGTGATGTGCTGTCACCCTCACTGCTTGTTGTGCTCAAAAAAGTGGAAGCATTGTGAATTGTAGTTGCTGGGCATTAGAATAATAATTATTTTTAATATTTAAAATTTATCTAAATTAGGGACTTTTTTTCATATTTTAGGTGACAAAATGTTTTCTTATATTTTTTATTAATATGTCTTAATTTAAATTTTTAATTACTTAAACTAAAATTAATTTTTTTTATTAATTTTGTATAACAAATGAAATTTTAATTAATTTTAATTTGAAATATTTTGTATTTCATAAAATCATAATTTAAAAATCTGAAAAAATTGTATATTTAATCACTAATATTTGTTGTTTTTGTTTATAGAGTTTGTTATAATGGCAAATGGAAATCTTATTCACTGGTTTCGAAATGATCTACGTTTACATGATATGCCTGCTCTTAGCTGTGCAATGAAAGTGAGTTTATTTGTTATATTGAATTTACTTTTTATAAATTTACTTTTTTACATTACTAACATACAATTTTTAATTATTGGCATAGAATTTGTTATGACTGATGGAAATCTTATCTACTGGTTTTAAAGTTATCTAAACATATAAATTGAATATGTAATTTAACTTGTATATTTTATTACATTAATATTGCCAAAAAAGTAATTTATAATAAAAATCATTAATGTGTTGATAAAAAATTTTTACACTATTTAGCATAAGTGAGGATAAAAAATGTTTTTGAAAGTTTCTTCTGTTTTGATTAATTAATGCATTATTCTAATGCTATTCTATTATAATTCTTTTTTTATAACATTTTAATTCTTATACTATGTTTCATATAATACATTTCTTATCATTTATGATTAATCTGTTTTATGGTAACTTTGTGTTACAATTTTCAAAATATATTTAACATAAATTATTAAATAACTTGAGATTATAATAATTATCTCTTTTTATTTAAAACTAATTTTTAATAGTCCCCATACGAGGATTAAAAAATAGTTAATTTATATATTAAATGGTTAAGTTAACAACAGAATTGTTCTTTGATTTGATGTGGGAAATATTGAATACACATTCTGAAAATAATTTCAATTGGTAAGCTACATTATCATTTCAATCAAATTATTTTTTCCCTTTTTTAAAAAGAAAAGTATTTTTATTGATTTCTTTTTAATTACCCGAGTTTAGGCTTTTTTTTTTTTTTTTTTTTTTTTTTACTTTTTTGGGATTCTGGGGCTTGTTCTTTCATGCAGCATTTTGTGTTAAATGGTCTAAACCTAATATTTATTAATTATATTTGTTTGAGTTGCCTACTTTGTTTATAAAGTCTGACAACCAATAATGGTGCTGAGGAGTGTTAATATTTTGCATTAAGAGTATCAAAAGTAATTAAGTGAGGACAAGCATATCACTCATGTATTATGTGCCCAGCCTTATCTTTATTTTTATTACATTTTATGTATATGCAATCTTGTTAAAGGTCTTATAAAAATGTATATATATATATATATGTATGTATATATATATATGTATATATATATATATATATGTATGTATGTATGTATATATATGTATGTATGTATGTATATATATGTATGTATGTATATATATGTATGTATGTATGTATGTATATATATGTATGTATGTATGTATATATATGTATGTATGTATGTATATATATGTATGTATGTATGTATATATATATGTATGTATATATATAAAAATATATGTATATATACATATATATATATATATATACATATGTATATATATATGTATATATATATATATATGCATATATATATATGTATACATATATATATATATCACTTTTAGGATGAAAAATAAAGTTCACTGGGAAAAATAAAGTACATAATTGCTTTAAATCTGTTATATTTGAAGTGACTAGTGCAGGTAATAAATATGAGAGAATTAAACACAAAATGTCAATATAATGTAATATTTTAATTTTTATGGATATTTTCTTATAAAAAAAATAAGCACTATCAGAATGTTGAAAATATTATTAGATGAATGCCATTCGCCATCACGTCTCCATTTGTTCTCATGATTTCTTCTTCCTCTACTCTGTTCAACAGGTTACTTCTCTTGTATGAGATTCAATTATTTTACTTTTGTCATGACTATATAGGAAAGAACAAGAAATATTTTTGGAGGTCAGTAGAAGGACAGCACATGTTTTTTGCACACAATGATAAATTTCAAAATTAATTTAATTGAAAATTATTTACTATTACAAGGTAATGTTTCAGAAATTTAAATGCTGAAAATGCTTTTTTTTCTGTCTGTGTATCAAACTGAAACAAACCATTGTTTTCTGTGCAGAAGCATAGATATCTAAAAATGAAATCTTAACATTTTTAGGAAATAAAAAACATGGAGGAATAATTACTCATTAGTGGGGAAAAAAAGAGTTGCAATAAACAGTATGAAAAAGCTTTATACAAAATGTCTTCTAAAAACATGTTGTAGAGAAGTCTGTTATACAAAATATTAAAGGAAAATATAGCATTAAGAGACTAAACAAACCACCATTAAAAAATTTAATCTATTATGGCAATTATTGGAATGGGATGCAGTGATGAAATATTGCTTTACAATATTTTTGAAGACTTAAAAAAAAGCTGTACTATATGATGAAATGCTAGAAAATTTTAATAACAATGAGGATATTTTCTTCTTCATGATGACATTTTGAAATCTTATAGTACAATGTAACTGCTTATGGTATTTGATGCTGGTTGTAAAATAACAAATGGATGTTTTACTGGCCAAAAAATGGAATGGTAAAAGTAGATATCTGAGTAATAATTAAAATTAGAAAAATCAACTTTTTCATGATGGATATTATCAAATTGCTGCAATAAATCAAAATAACTGCTTAAAAAAACAATATATATATATATATATATATATATATATATATATATATATATATATATATATATATATATATATATATATATATATATATATATATATATATATATATATATATATATATATATATATATATATATATATATACATATATATATATATATATATATATATATATATATATATATATATATATATATATATATATATATATATATATATATATATATATATATATATATATATATATATATATATATATATATATATATATATATATATATATATATATATATATATATATATATACTGAAAACTGATACTCATGGAATGGCTTTTGCTGCATACTTTTAGCTTGATGAACTCTACTAATTTGCTATTGATGAAAATGTAATTTTTCTCTTGCTTCATATACAGTCTTATAAGATTTTTATCTGGTTCTTATAAATTTCAAGTATTGAAAAATTTCTAAAAGATGCAACAAATTTGCTTAAAAAAAGAGATATATTTATATAAATGATATTGGAATTATAATATATATTAATATACCCTTAAAAATTCTGTATCCTCTGTTGTCCAGGAATGTTGGATCCTACTTCAGAGTTTGTCTTCCAATGAGAAAGACATTGTTCTTCAATGGATCCCGGGACACTGTGGAATCCATTGCAATGAAATTGCCGATACACTGGCAAAGAGGGAGGGGGGGGCATGACTTTAAAAACATCTTTTTCTAGTGTATCTTTTTGCTTAGTAAAATGTCTGATTAAAAATATACTGTCTGAAAGATTAAAAAAGATTCTCGAATCTCGATCAGAGCAAAAGTCTTGGAAATACGGACTTTCTCCGGTCTCAAAATGGCCCAGACATAAAATGGTGACTAAGTTTTGGCTCACCACCGGTCATGACTGCCTTCTTAAACATTTGTACCATCTTCAGATAGTTTCAAGTCCTATCTGCAACCTCTGTAATCTGGGACGGGACATGGATTGTGACCATCTACTCCATTGTAAGTCGTTATCGAAATGCTCAATTGCAGACCGCTATTGGGAGGCCAGGGGCCTTTTAGATACATAGACTATTGTTACAGCTGTTTTATTTTTCATTTTTCTTGTTATTTGTATCTTTGCTGTAATTGTCTTTTTATCTGTGCCATTGGGAAAAAAATATCCCCTTAAATATTTCCTTTTAGATACAAATATTGAAGACACAGCAAACCTCTTTTTGGTGTAGGTCTAGTGAAAAATTTTCTTTTAATTTGTTAGTCCAAAACCTGCTGTAAATAATTAAGGGGTCTTATCACTTGTAGGACTTTGGGATTCATTTAAACTCTATACCCTCATTGTTTATCAGTTGATATATACATGTATATTAAAGATATGACTTGTTACACTGAATAGTTATGAAAAATAACTATCATTCTTAGAAGAATGAAATGCATTTTAAACAATTTTTCAACAATGAAAACATTTACATTCCTTTATGAATCTTAATGCACAACTCATTTTCAGTAATTATGGCTGACTTTACAAATGCTTTGAAGAAAATTTGCTGTTATCAATTTACAAATAGTTCAGACAAAAATAAACACTTCAGCATATGTATTTGGATTAAATTTTATTCCTTATCAAAACATAGAATTATTTACTTGTCTCCTTTTGGCAAAACTTATTTAATTTATAAAATCATTGTCACTCTTGATTTAAAACTAGAATTTTTAGCTTTTATTAGGTTTTCTGATGGTTTTTGTTGTAAATGAATTATTAATTGCACTTGTTAAAGACATTTGTTTGTAATTGAGTATCTCATACTAAAAAATTATCATTGAAGTATTTGTAATCATTTCTTCTGAATCTAATCTTGACAAAATTTTAACTCTTGATCAGCACATTTTATTGCTATGATCTTGATATGCTACTGCTAAATACTAGTGATATTTTTTCAGAAATGGGTTATTCAGCAAATAAAACTTATTGTTTAGAACCTAAACAATACTCAGACCTTTCCTAAGTACAGTACATGCTTGTTTTTTAGGAACTCTTAAAGACCGATGAAACAGTTTGTAAAATAGAGAATTCATAAAATAGAAAAATAATGTACCAGATTAATAATACCTGAGTTTTTTACCAAACTGCTTTTTTTTTGTAAACAAAATACTATTAGAAAAAATTATTTACAATGCAATATAATAAACACATGCAAAATAAGATTCATTCTTAAAAACAGTACTCTTGCATTCACTTTATTGATAAAAAATCAAGTAAAATAATCATTTATCTTTTTCTGTGTCTTTCGCTTTTTCTAAGTATGAAAGTGTTTTGCTACATTTTCCTTTCCAAAAATTATTTTATTCGTGCTAGCCATTCAGCTTCTTTTTTTTCTGATGGTCTTTGCAATACAATGTTTTCCTCTTTGTGGGATATCTAAAAGCTTTTTTTCATTCTCATTCATTATATTCTCAAAAATTACATCATTCGATATTTCTACTGCTCACATATCACCTTTGAGTCTATATTAAAAAAAACACCAAGTTCTTCAATCATTGTTGGAGTTCATGAATGAATGACTCATCTTTGCTCTTGTCATCAGATAAATTACCTTTGCTTCTTCAGTTATGGTGGATTCTTTAATAAAGCTTGAATGTTGAAATGTTCTTGATATTGTCTTTTTTACAACACAATTCCAAGCATTCATTGACAAATTTAGTACTCCTAGATGGTCGATTTCATAAGGCTGCTCCTACTATAAGTCTACAATAACTATTCACAAAAGGACCCTGTGATATTTGCTTTAGAAGCTGTTGATTATGCCCTGACCCATGGGTTGTAAGACAGAAATTGCGTAAGGTAGGAGAAACTCCACATAAGTTTCACAAGTTGATTCAAGATAAGAGACTTCATAGTGAGCAATGCAATTATCCATAATTAGAACTTAATGATTCTCTGATAAAAACGTCGATCTGCCTCTCAGCCAGTTTTTGTTAATCTTCCAGTCATCCAAGTTATAATGTTAGTATGTTGTAGCTATTAGTTTTTGAATATTTTTTAAGCATCTAAGCTTTAAATATTTTCCCCTGAAGAAGTTTTTTTGCTCCATTCTTGTTAACTGTGAACAACAATAATTCTTTACTTTGCTTTTTTAATTTTATTACATTTATCACATTTAAAGCTAAAATGTTCTTTCAAGATTTTAAAAAAATAAGCCTGCCTAGTCCGCTTTTAAAACATCCTTTGAATCATACTCAGAAAGTATTGATTTCAATGCTCCTACTTTCCAATTTCCGAAATTTTATTTATAATTTCACTTTCACCATACAATTTTTGAAAGTTCTGAGTCTGGTTTTAAATTTTTGGAGTCAACCATCTGATTCTTTAAAATCTTTTATGTTCAGCTTCATAGAAAAACATTTTGATTTCTTTTTAATGAATAATCATTAACAGAAATGTTCATTTTTTTTGTTTTTCTTAGCCAAGTAAGCAAAAATTTCCAGTTTAGATTGTTTTGCTTCTCTACAATATTTGTGAGAAGGAAGGTACTGTTTGCTTTTACAAGGAATTTTTTTCCGAATTTTTAAAATTGCTGAAAGTCTTTTCTTTGAAATTCAATACATAATAGTAGTTTTTTGTTTTATTTAATATTTTTCTGTCTACTTCTTTTAAAATTTTCTTACTTACTTTGACTCACAAACATGTTCGTTTCTATAACTATGACAGATCCTCAAGGCACAGGCTCTATCTCCCTCATAACAAATTAATTTTCATAAATTGAATAATTCAAATGTAACAAAACCAATTTCAGAACAGTGGAGTTAAAATATTTAGAATCCTCTCCCTCTTTTTTTCTGTTCTCACCTACATTTTTTCCTCTCTGTGTTCTTAGGCTTTATAATTTGACACAACAGTTCTTTCTTATCAAATGTCTTTTCTCGTATTGTATGGAATGACTGCACATGCTGTTTCATTGTTCAAAAATAAATCAAGTTCTTAGTAGTTATATAAAAAAGAAATAAAAAAGTATCATAAAAAAACTATTATACATAAAAGCTTGCGATAAAGAGATTTTTCAAAATTTTAGTTTGTAAGTGGGAGTTAAAATTACAAATAATTTGTCTGTGTTATCAGAATAAAGGACTAGCCGCCAGTTTGTAAAAATATGAGTGTTCGTAAATTAGAAGTTCATAAAAACAAATGTCTGCTGTATTAACTTATGAGTCTGTTCAATATAATTTGTTGGATTTGACTAATGATTTCATCAAACTGATTTAAATTTTTAGTTTTAATGTTAAATATCTTAGTAAAAATATGATTAGTGATATTGATCCCACGCAAAATGTGTTAATAAAGTGTTTTCAAATAAAGTTATTTGACAGATGGAATTTTTTGTTAATGAAAGAGACAGTTATTATCTCTCAGAAGTAAATTGAAATACTTTTATCCTTTGTTAAACTTTTATCCTTTGTTAAAAAATGTAACAAATGTTTTTAAATTGGTTGTTTGATTTTAAAACGTAATGGGTGATTTATTGATAAGAAAAGTTACAAAGAAACTTTGCCATTAATTGGTCAGGAATTGATTTTTAGTGCACTATTTTTTTTATTCAATATAAAAATTCTAGAAAAGAAATCATATATTTGTTTGTATTTTTGTTTGCATGAAACTAAAATGATTCATTGGGAAATCATTAATCATTTGATGTCAGAAGTATTCAACACTTCTCTAAAAAGACTTATTTTTCTTGACAAGTTAAGTCAGAAATAACTATTAAGAGATAATACAAATTACTTCATAGATGCTAATACAGAACTAAAAACATTGCTTAATTTATTTATTGTGCTGGTTGATAATTGAACTTATTTCTTCCTTAAGAGAACATAATATGCAAACTTCTGAAAAATTTAGCTTTGTTATATTTCTATTTCTATATTTTTTGTTGCTGTCAATATACCTATTTGAATTTTATTTTATGATATTGTCTTTTAAATTTCTCTTTGAAATAATTTGATATCAAAACATTCATATTTCTCAATTATTAGTTTTGAGTAGTTATTTTGCTGTGAAAATATTATTATGGTAGGGTTAAGTATAAATATTTATTTTTTATTAATAATTATTTATACTTAATATTACCTCAATATTATTAATGAAAGATATAAAATTGTACCATTTTGAAATTGATATTTCAATGCTGAATAAGATATTGGATATACGTAGTCTTTCCTAGTTGATTCCTTGATTTTTGCGACTCTCTTTATGTACTTAACAAATTATTATAACCTTTTTTCCTCTTCCAATTTATTTTTTGTTGATTTGTTGTTTTTCTTTTAGATCATTTGTGACCACTTTAATTTATGTTTCCTATATCATTTTGAGTAGCACTAGGATGTTTTCTACAACTGTTTAAATAATTAAAAATGAATTTAAAATACAGCCATTCCTTTTGTAATCTCCTAAATTCAGCAGCTGATTTTTTTAGAAAGTGAAATTGAGATTTGTTTTTGCTTTAATGTTACCTTTTTCAATGTCAATTTGAATTTTCATATTGAATAATTATATTTCAGTAATCAGAATTATAAGTTGTTTATGTGTTTAATATTAATTTATGGTTTTATTCAGATTTTTCCATACATTGACATATATTATTAATCTATCTTTGTTCAATAGGAGAGCATAAAAAAATTTCTGTATTATTTTAAGAAACCCTCATGATGTGATTTCATTTTACTTTTCTCATGTAGAATTTTGAAATAAATAAAAAATTTTTTGATTTTGTATAAAATATTTATTTTATATTATTTTTTACAGAAATGTTCTACGTTATATCCTGTATATATATTTAATAAAAATGACATAGAGCAGAAGAAAATTTCTTACAATAGACTTCAATTCATATTAGAAGCTCTGATCAACATTGAACAAAAATTACAAACTTATGGAGGAAGGTACAGTTATTTTTTATGAGGTTATTATATTGAGTTGCTGCATAATGACTTTGAGGAATTACCATTACCAATATAACTTTTTCACATATCATTATATTCTTAGACTGCATGTTAATCAATTAACATATTATATTGGCATTTCCTTCTTGCTTCAATTCATGATTTAAAAAAAAAAAATTTTTTTTTTGCATATTTTACCTTATATTATGAAAATGTTAAATATAGTCTTATCAAATATTTAGTATTGTAGAGTAAAACATGTAGCTAATTTTGATGCATCATCGAAAGTAATGAGACTGATTAGTGCTTAAACATTTTAAAATCTTCTAACTTTTATTTAATTAATTTTGAAATTAATTAAATAAATGTTAGGAGAAAAATTAATTTTGATGTGTTGATTTCTCCATAAAAATACTGTATATATAAAATCAACAAATTTATCTATTGGATCTTATAAATGGATATAATCTTATGAGTGAAATATTAATGTCATGAAAAATTCCTTTTTGTAATATTTTTTCCTCCAGTATAATTTGTAAAAGCCCATTCCCCCCTTTTTTGTTTCAAATTTTGGGGTTATTATAAGTATTTTTTTTTTTTAATTATTGGCTAGTTTTTCTTCTTTATAGTTACTTTTATATTTTATCAATTATTTCTGCCATTTTCAATCCTAGTTTTGGATTCTTTAACATAAATAAAGTCAATAACATTCCTCTTGAAAAGATTTTCAGTTATGAATCATATTGTGAAATAACTTAAGCAAATATTCCATGTTATGCTATTGGTAAAAGTGATACATCCTTTTGTACATAATACAGTGATACACTTTTTTAATTTTACATTATTTATTCTATTCATATCTTTTTGTTAAAAATGTTTTTGACACCAACTATTTCCTTGTTTTGTGCTTAATATGAATGTATAGTAAACTCTCAGTTTTCCACAGTCTAAATTTCAAGAACTAATTGTTTCTATGCAAAGGAAGAAACAAATTTTAAATGGAAGTAAGTATTTAATTTTTGTAAAAAGTGAGTAATTGAAATTACTCACTTTTTACAAAATTAAGTACTTTTTTTTATAAATTGAGAAAATTTTATTATTTTCCAATTAATAAATTTATAAAAAATCTCATGTAATAAATATCTAAAATGTAATGTATTGTGTAGATATACTGTTCAAGGGAATATCTGTGTTGAATTATTATTATTATTATTTTTTTTTTAAATTTTGTGGATTATCCACATGATTGTCTTCCTATTTTAATTTCATAGATAATCAGGAGTTGATTTACGTGATATATTATAGTTAGTATTTAATAAAATAACAATATTTTAATGGTGATGAAAAATATCTTAAAATATGTGTTTCCCCAAAACTTCTAGATTAATGATTTCCCTTTTTCTGATTTGTGAAGTAAAGATATTAAAACACTTTAAAATGTTAAAAAGTTTGGAAAACAGGAATTAAACTTAATAAACAAGATTAAGAAAGTTATTATATTAATATTAATACTCATGTATTAAAATAAAAAAATTGATAATTTATGCCATTATTTATCAAAAGGAATTAATTATTCATATATCTATTCAAGTAGATATTTAAAGAGAAGATTAAAGCAGTAATTTTTAATAATTATGAAGTATTACATATTTATTTTACAGTAGATTATTTTCCAATTTATGAATAATGGTAAATCTGGATTAATAATATGAAATTAGTTTTAATGATATGTTGATAGTCAAACAGTCATTAAATTAATAAAAGTATTTTGATTTGTAAAATTGCATCATATAAGGCTTTTTTTTTTAATAAAAATGATTAAAGAATTCATATGTTTTGAATTTGAATTTTCCTTTTCATTGATTATGAAAAAATTTGCAAAATTAATTGTAGATTGAGTAAAATTAATAGATGCATAAAAAATCAGTTTGTAGAAGATTAAAAAAAAAAATGTAACTTTTAATTCTTTTAATTTAAATGAGGTTAGAGAAAAATATTTGTTCCTTTTTAATTGATGATAAATAAATGTTCCTAGTTTTGATATTTCCTGTATTAAAAATGTACTTTTTCTAATATTGTTAAACTACATTGTTTCATTTTTCACTTCAACTAGTTATTAAGTAAAGAATTTTCCATTGGTTTCATCATTTATGGAATATTTTCTATTACTAAGTAAAAATATTTATATTTTCATTAGCTGTTTTCTGTCTTCAAACCAATTTTCAGTTACCATTTACTTTCATGGTTCAATCAAGGGCAAGATTATAACCATCAATATTCTCCTGGTAATAGTGAAATTTAAATGCTTAGAATAAATAAGTCATTATAAAAAAATATTGTTATTGACATTCATGTTCGAATGCAAATATTGATTAGAGGTACCATTTTATGTTAAGTAATAATTCTAGTATGACTCTTTTTTAAGTATTTTAAAAAAACTGCTAATTAGTGTTATTTTATTATTAAAACTAAAATTTTAATATAAAAATATAATGATGTTTTAATGACGGTATAATTTTTATTTAGAATGTATGTATTTTGTGGCGAACCAGTGAAAATTTTGTTTCAATTAATAAAGAAGTGGCATATTACTCATATTTCTTATGAAGATGATATCCAGCCAGTTTGGAGGGAAATGGAATATAATGTTCAGCAGTTATGTGAGAAAATGAATGTTGAAATTATT
The DNA here is from genome assembly GCA_030067965.1 of Latrodectus elegans. Taxonomy (NCBI): domain Eukaryota; kingdom Metazoa; phylum Arthropoda; class Arachnida; order Araneae; family Theridiidae; genus Latrodectus; species Latrodectus elegans. The sequence goes on along the minus strand of CM057818.1, from coordinate 31,831,600 downwards.
AAAAAAGTGTCTCATACATTATGGGATCCTAGAGATGTGCTTAAAGCAAATAAAGGTCAACCACCTGTTACATATAGTGTGTTTTGCCAGGTAAGTTTGTGTGCTTCTTAAATTATCTTAATTTAGGATTTATACAAAAGGAAACAATTGTAAAAGGTTAACTATAGTATGGTCCAGAAGTTAAGTTTTTGATGCCTTATTAATGATAAACTATTTTACATTTGCAGATATCTTTTTTTTTATTGACACTTGTGTCATAGCTTTTGTGTTAATGATATATAAGGGTTGCCTTTTAAGTTTCTGCAAAAAGTAAGAAAAAAAAATTTTTTTTTGAGATCAAACTGTCTTATTGACATAGTGTTTTATGGTACAAAATTTTTGCTCTTAAGATTTATATGCTTTTCTACCCATTAAAAGTAATTCTTGAAAGTTTTTCCATTCTGAAGTTAATGTATCAGAAACATGGTTTTGGAAGGCATCAACACCTTCCTGAGGTGACTAAAATTGCTGCCCACACATGTTTTGTTTGACATAAAGGAACAAGAAACAATTATAAGGTGACAAATCAGGTTAATATTGGCAAGGAGAATCAATTTGATATTTTTATCCTTCTACAAGTATTTTTTTGAGCTTCTGTCAGATTGTGTAGAATTTATTTACAACAAATCTTTTTAACAGCTAAATGTTTTTGTAAAATCAAATGTGCTTCATTCTGTTATATACTAAGGGATCATTCTATCTCACGACATATGGCATGCCATTCTTTGTCAATCATCTTCCTTGCTTCAATGTTTCTTGGAATCACTACCTATTTTGGTTGTCTTTCATGGTATTTATCACTTATCAATACATCACCATAATGAAATTCTGTAAACCAATTGTTAACAGTCTTTTCTGATGCTGCTTCAGTACCATAAGTTTTGTGAAGTGATACTAAGCATTCTTGTTGAATAAGGTCTTTCTTAATATCAAAAAAAATAATCCAGTGGAAACCTTCTCAAGTTATTTCCATTTTGTTCACTCACTTGCTTCTTCAGAACACTCACTGTAAACAAAACACACAGACAATTCTTAAGATGCCAATGATAGCAAGATAAAAAATGTGAATTTTATGAATATCTTGAAGACAATTTAAAGTAGCGCTTTCTATTGGTTGTTTGTAAAAACTTAAAAGGTTGAAGCAAACATAGAAAACTTCAAAGTTCAAGTTTTAATGACATAAATCATTGATTACCTTCAAGGCAAACTTGTATTGATTCATGATTATATTAATTGAGTGAGTGTCAAATTTAATTAATTATATTAAAGCACTATAAAAAATATAATGTATTGGTGTTAAAGACAAGGTTTGTCTTCTAAAAAAATATCAGTTAATGTCAAACTTATATGACTATATTAAAATAATTTTGCAAAAATGTAATATATTAGTATGAAGGTCAGTATTTATATTTTGAATAAAAAGTAATTTAGGATTATGTTAGAATTATGTTCTTTTAACATGTAGTTAAAACACACAGTAGTTTAGATTGACCTTTGAATCTATTCAAAATTATGTAGGAGTTATGAATTTTTTGTATAATGTTTTACATTTGTGTAATTTTTATTAGTATTTTTACTATTTTTTTCATTGCATATGAAAAAAATAAATGTCCCTTTTTTAATTGTTAATAGATCTATTTATTACCAAGGAGTTTCTGGGATTTACATTTTACAAGTTTACTTAAATATAATTTGCATGCTTTGCTGCAAATAAGGAACTGTACTTGAAAATATCAGAATTTAATTTATAATATCTTTTTAATGTTATACAAAAGCTTAAAGTTTTGATATTTCATTTTATTTTGATTTTTTATTTATTACAAAATTATTTTTAAAATTAATATAAAAGATTTTGCTATGATCTCTCATTATTCAATTAATGGAATTTAAAAGTTATTTTTTAAAAGTTTCTTACTAAAAAATTACTGTTTTAAATTCAAAACTTTTTCAATTAATATTACTGAAAAAGTTTTTACATTTTAATTCAATTATGGAATTTATTCAATTAATGGAATTTATTCAATTTTATTCAATTAAAGGAATTTAAAAGTTATTTTTTAAAAGTTTCTTACTAAAAAAATACTGTTTTAAATTCAAAACTTTTTCAATTAATATTACTGAAAAAGTTTTTACATTTTAATGAAATTTTAAGTAAAATTTTTGGAACACAATTTGTACTTTGAAATAATTATTAGAAATATCTTTTAAATATACATACCTTCAAATCTCAACAAATTATTCACAAAATAAGTTTTTTTAGAGAAAACTGTCAGATAATTTATTAAATGCAATGATAAATGTTTTGAAATTATTAACTGTTTTTATTCTAGACAAATATTTTTAAATTTTTAACTTCACTTTTAACTATACTATTTTAGAAATGTATTTATATATATTGTGAAATTTAAATTTCAAGCTACAGTTTTATTAAGAAATTTTTTTATTTTTATGGATTCAAAAATTAAAAAGAACTACTAATTTATACTATTTAATGAAAACAAATATTGATTTATGAGTTCTAGAATTTGAAATTAATATCATTTACTAATTGTTATTTCATGTACTTAAAATCAATAGGAGTTTATTTACTCAAATTGGATTAAAAAAATCTATAAGAACAGATATAATATTTTGTGGAAAGTTCAACAAATAAATTTATGTATGTTAACTTTCTACAGAGTTTATAAATAAAGTGCTTAATTTATCTGCCAAAAATTTCGTTGAGATAAATTCACCTTTCTATAGTGTTTATTTATTATAAACAACACTTTTTTAAACTTTAAGGATGATAGTTTTATAAAAATTTAAATTCATTAGAATCTAAAGCTCGCCTGGCAAGATTATTTTATTGCAACAATAGATCACTTGAACATTTTACACTTTAGAAAGCCCTATTAATAAATTACTTTTTTTTTAGCATTATTTCAAAGTATAACTGAAAGAATCTATACTACACACTGATATGATTACTAGAAAAATCATTCATCAAAATCATATATCGTAGCTAGATTGAAAATAACCAACAAAAGATAAGTAGGAGTCATAATTTTTATTTTTTCACGAAAAAAATTTAACCACACAAATTTTCGAAGCAACTATAAGGGTACGAGCATATATGTATAGAACCTGTAGTCAATGAGATTGTTACAATGATTATGGAGTTAGTTAAGCAGGGATTGGAACTGCAATCTGTAGAATTTTTATCAGAGTTAGGAAATAACATTCTTAGCAGAGTAACAATCTTCTAGCAAAATAAGGGTAATGAAAGTAGCAAAGCTTTTGTATCGTGCCATGAGAAACATAGTACTTATAATAATGTATCTATAATTTAATAACAATATAATACTGTTTCATTTTCATCAAATTTTGAAATTAAGGCAAAGAAATATTTCTGGGCAACCTGTTTGTAAAATCAGATGAATAAATAATTACAATATTACATATTTTAATATCTTATTTGAAATGCTTCATTTCATTTCACTTCAGCACCAATTTTTCGTTCTCTTAGTGCTTTTATATCATATTAAAGTAAGATTCATAAAAAGAGTATACTTGTTAAGTGAAGTTCTGCTCTGTGTAGATTTTCCAGTTATATAGGCATAATTATCGAGTACTAAATTTTGGCCTCTTTGTGTTAATAACATTATTCTGTCTTCTCTCAGTTGGGCATATTTGTGGGAAAGAAACTTCAAATAAATTTTATTTGATTTAAAAGACTAATTTTTTGTCATTATGATTACTTTTGCAAATTAATATAGTTCTATACATAATAGAATTCAATATCTATTGTGGTAGTAACAATTTATAATAAGCAATTTCCTTCCTATGTTATCCCTATTTTTTCTAGTTTTTTTTTGAAATGGTACTTTTCATTTACTATTTAATCTTTTATTTTTTGCATTGAAGATTATTTTTGCTACCTAAGCAAATTTTTTTAAAGTTCATTATTTTTATTGCACCATAATAAATACTCAGCTATGATACTAACTTCATAAGTTATTATAATTCTCTTTTTGGTTTGTTCAGTTTCAGTCTGTTCTGAAAGAAAAAACAGAACATGAAATTTTAGAAATGTAATTGGTTATTTTATTTTGGAAACAAATCCTCATTCATTTCCAACAAAAATGATGAGTATATTCTAAGAAGTTAGTATACTATTGTATATATCTTAGACTATGCTGGAATTAAAAATGACTTTGTGGCATAATTAACATAAGCTAAAAAATACTACAAACTTATTTTACAATCAGTTATTTTAAATGTATTTCAGCAAAATAAATATTTTTGTTCAGTGAAATATTTTAAGGTATATTTTTATATTAATATATTCTTTATTCCAATTTTTACTTTTGAATATATTTTTGGTTAATAACTTAGCTGTCACAACTTGCTGGGATTCTTAATGTTTAGCACTATTTTTTTTACAAAAGTCAATATTTTCATGAAATTAAGAATATTATTTTTTCCATGATTGAAATGAAAATTTTATTTTGATCACTGTAAAAATAATACTTCATAAGTCATTGGCATAATAAGTTCAGTTTCATAAAAATATTATTTATTTACAAATATTTTTTAAAGTACATCCTTACTAAATAATTTTTGCGAAAATATTTTATAGTTGCACATTTGTATTAAATTTAATACATTGTTAATAATTTCTCTGTAAATTATTCATATATTAATAAAATAAATCTACTTTATAAATCAAGATCCAATGATTTTTCCGTACTGATTTAACCTGTATTCTTATTTCACTTCTATATAAAGAGATTTGAACAAGTTATTTTTGTGTATCCAATAATTCAGTTATTGTTAGTTGGATATTTAATACTTTGATAAATGTTGTTCAATGTTTATTATTGATTTAATTAGTAATATTTTAGAATTTGAATAAAACTGATTGTTATTCCTATATTAAATTTAATATGTCATATTTTATGATAAAATGTTGATATTTATTTTTGGTTTTAAAGGTGGTAGCTTTTTTGGGTTCTCCATTAAAACCAGAACCTGCTTTAAATTTTTTAAACCTTTGCCTACCAAATGAAGAAATTCCAGATTCGAAACTTTCTTTAACACCTGAAGAATTCAATATTACAATGGATTGCCCAGAACAAAAAAATAGAGTAAGTAAAAGAAAATAATAATTGATATATGTATCAAAGGATTTGAAAAAATTAATTTTAAGTAAAAATACTGTATTTTTCATTTGACTAACATATATTTTTTTATTTGGAAAGTATATATTTTATACGCATATATGGATACATATTCATATACATAGATATGCATACATATTATTTTTCTTCTTTTATATATATATATATATATGTTCTATAAAATACAGGTCTATTTCAATTATTGAAGCTGAGGAATAAAAATACTGATATTTTCTTGTTAGACAGAGGCTGTTTCCATATATTTTAAACAATTTTATTTCACAAAAAGCAAAAATCATCTGCATGGAAATTTTAATTTTTTCAAGTTATAATTTTAGAAGTTTTATATATTCTCTTATATTCAGAATTTTTGTTTGTATGCAAAATGGTACTTTAAAAAAGACATTGGATACATTTGCACTCTTGGTAGAGATTGTTTTTTATTTAATAATTCAGAAATGGTGTAAAGCCATGGTTTTCCTACTTTTATCTATGATATGAAATATTATAATTAAGAAAAAGTTTTCATATTTTGGTATTCTATAAGAAAATTTCATCTAAATACTATCTAAGGAAGAAATAGCTTTTCTAATATTACAAAAGTGAGATCATTAAAATTAGACAAAACCAATTAACTCAAAGGTATGCTGCAAATACATTGAATTGCTTAATTTCCTCTGTACATAGAATTGTTAACTCTGATACAATACAATAAATGAAACTTAGGTGTATATAAGTGACTGCAACAAAAAAATCACTTTATAGTTAAAAGTTGAAAAAAATTGTGCTAAATGGCTCAGGGAATCAAAAAATTTCTTAAAGGATTTATGATTGCTGTTGGTTTTCCGTACAAAGACAATATAAAAATAAAACAAAGTTGTCTAAAATGTTAAAATCAGTTCTAAATACTATCAAGAACATATTTTAACTCCAATTTTTTAATGCTTAATTCCAAGCATTTGCTTACAATATCATCAATCTGTTAAATTGCATGAAGACAAAGCAAGTAGCCATGTATCGCAATCTACTACTGTTTCTTTAGAAATAATGAAACAAGAAATGGGAATTAAAACTATACCCTTTATTGATGTTGCTTCTAAATCTTCTTTTGTATCACTGATGGATTTTTGTACTTTTGGACTCTTAAAATCAGTATTATTCATATGTTAACCTACAATGCTCTGTGGACTCTAAAATCATTGAAGAGTAGTGGAATGAAATATCTTTTCTAAAATTTCAAAAAAAAAAAAAAAAAAAAAAAAAAAATATTTGGAAATTAGGAGGTAGAATGATAGTTAAGAACAAGATTTATTACATTGAAGCTAAAATACAAAATATATGATTTTTTTTCTGTACAGTCCATCAAAATTGTCTAAAAAATCTGCAATGCCTTTGTATAATTGTTATCATTATTTTCAAACCATCAGCTGTTTATTTTGATGTTATGTTATTTCAACAGCTTAATGTCATATCATCAAAACAATTTTTTCTTTTATTATTGCAAGAAAAATTTATCAGAAAGATAAAAATGTGTATTTATCAGAATGATAAAAATAAATGTAACTTGGAACATTTGTAAATAACAAAAATATTGCAAATATTTTTGGTATTATAAATGCGCAAAATATCAGACTTCATAATTTTCTTGTATTTAAAACTTGTATTTGTGTTAGAAATATCTTCAAGAAATAAGTTATAGATTCATTGAGATATCAACATGTTGCAAACTTATTATTTGAGTTTTATAAATTTTATTATTTGAATTTTTAAGCCACATTTGTATTATGGTGATATTTCTTATATATTCATATTGTCAACAGTTTAGATAAAGCATTATAATTTGACCAGTTGCCAGCTTTGATAAACTTAAAGTTTTTTGATTATCTTAAAATGTCATTTAGTTTGTAAAGTTTATGAAATAAGTTGTAACAAGTAAGATGTAAACTAAATTAGTAACAAATTAACTGAATTCTAAAAAGTGTATTTCTTTAAAAATGGTATTTTTCTTGCTATAATGGATATAACTTGAACTGTTTTAGCATGGTCTGAAAAACATAAGTACGAAATCACATAATTCACTCATCCATTATAATGTCCATATTTCAACATAATTCAAAAACTGAGAGATTATTACCTTTTTTTAAAAACAGTGCATGTACAATGTTTGTTTTGTATGATATTTATCCTTTTGTGTTCAAGATATCTTAAAAGATTTCTTTATTAAAAAATCTATAATAAAACACCTTGATTTATAGGATTTTAATTCCTATTAATGTATAGTTTGCTTTAGATAAAAATTTTATTGTCGTATCATGTAATACTGTTAATAAAATTTTTAAATTAATAATTTTAAAATTTGAAATGATATGTTTTATAATATTTTTCAAATTATCAATATGAATTTAAAGTTATCTATATTTGTTTATTTTATTGAAATTCTGTTTAAATATTTAGTAATAAAATATTCAAGGAGTAAACATTTATTTAATTTGTAAATAGTTGACAGAAACAAAAATCTGAAATTTTTTTTAACAATATCATATTTTTATGTATAGTTTTTTTTAAGCATTTATAATCCTGTTATATTTATATTTTAACAATTCATATTCTAACTGACCTTATTAATAATACTTAATTTTAATATCTGTATACATACATTTTACTCAGAAAAAATATCAGTTTACCTGTCTGCCTGTTATTGTTAATATTGAAAATCCAAATTTGAAGTACAGTTTTTCTAAAAAAAAGTTTAAATATTAGATTGTAATGAGAGTTTTCCATCAAAAATATTTTTATTTGGTTATAAAATACATGAAATCAGTGCTTTTTGTTTGAGCATTATTCATCACCCAAATATATGAATTGCGTAATGGCACATTTTAGTTTGTTTTTCAAAGCCATTGAATAGTAGTCATAGTCACCATTCTTTGGTGACCATAAGTCTAAAGAACAGACTAATCTCATTGGGGATATCCTGTGCGAAATTGAAGATGGCATCAGCAAGGTTTAATTGCAGGTATGAAAAAATAGAAATCCAAAGAAGTGAGGTCAAATATTTATGGTGGATGTGGCAAACAATCTCATTAGTCCACACAGAGTCCAACAGCGAATGCAAAAACTTTTCATCTTTATTTATGTTGATGGAACAGTACTTCTTGTGCCAGAACTCAGTTTATGTTTGGATTTGATAGCAGCATCGGCATAGTCTAGCATCTTGCTGTCCACCTTACTGTCGATGGTTTTACCTTTTCCAGATACTTTTTGTGGATAATACCATGGCAAGTCCACCAGATAAAAAAGTTGATCATTTTGCTAGTCCAATTACACTTTGTGATGCTACTGACACGATCACCAAGCACTGACCAACAACCTTCTCTTTTTGTCTTGTATTGAAGTAAATCCACTTTTAACTATCTGACATTCATGTATGAAGTAAGCTGTTTGGTAGTTATGGATACTTTTTTAATGATATATCCTTTTATTTTCAAGCATTTCAAATTATTATTTATTGAAAGATATATTTTCTATTTATGTAATAGATTTTATTTTAAATTTGCCTATTATTTTTTATATTTTGGATTAATTCTAATTGTATAAAAATTTCTTATAACATTTTTAGTATTTTATGATTGAAAAATAAATTGTTAATTTTTTATTTCTATTGTAATAAATTTTTACATTAAAATTTGATTATTTAAAATCAAGGGAAGGGTATAAATGATGTGAAAAATAGTATTGATATAATTTAATGATATTGTAAACATAATATAATACTATTGTAAATATTTAAATAATGCAGACATAATTTTTATACAATTTTGCATATTCTGTAACGATTGTATATGTTATTGCCAAAATTGCTTTGATAAAAAATTTAATATTAATTAAATTATTCTGTTGAAAATTCAAAATTTAAATTCATTTCTAATATTTAATAATTTTAATTATTTTTAGTAATTGTGAAAAACTTAATTTCACTGATATTTATTCCATATAAAATAAATCTTAATATGACTTTTATCTTTCAATGTAATTAATTAAAATATTTATACCAATAATTGTATTATCAAATATTGACACTTTTAGTAGTTTTCTTTGTGAATTCTATGATATCTCAGTTGCAGTTAAATTTTCTTTACTGTTTCTGATGTATGCTAATAAAATGTTAAGAACTTATTTGTGAAATTAAATAGATTTGGACAGGTGGTGAAGCACATGCTTTTCAACAACTTGAAAATCGCCTGAAGAAAGAAAAGGATGCTCACAATCAAGGCTTGTTAATACCTTTCCAAGCTCAACCAGATCTCTTAAGTCCTCCAGTATCTATGAGTGCAGCTTTGTCAATGGGTTGTTTATCCGTGCGAAAGTAAGTAATGACTTTGTTAAAGTAATGTGTAATTATAAATTTCAAAAGTTATGTTTTATTTAATTAATTAATAGCTTTATCTTTTGATAAATTTAAACCCTGTATTTTTTGTGAATTTTTTAATTATGCTCAGTATTTTATTAAAAATTGCTAAATAATTTGATTTATTTAGCAATTATTTTGACTTTAAATATTTTATTGATATTATATCATCATTGCAATTAAACATATTAACTTGTTTTTATTAAAAATGTATAAAACTAAAAATTATATGAAATTTTTATATTGATTATTTGTTATATGTAATAGTAAAATATTATTTTTTATGACATGCATTTGTTAATTAGAATATTGTTAATTATTATATGTTTTACCAATTTTCGTTGTTTTATTCCAATTTTTTATAATGTGTATATTATTTTTCTTTATAGTGAATTAGTTATAAGATACATACATTATGATAATAATAAAGTGTCTATGTATCCTTAAAGCAACATAAATTGAATAAGCTGAGCAAATAATTTCCATTATGCATTAACATGCAATAAAGCTTTTATTCTTTGACTAATTTTAGAAATTTAGATTGATATTTAATATACATACTATTCAAATTAAGTGGATTGAATTAAGGTATTTTTTAGAAAAGATGGTAGTTAAATGTATTATAAATGGGAAAAATTTTCTTTACTTAATTAATTGTTTTAGCTACTATCAACTAATTTAAGATTTAACTAATTTTCATGTTTCAAGTTAAAAACACAAACTTATTCAGCTGATATTGTTTGAAAAAAAATTTCCATTCTGGATGAATATTTTAAAATCAATTTAAGACAGGATTATTTCTGAAAGGATATATACATAGCTGCCAACTCTACTGATTTTATCGGGAAACTCCTGATTTTTCATTATTTCTCCCGATTTCCTGATAATATATAAAAATCTGATTCTTGGCAGTTTCAGTGAAAAACTTAAAAACAGCTTAAATTTTGTCAACTGAAATAGTCAACACAGATGATGCATTAACATAATAATAATAATAATAATAATAATATATATATATATAATTTCTTAAATATGTTCCTCTGAGTTTCAAATCTGGTGTGGGAGGAGGATGACGCTGAAACCACTAGGCTTCCAAGACTCCTACGAGTTGGAAGAGCAGACTGTACTTGTTTACATAAGCAGTTGAACTAGGGGGAATATATTACTAGTTATTAGTAATTTAATCAGGAAAATATTTCCGTCTAACAAAGTAATTGTCACTGAATTAAATTTATTTAGTAAAGTATTTTATGTTTTTTTTTTTTTTTTTTTTTTTTTTTTTTGTAATTTTATAAATTTAGTATTTATAAATTGCAGCAGTGTAGTAAAAGTTGCTCTATAAATTAGATATTGGGACATAAGCATTGATATTTAATTTTTTACATGTTGTATTTTATTTTATCTTTCACCGTTACTTTATAAGGATGATGAATATTATTTAAAAACATTAAGAGTTAACTCACCAAATGTGTTAAAAATAAACCATTCTAAGAATGTATAATCTATATAGTAAAATGGTCTTTTCATGGTACTACTGTTTTAAACATTCTGTTTCAAACAAAAATGTCACTAGTAGTGTCTCCTGATTTCTTTCCCCTCAAAATCAGTAGAATCTACTTATTTTTTCCCCTCCAATGTTGGCAGGTATGTATATAAATTGAAATTTTAAGAGTTGTTTAGTAAGATAAGAAAATTTAAATCTAAAAATTCATTATTAGATTCAAAATTATGTTCATAATCACTAAATTTAATAATTCATCATTTCATGCAAGATATTTAGAACTGTTTTTCCTAACCAATAGTATGTTTGAAATTTTTAGTTAACTTTTTACATAAATAATTTTGTCATAAAACATTTCACTTTAATACAGATTTTTTACTTTCATTGCAGTATTATACAATTATCTGACTTCCAAAATTTTTTGTGACATTCTTATTAAATTGAATAAAAAAAAATATAATTTATTTGTTGACTGCATGCACATTTCATTGCAGCAATTTTATTTATCAATACAGCAATAAACTTAATAGGATAATAATGAAATAATATAAATTGAATAATAAAAGTGTAATTTATTTTTTGACAGTATGCACATTTCATTTTGGCAGTTTTATTTGTCAATATAGCAATAAACTTGCATGAATATTAATAAAATAATATATATATTTTAAGTGTTTTTTGTGTGTGAACACTGAAGTTTTTAATGTATTGCATTACTTGTTTTTGTATAAATATTTCTCATCAATAAGGTTGCTTTTCAGATTTTATTGGGACCTGTTAAATTTACATACTTCTCTTGATCCTGATTATTGTGATCAAGACGGTTTCATTGGACAACTAATTTGGAGGGAATACTTTTACACAATGTGTATGAACAATCCTTACTTTGGTACAATGTTGGAAAATCCTATATGTTTATCTATTGATTGGTAAGTGTATTTCTTTTTCATATTGCATTATTTTTTCCCCTTTTAATATTAAATACAGAAAATGTAGAAAATTCATATTTTAGAACTGTTTGAAAATCGAAAAGCAATTTCATAGAATATAAAGAACCTCTGAATGTTTATAACTATTTTCATATATTTTAAAATTTTAATTTATTTAGGTATGAAGTCAGAAATGCAAATAAATATTTAAAAATAAATACTTTTTATGTTTAAATTATTTGATATTTAAGTTCTGTAATTAAATCTGATTTTATGAATTTTCGTTAGTGTATACACAATATATGTAAACCTAATTTATTATATTTTATTAATTAACTCTTAAATTTCTACAGTGATTATGAGCTAAGAATTCAATGAAAATTTAATCTTAAAACCCTTTAAGGATGGTCATGTAAGGAATTAATCTTTTTTTTTTTTTTTTTTATCAACCCTATTGATTAGAAATTTCTTATTAAGTTTTTTTTAATAATAAAGTGCTTTTTTTTCCCAGTTTAATTATTCTTTAACTATTTTGTTATTTATTTTTCACGCATTGTCATGTTTTCATTTTAAAATTAATGTTCTACAGTTTTAGTTATTAAAATAAAATATTCATACTATCATTTTTGTGAATTTTTATATTGTAATGATTTTTATCTTATTCACTAACAATAACTGCATCCAAAAAATATTCACTTCATTGCCATTGTTTTAATTTGGCTTATTCTCTTTTTGACAGTTTAATTTTCTATTGAAATAACCCCTATATTTTTTAATTTTAATTCATTTTCCATTATTATTTAAAAAAATGTTTTTAATGATTCTGTTTACTCCCTATCTACAATTTTTATTTATTAAATACTTTTCTTTAAAACATTTTATTTCTTGAAACCTTCTACACTGACATCCATAGTTTATTATTTAGTGTACTCTCACCTTTTTGTGAAATTTTCATGTTTTTTATTTACTTTTAATTTTGGTTAATTTTCAGATTTTATCATTTCCATTATTTCAAAGGCATTGGAAACAATTTATTTGTATATTTATTATTGTTTAGAATTTTTATGAAGCTCTTCTTGTCTCATGTTCCACTGATGAAACGGGAAATGTTTTAATTACATTCTTTTTATAACATTTTTATTTAATTTTCCTGTTATTATTTTAATTTTTACCTTTTAATTTTTTCATTCTACTTTGTTTTTATGCCTTCTTTTTTCTTTTTCTTTTGCTATTTTTTATAGTTTTCTTTGTGTTTTAAATGATTTATATTCTTAATATTAAAATAAGATGAAACATTTTTTATGCTTAAAAATTCATTTTGTGTATTACTTTTTCAGTTTTGTATTTTTTTTATTTTGTTAAAAAATTCTGAAAATATTTTATTTTTGTTTGAAAATCAAATTTAGTCTCTCTTTTTCTCTCTTAAATTATATATATAAGGTTTAAAATTTTATGTTTACTTAATGAATTGTGTGAAAAAATTTCTATACTGGAAGACATTTCAAAATATTATATCTTTTATACATTTATAATTTAAAGAGAAATTCAAATCACACATTTAATATAATAGTGATAGTTGGCATTAGAGTTTCAGATAGATTTGAAATGACTTAAAAATAATTTCTGAAATTATATTAATTTTGGCAAATTAGGGTATCTGATGATAAAATGTTGAAATGTTGGGTTGATGGAAAAACTGGTTTTCCTTTCATTGATGCTGCTATGAGACAATTGCGTCAAGAAGGTTGGATTCATCATGTTGCCCGCAATGCTGTAGCCTGTTTCCTTACTCGAGGAGATCTTTGGATTTCATGGGAAGAAGGATTTAAGGTTCTTTTTATAAACTTATCTAATGGATTGAATTTATGTCAAATGATTTTCCTTAAGAAATTGAAATATTGTAATTTAAAATTAATTTGATTGAAATATAATATAGTCAATTTATTAAAATTAACTAAATATTTTAATATTGATATAGGAACAGTTGAATTTTAAATAGAAAAGTAGATTGTATGAATTCTGAAATTCAAAATTCATTGTTAGTTTGTCATTCCTACCAATGTTTTCTGTTATTTGAGATTAAAAATTTAATCAATATTTAAATATTCTTAAATTTTAAATAAATCTTTTTTTTAAAAAAAAGAAAAAACTTAATTGCATGAAAAAATGAAAAATTAATTTCAATTTGAAATAAATATAACCTATTTTACTACATATTTTAATTGTTGTAAGTTATCTCATTCATTTATTTTTCTGTGATAACATTTTTTAAGTTTTAATAAAAAATGTAAATTTATGGTCAAGTTCAGTTACAAAGCTTGTTTGAGTTCTAAAAATTCTTTTTTTTTGAATAAAAATAATTTTATTTAGTAATATTGCTAAATTTTCTTTGGAAGTCTTTCAATTTGTATCATTTAATTATATTTATCATTATTTTCTCTTACTGCAATAATAATTACATTTTCAAAATCGGATGAACTTTGAATGACTTAGCACGTTATTGATTAACATCAATGTCAACAATTAAACATTTTTTCTGTACCCCTTCACTATATGTGTCAAAAGTGAATGTTGCTTAGTTTATAAATCAATAAATCTATTAGAGTCGGTGGATTCCTTTATGTGCTTAGCTATCTTTTGCTGTACAAATTGTTCTGTTTTTCTTATATTTAAAATGTTATGTAGGAATTTATCAGTTTAATAAGCATTTAAATTCTTTTTCACAAGTAAAATATATGTTTGCATAAACAGTACAATTTTAGTACAAGTAAAATATATGTTTAAAAAAATAGTGATTTTTAAGTGCAATTAATTAATAAAATAATGAATAAAATGCTCTTAAATAAAGAATAATTTATAAATACTCATAATATAATCCAAGAAATATGTTTTATAGTGGCGCTTATGCATGAATTAATAAATTAATGGTATTTTAGAGGAAAAAATAGTAAACGTTGTCTTTATAAGAGTTGTAAGAGAATATCATACAATTTTAATCAGTATTTGAAATAAACAAGATTATCTCCCAAATCTCTTTTTATTATCACTTTAATGTGTCATATTTCAAATAGGGTTCAACATAACATTATTATAGAATTTTACAGTTTGTATCTTAAATTAATGGTAAAGATAGTAATTAAATCTGAATAGCTAACATTGTGATTTGCATTTCGAAAGATTCTGTTTTGAGAGTTTATGTCTCGTATTTGATAAAGATCTAAAGTGATCGGTCATTCCATAGTGGAAGCAGGGTATAGAGGAAATCCTTTGACTTTCTGTCAATTATAATACACCTCTGCTATTTGGTTATTTATTAAAAGATCTCTGGGGTTGACTTTTAGGCCAGGAGTGTTCAGTGAAATACTCAATACCCAATTGGTTGCTCTCATCACAAAGTTGACTTTCATTGAGAGCCTCAGTGGAAGTGGCGCTTGGCTTTTGTTCAATACCTCAACAGCTATAAGTTGTATCATGGCTGAAAGGGAAGTCAGACTGCTTCTCTTGTTCTCTTCTTCTTTCCCGCATTGACATAAAGTTGATAATTACAGATTTTTTTTGTCATACAAAATTTTTTAAACTATTGTTTTGTTAAATTGATATTCCTTTGATGTTGCATAGCGAAAAGCCAACTGCACAGAATTGTTATATGGCATTTCTTCTGAGAGGACTTTTACTAGATTACGGACCATATTCATATGTTGAAAGGGTGAAAACCAGAAAACTCCCTTCCTCCACTGTTTTCCCACCCTAAGTAAAGGCAAAAGTGCAACATTCATCCCTCATTGTTCAACAGTGGCTGGTATAAAACTTGGGATCTTATGTTTAAAATAGCACTGTCCTACCACTAGGTCATCGAGATCCTAGATATCAACCTTCTTGCCAAGAATGTGCTTGGAAAGCAAGATCAAAAAAGAGATCGAAATAAACTATGATAAATTATTCTATCTTTTTTAAATAATCCATTTATATTGCCCAGTAGATTTTTTTTATTAAACTTGCAAATTTTGACATGCAAGCTTTATTAACGAAGTCACCGTAATTGAAAAAAGCCAAGAATGTGTATTTGATGATCTGAGAGAAGATGAATTACTGATCCATAAACTTCAACAAAGTTGCCTGAAGTTTCATTTTAAGAATATTTAAATGTAAACTCAGATGTAATTTATGTATAATATCTATGAGATGATTATATAATTGAGAATATAATCCTTAATTGGGAATAAATAAGGAAAAAGAACTTTTAGTCATCAAACAAGAAGATAGTGTTCGACAGTATGTGAAATAAGCAGATGAATGCTTCAAGATTTATGCAATTTTTTGGAATTACCATTATAACTTACCTTTATCATACTGTTGTATGTTGGCTTGAATGCAGAAAAGTCCTTCAGTGTATTTTTTTTTTTTAACTTTAAACAGTGATTGAAATTTTTAAATGAAATTAAAATGTTAGTGTCTTGTTATTTTTGGAGGTTAATGGAATTACTGAATTATTGAATTTATTGTAGTGTTAGTGTCTCTTAAAAGTATTGATTTTGCTGGTAAACTTATATTAATCTTGTGATTCATTATAATTGATCAGTGAAATCAATTATACAAATTAAATTCAAATATGTTGTGTAACTTTTAGGATGTTTTCGATAATTAATCATTTAAAATAATAGCTATTTAAGTTCATACAATTCTTTTATTTATTAAATTTTAATTCTTTAACTCATTATTATGTTCTTTAACTTTTAATTAAAAAACATCTAGTTTTTTTAAATTAAAAGTTAATGAAATATCTTAGATTGTTATCTTTTTTGTGGAAATTAAATTTATTATAGTAAATTTTATACAGTTTGTAAATAATTCTTATCCTATGTTTTTCTTTTATTTATATTTTTTAAGAAAATTTGTTATATAATTTAATTTTTTGAAGAATCAAAAGGAAATGAAGGGATTTTTTTCATTGAGTTTTCTAAAAAAGTTATATGTGTTCTTAAAATTTCATAAAAAATTATAAATATTAATACATTTAATATTTATATATCAGGTCTTAATAATTGAGTTTGTTTAATGATCAGTGTGTGAAGGTAATGTTAAAATATTAATTATGTTAAATAATACAATAAAATATTTGCTTCAATGTTAATTCTTTTCTTCTTATTTGTTAATATTGTAAATTGTAATTATTTATGTGCAGTTAACAACTTATTTAAAATTAACTGTGCTAAAATTCTCCTTGTTATAATTTTTTTCAAAATATGAATTTTGTCCTAGGTTTTTATGAAGTATCTATTGGATGCAGATTTTGCTGTATGTGCTGGAAATTGGATGTGGGTATCAAGCTCTGCTTTTGAAAATATTCTTCAATGTTCATCTTGTATATCACCTGTGACTTATGGTCGTCGATTCGATAGATCCGGAAGATATATAAGGTAAATTATCCCTTAATTTATATTATATGTGAACTTTGATAGCTTAGACCTCTGTTTCTAATCGCTTGATATCTTAAAAGAAAGATTTCCTTGCATTTTATGAATATAAATATTTCTGTATATATAATTATACAAAAATATTTTGATAATCCAAAAAAATTAAGAAACTTTATAAAAATATAAAAAACAAAAATATTTCTTTTAAATCTTTTATTCTTCCTTTTTGAATTGGAAATACATTTCTTCTTTATTGGGCAATATTTATGTTACTGTAATACCCTTTCAAATACTTTTAAACAACGTTTATTTGTATGTATTTAGCTTAGAAAGATGATTACTAAAATATATTAGGAAATCAAAATTGTCTTTTACGAAATGCTTATAATGTCACTAAATTCTCTTTTCAATTAACTAAGAAGTTTAGGTGCAGAAATTTATTCACAAAGTGAATTATGATTATTTATGTTTTATTATTTATTAATGTTCATATTATTTGAATCTTGAAAGAGTTTGTAGTAAAAATTTATTTCTTGTGAAGATAAGTTATCAAAAACACACATTCTTTAAACATTCATGGTTCTTTTAATAAGAAGCTTTTATTTCAAAAAATATATATTATCTACCTATTGTATGATGAAAATTCCTTTAATTTTTTAAATAATACCACTTGATATTTTTTGTAATCTAGATATTTTATTGCTCAATTTCTATAGTTACATTTTATATCAAAAATATTTTAACAAAAAATATTAATTCAGTTAAAAATGGTTTCTTGAAAATAAACAAGCTTTTATTTACTGATTGCCTTTACAAGATATTTCTATTTTTTAGTATTTCTATCAGTTTTTTTCGAAATTCATTATTCCATTCTAAATTATATACCTATGGTAAAATATTCACGATTTTCATACTTAAATATGATTTCAATAAATTTAAAAATTTCAACAAATCTTAAATGAATTCCTTCTAAAAATGATTCATGAAATTTCAAATTATCTTTGTATGCAATTTTAACTTAAAAAGTTAGTTTTTTATAGGGGGAAAAAATTAATATTTTATTTTTGAAATGATTAATCTGTTTTCTCAAAGCAGCAAAATATTTTCACAGGTTCTCCATTAATGTTGGATATTTATAGTTTATAAGTTATTTCAATATAAACTAAGATTTTACAGTTTATGTTGTGAGTTAAAATTATTATTTAATTTTAAAAGCGAATATGCAGATAAAGTTTCTTACAAGAAATCTTAAAAATTATTTATATTTATTATATTTTGTGTGAGTTTGTGTAAAAACTCTTTGATATTCAATTTATATGTTTAAATTATTATATGTTTAAAAATTTCAAAGCAATTCACTATATTTCAAATAATTGTTTGAAGATATTAAAAGATATATATTCTTAAGTTGAGTATTATAAGAATTCATTATGTGAATGTTGCTGACATATTTTAAGTGCAAAAATATATGTACTTTTTTGCATTTTTTATTACTTTTGTGCATTATTACAGGAAATATATCCCAGAATTGCAAAAGATGCCTACACCATACATATTTGATCCATGGCGTGCTCCATTATCTGTACAAGAATCTGCTGGTTGCATTATTGGAAGAGACTATCCTCAACCTATTGTTGATCATGATACAGTGGCTGCTGTAAACAAAGAAAAAATGAAAGCAATTCAAGCAAATTTCATTAATCAATCCATTCCTTTACATTGCACTCCCAGTAATGTTGCAGAAACACGTTTTTTTATGTGGTTACCTGAGACATGCTTGAAAAATTAATCTGCCAAAAATGAATGAAAAATATATCATACATTTAGTTACTTTTTGAGTGCATATTACATTGCAGAACATCTTGCATTTTTTTAACCAAAGCTACACATTTTGTTCTGATACATAATGTTATATTAATTACTTTAAGTTATCTTATCCTTTAGGTGTATATAATCATGAATATGTAGTAAATATATTTTTGACTCAAGTCTACAGTTTTCCTATGGCAAATAAAAATATTTTTCAAATAAATGTGCACTCAAAGGGTTAATAAATTTGTATTCTAACTGTGCTGGGTTTGAAATTTTCACATGGAATTCTAATCAATTTCATTTGCAATTTTTATTTGGAAATACTCACTTTTAATTCTAATATAATAGTTAGAATCTTATTTAACTCTTGAATACATGTACATGAATATTTCTTTCCATTTATTAAATTATTAATTTTTTATAAAAATACTAGGATTTAGTAAATTAAAAAGTAGCTATAAAATACATATTCTTTTTTGATTTATGTATGTGAAAATTGAATATTTTTATCTTGTAAATAAACTTAATAATCCAACTGAGTCGGTTATAAATGTTAACAAACACAAATAAGTATGGAAAAGTATCTTTCGTTTGTTTTTGAATTTAAGATACAACTGACTTATATTGATTTTAAAATGTTTTGTAAAATTGCTGAGTAAATCCTTTACCTGATTTTATTTGTAGTTTATAAAAGCCAAAATCGAAAATTTTGTTTTAAATCTTAAGAATTTAAGTATATATATATATATATATATATATATATATATATATATATATATATATATATTTGTAATATATCTGAAAACATTTATCTTTGTGTTTTTTTCTCAAAAATGTGCTCACAAAAAATATTTTTAAATGATATTAACATTCCAGTGAAGAATACTTGTTCAGTAAAATGGTATGTGTATATATTTTATTTTAAAAATGCTGTCTTGTTGATAATTTTGCAAAACCTATTTTAAGATATACTAATCTGGAAGCAAATGATTTTTTAATTATTAATCTGAAAATTGTTGCTGCACATTTTTGCATTTCTATTAATGCTTATTCAATTTGGAATTCAATATTAATATACTATATTGTTTACTCTAATATGAAGTTTTATATTGTCTACATTTTATTTATTTTATCTTAAAATGCATGTTTTTCTTAAAAATGTAATTGTTAAAAGACATGAAAGCTTTTAACAATGTTTTTATACCCTGTTTAACATTTAGAATTTTCACCAAATATTTTAAAATGTGTAATATTTTAATGCTACGATGTATTTGTATATTTAATCGTACGATGTTTTTCTTATAAAAAAAATGTTGCAAATTATGTGGTATTTATGTAATAGCAATGTACTCTTTATAAGTGATGAGCGATTATTGTTAGATCTGATAGATGTCATTTCCGAATGTTTATTCTATATACAACATTATTCTTATAAGTATATACAAAACAAATAAAGCCTTAATTTGAATATAAAATATCATATATCTGAAACTTCTAAGGATAACTTTACTAGCCTAGATACTTGTGGCTTATGAACTATTTGTCTGTACGAGAATAGCTTCTACCAAAATGTCAATGCCTATCTGTTGTTCTTGTGGAAATAAGATATGTTCTATTTTCAGCAGGAGCCGGAAGAACAGGTCAAACTTTACAAAAAGCCTTGAGAATAACACAAGTACTACTTAAACACAGACATTCATAACAACTTTATTAGAAATGGACACCTTTTATTGCAAATGTTACTAACTAGACTGTTTGTTAGCAGCTATTCTTGTAGTAGATATATATATGTACACAGGTTATCAATTTAAAGGAGTACACATTTCTTTTTCTTTATCCCCAACTATTATATATGTAGTAAGACATTCAGCATCACTACTTATTAAATTTTATATTTAATATAAGGCTATCATTTTTTCTCTTTCAAAATGTTGAAACTAAACTCGAAATTTGTTAACATAATCGTGTGTACATTATTGGTAATTCTTAATCCGATTCTGCGCAAATAATTTGAATAAATCGTCTATTTTTTCAACTTTTTTTCTACTTTTAAAACTTATTTTGTAAAATTAATAATTGTAGCTGTACATTTTGTTGGCTTAATTAATTCTTTGGTTTTAATTAAAATGACTTCCTATTCGTTTATCAAAACCATCAGTTTTGAAGTGCAATTTGATACATTTCAATCTTTTATGGCTTCACTAGTGATACAGAACCGTTACTCCTATTTTCAGCACAACAGAGCCACTTTACATACATTAAACTTAACAATTAAAGTACTTCAGGAATTCCTTGTTAGTCATTTAATTTCAAAATGTTTTTGATCACTAAACTCTAAAGAAATTTTTTGTGGTGTTATTTCAAAGATAAGAAAGGATTTTTCAGGAAAGTCCTATAGACATCGATAAATTAAAGTAGATTATAACTGAAGAAAAATCTGATCATTAACACCAATAATGTTGCTCAATTCATAAAACTATATTTCATAACTCGATTTGATATGTTCCCATTTGTATTCAAAATGGTGGTGAACACTTTCAACTTTTTTTAAGGAATAATAATGTAAAAAAATTTATTGAAGTTATGTTTTTAAGAAATAAAATTATCATTGTGCATCTTCATTTCTGTTTTATCTCGTAAACTTTCATTGGTGCTGTATTTAAAATTATTTCTCACATTTAACAAAATTTAAACAATTCTACTTCATTGTTAAAATAGTTGATGCATCCATCAAATTTAAAAATAGGTAAAAAAGAAACACTTGATGCTCTTTTAAATTGATCACTCTCTCTATATAAATAAATTCATATATATATATATATGTATATATGTTTTATTTGCAAAACTTGTTTAAAATCATTTAGGTCTATATTCTATTCCATATTGGTATTATTCTTGTGTAAAATGATAGTATGTGATATTAGATATTATAATCGCATTTTAAAAACTTTTCAATATAAATATTTTTGCAGTGTCTGTGATAGAAACGAAACAAAATTTTGAAGTCTTGTATATTTATGGATATAAAGTATATTTATGTATTTTATGACATGTATATTTTATAATGTTAATATTTAACTAATTTTAATACTGTAGTTTAAACTATTATCGGTCATTACATACATGTAACTAATATTTTAATAATATATGCATGTAATTATTAAATACTGTTTACCTTGGTATGAATACATTTATATTCAAAGTTGTGTTTGAATATATTTTAGTTGTTGATGCTCTGAGATTTAATTGGAGTATAATTAAAAAGTTTATTGAACTACCTGGAATGGTAAATGGGAAAAAAATGTGTATTTACGAAGTTATTTTGTGTGTTTGAAGACTGAAACATGAATATATCATATATAAAAGTTCCTGAAAATGATTTTTATCTATTCGGTGTGACTGACTTACATGTATTTGTGATAATTTGATTCTTTAATCGTTAAAATGTTTGTGTTGTTATTATTTTGTACCTGTTATTGTTGTTGATTTGTTACTTATTAGCTGATTTTAATTGAGAAATGTTTTTAGTAATGGTGAAGAAGCAGCAATTTTTTTAAACTAATGGAATACATTTTATAATTATCAAATGCATTTTTATATTCAAGTATTTATATAATTCTTTCTCTATTTTAAGTTTAGTTAACCAAAATCTAGTCTTTGCACAAAATTGAGAACCATCTACAATTTTATAACATATGTTTTCTATTTGAAGATTTTATTTATTAATAATTTTATTTATTAATAATTGTGATGTAATTATATTATTTTTGAGGTAATTTTTAATTTATGAAATTATGTTTTTATGACTTAATTTTACAACATCTTTATTCATTCTTCCTCTTTGCATTGTTGTGATATAAAGAAATATTAAAAATATGATTAAAATTTTGTAAGCTCTGTATGAAAATTTTATTTATGTTTTGATAAACGAAAACAAACACATTAGCAAAATAATTTAAAATTAAAGATGAGTTATTCAACATTGAATATATAAAAGTATTAAACTGTTTTGACAATGTGAACACGATGTTTAGTGGATAATTTTAGAAAATATTAATAGTAACCTGTGTGTCAATAAACTTTATACAAATAGAAATGATATTACATGAAATAATTATTAATCTGTTTAGTTGCTTAAATTCAGCAGTTAGCATATGTTAATGCATAATATAGATAATCAAAAATCTAAATCAAAAATAGAATATATGTCCAAAATCTGATATTTTTTAAATTTGTTATTTTTGCTTGCTTAACGAATGACCATCAAAACTAATATACATAATATAATATACAAATAATATACTAATAGGGATCTTGTAAATCATTAAAGTTAGGGTTTCATACATTCCATTTTTTTAGGAGTTTTTCGATATTACTTGATTTTAGTAAATTAAAGTATAGTTTCAATATTATAGTTATAGTTTCAATATTATAGTTTCAATATCACTATAGTAACCAAAAACCATATAAAATTAATTTCATAGTGATGAGATTTAGTTTAAAATTAGTTTGAATGAAGAATTAATATTAGAAAAATTGTTTTAAGTAGATATATATGCTTTTATTTTACTACCAATATATATTACTCAACACTCACTTGCATAATTTGCATATATATATATATATATATATATATATATATATATATATATATATATATATATATATATATATATATATATATATATATATATATATATATATATATAGTCACACATTTCCTAGGCAATCTATAGAATGTCAAATGAGAAACCGGCAAATTATAAAATACATCTCCGATTCGCGTTTCGAATAGCACGTGACCTCTAGCTCAGAATTTGGTAGATGCATTTTTCATTTCTTACTGGAGTGTCAAAATATGCTTTTTTAATTAAAATTTTTTTAGCAAAAATTAGTTTTTTGCTGTGCCACATAAAAATGGAGAAGCAAGCTCTAGTATTGGAGATGGAATCGTGGTCTATAGAAATGAAACTAAGTTTTGATAACGAATTGTGTAAAATTAATGCTGAAAATTGTTTTCATAAATGAAACTACTTACCAAAAAGGAATAAATGATGTAAAAAAAAAATGGCTATTAAGAAAGAACCTAAGGACTTGGTTGCTGAATCGTTGCAATGTGATGATTATGAAAAAAATAAATAAATAAATACATTTATCCAGTTGAAGAAGGCGTCCGTACAATACAGTATTACGTCAAAGACTCTGCCTTGTTTCTCATATTTCATAAAACTCATTTGTCTATTGTACATGGAGGACGTGAGAAATTGTTGAAAGAGATTTCAACCAAATAAGAAAATTACACGTCATGATATTGAACTGTACATCCACCTTTGTGAAGCTTGCCAGAAAAAAACAAGCCATTGTTGTGAAATCTATGGTTTTTTTCTAAATTTAATTCTCGTCATTAGACGGATTTTATAGACTTTCAGTAAGACAGAATACAAATTTATTATGGTGTACCAAGATAATCTCACAAAATTTGTGATTCTCAAATCTCAAACTTCTAAAAGAGCTGAAGCTGTAAGCTACCACCTAGAGGACATATCTTGTTGCTTGCAGCGCCATCAATATTACAGTCTGAGAATGGTAGGAAATTTGCCAATAATTTTAACAGCTTGAATAAGTTTCGTCCAGCATTCAAGATCGTCCATGGGAAGCTTCGGAATTCACAAGGAAAGGGTAGTGTCGATAGTGTTAATCAAGATATCGGAAAAATATGCTTTATACTTAGATGCAACTTGATAAATCTCACAGCTGGAGTGAAGAACTACGTTTCGTATGGTTTATGAAAAATAGAGCTTATCATTCTGGGATAAAAAGAACACACCATACGAAGCTCTTTTTGGCTGTAGGGCTTATGTCGTCTTTTCTACCTGAAGATGTTTTAAAAACAATTCAGAGGATCAATTAGAAAAAGTAATAGCAATGTGAAAAGACGAAACTAATCAGATTATGCAAGAAAAAGAGCTTGTTTAAAAAACATGCATAAGATTATAGTCGATATATGACTAAACCAACATGATGGAGGCATTCTTATGGAAGAGATTTTCGTTTCTGATGCCTGTTGTGTGTGTATTTGAAAGAAACGAGTGATGCACTTGCATGCAAAATGTGTTTTCAAAAAATTCATACCTTCTGTGACCATGCTAATAAAGTTGATGAAATGTATATTTTGTGTAACATTTGTTTCGAAACTGAAAATGCTGTCTTAAGTAAAATAAACTCTAAAATCAACCCCAAAAATGAATTTGGAAAATAATTTCCCACTTCTTCTTTGGGAGCTACTGTGCATGTTTTTATTCCTGATGTCGACAAGAGGCGAATTGATTCGTGTAATATATTGGCAGCTATAATGGGTGTAATAGTGGATGGTTTCTATCAACTTTGAAATTTCTGAAAGAATTTTAAAACATGTATATCCGAGATCACAATTCACTTTATGGCCTAAGAAATTGTTTAGAATAGAAGGTATTCCAAACCACGAAATTCTTCTCCTGTTAGTTGCACATTCTCAGTCCAGTGGCAGCAGCTAAGGATTCGCCAAATCAATGTATAAAACAAAGTGCCAAAATATGAAATATTTTTGCTTGAAAAATGTAAGGAAATGTTATTTGAAATACCATTCAAGCCTGGCAAATGGCAACAAGTAGGTTAATTTCTCATTTTTTATAAGAAAATTTTGTTTTTCTTAATAAGAAAAGGAATAATTTGTTTTTCTTAAAATAAATTGTATTTTGTACAGCTTTCTTTTTCTTTACGCATTTTGAAGGGATTTTTTAATGACTTATTATTTTATCATAATAACATTTGTATTTTTGAGAAATGCACGTCATTTACATAAATAACCTCATCAGGATGTTTTTTCATATTTTGCCTAAATAGTATATGCCATTCTATAGAATGTCTAGGTATTATATACGATGCTTAAGGAAATGCTATGTAATACTTTTCATGTTCCTCAGTATTTCATACTTCCTAGAATTTCATACTTTGCCAAAAAATGTCCGGCATTATTTACAACGCCTAGGCATTCTATAGAATGTCGGAGTTTTGTTTTTGTCGGTAATATATACATTAAAAATGCAAACAACAATAAAGTACTAATGATGTTGATATTCAATTTAAAAAACTGAATAAAATGAATATAAAATAGAGAGTACCAATACACTGTCAGATTCGCCAGGAATTGTTGATCACATTGGCACTAAAGTATGGTTTTTCTTTTGAATTAAACTATTATCAGAATTTTGATCTGAATACATTTGAGAATCTTTTATTATAATTGCGTTTCAATTATTCTTTCTTGCAATCTTGTACCATTCATAATATTTCTAATAGATATATATGTGCAAGAGAAATTTGAACAATTAAGAGGAAGCAAATAAATGTGAAAAATTGCTAAGTTTAAAATATGCATGGCCAATAAAATGGAGGGCATATCTAACAAAACTTAAAAATGAAAAGATACGTAAAATTATAACTGATTTCAATTAATTTGAGGTAATAAAATAAATTGATAATATGCTTCTAGGAAGCTATTTAGTTATATGTAAATTACAAGGTACATATTTTTTTGGTAATGTTACAAGATATATAGCATTCTTGAATTGCTATGATTGTGAAGAGATTAAAAAGACTCTAGGAAATTTTCCCTTTTAAAGAAGTGTCTTGGCCAAGTTAGATACTAAAGGAGGTTTGTTTTAGAGCAATGCTTAATTCGAATGCAATCCAAGTTTGTTCTTTTTGATTTGTTTCAAAAGAACACACTAATTACTACTTCAGTGCCATTTTACTTAATACATTGTGGCTTAGTTGGTTAGTGTGTCGCTCTCATTATCGAAAGGTTTAGTGTGTTGAAATCTCCTTATCTTTATCTCTTTATTTTGTCAAGAGTCAGCTGTCCGAATATGTAGATCTAAATGCTTTACTATAATAATTGCAACTTTTACCATAGCTAATTTCGTCAGCAATATGACAATACTTGAACGAAAAAAGGGTTATGACTATTTCTTTCTCTTCAATTTGATGGCAATAACAAAATACACGTGGTTTTACATTATTCCAAACTATATCGGAATTCACTAATAAACATTCACTAATAGCAATTTGTATCCAATATTGATATTCTGTAACCCAACTAGTTCAATCAGCATGTTGTGAGATCAACTGATTATACAACATTCTATTTGCATAGAGACCAACTTGATTATAAAGGACTATTTCAGATTGCTTTGCTTGAGATCCTTCTCTTTGTTGAGAAACTGTCTGCAGCTGAGTATCCCTGCCTGCTACGTCTTTACGAGCTTAATCAGACATATGTGCCATCATGTGTTGTATATATGAGCAACAATTTACTTCACTCTGCTTTCATTTAACCTAGAATTTAGATTTCACCATTGAATAAGCTGAACACTCCAATAATTGACCTTTCAACCCCAGAAATACCATTTCATGTGGAGAACACTCCAATCTTTAGTTAGCACGACGTATTTTCGATTAAATTGGTATTCGAACTCACTCCCATCTGACAATGAAAACTTTGCAAATAAATCATTATTGTAGCATATGGATTGACAATGTTACTGAATATGCCACATCAGAGATTTTGATAAATCAAATAGAGATTGTTCTGGAGATAAAATGAACACTGCCATCAAATTCACAAGAGATCATCAAATCAATCATGTTGGAATAAGGATAGTGGTATCATGTGTAATATACTTAATGTTCAACGTTGTATTGGTATAGTCATGCAGTTAGTTGTAAGATCATGTTTTCAAGGTGTCCCAAGTACTATTTTTCAATTGGACAGTTCAATCATGCATATTTACCTCAATACGAATTATCTGTGTATAATTTATTTTCTACCATAGTAGGCATCCCTTCACATGCCTTCCACTGAACACGTTTGAGGCATCATTAGTTGGAAATTACGAAGAAAAAGCTGACTATTTCGATGACTTATGCATTATGAATTAAATCATAAATTGCTATGTGTGTTATACATTGCTTCTTACAAGACAGAACATTCCTGAGACAGTGATTAATTTTATTAAAAATATGGGAAATGGTCACACGAATCTAGTTTTGCTCACTGAGTCATATTCCATATAGAATAAATAGGATGGATTTTACAATTTTATTTAATTTGATAATTTAGACAAAATATAGTTATCAAAATAATCAAAACTTTATGGTATTTATATGGGTCTTTCTTCTTGTGTTACTGTGTCAATACAAATATAAAACTAAATAATTGAAATTTAAATCAAGAATCTGCTTATAAGTTGATAATAAGTAATTACAATATTTTAGATTTTGAGGAACTTGAGTTAGATATTGTATCGTATTCATTAATATACTTTTCATGATTTAAAAAGAATTAATTAAGTATTCAGAAATTATAATGTAGTCAGACGGATATAACACAAACTTTGAAAAATTAGATTATTCGGTTTCATTTTATCTTGTAATCATTAATAAAATAAAAAAAGTATTTTTTTTAAATATTGATTTGGATTGATAGTCCTAATGGGAAAGAGAGAGAGAGAGAGAGAGAGAGAGTTTTATGTTGTCGATAAACTGAATACCAAACCTGCTTGGGATCTAAACACTGGGGATTTCGCGTTAGGATGACCATCTAATCGGGACATATGCTTCGCACCCTAGGGCCTCTTGGTCAAGAAAACAGAGATAGACCCTGTAGACCTTGTGTGTCCACATGGGCTGTCGTGCCACAAAGTTTATATATATATATATATATATATATATATATATATATATATATATATATATAAAGGAATTAAAAATATTTTACTTTAATATTACAATTTTTAATAAATGCTATGAATAGGAAAATTTTTAAATATTTAATGCATGATAATTTGATATAAAATTTAAACGATTTTACTGTAATATAAAATCTGTAAATTAGTTGAATTATGTCAATATAATGGATTTAAAAAACTTGATTATAATGGACAATTTTAGTGTAATTACATGCGTAAAAAAATCTTACTAAACATTTTACTACATTTTATAATTATTCTTTGTTTATAGAAGAATTATTCAATTAAATACTTAATTGTAAAATATTCCTTGTGGATTCATGAAGGAAAATCATACTATTTGGTTTTATATTTCACTTTTTAAAATTAATAGTGATAAGTACATGTGATTACATTATGAAAAAGATTTGGATTCAGTTCACGAGGCTTTTTAATGATTAATATTTTATTAGTTACATAAATGGCGCACAAAGACTTCACTTTGCTCCAGGTTTTTATGACTGGTATAATATCAAAATGGATTAAACCTCCACTTGTTGCTGTACTTTTGATACAAAAAAATTGTTTTATTCAAAAATATATAATCATAGATATATTAATAAACTATTGATAAGTCGTAACATGTTGATAAATGTTTTCTTAAGATAAATAATATAAATATTTCACAGTAACTTTATGAACCTTCTATTAAAATTGCAAAATATTTGCTGCAAATTTTCTTTGATACTATGAAGCCAATATAACTTTCCTCTTTTTAAATACCTTATGCCGTAGTTCTAGTTTTTAATTGATTATGAACAAAAAACTTGACAATTTCTTAAAAAATGTTATTTATAACATTTTAAAAGAATGAGATGCGAAATTAGAGCACAAAATAACTGTTTTTATTATTTCCTTGAGATTTTTTCCATTTTCTTTTTTAATAGTACTATACTGCTGATTACTTGTATTTCCTTATAATTTTCAAGTGTGTTGTGATAAAAATTTTGATGGTAAAACTGGTCCTTTTTTTAAGACTGATCTTCTATATCTTTTCTGATTTTAAACTTCTCTTTCAATCATTTGAGAACAACTTATTCAACTATTCGTTGTCTTTATTTGCAATACATAATCTTTTTTTTTCAAAATGCTTTGACTTATAAGTTCTTCATGCTATGAATACGATGATAGAATTGATCTTACTTTTGAGAACCGAAGTATCTTCACTGATTCTTAAATGCGCTTGAAGATCTGCAAAAGAAAACAAAATGTATACTTAATATAAGAAAATGGATCTGAATTTAAAAAGCTAACTTTCAAAAATTACATACTCGTCAAATATAGGGATATTATATCAGCTTTAAATATCAAAAAGGATAACCACACAACTATACCGATCAATATAAGTATCGGTAGTAAATAAAAAAAAAATTAAGAATGCATAGTTTGTATTATATTAATTAGAGAAAATTATGACAAGATACCATTTCTGAATTTATGAAGACTCAACTTTTTATGGGAGTATACCGTTAAGAAGATAAATAAGTACCGATAATGTGTGTGTGTGTGTGTTGAAATTTTGTAAATGAATTTGTGTTTCAAATCTGATGTTTAATTATATGATTCTAATAATTCAGCAAAAATTTTTTAATATCAGAAAAAGTAATGAAACAAAAATTTACTTTCCTTAGAAACATTACATTGATGAGAAATTTTAATATTTCTCACACACACACACGCACGCACGCACGCACACACACACACACATACTGTATCGCTTGGTTACCTCCTTGTCTCAGTGGAATTGTTATTAAAAGCATTGTTGAAGAGGCAGATTTTCAAGAATAAATTTTATTAATACAGGAACAATTTCTTTGTGTGAAGACCAACCAGGTCATCTGTACCATGTCTGATCGATAGGAGAGCTCAACTAAAATAGGCTCTAACCCCTTCAGAAGGGTACAGAATACTGCTAATTCATTCATTGAAAATAGTGGTGCGAGATGATATCATCAGACATTTCGATATTCCTTTACCATATTTGGCAATTGTACTATATTGAAATTCCATAACAGGAATAGTGTAACTCATGCAATTGTTAAAAGGGGCCATATGTAATGCAATAAAAAGTACAAATTACAGGATACGAAAAACGAATATACACACACACACATATGTGTGTGATGTTAAATAAATTTCTCTATTGAAATATAATTTACATGCATAATGTTTTGAAGGGTTTTCTTATCTTTTCAGTGATTGTGATTTATGTGTATTGATAAAAATGTTACGTTTTGAAGATGATTTATGATGATAAGACTTCTCCAAACTTCCTACCTCTATTTCCCTCAGCAATCTGATGTTGATTCAGTTAGTTGTTCTAACAATGGCGTATCTGCTGTTGCCTCGGAAGATTTGTTGACGCTTATTGCGCCTTCAGGGGAAGAGTTACTTCTCTGGTATGATGCTCGAGTACTTGAACTCTCAGTTGTTCCTGGATTTATGAATGATGGACTTTTAGCTACCTCTTGCAGCATCTTTTGGTATTCCATATAGTCTTTGGCACTACATAAAGGAGTTTGAACCTCGTTAGTCGCATTGAATTTGCTGTAATCCACAAGGTATTCTCCCGTTTCTTTACGGAAACTCACCACCTGTTAAAATACACATGGAATACCATGAATTATTATAAACTTTAAAAATTTAGCGTAATGTATTCATTTATTGATATCATGTGTATTTTACGATATTTATCATTTTTTTAAAAAACATGTGTGATTAAAACGATGTTAAATGCAAGAGTGCAAGTTTATAAATTTTTAGCGTCTGACATTAAAATAAATTGTTTGCGCAGTTTAACTCAAAAGATTTTATTTTTTATTTTCAATCTTACACCTTTCAATCTTACTTTTTTTTTTTTAAATATGTGTGATTAAAACGATGTTAAATGCAAGAGTGCAAGTTTATAAGTTTTTAGCGTCTGACATTAAAATAAATTGTTTGCGCAGTTTAACTCAAAATATTTTATTTTTTATTTTCAATCTTACTTTTTTTTTTTTTTTTTTTTTTTTTAAATATGCGTGATTAAAACGATGTTAAATGCAAGAGTGCAAGTTTATAAATTTTTAGCGTCTAACATTAAAATAAATTGTTTGCGCAGTTTAACTCAAAAATTTTTTTTATTATTTTTTTTTATTTTCAATCTTACACCTTTCAATCTTACTTTTTTTTTTTTTTTTAAATATGTGTGATTAAAACGATGTTAAATGCAAAAGTGCAAGTTTATAAATTTTTAGTTTCTGACATTAAAATAAATTGTTTGCGCAGTTTAACTCAAAAGTTTTTTCTTTTATTTTTAATCCTACTCCCGTCCTCGGCATCTCTGCCTTTAATCGACGAGCAGCCCAATAAAAAGATGAATAGATACAAAAACCCGAATAAAGTCCTTTAGTAGCCTCAAAAGAGTTGTCAGTGATAATTATTTAACGCAAAAGTGAATATTTTAATTTAAAGTAGTAACAAATGTGATAGAACACCATTTTCTTTATATTTTTAATCATCAAAAGGAATAGTTATTTATGAAATATATCTGAAATATATATGAACGCGAGGAAGAATAATAATATATGTTCGTGACAGAGTCAGTTGTAACGCAAGATATTCATTGGTTACGCCTGTGTCATTAATAAAAAGCATAAGGGACAACGTAAAAGTTTAAAGTTATTTTAAGGTTTCTGTCAGCATCCTCTTCATATTTGCTTTCTGGGGAGAATTATAGATTGTGGTTTGTACTCACATATCGCATGGAAAGAAATTCTGGAAACCTCCAAGAGGTGGCAGAAGCGCAGCATTTACGTCCTATTGTTCAGCAGTACTTGGGATAAAACTCGAGAATTTTCCGGTAAAAAAAGTCTTAATTTTTTTTTAACAGTTACCCTATAAGACCATTTCAGTCCTTTCTTACTAATTCATAGTGATAATATTTCTGTTTTTACTGAACATTTTCATGTGTTCCTCTATAAAAGTTACTCGAAATGAAAAATTTAAATTCAGAAATGTCTTCTGTATTATTTCAAAATGCTATAAATGTTTTTACTGTCATTTTTTGACACGATTGCAACATTAGTTTATCTTGTTGGAATTCTGCTAAGATTTTTTCTTACGCTGCCTAGTCATTTGAGACACCAACTTTTATCCCTAGCTTAGCAATATATTTTTATTATTGTGTTGTTTTTAATGTTTTACCTCATTAATACTTGATGGTAACTATTAATAGTTGAATTATTTCTTTTGAAGTCAGAAATAGCATTTCTATATTTAATATTTGCAAAATATAAGAGAATTTTATAAACAAGTACAAGGCAATCTTCTTTAAAGTGGAGCGTCCCGTAGCTTGACCAAATACACTACTGGCCATTAAAATTGCTACACAAAGAAGGCGACATGCTACAGACGTGAAATTTATACGAAAGGAAGAAGGTGCTGTGATATGCAAATGATTAGCTTTTCAGCGCATTCAGACAAAACAGGCGCCAGTAGCGACACCTACATTGTGTTTAAATGAGGAAATTGTTCAGCCGGTTCCTCATACAAAAAATTGCATTTGAACGTTGTTGCCTGGTGAAAAGTTGTTGTGATGCCTCGTGTAAGAAGGAGAAATGCGTACCAGCACGTTTCTGACTTTGATAAAGGTCGAATTGTAGCGTACCAGGATTGCGGTTTATCTTATCGCAGTATTACTGCTCGCGTCGGTCGAGATCCAATGACTGTTAGCAGAATATGGAATCGATGGGTTCAGGACGGTAATACGGAACGCCATGCGGGATCTCAACGGCCACTTATCACTAGCAGTCGAGAAGACAGGCATATTATCGGCATGGCCGTAATGGATCGTGCAAACACGTCACGAGCCGTGAGTCAAGAAACGGGGTCATTTGGAAGACAGCAACAGTCTGCACGAACAGTTCGACGACGTTTGCAGCAGCATGGACTCTCAGCTCGGAGACCACGGCTGCGGCTTCCCTTGATGCTGCGTCATAGACAAGAGCGCCTTCAATGGTGTGATCAACGACGAACCTGGGCACACGAATGGCGAGACGTCATCTTTTCAGATGAATCCAGGTTCTGTGTACAGCATCATGATGGTCGCATCCGTGTTTGGCGGCATCGTGGTGAATGCACATTGGCAACGTGCATTCGTCATCGTCATACTAGCCGCCCATCACTTGGCGTGATGGTATGGGGTGCCATTGGATACACGTCTCGGTCACCTCTTGTTCGCATTGACGGTGCTTTGAACAATGCACGTTACATTTCTGGTGTGTTACGACCCGTGGCTCTACCCTTTATTCTACAGACCTTCCTTGATACGGAACATGTTCGGCTGTTGCCCTGGCCAGCACTTTCTTCAGATCTTTCACCAATAGAAAACGTCTGGTCAATGGTTGCCGAGCGACTGGCTCGTCACCAAACGCCACTCACTACGGTTGATGAACTGCGGCATTGTGTTGAAGTTTCATGGGCATCTGTACCTGTACATGCAATCCAATCTCTGTTTGACTCAATGCCCATGCGTATGACTGCTGTTATTACTGCCAGAGGTGGTTTTGCTGGGTACTGATTTCTCAGGATCTATTCAGCCAAATTTTTTGAAAATTTAATCACTTGTTATTTCTAGTATGATACATTTGTCCAATAAATATCATTTTGTTAACTGCATTTCTTCCTGGTGTAGCAATTTTAATGGCCAGTAGTGTAGTTAAAATGACACCAAACTTGGTATTTAGACTAACCAAGACATAAGAAAAAAATTTCTTGAAAAACCTTTTTAGTTCCAAAAGACAACATAGGGCATTTTGTGGCGCTTCTAAAGCTTACAATAACGAGAATTAGCATAAAAAACGGGCTTCAAAGAAAAATGCAAAAGTTGTGCAATGGCTGTTCTAGTAATAGGGGCCTTTAAAAGCAAATAGTAGACAGCTCCGACAAATAATCTCAGCTGAAATAAACGAGTTCCAGTGGCCATGCCTGTCACGTTACCGGGACGTGCGGTTATGTTGGCAGAGTATCAAATTTGTCTATTCTAAACGGCAGCATAACAAAGACAGTGTGGAATATTCCACTTTATATGTTACGCACAACTGTGGGGGAACGTTGTGCGCAGAATGCCCGGTGTTATTTCTGAGAACTGTGCTCACATTGAATGCGGTCTAATTCCTCACCGGGGAAGTTAATGTAGTAAATAAACACATTAATAATTTAACTGAATGATTGTATGTGTTAGTATTTTTCTTTTCTTACATTTTATACATTGTAAAACTCCACAAAATAACCTAGTGGCGAATTTCGGAACTAATTTTTTTTTACGGAATCCTTTTTTCTGCATTTTGATTAATCTAAATACCAAGTTTGGTATTATTTGGGCTATTAGATCGCTCTACAGAACGCTCCAAACACTGCCAATTTAAAAAAGATCACGCTGCATATCGTATTTTCTGAAATATATTTATCATACCAAAAGACTTTAATTTTGAATTACACTAGAAATTTTAGGTTTTGCAAAAATAATCTTTTGTGAAAAAGTACAATTTAGATTCGTATTTACTTTACCCGATTTTTAAAGGAGAAAGAATATAATTTTTCTTAAACTCATTCCATTATTCAAATTTGACTTCGCAGATATTTTTCAAGTAATAGGTTAAGAAATTTAACCATCTAATTATAAAGATATTCTAGAAATGAAAAAATATAGACAGTAATATGTACAAAAATTTATCGGTAATAGATTTAGTTAAATTCTCGTATGACTCATATATTGTTTATATTATCTTTGTAATTTTATATTTCCGGACTCTAACAAAGATACAATCAAATCAAATTGTAATATTTGAGCGGAGAGAAAGATTTTTTGGTGCTGCAAACGAGAATTGAGTTTGGAGGCACACATACAATTTCGAGCTCTACAGGCTTTTTAAGGAAGCTGACATATCGTCAATTATATTAAAATATGTCACTTGAGATTTGCGGCGCATGTCTGTCGAATGGACCCCTCGTTTTTGACTTCAAAATTTTTTAATTATAGGCCCATTGCAAACTGGTCTAGGAGTCGGCCCAAACTTAGATGGATTGAATGTGTAGAGGAGGACTTTAAAGTGCTGAAAGTGACAAATTGAAGAACTGTTGTCTCCCGGAGAACACAATGGAGGAGTGTTCTGAGGAAAGCCTTGGCCCACTCTGTCGTGTTGAAGAAGAAGAATTTAACATTTGATTATAGTAATAATATAATCTTTTTCGATTACATGCTATATAACTATATTTTTGATGTTGAACTTTAATCTCAGTAGAAGTTTTCTTTTAAGGAATGAAAAGCATACATTTACCTGATCAAACCGGTGACCCCATAGGATTTCTGATCCAGTGTAGGAGGACCTGGCTTGAATGGATTGTCCAGTAGATTCAATCGTACCTTCGAGGATGACTACCACTTCATACCTCTCCCTTAGCATGTCTTCCGCAGACTTTGTGAAAAATGGACTCGTTTCATTTATTTCATGCACAATGGTAGCAGGCCATATCAGAAACACAGCATCTCCTCCATTATCGAAACGCACGTCTAATAGAGTGTGATAATAGGGAATAACCTGCAGGGATTTTATTAATACATTATATTAATGGCATTCAATGAAAATATGCTTTTTGTTTAGTTCTATATTATGAATCGAACGAGGAAATTACTTCGCCTTCTAGAGTTGTTTTCCTTCTAATGACTAGTGCGCTGATAGTGGCTCCAATGATGTGAGATTTGCGCATATCCCCCACTCGAAACAGGAAACAAAGCTTACCGTCTCTCAGACAGACACAGGCATAGCGGCTGAACATAAGGGTTTGGGATCTATTCTTAGGACGCGACAGCTTGGCAAAGACAATGCCTGCCATGAAGCACTGGATCATGACTCCCGTGATGGACTGCACGCACATGATGAAGATGGCCTCTGGGCATTCTTCGCTAGTGCATCGTGAGCCGTACCCTGTCAGACATGAATAAAAGGAAGATCATCAGTTGTAACAATCAAATTATATTTATAAAATCACTGGCATGTGAATGATATTTACTAATCACAATAAATAATAAATATTATATAGACTCGTAGATACTTAAAATGAAGTAAGATTGATATAAAATTCGTCATATCTGAAGTAAGAGATAACCACAGTTGAATATCTATTCGAAATTATTTGCTTGATTTGTCTGTCTATGCATACTTACAAGGGATAAATTGATTGAGGATTACTACTTAAAGTAAGTTCTGGACCATTACAAATGCCTAAGCCTGCTCTGTGGAAGTAGAATCCACTACGTGAATGTCTAGTTGATAATACTTTTCAATACAAATAAATTTATTTTAAACTAATCAGTATGAGAAAGGGTTATATATAGACTTTCAAAAAATTTGTTTACTTTTTCTCAACCATATATTTGTCCCACAGAAGGCTAATTGGGCAACATAAGTTTACATTGAAAATTACTTTTAAATTAATACTTATACCATAGAAAATTTATTTCAGATCAACGAATTACTGTATAATTTTATTATCTATTGATGTTTCATAAGCCATATTTTTTTTTAATAAAAATGTTATAACAGGCCAGGAAAAAATTTGTTGTCTTCCAGTAGGTACCTGGACATTGTGGCATCTATAAAAACGAACAGGCGGACTTCTATGCAAAGGGGGGAGAAGGACTTCTCCAGCCAAGACATACAGATATTTCCTACCACCCTATAAAGCTACACCTTAAACAAGTTTTTAACTGAATTCAAGCTTCTAAACTACAAGAAAGGATAAAAGCCAAGCGGTGGGAAGACAACCTTCTGAACACATCGTGAAGTTGTGGCACAGTTTCGACTCCACAGTTGTGGCACAGTTTCGACTCCACAGTTGTGGCACAGTTTCGACTCCACAGTTGTGGCACAGTTTCGACTCCACAGTTGTGGCACAGTTTCGACTCCACAGTTCGATGGGTCATGACTGTCTGGTTGACCGTTTGCACCGCACTGGCATTCACCCGACTGTCCACCCTGCAATTTGGCAGAGGTCATGAATAGGACCCACCTCCATCACTGTGCTGCACTGCATGGCAGCTCTGAATCATCACTTTATTCTCAAGCCAGAGAACTTTTGGGACAATGACCGGTTATCTGGTTTACGTTTATGTACTGAACTCAGCTGTCAACTTATGTACTGTTTTCGTCTCATATTTGTTTTGTGATTTTTCACGTGTTTGTGTTATTCCTTGTATTTGCCCTGCCATTAGTAAAAAGAAACAGGAAATAATACTATAAAAAGTCTTACCAATGGTATGCTGAGTTTCAACTGAGAAGAGAAATGCAGTTGCGAAATCATGCACTTCCGAGACGCAAGGAGTCCAGTTTTCGTCTCCGACATGATCGAAGTCACCATGTGAAAGACATATCAACCACCAAATAAGAGCAAATCCCAACCAGCTTAAGAGAAATCCCATGGCAAAAACCTTAAATCCCAGAAAAATATTAAATAATTCATGCCGATGAATTATTTTTAGCTTTGATCTGTGCAGTAAAAAAAGCTTACCATTAGATTGTATCTCCATTGAATATCCACCATTGTTGTGAAGATATCCTGCAAGAATCTTTGCCTTCGCTTGCTGACATGTTCTTTTGAAAGATTTACTGTACCATTTTTAAGGACCACTCTTTTCCGTTGGCGAGTAGATATGCCTTTCGTAAGCCGAACTATACCAGATGAGGCACCACCATCAGTACCATTACTTTTTAAGGAATAACGACTTGAAGAGCTCTTTGTGCGATAGAGACCATGCTGTTGGCTTAAAATATGCACTGTATTATTCATTATGATTTATATTTGTGTAATTTTTTTCGATGAATATTTAGATTTTTATATTTTCTTCAATGTTTTGACAAGAATAGTTGCTTTCATGTGAATAATACTTACTTATGTTCACCTGCTATGGAAGTTGAAGACATAGAAATGGCATCGATATCTTGTTGTTGATTACGATTGTCCCCTGGTCGGAATTCTTGCCACGCTCCATTATCTGGATCAAAGTATTTCATGACTAGGAATCTTCAAATTAAAAGAAAAAAAAAAAAGAATGAAAAATGGTCATTTGGGGGAGATACTTTATGCACCAAACATTTGCTTAAGGAAATAAATAAATAATATTTAGTCTATAAAACACGTTAATGTTGTAGTTAGTGTACGTTTATTTTATGCTCTGGAAATATAATAAGTCAAAATTTTATCGCAAATAAAATGCAATATAAGCTAATCATGGTCAATAAATCAATCACATAATTTCTAAAAACGTATCCATGAAAAGGGAAATTCTTTGTAAAATATCCATTTTAATTTCTTATCTATTTATTTGGCTTTTTTAATTATCAGGAATCTAAATATTAAAAACACTCGAGAAAGAATAAGACCTGTGAAAAAACTACATGTTGACAGCAGAATTGTCTGAAATATTATGCTGTTAAATATTGTTTATAAAAAATAAAATAACATGTATTCACCAATCTTCAGAGCTATTTTTCATGCAGCCCGATTAACTATCTTATCAACATTTCTGAACTGGAATGCCTCTTCTGATTTTTGATCAATTCTAAAAGTGACTCGAGAAGAAATCATCGCTTAGCACACACAGCTAAGATTTCCTATATCTATCTATGTTGCTTTTCATGGTACAGTTGGCAGAAGTTATTTTCTAAAGAGATTTCTCTCAGCGTTACTCAGAATAGGTGTCACATGCATATTTGAGACTAACCAGACTCTTCCATTATCGTAGTACAAGCCTCAAATTTAGCTTCCATGGATTTTAAATTTTATAATTATATTTGAATCATCAACAGTTTGATCTTTAAATTTTCGCTTAAGTTCTATGATTTTTTTCCTGGTGTTAAATTTTATTCTTGAGCTATATATCTATATATTTAAACTTTACGATAAATAAAAGCAAGTGCATTTGAACAATGCTAGCAATTACGAGAGTTA
This sequence comes from Latrodectus elegans, assembly GCA_030067965.1. Classification (NCBI taxonomy): domain Eukaryota; kingdom Metazoa; phylum Arthropoda; class Arachnida; order Araneae; family Theridiidae; genus Latrodectus; species Latrodectus elegans. The sequence goes on along the minus strand of CM057818.1, from coordinate 31,791,519 downwards.
GGGTACAAAAAACAGCAAATTAAACTAGAAACAATGTTAGTTGTAAAATAAAACCTTAAGAAATATAGGAGAAATTTGATTTATTTGCTCCTGTTGTATCTTCTTAGTATTAATGTCAATAGTGAAGTACAATTGCAAATTTAGAGTTCGAAAGAAAAAAAAATGAACAAAAAGGAGTCATTCGATTCGATTGTAGGAAATCAAAAAGATTAAAAATATTTTATATAAAGAAAAACTTTTAGAAGAAACAGCCTTCATTTTCTTGCTTATTCTGATATAATATATTATAAAATGAATGACATTTCAAAAGAAACGTAACAAACGTTTCAAATAAGCGAACAAAGACAAAATAGAAATAGGATTTTATATTTTCGAGTTTCCACTTACACAGAAATTTATACATTAGTCAATGAATTAAAAATAATATATTTCACACACACATACAAATATCTCTTTTAAATTCTTTTAATAGTTATAAATGCAAGAGACAAGAATTTATTTTAGCCCTTTCTGGCTTCGAATAAATTATTCGTTTTTCAACAATGATTCTGTGGCAACTCAGCCACAGTAAATCCCTAAAGGGGAAAGAGAAGCGCATCTTCCCTATCCGATGGGGGAATCCAGCCCAGTTGTTATTCGGATGCGGTCGTATGAAGACCGTATTGGCACCAGTGTATGATGGTGTGGAACTTATTTTTATATGGAATGTAATCATGAAAATTGTTAATTGTTATTGTTAAAATAAAATATTAAAGGCAACAGAACTTATTAATGAATGCAGATAACACGCAACCAATATCTATCGCCACAGATTCAAACAGCTGTTAAAATCAAGGATAAAAATCTATGCAATCGGAGGGTCACGACTTTATATATTGGTTAAATTGCGTATGGTAAATATTTTTAATAAGGCTGCAGGCAGTTACAGTGTTTTAAATCCTTTATTTTAATCTATTTCAATATTTTAATTATATTTTTACTTTTAATATATTTTTTAAATTCTATACCCTTAGTTTTAATATTTTTTAATATTTCATTTCCTAAATTGAATGTTAATGTATGATCACTTGTTTGAAATAAACTTTCTTTTGTGTCGTAGACCACATGTAAAATAAATAGACTATCTCAATGCTTTATGAAGAATTTTAACCATTTAGAAATATGGGTATTTTTATATTTTGTACGTTTTTTTCAGGCTTTGCACATCACTTGATTATAAATGTGTTTTATCTTATAATAATCTTATTCCTTATAAAATTCCACTACTATTTTAGGAGAATAGATCAATTTATTATTTATTTGAATTTATATCCTAAATTATTCTACGTAACATAGATACTATTATGTGCCCAATATATGAAACAGAGTGAAAACTTGTTAATAAAATTTTCAGGATTATTTGGAATGCAAATCCACATGGATATATAACCTTGAAAGATAATAAAATAAAGTAATTTAATATATCTGTTACACACATCCATGATTACATAAACGAAAAAATTCTTTCGTTATACGACGATTTCGTAAGCGTTATTCGAAAAATATGTTTATTAGAAAAATCATATCTACAATGCTAAAAGAATCATTCACATATAGCATTGATAATATATATACATCAGATAGTCCTCTTTTTAATAAAAAATGATCAAAATTGGCGATTATTTGCAATTTGTAAAAAATGCTGTCATTTACATTTAATGATATATTATAGGTGCTTAATGTAATGGATAAAGCTAACTGTTTATACATAATATAAATATTCTGAAAGATCTGAGATAAACGAAAAATTAAATGAATTAATACTTTGCTTTATTTTGGCAATACAGAGCAACAGAACAAGAGTCACTCTGAAATTTTTGAGATACAACTAGGTTTTTAAAGTTATACTTAAAAAATTTTAGGTGTGTTCAAAGTAGTCTCTCCTCCAGCATCAATGCACTTTTGTTGACGAAATTTTCCACAGATTAAATGACTTAAGCCATTCATTTCTTGTAATAGATGAAAAAACGCATTTATAGCCACATCAATCTCTTCTTCTGAATGAAAATGAAGTCCACGTAAGTTCTTTTTTAGATTAAAGAATAACCAAAAAAGCACATAGCTACATTAGGTGAATACGGCGGATCTTCGATCACTTTAATTTGTTTTTGTTTAAGAAACTCAACTGTTAATCCGGCTGTATGTGAAGATGCATTGTCATTGTGAAGCATTAATCCCCTAACATTCAGTTCTTGTAGAATTTCTGGAAGGCATTTAGTGGTATACCAGTTTGCTGTTACTGTCTTCTGTCCTTCCAACTTGATGGCTTTGACCAATCCCGTACTTCTGAAGAAAACGGCATACATCGCTTTTTCAGTGCGCGTTGTTTTTTCACCATTGTCGGCGTGAGATCAACTTCAAAGACCCATACTTTGCTTTCTTCACGTGTTGGAACGTCAAAAAACGATATGTACGTTTCATCACTTGTTACAATTTTAGAAATGATGAGGTGGCCACCATCGTTTAGCAATATAAGAGTTTCTTTACTGATTCTGACACGCTACTCTTTTTGGTGCTCAGTTAGGTTATGCGGAACCCAACGGCAAACTACTTTTTTCATATATAATTCTTCATGAATGATTTTGAGCATGGCTGCGGATCCAATCTTAAGTTCTGTATCATTTGATAGGTACAGCGATTATCATCCATTAACATTTTTCGTAAGGCAAACACATTATCCGGGATTACTGCCGACGGCGGACTTCCTGCGTGTTCTTCATCCTGAAGAAAATTGCGACCTCTTCTAAATTCTCTAAACTATCTGAATACAGTAGCACGAGCTGGAGATTCATCACCAAATGATAATTGCAACCATTAAACCCATTCATCTTGATTTAATCTTGCTTTAAAATCGTAGAAAATCATAGCGCGAAAGTGTTCTCGCGTCAACTCCATTTTTTCTTCTGTTTAAAATTTATTCTACGCTACACAAGTTGAAGTAAGTTAGTAAAAAATCGTCTTCTGTGTTAAAATACTTGGTATTTTAAAATTAAACCGTTATTTTTATTTTGTAAATTCTCGTCTGCGCGTATCTCAGAAATTTCAAAGTAACCCTTGTATTACAGTAAACACAATCAATTAATAGCTGTGAACATTTGAAGAGGATTTGAATTCGCTTGTCACTCAACTATTACTCTTTTTTTACATTAGAAAAAAAGAAATTGCTTTGCTCGGCTATTTAGACAGGGAATTACAATTTTATATAAGGTTTTTAAATAACAGCAAACAACCATGCATTCTAGGCCCACGTTTGGAGGGGAAAATATAAGATTTATTGATGATAATGTAAAAAAGAAGTTAGAATACGTGTTTCTTTCTAAGCAACGACAACTAGTGAAACGTCTACGTTAGATTTTACAGTTTTCTTAGCAGTGGCACAGGAATACTACCCATAATTTATAAAATGATAGCTTATTATTTATGGTAAGCATTTAAAATAAATGTTCCAAAAAATTTCTCATAGTATCGTAAAGTAGTCTTCAGCTCACATTTATGTGTATGTATTCACACAAATTACGAGTGTGTATGTATACCTTCATTCATAAATGTTTAATATTTTCGTGATCAGGAGAACAATGCGTGATATTTATTTAGATGCTCAAAGTCATACACAATTTAGTAAATATATAATCTTACAAATTCACTAATATTTTTCATTAGAATTCCAATAAATTATTTTTTCATCCATATAAAAATATTCACAGTTATTTTACACTACTTATGGGCTTATTTTTGAAATATGGTTTGTATTAACTAAAACGCTTAGATTATTACAACAATAGTTTTTTCTAACATTTTTTTCTAACTTATGTTATAGATTCGATGCAAATATAAAATTTTATATGTTTAAAGCAAATGACTTATGCATTTTCTCGGTTCAAATCCTTCGATATTTAAATTTATTTTACTATTTTTAAAATAGAAAGGAAATCAGATAAAAAATTTAATCTTTATAGTAAAAAACAAAAAAAAAGTCTAACTTAAAATTTTTATTATTACCAAAAATTTAGAGCGAACTGGCTAGGTAAGCAATTGAATCTGGCAATTGACGAAGAAACCTTGGACAATGCGTGCCACATGTGGTCACATACTATCTTATTGAAATATGGCTGTGGATAAGGAAGGACAACTGAAGTAAGGAAGGACAACTGAAGTAAGGAAGGACAACTGAAGTAAGGAAGGACAACTGAAGTAAGGAAGGACAACTGAAGTAAGGAAGGACAACTGAAGTAAGGAAGGACAACTGAAGTAAAGAAAAACAACTGAAGTAAGGAAGGACAACTGATATAAAGAAAAACAACTGAAGTAAGGAAGGACAACTGAAGTAAAGAAAAACAACTGAAGTAAGGAAGGACAACTGAAATAAAGAAAAACAACTGAAGTAAGGAAGGACAACTGAAGTAAAGAAAAACAACTGAAGTAAGGAAGGACAACTGAAGTAAGGACGCCGTTTTCTAAGAGGCATAATTGATTTTTTTTAAACCGCTAGAAATACACAACTGCTTAACTTGAAATCGGCGAAATCTCCAAGACTTAAGAAGCGCTTTGAAGTGTCGCCACAGGAGTGCGTTATGTGTGTCTGCGCTGAAATTCTAATCGATTACATATCTCACCAACGCTAAATCATGCTGTAAATTTCATATTATTTGCATGTTTCATTCAAGGTGTTGCTTTTACGGTGGCCTGCAGTGTATAAAGTCGGGACAAATGTCTCAGAAACTCACTACTGTGTTTGGAACAATGACATGAAAACAAACTATGTATTGTGACTATCTAAGCGATGCATTTACGCTCGAGGACCAGTGGTTCTCCCCCTTCATGCTCATAGGAGCGCTTATCCATTTTGATGTCTTTTGCAGTGGGTAGATCTAAATTGCCATCGTGTAATCTTCAGTGATGAGCTAGTTCTCTTCACTTGATATTCTTGATAAGGAACTTGGAAAAAAGTAGTAAGATTTTTCATCTTGCGAGAACCAAGAGAATCTGGAAAAGTCCTTGCAACATTAAGGAAATTAATGTCTTTTGAGGTTGATATCTGTATGGGAAGGGATCGTGTTGAACGGAAAAATCTCCTTCTAGGAAACTCCAGGCGTTAAAACCGGAGATTTTGAAAGAATGGGAGTTAGTGACACAATAGCATATCCACGACCGTATTAATATTATGAGACCTTTTTTTGACGCTTCTATAGTTGTACAAAGTAAAAATATATTTTAAATTAGACGACGCAATAAGGAATAAAGACAAAACAATTAAAAATAAGAAATATGATAGATTTTATTTAACTTTTATTTATGTTGCAGTAATTTGCATATCAACATACATTTAGTTGTGCGCAAAATAATTTTTGTTACTAGTATACGCAAAATAGTTTTACAGCATGCATTTACAGACGTATATTTTACAGTATTATGAATTTTCATGCCATAAACCCATTTTCAAATCGAAACATCTTTTCTTATATTTGTAGTTTTAATTTCCTACCTGACGCAAATTTTCATTTATCATTTACATTAAAAGAAGTTTAAATGTAATTTCATTTTGAAATTGTATGCAAAATGCGTGCTCTTATATAAGTTTTTTCTTATATGATAAATATATTTGAGATTAATGCAATTAAATATAGTCTACACTATGAATGAAAACTCTTCCCATAAGGCTAAGACGAAGCAGGCATTAAAAAGCCAGTCCGATATGTTCTATAAAACAAACATCTTACCAAACACTGACATAACATTGAATATATTCTATCACTTTTTAAAATTACAAGGAAGATTTTTAGTCATCAAGATTTTATGATTTTGTAACACATTTTTTAATTTCATTAGTAAAAGCAGTTTTTATTAAAGTTTAGATCTATAAAACTTCATTGCTTATAATTAAGGCTTTTTAAATGTTAATATCCAGCTAATTGTTATTAAGTTTTAAATTAAAATATGGTATGCACACCCTGTTTTAAATTAAATGTTTCCAAACACTGATTTGATATTGCATTTATACTTATATAATGGGATATTACACATACTTTCTATAGTCATTTTTCATTTCTATATATAGATATAGGATATACTTTCTATAGTCATTTTTCATTTATGTATTGGTCGAACTTGCAGCTTAATGATTAATAGTCTGGCTTTCAATGTAAAAGTTCATGAGTTTGACTATATTCCCTTGGATGTGGATGATTGTAGTGATTCATAATCATTTTTATAAAGTGTTATTCTTGGTGAAACTGGTTCTCGAATATAAAAGAATGACAGTAAAAAACAATAAAAACTAATCCAATAATTCTCCTTCTAATTTAATCATACAAGAACTGAATTAACCACAATTCTATTCATTGTTCCAAATATCTGCTGTGTTGTTCCCGATCCCTTTGATCAGCAAAGCTAGATCAGGTCCATGAGTCCATTCACCCTAAAAAAAGTCAAGCACCAGAAGGGGATCCCGAATTAGGTGGTCATGCTTGGTAAGCCCTAAACAAGATAAAATGTGGTCAGGAGAAGCCTGCACCAAAAAAAACCTTAGTGTAGGTCTCGAAATGTTTGTTACCAACTACGAAAGTCATGGAAAGCAGATGGCCGCTAAGAAATTGGGCAAGTGCAGTTTGATCGCGTCTACTGCAGCCCCGAGCCAAGGAGCCACCAGGACACCTCACCTGGTACCGATGGGTGGGGTAAGAGGCAACTTCTATGGTCAGGGACCTGGAGCACCGGTGGCAGAATCCAAATATCTGATTTTCGATGACGATTCAAGTACAAAATAATATTTGATTAAATTTTTAATAATTCTGAACTAATTTTTAATTTAAATTACATATTAATGTGCGTTTAAAATCCTCACTAAATAGATTATTTAAATAAAATTCCAAAATTAATAGACAGTATTATTTCAAATTAATATAATATTATTCGTTTAATTGAATTATATCCGACCGCCCTGTCTAGTGGTCAGACTGTTTGACTGCGGATAGGAAAGTCTAGGGTTCGAATCCCGGTTCGGGCATGGATGTACTTTTTCTCTCTATCTATTCTGCCTTTGTCCTTTCTGTGTATGAATGAGGTGTGAATGGTTGTCTACCCTATAAACGGGTCCTTATGGCATGTGTGCAGTGAAGCAGTCAGACTCCCCACCAAACATGGTTCAGTATGAGAAAGTGGAGCACACAGCTCGTCCATATTGTCAGCCTATTTAGCACAAGACAAAAAAGAAATTGAATAATAGAAAGTAATATTAAAATGAAAGCTTAGATTAACAATATTACCCCGTTGTGTTTCTAAAAAAAAAAAAAAAAAACTTTCGAAGAAAACCAAAAAAGTAGAAATTTTGTTGTTGAGTAATGTAAACGTAAGGATAATGCATTTATCACGTATTGTAATTGCAGATACATCAAAGTGGTGACATTTTTTTCCAGTCGCTGAATGAATATATTTTGTGGTATATCTAAAGATAAATATAATATGAGAAAAGAGTTATGTGTAAAATATTATATGCTTTCGTTCACAGATTAAAAAAATAAATATGTTGAAGCAACTGATAAAACTTACGAAATTTGAAAGCCTTATTTCTTTTTTTAAGATGCTGGTGATTCTTCAATTGCTGTTACCTAAGTATCTGGGAAGGTAAAATGTCAGGTAACGTAATATTGATAATTGTCATCTTTTTTATCTGGAAAAGAAAAAAAAATGTAGTGTTCATATTAAATATTTAAGTAAAATGTGAAAGTATTAAGAAAGAATGCAATTTTTTATTTTTCACTAAACAAATTATTTTTTTTATAACGAAGCAAATATGGACAAATGTAAGCAGAGAAAAAAAGTTCCAGCTACACAGAATGATAAAAGAAATTAAAAATTATAGCTGCAAATCTTCTGTATAGAATCTTCAAATGTAAAATGAATTTCCATTTTGAGGAAAAATTGCCTCTAAAAAAATAAAAATATTTGCAATTTTTGAAAAAAGATTTATTTATTTTTAAATTCATTCAAAATGCTATTTTGTTTCTTGAAGTGAAGTCTCTCATACAGATTAGTTATCAACAGATCAAATGACGTGGAATATTTATTTTTGCTTCGAAAATTCTTGTCCATAACAAATATATTAAGAATTGAAGTCAAGTTGGAATTCATTTCATATGCATTCCAATTCTTTTCTAATGCGTAGCATATTGTGGAAATCGAAAACATTTTCATTCTAGAGGGCAAAAGCAATACTCAAAAATCGAAAAGTTGTTGGTTTTCGATTTTTTAAAATCATTCTTAAAAATCATTATTTTTTTAAAAAAAAAAATATTATGCGGGAATGATGAAAGCAAGGAAAATCTGATGTGTCCCCAGTTGTTACGCATAGCTGACAGTTTTAAAAAGGGAAATATTAATAAGCCACCGTTTGTGAAGCGAGCAGAGTTCCGGAATGGTAAACAGCAATCTTACAATAAATTCAAATGACTGATAATTACGGTTTATATTAACTATAAACGCTGTACTAAAAATTTTTAAATAAAACATAGCCTATATATTTTACTTTAGCCATCGATAAACATTTTAATACATGTTTCATTCTATTCTGTGTGGCCGTTCTCAATCCAATCCCAGACAAAAATTCGTTGGAAACGAAGAATAAGACAATTTCATTCGATAGATGTCATTAAACACTTCCTCAGAAGCAAAATATCAATTATTATACAAAGCGAAAATGTAAATAATAATAGACATGCTTTTTAAAATAACAGTGTACGGTGAAAATATAAAATGTGCTGTTTATTGCTAAACTCTTTGAGAAACATTCACAATAATTGCATTTTAATCTTATGTATTAGGCTTGGGGATAGGTTCACAGGATTTTTACCAAAGACTTTTATTAAACAATAATGATATCAATAAGTTTAAACAATTATATATTCGCCGTTGCTGTTGACAACCTCTTCCCAACTCTTGACCCACTTGTTGATGCCGTTTCGTCAAAAATCACCTGGTTTGGTGTCAAAACAGATGTTGAGCTAGTTTTTAAGGATCTCTTGGTGCACTGGGAAATGCTCGAAAAGAATGCCACAGTCAACAAGGAGCTCTACATTGAACAGCTACACCGCGTGAATGAGGCTATTTGACTGAAGACCTGATAGACATGGTCAAACCATACTCCTTCACGACAACGTCAAGCCCCATGTTGCACAAGTCGTCAAAGCCGCACTCCAAGAGCTCGAATGGGAGGTCCTATGGCATCCGCTGTATTCACCGGACCTTGCAATGAGCGATTATCATCTTTTCCGCTCCTTGTCAAATTATATGAAGGGCGTAACCTTCAATAACAAAGAGGCCCTTAAAAACTGGTACAAGAACTTCTTTGAGACCAGACCAGGCAGTTTTTGGCGGAACGCATCAACAAATGGGTCGAGAAGTGGGAAGAGGCTGTAAACAGCAACGGCGAACATATATTTTATTAACTTATTGATATCCTTATTGTTTAAATAAAAGTCTTTGGTAAAAATGCTACGAACTTATTCCCCAACCTAATGATTTATTTACAGGAAGAAATGCGGAAAGAAAATCATTAATGCAGATAAAAATAATTGAATTCACTATGTTATAATTCACAAAATAGTGAAATGAATATTTGAGTGGTGAACAAGCTTATTAATCTTTACAGATGTCCTTTTACAAACTCATGCTTAAAGTATAACTTCACATCTTTGTTAAATTTTTATTTTTATTCTTAAATTTAATAAACTTTAAAACTTTCTCCTGAAATCCACTCTTACATAAACAAAATACAAAACCTTGTTCCAAGATTCATTGAAATGTAAACAATTGTATATGGGAATATTTTACTAAGAAACTTTGCGCAAAAGTATTGAGGAAAGACAATTTACATAATCATGCATTGTTATTAGCAAAAGAATATTTGGTAAGATTACGATTGATCATAAATCTTTAATTGTAATCGTTTTTCAAAAATTTACGCATTGAATTGTTCCTTATGAGCAGGACAAGCAAACAGTTTTTTTTTTCATTTTACAGACAGTAATTTACATGTACTTTCCTCCTCGTTCCAACTTTGACACTAAAGCAAAGGGCGATCTGTAAATTGGAAGCAGGAAACACGTATAATTTATATCCATTCCACTCTTTGGAGGCAGTCATAATTTAATTCATGACGTTTAAATAGTCCGGTGAGCAGTGTCTGTCGGCATGATGTATTTAGTTGAGCAATGTTTACACCCGGGGAGGGGGGGATAAATCTAGGTTGGTCATAAAAACAATTATGTGAGTTATCTGTTTCTTTGTTTTCGTGCGACGCTCAAAGAGTGATTATTAGATTGTTATTTAAACACACGTGCTTTGCTTATGTGAATGCATATTTATTTATATACATATATTAGGGTCACTGAAATTTTTGAGATGCATCGGTTATATTGACGAAATTTTAGAAAATAATCTCTTCCAGCATAAATTAAATTCTGTAGATGAATTTAAAAAAATAAATAAAGTGTTTTACGTTTTATATTGGAATCAAATGTAAAAAATGCACTTATAGAAGCAATAATATGATCTCTTAAATAAAAATGACACTTAAACACTCATTACAAAATATTTAAAAATAGCACATAGCTAGATCAAATAAATAAGGTAGATATTCTATTACTTTTTGATGCATTTTTTCAAAGATATTTAATTGTCAATATTGGTGAAAAATAAGACATATTTTCATGATGGGCATATTATCATCTAATGCCGACTTATTCAAGAATTTTTGAAAGATATTTTGTAAAGTATTAATTAGACGTGACTATATTCTGTCTTTCTAGTTCGATGATTATGATCAATTTTGTACATTTGAAAAACACATCATACATCCTTTTCCATTATCTTTTTCTCATTAAGAGCTTGGAATTATCCCCAAACAGCTATAGTTTACATTCTTGAAGTACTGGAATCGCAAAATGTGGTATGCATATTTCATCACATTTACGATTTGCAGAAATGATGCTGTTGCCACGACATGTAAATAATTTAAAAAGTTTTTTGGTGATCCCGGCAATCTTTTATTTTTTTTTGGTGCCTAATTGAATTACGAAAAACCTAATTAAAAATTTATATTCTCTGAAATAATTCATGAATAGTTTTATATATTGCAGTGAATTCAAATCTCGATTTCTTTTCTATTTGTTGTAGATAGAGCGATTTTGATCGATTTTGCATTTCCTTTAAAGCAGATACATTACCCAAGATAACAGATGAAAACTGTTGTTATTTCTAATCCCTGGTGGCGTAGCAAAGCTAAACCATCTCTATAAAACCAAAAGTCAATAAAAAGTCTAAAAATAAAGTAGGATTCTCCAAAGCCTCGTTCACAGTAAAATACAGATAGTCAAGAATATGTCTCGGATACTTGCACCTGTAACACTCCAGAAAGACTTTCTGTCCCTGTTCTAAAGAAAGGGACCTAATGTGGCCATTCAAAAACGTGAAAGAGCAGTCTGTTGTGTCCTAGGGATATTGAGCTGGTGCCACCAACGAGGTTTTTTCTCCAAAGTACAAGAGGAGGCAGGCGGATCTCTCCAAATTGCATTTAATTCCATCTTTTTAATAGTGGAGATTTCCGAAAACGTTAGAATAGTGTTGCCCTGCAATGTGTCAATTGTAGCTGACTTGGCCAAGCTGTCTGCAGTTTCTTTACCACTCAATCCGACATGGGAAGGAACCCATTGAAAATGTATAGAGTGTTTAGTAGAAAGTCGTGTCACCAGGTCTAAAATATTCAAATTTGTCTTATCCCCAATGGTCATCCAATGAGACAGGTGCTGTATAGAGGCACGACTGTCCATTAGTATCCAGATGTCTCTGAAAACAAGTTCAGAGGTAATATCTATATAATTCATAGATAGCTATAACAGATGAAAACTGAAATCTTGGGTAATGTATCTACTTTTTCTGTAAGTTTGTATCCTTGTCTGTAAGTTTTGTACCCTGTAGAAAATTACATCGACTGTGAAATTTTGTAAGCCATCTGAATACAGTAAAATGAATAGTACTTTCATGTAGACATCGGACGCTTTCTCCTTGATTTAATACCACTTAAAAGTCATATTATGTTAATGTTTTTGCTTTAATTTCATGTTTACTTCTGTCTAAAGTTTGTTCTTTGCTAAACTACTTGCGAATGGCCAATGGAAAATCATCAGCTGCGAAATAGAATATTCCAGATTTTCAAATCTAATCATCAATGTTTTCCATTACTTTTCGCTTGTACGCATCTTAAAGATTTTTTTTTTTGATTGGCTCTCTTACTTCTAATTAAGTTATCCTTATCAATTTTTGTGTGTTTTTACACTATCTAAATTATATATACTACATAATATTTATTTATCCACTAAAATTCAATCAAAAAATTTTAAACTTGAAAGTTTGAAAAAAATTTGCAGAAAGTTCAAAGTACAAGAATTCATTAAAGAGGTAAATCTTTCTTTTTTAAATGCAATTCCGAAAAATATCTATTAATTATTATCCATGAAATTCAAATTTTTAAAAAATATTCGAACATATTATTTAATTAAAAAATATCTGTTATAATAATCTCTATCAATGTGTAATAGGTATAATTCACTTCTCTAAAAATTTCTTGTCATCCAATCATGATGCTAAATTAATTGTGACAGTTTTAATCAATTTTATTTTATTTTGTTCATTTTTCTCTTATTATAGAATTCTTTATTATAAAAAAGATAGAGAAAAGTATGGAAAGTAAATTCATTCTAGGAGAATTTATTCCACTGGAACTTAAATTCAACTTGAATGTATTTATATATATAGTAATTGAACATAATTTATGATCTCTAGACTTGGATATTATAATATCGTTTGGTATTTCAAACTTGCCATCAAACAATTCAAAATGAAGTCACATTCAGATAATGAAAAACCAGACGAATTTCATACTGTGTTATCACAATCAGTAGTAGTTATCACATTCAATAGTAGTTATCACAAGCAGTAGTAGTTATCACAATACTTGACTGGAGTGAGGATAAAAAGCAGGTAATATAACATACAACTAAATTTATTCAAAATGGGTGTGAAAGAAAGAATAATAAAGTACAAATTGTTTCCAAATAACACAGCAACGACTTATAAATGTTTCCGAAAGCAAACTTTTACAAAGGTATACATTTTATTCTTAAACGTCAAACGATTGCGAATATGTCTCGTTGCATAAGTGCTTACATAATCTTTTGCAATTCAATGTAAGAATTGTTAGTCATGTGTTTTCATAAATTATATGAACAATACTTGAATTTTATACTTCGGATTTCACAAGGTAAAGGTTCATCATTCATTATGTGGAATTGTTTAATTCTTTATGTGAATTATTTCTCAGAAATTATCACCACGTATGTTTATAATTGAAGAGAAGAGTTATTAACCAAGCTCTCTGCTGCAAAATTTCCACAAATGATATTGAAACTAAAAATCTGTACAATAGATTGGGCTGCACAAGAAGAACAATGAGATTAGAAAATATGTGTTGTGAATGTTCATCAATTATTAAATCTTTTTTAGCTTCCATATTCTCTAATATATTTGTTAATTTTAATTTAATTAATATAAATTTAAATACTTATAAATAAATATGCGACAGTTGAATAAGAGAGAGAGAGAGAGAGAGGGAGAGAGAGAGAGAGAGAGAGAGAATTTAAAATTGTCTTAGTTAGCATTAAAAAATCATCATAAAAATAAATAACGGGTAAATTAAGTCATTTGTTTCGAAAAATAAATATCAAGTTCCAGTTATAAAATCATTTAATCAATACATAAAAATTAGAATATTTTAGGAACAAAATGGACTAATAGTAATGTAACTAGATTAAAAAGTGTCTACAAAAAAGATTAAAGAACATAGAAATTTTTTTTAATTAAATACAGTTTTTCATATTACAATACTAAGCTTAATTTGCACTATTATATTAATTATTTTTATGAATGTTCATAACTTCAAAAGAAAAAAGAGTTAGAAATTCATTAATTTATGATCAACTTGTAAGGAAGTATTTTCAAATAACATGGAAAAGCCTATAAACCGAAATTTATTATTTAAGTAATTTAAATATTAATTTAATTGATGTTATATTAACGTTAAATTAGAATTATAAGCCCAATAATATTTTTTTAACAATAATTATGTATACAATGCGAAAAAGTTAAGAATAAAGAAAATTTAAATAATATAATGGGTAACACATATTTCTATTTTTCTAAATCAAACCTTTTTTTTTTTTAACTATACGGAAATATTTGTAATAATTTTTTCGTATTATTATTTAGGACATTTAAAATACTACAAAGAAGCAATATCTTTACTTTTATTTAATAATTAGCAATTATGTAGCACAAAATATCATTAATTTAACTCATGATTAATAATGTACATCAATTACAAGAATTAAGCAATATTTCAATTTGATTGCAAAATAAATGAAATTATTTGAGAGTAAAGTATAGTTAATCTGAAAATATTGTGGTAATTCTCTAATATATATATATATATATATATATATATATATATATATATATATATATATATATATTTAGTTTTATTCATAATTTTTTAAACTGGCAAAGATATAAGAATGGTTTTATCTAGAAAAACTGTTAATTTTGTTTATTGAAAAGCAAGATAAATAGATTCCGTACAGGAAATCAAAATTTAGTGCACTAAAAATGTACCATGATATCGGCAATCTCTAATATCACCTACACGAATTGTTTGTAAAATTTGAAGATCATATTTTGCTGTCGGCACATGATAAGGAAAAAAAAAATTAATAATAATACAAAGAACGACCCCCACACTTCTGACACAGCTGATAAGATAAAATGGCTATGTATCCCTCTGTGTCAGCATTCTGTTAAAGCATTTAGGCCGAGTGACATTTTTTTTCCAACAATGCACAATACTTATGAATCCAGAGGAAGTGAAAATATTTGTTATTTAACTATTTCATCGCTGTTGCGTGAGTGTGCTTCCAAGATAAAATGTCTTCACCTCGAAGACGTTTTTAATTTTTAGCTGACAAAGTTTTAGATATAGATAAAATTTCAGAGCGAGAATAAGCACAAGAATTTTTTTGTGCAAAATTTTCAGTCGTTGAATTTGTTAATTTAGTACCATCTAACAAATAATAAGGTATAAAATATATAGTATAATAAAAATAATAAAATATAAAATATTATTTATATGTAAATCATGTGACACCTATAGGAAATCATATATTAATAACTGTAAAATTTATAGTAATTTACACACACAAAATTTACTGAGAAGTTTTTTAATAAAAGAACAAAGTATAAAAACGTATATTTAAAATTAATGATTTTGTAAAAATGAAGTCATGATATATAATGTACTTTTTGAGCTTAATCCAAAATTCTCTGTTAAATGCCTTTCTTGATAGTTTAGCAAAGGAAATATTAGAAAGACGAAAGCCAACATGTACGTTTAACAAGTTAATTAATTATATATATATATATATATATATATATATATATGTTATATAATTATATAAAAAAATAGATATCTAGGGGCTCATCAAAATTAACTCAATATCAATAGGTAGCTCATATTGTAATCGAATCGAAATAAAAATAGCGATACTATGTAGATCTAGAGGATAAGACTATTATATATATATATATATATATATATATATATATATATTGAGGAATGCTCTATATATATATATATATATATATATATATATATATATATATATATATATATATATAGCATTCCTCAATTATATTACTATATTGAAAAGAAAAGAGCTGATTTAAATGTCATAAAATGGTGCTTTAAAGTTAAGAAGTGATAAAGCTATCCACAATGACTTCTTTAAGGTAATAAAAATAATCATCTGATGGAATGTAACGTATTTAAACATAAATAAATAAAGCAAAAAATAACTAATTAAATTGTAAATTTGTTTTTAATAGCTTAAGTAAATTCACAGGTACTTGTGTTTCCTGAAAGTAAAAAAAGTCAATGACTAAAAACGCACCAGGAAAAAATACTTAAACTGCTTTGAAACTTGACATCATATTCAAGTATGTCGCAAAAAGTGTTAAATGATAAGTTAGACAAAGTAATTATGAAAATACACTTACGTCATCAGTTATGAAAAGTTAAATCTCTGTTTCTATGTAAAAAAATTTCTTAAGACTAGTTTTCACTATGACCGTGCTTTTATTTGCTCGAAGAAAAATTGCTGTGTTTTAACGCAACCTTTGAGTTGCATTTGAAGACCGTTTACACACATCTGATAGACTTTTAAATAGGGATATTATCAATCAAGAGAAACGTATGGACGTATTTCTGGCCTACTTAGTTGTTTTAACCAACATGTAAGAAAATTTTGATTGCAGAAAGTTGTTGTTGAATCAGTATAATTGCTTTTACTTAGTTTTGAGTTGGTCAGTTAGTAGAAGCAGTTGGGTGTGAGTCTTCGTAATTTAGAGACAGTGATCAAGTAGAATACCTCCTAGTACTTTGACTTGCCAGCTTCAGAGATATCATTTCACTCGGAAGACATTGCTATCATGACCTACTTAACATACCTAAGTGCTTTCAGTGAATACTACGGATCTTCTGTTAATCCGGGATACGAAATCACTACCTTCTGGTAATGAGAATGATTCTCTAACCAATCAAGCATCCACCGTTCTTTATTTTAGAATAAAAGCACATACATACGACATATTGACTCTGGGTGACCTAATTCGAACAATAAAAGAGCAGACTGCTTAATCTCTTATGACCGAGCAGCTTCAGTGGTGATTATAACCTACCACTCAAATTTCGTCTTCAGAAAAACGTTCTCTTTCACTTGAACAATATCTAGATGGTTAGTTGAAGGAAGCTTGCTCCTCATATTCCTTTATTAAATATCACTTTTGACTTCTCGACTCAGTTGCTTTTCAATGATGTCATGAGCAATGAACTTGGGTGGTCAGAGAATAAAACAATATCGTTTCCAATGATTAAGACAGATTGTCTTTGGCTACTCAGGGAGGACGTGTACGAGTATAGGAACATTTTGGTCAACTAACAAATCCAGATTATTCTGTATGGAGACTAACTGTAGGTGTGATGGTATGAAGAAACATCATGTATGATAGCTAGTTATCAATAGTAATGATATTAGGATTTTAATTGTTCAACTATATATTTATATATATATAGGTATTCTGTAGGTGTGATATAGTAGTACTGTAGGGAGACTAACTGTAGGTGTGATGGTATGAAGAAACATCATGTATGATAGCTAGTTATCAACAGTAATGATATTAGGATTTTAATTGTTCAACTATATATTTATATATATATAGGTATTCTGTAGGTGTGATATAGTAGTACTGTAGGGAGACTAACTGTAGGTGTGATGGTATGAAGAAACATCATGTATGATAGCTAGTTATCAACAGTAATGATATTAGGATTTTAATTGTTCAACTATATATTTATATATATATAGGTATTCTGTAGGTGTGATATAGTAGTACTGTAGGGAGACTAACTGTAGGTGTGATGGTATGAAGAAACATCATGTATGATAGCTAGTTATCAACAGTAATGATATTAGGATTTTAATTGTTCAACTATATATTTATATATATATAGGTATTCTGTAGGTGTGATATAGTAGTACTGTAGGAGACTAACTGTAGGTGTGATGGTATGAAGAAACATCATGTATGATAGCTAGTTATCAACAGTAATGATATTAGGATTTTAATTGTTCAACTATATATTTATATATATATAGGTATTCTGTAGGTGTGATATAGTAGTACTGTAGGGAGACTAACTGTAGGTGTGATGGTATGAAGAAACATCATGTATGATAGCTAGTTATCAACAGTAATGATATTAGGATTTTAATTGTTCAACTATATATTTATATATATATAGGTATTCTGTAGGTGTGATATAGTAGTACTGTAGGGAGACTAACTGTAGGTGTGATGGTATGAAGAAACATCATGTATGATAGCTAGTTATCAACAGTAATGATATTAGGATTTTAATTGTTCAACTATATATTTATATATATATAGGTATTCTGTAGGTGTGATATAGTAGTACTGTAGGGAGACTAACTGTAGGTGTGATGGTATGAAGAAACATCATGTATGATAGCTAGTTATCAACAGTAATGATATTAGGATTTTAATTGTTCAACTATATATTTATATATATATAGGTATTCTGTAGGTGTGATATAGTAGTACTGTAGGGAGACTAACTGTAGGTGTGATGGTATGAAGAAACATCATGTATGATAGCTAGTTATCAACAGTAATGATATTAGGATTTTAATTGTTCAACTATATATTTATATATATATAGGTATTCTGTAGGTGTGATATAGTAGTACTGTAGGGAGACTAACTGTAGGTGTGATGGTATGAAGAAACATCATGTATGATAGCTAGTTATCAACAGTAATGATATTAGGATTTTAATTGTTCAACTATATATTTATATATATATAGGTATTCTGTAGGTGTGATATAGTAGTACTGTAGGGAGACTAACTGTAGGTGTGATGGTATGAAGAAACATCATGTATGATAGCTAGTTATCAACAGTAATGATATTAGGATTTTAATTGTTCAACTATATATTTATATATATATAGGTATTCTGTAGGTGTGATATAGTAGTACTGTAGGGAGACTAACTGTAGGTGTGATGGTATGAAGAAACATCATGTATGATAGCTAGTTATCAACAGTAATGATATTAGGATTTTAATTGTTCAACTATATATTTATATATATATAGGTATTCTGTAGGTGTGATATAGTAGTACTGTAGGAGACTAACTGTAGGTGTGATGGTATGAAGAAACATCATGTATGATAGCTAGTTATCAACAGTAATGATATTAGGATTTTAATTGTTCAACTATATATTTATATATATATAGGTATTCTATAGGTGTGATATAGTAGTACTGTAGGGAGACTAACTGTAGGTGTGATGGTATGAAGAAACATCATGTATGATAGCTAGTTATCAACAGTAATGATATTAGGATTTTAATTGTTCAACTATATATTTATATATATATAGGTATTCTGTAGGTGTGATATAGTAGTACTGTAGGGAGACTAACTGTAGGTGTGATGGTATGAAGAAACATCATGTATGATAGCTAGTTATCAACAGTAATGATATTAGGATTTTAATTGTTCAACTATATATTTATATATATATAGGTATTCTGTAGGTGTGATATAGTAGTACTGTAGGGAGACTAACTGTAGGTGTGATGGTATGAAGAAACATTATGTATGATAGTTAGTTATCAACAGTAGTGATATTAAGATTTGAATTGTTCACACACACACACACAATTAGGTATTCTGTAGGTGTGCTGTAGTAGTACTGTAGGGAGACTAACTGTAGGTGTGATGGTGTGAAGAAGCATCATGTATGATAGCTATTTATCAACAGTAGTGATATTAGCAGTTTAACTGTTCAACAATATAGGTATTTCGTAGGTGTGATGTAGTAGTATTGTAGGGAGACTAACTGTAAGTGTGATGTAGTAGTACTGTAGGGAGACTAACTGTAAGTGTGATGTAGTAGTACTGTAGGGAGACTAACTGTAGGTGTGATGGTATGGAAAAGCATCATGTATGATAGCTAGTTATCAACAGTAGTGATATTAGGAGTTTAACTGTTCAACAATATAGGTATTTCGTAGGTGTGATGTAGTAGTACTGTAGGGAGACTAACTGTAGGTGTGATGTAGTAGTACTGTAGGGAGACTAACTGTAGGTGTGATGTAGTAGTACTGTAGGGAGACTAACTGTAGGTGTGATGTAGTAGTACTGTAGAGAGACTAACTGTAGGTGTGATGTAGTAGTACTGTAGAGAGACTAACTGTAGGTGTGATGTAGTAGTACTGTAGAGAGACTAACTGTAGGTGTGATGCCATGAAGAAACATCATATATGATAGCTATATATCAACAGTAGTGATATTAGGATTTTAACACACACACACACACACACACACACACACACACACACACACACACACACACACACACACACACACACACACACACACACACACACACACACACACACACACACACACACACACACACACACACACACATATATATATATATAGATAGATAGATATTCAAAAAATCTTACAGCCACACGTGTAAGGGACCTACTTTAAGGAACATGATGCAATAATGACATTAAATCGAAGTAAACCTACCTTAATATTTTAGTAGAATAATGCACGTTGACGGATGTCAAAAAATTCTAGAAAATATGTAAAACATGTTGAAATTTGTCCACCATATTTACTATGACTGGAATATTAATCTAAAACTTGTTTTTCAATCTTTTTCACCTATATAAGTATGCAGGCTATAAGCATATCTAGATAAATACACACATCAAAGTATTCACTATCAGTAATACAATCATATCTAAAAGAAAATCTATGTCCAAGCAAAAAAGAATGATATAACTAGAGCACACTCATACTTTGTGAATCACAAGAACATTTTAAGTGATATATTTTTTTTGAACTGTTCACATTATCAAGCTAAATGTGAGATAAATGTAGTATCTCCTAATGAATCGATATTAGTTTATCAGAAATCGGCTGCTTCAAAGTAATGGAAAAGGGAAACAAGGATATCATTTGATCTCTAAAAAAAATCACAGAACTTCATTTGTAAAATATGACATTTTATGATAGTTATACATTATTAATAACAGTTATATACGAAAAGTTTTTATTTAAATATAGTAAAAGAAAAGTTAAAGGATTATTTTGGAATAAAATCTCCCTTCTATCCTGGTTATTCTTTATTGTATACTTACATTCATTACTATAGAGCACAAAATAAGGAGATTTCTGGAACTAACTCTAAATCTTCCGAGAACACATATACAACTAATATAAAATTTATATAGATAGTTGATATTTTTTTATTTAATTATTACAATAAAGAGATATCAGAATGGGAAATTCACGTTGAAATATTTGAATATATGAATATTTTAGAAAACTAAATTGGCAACGCTGATGAACATAAACGAGGAGTGGGTAAAGAGTCATGAACATTTCTCTCAGGTTTTCGAACAATTAAATTTGAAAGCACTTAATATAAATCACAGATAAAGTTTTGTGTTTAACAATAGCTGAGTGAGAAAAAGAAAAAGGATGAAAATGTAATCCCTGAAAATTTATTTTTGTACAAATGCATTCAGAATGGGCATTTAAATACTCAAGGATTAATCAGATTCCAGATTTTCCCATATGCTTACAAACATATGTGTAAGAATTAGAAATTAATACTGGATATAAATTCATTCTAATTTTAAAATAAATCTCCTTAAAATCTACACTTGATTTTTTTTTAATATTATCAATGGTTAAAAAAAGGGATAAAGTAAAAAATGGCCAAAATAGGAGAATTGACTTATAATTTTTTTAGGAGAATAGCCTCTCACGGAGAGGAAACAAACATGAAATTTAAATAATTTAAAGTGAAAATTTATTACAAACTCTGTGTTTAGGGGTAAAAAGATTTTTATAATTAATAGTTTACCTAATGCTCGAGGGCCGTGGTAGCCTTCCATCCGGAAGGGCGGGGTTTGATTCCCAATGCCGCCAAAGACCCACTGAGTACATGCAATATACGTGCTCGTTAAATCCGTGGATTCGAAAGTCCTGTGGTCGGTCATTGAACAGTTACCATGGTACTGTGTCTGGAGAAAATTTCCTCCCCCATCAGATCAATGTCAAAATTAAGGGAGTGGATCCTTTGGTGGTGCCATCTATCGGAGGATTTAAAAAGGGAAAATGCGTACTTTCTTTTTCATGGTGCTCTGATTAAAACGAAAGACGCTCCCTATTGACTTAAAGTCTCATAGTGACCAAAGCATAGCGGGTTTGGCTTGCCCAAGTTCTACTATAAACCAATAAGACCAATGCTTATAAAAGTATTGTATCGCTAGTTTAGACTAGGATTAAATAGTAGATTGCCAACATAGCTAATCTACTATTTAATCCTAATCTAAACTAGGGATACAAAACTTTTATAAGCATTGGTCTTATTGGTTTATATTTGCTATTATCCATTTCTGTTGGATCAAAATTGTATTTCCTTATTCCGAAGAATGTTTTAATTTTATATGAGGATACAAAAAAATTTGTTTGCTACTGTAATACATTCTATAGCAATAATGGAATTTTGATGAATTTAATTTCCTTATCCGGGTCTAAAAAGAAACCAACCGGATTAGATAGGACTGATATTAAGCAGTGTATAATTTTGTCTTGTAATTCTAGAACAAACGGTTTATTATGCTTAAAACAGTTGTCTTTGTGCAAAATAATAATAACACTGTTTCGTCAGGATTCACATTAAGTGGTTTCCTAATTAAGGCTTAAGTGAATCGCTCTTGAAATTATATTAGTTGAAAAGAAGAGAGAGAGAGAAGAGTATAGTATCTCTTAATTACATATCTCCAGCAAATTTTAAATGAATGAATAGACAGAAACTGATGAACTAGAATGATATTATCAGTGGACATGTATATTATGGATTAGATTATATTTAAGAAAAGAAAGAATATTTAAATAAAGTTTTGTGGTATTTATATGACCTGGTAATATAGGACTTCGCACACCACTTGGATTTTAAGACCCGTATTCTATAGCATCCACTGAGCAGAGAGAGGTAAATATTGTGCCTTTTCTTTTGACAATAAGGGATGAGTGATTGAGAATAACCTACATTTTTCCTTCTGATAATTAAATACAACCCCTTCTGCGTATGAAAAGTCTTTCCAAAAAGCTCAGACGAGGCGTGTGGCAACTCAGCCACAGTAAATCCCTAAAGGGAAAGAGAAGCGCATTTTCCCTATCCGATGGGGAATCTAGCCCAGTTGTTACACTACTAGCCATTAAAATTGCTACACCAAGAAGAAATGCAGATAACATAATATTTATTGGACAAATATATTATACTAGAAATAACAAGTGATTAAATTTTCAAAAAATTTGGCTGGATAGATCCTGAGAAATCAGTACCCAGAACACCACCTCTGTGTGTGGCAGTAATAACAGAAGTTATACGCCTGGGCATTGAGTCAAACAGAGATTGGATTGCATGTACAGGTACAGATGCCCATGCAGCTTCAACATGATGCCACAGTTCATCAACCGTAGTGACTGGCGTTTGGTGACGAGCCAGTCGCTCGGCAACCATTGACTAGACGTTTTCTACTGGTGAAAGATCTGGAGAACGTGCTGGCCAGAGCAACAGCCGAACATGGAACAAGGAAGGTCCATACAATACCGGCAACATGCGGTCGGGCATTATCCTGCTGAAACGTAGTGTTTCGCAGGGCTCGAATAAAGGGTAGAGCCACGGGTCGTAACACACCAGAAATGTAACGTGCACTGTTCAAAGCACCGTCAATGCGAACAAGAGGTGACCGAAACGTGTATCCAATAACACCCCATACCATCACGCCAGGTGATGGGCCAGTATGACGATGACGAATGCACGCTGCTAGTGTGCATTCACCACGATGCCGCCAAACACGTATGCGACCATCATGATGCTGTACACAGAACCTGGATTCATCTGAAAAGATGACGTCTCGCCATTCGTGCGCCCAGGTTCGTCGTTGATCACACCATTGAAGACGCTCTTGCCTATGACGCAGTGTCAAGGGAAGCCGCAGATATGGTCTCCGAACTGAGAGTCCATGCTGCTGCAAACGTCGTCGAACTGTTCGTGCAGACACTTGTCCTCCAAACGACACCGTTTCTTGACTCACGGCCCGTGACGAGGTTGCACGATCCATTACGGTCATGCGGATAATATGCCTGTCTTCTCGGCTGCTAGTGATAGGTGGCCGTTGAGATCCCGCATGGCGTTCCGTATAACCATCCTGAACCCACAGATTCCATATTCTGCTAACAGTCATTAGATCTCGACCGACGCTAGCAGCAATACTGCGATAATATAAACCGCAATCCGGGTACGCTACAATTCGACCTTTATCAAAGTCAGAAACGTGCTGGTACGCATTTCTCCTTCTTACACGAGTCATCACAACAACTTTTCACCAGGCAACAACGTTCAAATGCAATTTGTGTATGTGGAACCGGCTGAACAATTTCCTCATTTAAACACAATGTAGGTGTCGCTACTGGCGCCTGCTTTCTCTGAATGCTCTGAAAAGCTAATCATTTGCATATCACAGCACCTTCTTCCTTTCGTATATATTTCACGTCTGTAGCATGTCGCCTTCTTGGTGTAGCAATTTTAATGGCCAGTAGTGTATTTGGATGCGGTCATATGAAGATCGTATTGGCACCAGTGTATTATGGTGTGGAACTCATTTTTATGGAATGTAATCATGAAAATTGTTAATTGTTATTGTTAAAATAAAATGTTAAAGGCAACAGGACTTATTAATGAATGCAGATAACACGCAACTAATAAGTATCGCCACGAGGTGGATGTCAAAAAGACTGTGAGATGTGAGTCATTAAAGATAAGTCTTATCAAGCAGACATAACATTAAATACATATTATCATTTTTAAAATCACTATAAAGATTTTAGTCTACAAAATTTTATGATTTGATTACGTTTTAGTAGAAGAAATTTTTATTAAATATTATGTTAATTGAATTTTATTTCTTAAAATGAAGTTTTTTTTTTAAAATAATTCTTATTTATATTTGCTTATTTTATTATCAAAATTTTAAATTAAAGTATGTTATATATCTTGTTATAATCAAATTCTTTTCAGACATTGATTTGATATTACATTCACACTTATATTGAGATATTACATATACTTTCCATACCCATTTTTTTGTTTATATACAGGGTGAGCCAAAAGTTCGTTACAATTTTAAAAATTCATAAAAAATAGAAAAAAGTAAGATAAAGAAGTGCGGTTTGCAAGAAAGCGCTCACAAGGTAGTTGGATTTTTTTTTTGCAGCAAAAAAGGTTTTAGTTAAAAAAGTCGCCTATAGATGGCGCTGACTGTCCGAAACACAATGAAAAGGACAACAGTACGCTCCATTCATTTATTCTAATAATAACAATTGTTCAATATGACCTCCAGTACATTGTACGACACAACTAAGGAGACTCGCAACGCCCGTTACAGCTGAATGCAATATGTCGGAATGAATTGCAGAAACCTCACGACAGATGGAATCTTTGAGTTCGGCCAATGTTGAAGGAGATGAACGGTACACACGTGATTTCAAATAGCCCCACAACCAGAAATCGACCGGAGTGAGATCGGGTGATCGTGGAGGCTATGAAATCTTGCAACCTCGACTGATCAGTCTCTCTTCACCAAAGGTACTCAAAAGGAATCGTTTTACTGGATTGGCATAATGTGGTGGTGCGCCATCCTGCATAAAGTTTATTACAGATAACATACCTCTTTGATTTAATGCGGGCACGACTTTGTCACGCAAAAGGGTGAGGTAAAGCTTAGCGGTTACTGTGCACGTTTTCCAGCCCAATCTGGGACACAATTCTTCAAAGAAGAAAGGTCCGACAATGAAAGATGAGGTGAAGCCACACCAGACTGTCAACTTGGCTGGATGCAGAGATTTCGTCGTGTATTCACGAGGATTAGATGTTGCCCATATACGAGTGTTATGGGTGTTGACACCCCCGTTTAGTGTGAAGTGCGCCTCATCCGTCCAGAAAACGTTGAACAACCACTGAGGGTCGTTTTCGATTCTTGCCATAGCCCACTTGGCAAATGATTCCCGCATAGCTGTGTCTCTCGGTTGTAACTCCTGCAGTGATTGCAGTTTGTAGGGATAGAGATGCAATATCCTGTGGAGGATACGTCGAATCGATGATTGAGGCACATCCAATATTCTTCCAGCTTCGCGAGCACTGCTACTCCCAATGGACGATTCCGCCGCTAAATCATTCATTGTGGTTTCCACCGCAGTAATTCGGCTCTCCGCCAACGAGGGTCTTCCACTGCGTGGCCGATCCTCCAAAGAGCCAGTTTCCTCGAAACTCTTGACAAACTTGACTATTCCAGGACACGATATGGGGCCTTTCTTCGTCTTCAGTTCTTTCGTCGTGCGAAATTTTCGCAACACAATAGTTCCGTTCAAATAGAACAACTTCACCAACAACGCTCGATCGGGTAATGATAACATTCTGAAAGCGAATGAGAAATTCTCGAGTATCACGGCCTTTTATCGCAAGATTAATTTGCATAATTCTGCTGAATCTCTCGATGTCAGCGCCTTCTATAGGTGACTTTTTTAACTAAAACATTTTTTGCTGCTAAAAAAAATCCGACTACCTTGTGAGTCCTTTCTTGCAAACCGCACTTCTTTATCTTGCTTTCTTCTTTTTTTTACTAATCTTTAAAATTGTAACGAACTTTTGGCTCACCCTATATATGACAAGCTACTAGTTAAATGTATGCTTTCAGTTTTAAAAGTTTGGCAGTCTCATTGGATGTGCGTGTTTGTAATGGTTCGTAATTTTTTTTAAACTGTTGCTCTTGGTCAAACTGGCATTCTAGTATTAAAAACTCACTGATGGAAGCGACAAACAAATCAAAAACTTTCCATGTAAATAAGCCATACAAAAAATAAACTAATTGCGACTACTATCAATTATTATAAATAGCAAACATCTACAATGCACATCTCCAATGGATTCAATCCCATGTAAATATTAGTGGCAATGACACTGCAGATCGACTGGCCAAAGAGGTCAGGGAAAATTATACTCCCATTGGTTCATCACTTGCATATTAAGAACTTTACTCTGATGAAAAATCTAGATTATATTCAATCTAGCAAATTCCACCAACACACGTACTTTGGAACATCTCCTAGAACTCTTCTGGAAACAAAATGTGACCGAAAATCTCAAACTGTCGTGGACAGATTCTATTATATAGTATATAATATTCAGATAATAAGATGGAAGCTTTTTTATTACCCAGTTCTCCACAAAGGTATTTCTAAAACAAAATATAAAAATCAATTTCCGAAGAAAGTTAAAAAAAAAAAAGCTATTGAAATTTTGCAGATAAGTAATATAAATATAAATATTAATCATATATTGCAGTTACAGAAACATCAATGTGCTGACATTGCTCATAAGACTCTTAATAAATATTTTGTTATATAATTAAGAATCCACTTATGTTTATTTTTTAGCAATCGACCTTGAGGTTAGATAGTAAATTCATCCTTGATGCTGTATTTTAACTCACACTGCATTGAAGAATATGGTAAAAAAATGACATAACATTTTCAAAAAATTGTGCCATAAATATTAAGATTTTATTTTTTATGAATCAATTTACAAATTCTTATTCTACTATGACTTTTATTGTGGTAGATTATAAAACAGAGAAGTGTCAAAGTAATATTGTGTTCTAGTCCAATCTTGTATTTTATGCATTTTTTTTCGATGAAAAGTATGAATAATGATTATTCGAATAAACTAATTACATATAATTGTTTGTTTATTATTTGTTTCCTTTTGTTTTATCTAAGGGATCCCGTGTCCGAGGAAGATCACCAACAAGATGGGTGGTTGACTCTGAAAATGAACTCAAGATATTGAAAGTTAGGAACTGGCAAACTGTGGCTCTAGATAGACTGGGCTAGAAAAAGCGTGCTGTAGAGGCAGCTAAGACCTGTAATAGGTTGTTACGCTATTAAAGAAAGAAGAATTAATATAAGGGAAATGTGTGTGTGTGTGTGAATGATCTTGCGTGAAGAGTTTTTTTGCATCGTCTGCATTTTTTGTATTTTTGAATTATAATTAAATTTACTATTGCTTGTATAAAGTACTCATTCGATTATTACTCTCTCATATCCCCATGATTAATCAATTCATAAGCTAGTCCTAATGCAAATCTGAAATAAACAAGTTATTCAGATGTTATTTTTTCATTAAATGATATTTCCACCCTCCTATTTCTGCTGAATCAGGGTTGGTAAACAAAGCCACAACTGCAGTAACTTTAAACCACATTCAACTGAGGCGATTCCTGATCGATGTGGCGTCTACTTCTCCCCGAAACTCCACATTATATAAACGGAGGAATATTTGATGATGGTTAATAATATGAATAGGCAAATAAATAGAAATGTTTTATATTTGAGTCAGAATTTAACACACTATTACCAACCAATTGAATGATGCTTTTCAAAACCAGACTAGATGTAATCGCTGCTATTTGTGAAAGGAATAAATTTCAGTTCATAAGAGGGGTTATAAAATATTATGAACGAAATATTTATTTTTAAATATTAATTTCAACAAAAAATATTTCAAAAAATAAAATAAAAACTGCTATAAGATATCGTATTTAACTGCTTTCACAAATGCTTAGATGGACTTTTGTATGAGAGCAAAGATTTAGCATTTTTGAATATAGTTTTGTTATTAATTTTAGCCAAAAATGCTATAATAAACAGGTTATTATAAATATTTATTAATGTAGTACAAGAAACTTTTAAATGTTTTAAATGTAGTGATTTTAAATTTTCTATACATTGCATATTTCATTAAAAATTACTTTTTATACGTATTTCGTATAAATAAAGCAAAATACGAGAGTCACTCTGAAATTTTTGAGATACAACTAGGTTTTTAAAGTTATACTTACAAAATTTTAGGTGTGTTCTGAGTAGTCTCCTCCAGCATAAATGCACTTTTGTAGACGAGTTTTCCACAGATTAAATGCCTCAAGCCATTCATTTCTTGGAATAGATGAAAAAATGCCTTTATAGCCACATCAATCTCTTCTTTTGAATGAAAATGATGTCCACGTAAGTTCTTTTTTAGATTAAAGAATAACCAAAAGTTGCACATAGCTAGATCAGGTGAATATGGCGGATGTTCGATCACTTTAATTTGTTTTTGTTTAAGAAACTCAACTATTAATCCGTCTGTATGTGACGATGCATTGTCATTATAAAGCATTAGTTCCCTAACATTCAGTTCTTGTAGAATTTCCGGAAGACATTTAGTGGTATACCAGTTTGCTGTTACTGTCTTCTGTCTTTCCAACTTGATGGCTTTGACCAATCCCGTACTTCTGAAGAAAACGGCATACATCACTTTTTTCAGTGCTCGTTTTTTTTTTCACCATTGTCGGCGTGAGATTATCTTCAAAGACCCATACTTTGCTTTCTTCATGTGTTGGAACGTCAAAAAACGGTATGTACGTTTCATCACCTGTTACAATTTTAGAAATGATGCGGTGGCTACCATCATTTAGCAATTTAAGAGTTTCTGTATACTGATTCTGACACGCTCCTCTTTTTGGTGCTCAGTTAGATTATGGGGGACCTAACGGCAAACTACTTTTTTCATATGTAATTCTTCATGAATGATTTTGTGTATGGCTGCGGATCCAATGTTAAGTTCCTTCTGTATCATTTGATAGGTACAGCGATTATCATTTATTAACATTTTTCGTATGGCAGACACATTATCCGGGATTACTGCCGATGGTGGCCTTCCTGTGTGTTCTTCATCCTGAAGAAAATTGCGACCTCTTCTAAATTCTCTAAACCATCTGAATACAGCAGCACGAGCTGGAGATTCATCACCAAATGCTAATTGCAACCGTTGAATGCATTTTCTTGATTTAATTCTGCTTTAAAATCGTAGAAATTCATAGCGCGAAAGTGTTCTCGCGTTAACTCCATTTTCTCTTCTGTTTAAAATTTATTCTACGCTAAACAAGTTGAAGTAAGTCAGTAAAAATTCGTCTTCTGTGTTAAAATACTTTGTATTTTAAAATTAAACCGTTATTTTTATTTTGTACATTTTCGTCTGCGCGTATATCAAAAATTGTAGCGTAAGCCTCGTATATGCAGTAATTATAAGAAAAGTAACAAAGTGTGAAACACTCTCTTTAATCACAATATAATGAAAATCATTTATATAAAAATTTAAGTTGCTTTTTTATTATTAAATACAAATTATTGAAAATTATTATTTTATTAAATCTTTAGATGAGCAGTAGCTTAGAATTCTACTTAATGCCATTAGTGCCATTGAAATAAACCTCACATTTATCTTTTCTTTTCGTGGGAAAAAAACAATGAAGAAAAGCCATCTCAAAAATTACGGTTTTTCACTTCAACTTATCGACATTTCTTCAATGGATTTTTATGGTGTTGATGAGAAAATGATGGAGGACGACAAGTTCACTGTCATCTTAAAATGACGAAATAGGAGGGAACAATTCATAAAGAATAAAATTGGACTTGAGTGTATTGTCTGATAACACGCAGTGGGCAAATTGTGCTATGCGTGATAATGTGGACTTTGCTTCAAAACTTTCATCATTTTTTCATGATATTCAATCTTTATTTGGAATATTTGGCTTTGATTATTTGTGAAAAGAAACAGCCTAATTTAATGATTCTCTGACTCAACCTTTAAAAAAAATGAATGGAAAGAAAGCACAACTTACATTTCTTTCTTCAATCGACATAAAAATAAGTACGAAACATATAATGGAATTAAAAAAATGGACAAATATCCGAATATGAAATGTCTAATTATTTCTGGAAAATCTTCAATGGTATCTAAATCAACACTATTCCACCTTCAATTATAGTTGAAGTTGTTCAAGTGTCAAAATTATATATTCAAAAAAGTCTCGAAAATGAAAAAATTTCCAATTTTTTGTCACGATAAAATAAGAGAATTTTGTTAATGCATAGTGGTATGCAGTCAAATTGATTTTGAATATTTGCTTCGAAAAAACGCTTCATATGCCATTTTAAAGCTCACCTGTAGAAGCGATAGGATGAGGATCACATATGAAATGCTGCCATGGAGATCTTTCACATGTTCAACTGGTTGATATAACAGGTGAAAAAGCAAGTCAAGGAAGAAACTATTTGTTCAATTTAGAAAATAAATCTTGAACATTCCTAATAATATGTGAGTAAGAATTACTCTAGGGAAAAATTACCCATGTTGTTTGTTGTTGTTTCCAATCCCCGTGATCAGCAAAGCTAGATCAGGTCCATGAGTCCATTTACCCTAAAAAAGTTAAGCACCAGAAGAGGATCCCGAATCAGGTCGCGCTTGGTAAGCCCCAAACAAGATAAAATGTACTCAGGAGAGGCCTGCACCAAAGAACACTTAGTGCAAGTCCCAAAACGTCTGTTACCCTATGAAAGTCATGAAAAGCAGATGGCCGCTAAGAAAACATGCAATTGCAGTTTGATCACGTCTACTGCAGCTCCAAACCAAGAAGGCACAGGACACCTCACCTGGTACCAAGGATTAATTTCAAAGAGTTCATATACCCTTGGAAAGAGTAATATATTTTTCAGACATGGCCCTCTATCTAAGCCAGGAGTGCTATCCTCTTTGGACTGCGTGGCGATCGAGCAATATGAGAAACACTATGTGAATTAATCATGAGTGGGTTATGAGACAGCTTCTATGGTCAGAGACCTGGAGCATCGGTGGCTGAAGTCTGACTTAGCCCAGCAGCCTAGACTTTAGCTAGGCACAGTGGAATGATCTTCACGCCTTGGGTGACCCTACAAGGAGAATACACTCCCGACGTACTTCGCCCACTCCGCCACAGTGGCACCCCCTCGCCATGGTGAGGCAGACTGTAGAACTTGAGGGGGTACTCATAAACAGCCTTAAACGACTACAAGTCCCAGGGTTTCACTGAGACACTTATTGCTAAGATTATCCCCAGTTTGTAAAAGTTGAAATAATCCATAATGCTCTTATTACTGTGTAATTCCTACTCTATGATTTTTGGTAATACACTCTAGAAGGTAGCATTGATTATCATACCATCGAATCCAATGAAAACACCTTGCTTCCATAGAATCATATGAGATTTATACAAAAAAAAGATTTAAAGATGATCTATATGTCAGTCTCTATATTCATGAGCCTATAGTAGCCGCAGGTATATATGGTTCTTCCTCCTGGAGAATTTCTTAAGAAAATTTTTTAATTTAGTCTCCAGAGATGCAGCAGACCTCGAAACATTAATGAAGTAGACAGGTACACACTTGTAGGTATGGATAATTGTACTGCCAACAATTTACGTGAAGCTGTACAACAATTCAGTGTCATGCATACCAAATGCTTATGAAAACGCGTGATTGCATCATTTGGAGCACTTTTACAGATTTCCAAATTGCCAGATGTCATTGACCTACAATTTCTAAACACGTGTCAATATTACGCTGCTCACAAAATAGTGTACCCAGATAAAAAAAATTCTCTTTCGCAAAGGCTGATGATTCACCCTTATTCAAACTCCGGAAAGTTGTTGAAATTTCGTTCTTTCGTCGCAGAGGTAAATTTACTCTTCACCCAAAACTTATCACTAACAACCAACCATGAACTATTTTTAAAGCTTCAACACAGGTCTTTATATTATTTCAACAACAATTCAGAGGTTTAGAGGGCTCTGTTCAATCCATGTTTGCGCAGTGACTCTAAAATTTTAACCATTTGCCTAACACAACAATATTTATATGCATATAAATATATAAATAAAATCGTGTTATATATATATATATGAGTGTACATTGTTTATATCAAATGAAGAAGGATATTTTAGAAATATTATTTTTTACACTTTTATATCTGCCTCTATTCTCATTTACAATTTTTTGAAGAATTTGTTTACTTCTAACGATAAATTTTCATTTATCGAATCCAAATCTGTGAATAAATGGATGGTTGAAGACTTATTTAACGCAATGACGTATAGTTGAATTGGTTCGTGTTCAAAAGAAAAATGTTTCTCAACTGAATTAAATTATAAAACTGAGAAATTCTGTATTGGCTTTATTGTAATGAAATTTTAGGTTTATATTTAAAATATCAAGTGTTACTTACTTTAAATAGGGTATTAAAACAGAAATTTCACTGATACGAGAATGCGAAAATGACTTTTTAGTAATAACACAAAATGTATCCTTTTGTATTGCTATTAATTAATTCATATTAATTCTAATTAAATTAGCCTAACTTTTGAAGGGTGTTGCAAGGGAGTTTAGAACCCACTTCATAAACTGTTTCAGGAAGGATTAGTATTACATAGTTAACTGCATTCACGTGTCTCAAAGGAAGAAACCTGGAAAACTCCCTTGCACCTACCCTTACAGTCGTGCAAGACGAAAGCGGAAGCTCAACAACCATCTCCTGTTGTGACCGCGGTGGCCTGGTTGATTAAGGAATCGTGCTTATTATCGGAAAGTAGTGAGTCTCTGAATCCCAGCCGAACACAGATCCGTCGTGTTCTCTAAAGATGGCTGGGGCATGTTAAAAATGGGCGATCGCAATGTCCTCCAAGAGAAATAATATTTTGGGGGTGGCAGGCTAAGTATGGGGGGTCTTCTGCTTAGTGCCTGCTACAAAATCTTGAACTTCTATCTAACTGGTAGAGCCCAACTCAAGTCTTGGTGCAACAACCACCTCCCGTAGTTCAAGAGTAGTTGGGATTCGAACATTTGATCTTATGATCACAAAAGCGCTGTCTTGTCTCTAGGTCATAATAAGTACGCAGAAAATGCTTAAAACAATTGAGACCATTTATATTATCTGGCTAATCCCATCAAACTAGTCTGTAAAAGAGTAAGAAGATTCAGCCTGTGTGTCTATTATTGCATTAAAAGAAAAAAGGTGGAAAATATTGTGAGACTTAATTTATCAGTTCGTTTAGAAATATTTATACAATAGAAACCTTTATTATTATTATGTAACTTTACTGTTATTTTCTTACGGAAAATTAGCGTTTTCTTGTACTATATATTTCTAAAAATACTATATATTTCTTATAGATCAGGAGTTTATTTATTTTATAACACTATATAACTTTACATTGAGAGAAATTCTCATTTATATACATAGATATCGTAAGAGATTATTTTTAAAACTGATGTTTATTTTGCATTTCTGATATTCTTAAGAATAATGCAGTAAGAAACTTTAAGTGTACATATATAGTCTTAAAAAAATAGTTACTGTAATACAGAAACTATTATTTCTTACTTTATATATATATATATATATATATATATATATATATAATAAAGATAAAGACATATATATATACTTCGTTTTTTGTCATTCAATTATTAAAAATACAAATAAATTAGAAGGAAAAGTTTTTAATGTGGAATATGAAATCAAACGATTTTTAACCTTTAAATTTCGCGTACATTTTATTGATTGATTGATTGTTAAGATAAATTAATATTAAAATAGAAAAAAAATAAGCTAGTAGTTTTTCCTTTATCGCTAAATAATAATGAATAGGTTTTTCGCTTGAGCGCACGAACACAAACACATTATGTAACGGTTTGAAGAATTTTCCATTTTTTGCTACCAATTCACCGGAACCTGGGTAAACGAGTTGAACAGCAACCTTGACTACATCATCATAAAACGCTCATCACTGAGAAACTAAAATATAAATCATTTTACTTGAGATTTAAATGTTGAAATGATCAATACACTTATTTTTGCAGTTAAAAAAATATACGTAATTGTCTTCTTGTTTGAATGCAATTTTGTGTTTTACTGCACAAATCAGCTTACTCTCTAGGAAAATTTAAAAAAATGAATGTTTTTTAAAATTAGAATATTGTTGTGTTGAATTAATTTATAAAGTATCTATCTTTAGGATTAAGAAACTGAAAAGGTAAAATATGCAACTTAAAATTTAGTTTTGTAATGTCATTACATTACAAAACTAAATTTTAAGTTGCATTTTTTCATGCTAAAACTACTGAAAATCTCCTGATAAAACATTAAAAATTTTACTATCATATAATTGCATTATTTAATCCTAATAAATTTCTTAGATATCGTGCTGAATACCAAACAGTTAGCTGTGCATATTACGATTGTCTGGCATTCGTGGGCAAAGAATTAGTGGAAATATTTCAAAGATCCTAAAATGTTATGACGAATTCTTTCGTAGTTGTAATATTCACAACTGTGAAAGAGATTAACAGTTGTAAAAAAAATAACATTGTGAATTAGACTCGCGGTTTCTATTATAATAGCACGCTTTTTCACTTACATGTTTCCTGAAAGTAACTTACAAAAAGATTACAAAACTTAGTAAATATGGAAGCCTAATTACATCTAAATTGAAAGTAACAAAGGTGACGTGATTTTGTTATCGCGTTACACACTTAAGTCGCAACCTATAGTAAAAACATGACTATAATGTACTGTTAATAAAAACATATTATAATGAAGTATATATATATATATATATATAATCATGATCACAGTCAACATTCTCTCTCACTCTCTCTACTTTCCAGTTTTGACTTTATGCGATACAGTTTCACTAAAACATGTAATATTTTTCAACTATAACAAAAATATTTTAATGTCATAGCTTAGAATTTTATTAAAAATACAACAAAATTTTGTTTTGGTTTGAAATAAATGTGGCGTTTATACAGTAACACCTGAAATAAGAAAGACCTTAATAAGCATAAGTATTTGTACTCAATTTTACAATAATATATGATACGAAGACATAAGTACACATTATTTTTTCTATTGCATATAATTCATTAAACTGAAGTTACAGCAGAATTTGCTTAGTTATAATTTTTCTTATAATAATTAACTAATTTCACATAATATTTAACTAACAATAGATATTTTTCCCTACAGCTGTCAGTTTTATAATGTGTGAAAGATATTTTACAAAAATAACTAAATTAAAAATTAAACATATTGAATATGTTTGAATTAATATAAAATTATATTTTTAGAGTTAATTTATAAAAGCTTTCGTGCTATATTTTTGATAATCTGATCCGAATACAGAAAACTAATTTAAGTTATAAAGATTGTAATTCTAAACTTATAAATTGCAATTTTTGATTTACTAACAAAAAGTACTCTCATAAAAATAATCAAAAAACTATTTTTTTTATATTCGTTTTTGTTTGTAATATTTGCTTGATTTCTCTATTAATTTATAAGTACAAAATGTTCAAAAAAAGAATCTTATCTAAAATGTCAAGAAAAATATACCATAACAGTTTTGCGAAAGCTGTGTTAAGGGAAATTATTTTTAATAATGTATGATTGATTTAACGAATATATATTTAATAGCTTGTTTGAATAATAAGCAATCTTAGATTCCATTGGCTTTTGATTATGGGAAGAGGAAAAATGAATTGGGCACAGACCACATAAAACAAAATGGCGATCTAAGAAAGAACAATGGGATGTTTTCAAAATGTTTTCCTATCAGCAGTCATGGCTGTTTAGAATTAAATACAGGAATAGAACAAATTAGCCGTTTGTCTCAAGCTTAAATAGGGTTTTCAAAATTAGATTTTTCTCTTTGTTACATTCTGAACACGATTTAATGTTGAATTCAGAATTTATATGAATGAAAAATCAATTCTGATCAATTTGAGATCAATCAAATGAAAGATAGAAAGTTTTTATTCCTAAAGATAACAAATAGCTCATTATTTCAAATTTTTTGTGTGCACGATATATTTTAATCTTATTTTCCTCATTGTTTTAAGATTAAAGCTGGTGTATAATTTTAAGACTTGATAATCATCTCTATTTTTGGAAAACATATCAAGTTTCACTGCAAACTTCACAAAAGTACTTAAAATAAGATCAGCGACAGAATTAAAAACTACTACTTTTTAAAAATGGAATGTTATCGGGTGGAATTACAATTAAACGGACAAAATTGCCTTTCTTTTACCACCTAAAACTAATCCAATTTTAAAAGATTATAAGCCTAACTTTTAAAAATATTTCAATGAATCTAATTTAATAGGAATCAAATATTTTACACTTAATTAAATACCGAAAAAGATTTATTTAAGATCGTAAGTAAATTAAGCAAATCCGAGAGTCGCTTGAATTTTTAAAATATATATGTTATATACACTGTGTGCGTGTGTTCATTATAAAAAATTATCACACTTAATTCAAAACACTATATCGTTTCTTATAAATATTCTATATTTTTGGATATTATAAATATAGCAATTTCTTTCTTATATTTCTTTTGACAGAAGGCATGTAATATGAAATGGCGTGGGAGCTATTGGTCAATCTTAAAAAAACTGATTGTGAAATATGTCTAATGTTAAGAGTGATTGTTAGGATAGTGGTTAGGATAGCGGCCTTCCATCCGGGAGGGTGGGGTTCGATTCCCAGTGAAGCCAAAGACCAACCGACAACATGCGATATATGTGCTCATTAAATCTGGGGAATCGAATGTCCTGTGCTTAGTCGTTGAACAGTTACCATGGGTGCAATGGTCTGGAGAAATTTACTCCCACTTCAAACCAATGCCAAAATTGAGGGAATAGATCCTCTGGTGCTGCCATCTATCGGAAATTTTGAACAGCAAAAGTCGTACTTTCACCTTTATGGTGCTCTGATTAAACGAAGTTGACTAAAATTCGCATAGCCAAAGCAGAGCAAGATTGGCTTGTGCAAGTGTCATTAGTAACAACAACACAAAATATGTTATAATTAAAAATAATTTAAAATTATTTTTAATTATAACATATTTTGTGTATAATTTTATTTTTTTAATTATAACAATTATAACGAAATTATTTTAAATAGTATATGAAAACTAATTAATTGAGTACATATTTAACATATAGATTGGGGAACTTAGCAAATGTTCACGATTATCCAGGACGAATAATTGCTCAATAACTTTTTAATTACGAGTCTCGCAGGCACAGATTGGGTAAGAAGCTAATAATTAAAAAAAAAAAAACTTTCTGTAATGAGATTTTACAGCTTACAATACTTTTTTTTCCTTGAATTATTTCTCAAGGAGCAAAATGTTTCTAAAGTCTGTTAAAAAGCAAATTCCAGCCCTTCTTGGAAGTCGAAAAGTGTCACGAGTTCGGCAGATGGTCGGGTGGCCTTTCACGGCAATTACCATTCCTAGCTCAATGGGGAGCATCCTGCTCGAAATGGGATTCTTTCAGTGATGAAAGGAGTGAAGACGGAGATGATGTTAAGTGTCGATCAAAAAGTGTCTTCCTGTCATTAAGGCTCGAGAGATAAATTAGTAGTTTTCTTTTCCTTTTTTTTTGTTCAAGCTGTAGATCGGTTTAATCTGGCTTTCTGAAAGCAGGATGAAAGTAATGAAATTTTGAGTGGGTTTCTGAATTTGGGAAATTCGTTCATGCAGAATGGTTTTTATGTGGTATTAATGCTTCCTTGACCTAACAGTTTGCAGAAAAACGATTTATAATACTAGAATTTCGTTAAATTCTCTTTTTATAGTAAAAATGATAGAAATAATATTATATAGAAAATGTTTTCCGGGCAACACACACACACACACACACACACACACACACATATATATATATATATTGATTTTAAAATAATTCAGTCAAAAAATATTCATTAAAGGGATATGAGTAAAATTATCAAGACTTAGTTATTCGGAAAAATAAAATTTTTCTTGATTAAAAAGAAAATATCTTTTTAGATATTTTATATTTTAATGCCCTTGCATTCGTATATATTAAATGATGTATCTAATATTAAATTTTATGTCTTACAAATGCGAAAGTAGAATTTATTCGAATCCAGAAAAAAAATTTGCGTCATGTTTCATTTTTTTTTATGTGAAATATGAAGTTTTACAATTTAGTAACATAAGTTTTAAAGACTTCATTGAAATCCTTAAAAATTATGTCACATAATTGAATGTATGTCATCATTTAAAAAACAAATACTTCATTTAAAAAAATGGTGATTCAAATAATTTCTTATAGTACATGTGTCATAGCACATATAACGCGTTGAAAATAATTTTGGAAAATTAATAAGTGCTTATGTGAAAGACAGCGGAATTCATAAATATCGGTATAATAGTGTTAATAAGATTTTTTTAAAAAAACTCTTTATATATAATACATTTTTAAAAGACTATGTAACTGATAAGACTAGATTTTTATACCTTAATAAAATAAATAACACCATTTCTTATCATAAATGGTAGAGGATTCTCGTCTTTTTTTTTTTTTTTTTTTTTTTTTTTTTTTAATATCAAAGAAGACTTTATCATACAGAGGACAATTATTCCTCCTAAGTCCTCACATATCTTCCCCAAAGAGAATCACCACTTCACATTAAAGAGAAAAAAGCATTAACAGATAAAAAAAAACACATATAACAGACATAATATCTAAATAAAAAATATCCTACTATTATGTCATTCATAATTTTTCCAATAGACTTCAGACCCAAAGACAAAATAGTAAAATTGTAATTAATAAAAGTCATGAACTAATGGATGAAAAAATGCCATAGCACATGGTACATTGAAGATAATTGTAGAACATAAAAAAAACTTCGCTATTTAAGATTAATTGACGAATATTAATTACTTTATCGCCTGTTTATGAATTACGCCTAAGTAATGAAATATTTAGTTATCTTGGACGAAAATAGTAGATTTTGTTTTCGACAATTTTCGAAAACGATGGGGGGGGGTCAATATGATATTTTTTACTGAACAAACTGAACAAAAGGAATTAATACAGAAATTGTTAAGTAAAGAAGAAAGAACTATGAAAAAACACATGCATTACACTGAACTACTGAAATATTTTTAAATTATTTGAAGGAAAGTGATTAAGTAAAAAAATTACTACATGAATTAGGAACTTTGCATTTCTAACAAATTAATAAACGAGGACTATTATTACAAAATGTGTTATACAATATAGCACATATAAGAGATGTTATAATAAATAAGTCATTTTCATTTTTATTAATTCTTGTCTAATTATTTGTTTCTGGTGCTTGGATAACTATCAATCATTTGCATGTTAATTACAGAAAATTAAATATAATGAATTCCACAAAGATACTACCAATTAGATCTTTACCTAGACATTAAGATTCTCAAAAATCTTTATTAAAAACATATATTTGAGTGAAGTTTTATAAAAACATAAGTTTAAAGAGATTTCATCTTTAAATGCAATTTAAAAATTGAATATAACATACTTTTATTGTAAAATATCTTTTCATATAGAAAACTTTCATATTATAATTAATTTAATGCTTATTGCAAGAATCACATCAATTTGAAAGAAAAGATATTTTTAATATTTAAGAAATTAAATATTGGTCAAAATAAAATGTTCTATATTTAACATAAATATTCCATGCATATACAACGTAAAATAATCTAAACAATCAGTTCTTAATGATTTTAAAAATGAAAAACATAAGACTTTGCGGCAGTATGTATTCATAAATAACGAGTATTTATAAAAGAAATCTTAACAGGAAGAAAGAAATATTTCTTATTTAATAAGTCACGTGTTAAAATTTATTTAACATTTGTTTACCTAAAAAACCGGTTCATCGCCACGTGCTTGCAGTTGTTTCTACTGAAAAAACACACATCTACGCAACTATTTCCCTCAGTTGAAAGAATCAAGAATTCGCTCAAATGTTTTCCTGTATTCTTATATATATTTTTTTTTATCCTAATCAATTGAGACAGAGACCAACTTTTGTTTTCTCAGAAGGTCACGCAGTAGGTTTGAGTGTAGACTCGATATGCCGAAGATGATCTCTCTCAAGATGAATACGCGCCAATAAATATTTTCGGTTGAAAGGATTCCTAGCATAATATAACTTCATTTTAAAAAGAAAAGCGAGTTTCCATTCTACTGAATTGAAAATTCCTTTTGTGTTTTGACGAAATTATCTCTCGGCGTTCTTCTTGACGTCTAGATTTATTTAGGTAGTTAGTGCCGCAGCTTGATTTCGTTTTTACTTTTCATTTTTATGGAGAAAGACAAATATAACCTCTGCAAGCTGTGAAGAAAAACGGGTATTTTAGCCTCAAGATGTGTCTCTCGAGGAGTATGGGCTGGTTTCATTTGAAATAAGGTGTTAAAATCGGATGTAAAATGAGCAAAGGAAGCAATTTTACATCATAAATAAAGATATTATAAAAGTTATTTTAACCAATATCAAAACTATGTACAAAGTATATATATGTATAGTTTCTAAAATAATGTAAAATCAAAATTTATGAAATATAATTAAAATATAAAAGCAAAGCTTGGTTCATTATATACAATATTAAGGCCTTTCATTATTTTTTAAATTTCACAATAATATTTAACGGGAATTTCTTTGTTTTTTACTTGAATGTATATGTGATGAAATTTTTAGCTAAATGGCCTGCACTGTTTTTAAGTTCAATTACATGGGAATTTTATCCTTACTTTGAAAGTGGGTGCTTGTAATAGTTCAGAATTCCTTTTAAAATGTACGTCCTGATAAAATTTATCCTTGTTCAATATATGATAAAAGAAAACCAAATATAAAAATTGGAGTTATTTTTAATAAATGTAACAAAATTGAAGTCGTAAATAGATGACGAAAATGAAAATTCATTAATTGTCATTTAATGAGCTTATGCCTAATTTTCATTCATTTGATGACGTAAATGAAAATTCATTAATTTTTATTTAATGAGCTAATGCTTTATTTTCATTTGATTATGTCTCTAATTAAAGAAATATAATTATCAAGATGAGCTATATATTAATTTTTACTAATCCAGTAAAAGTAAATAATTTAAAAATCAGTTATTTAGATTAAATTTTATTGAAATGAAGGACATTTTAAAACAAATTTTTGGAACATTCAAAAATGAATTATTGTTATTTGAAACCTGAATGTCAATACTTGACTGTTAATATTTAAAAAAAGTGGGTTACATCTAATTTCAGAATTAAAAAAAAATTGGGTATTGGTATCTTCGAGAATCATTATTCTTTTCATTGTAATTTGAGTAATTTGTTAGAAATATTTTTCATGCATAAGAAGGAACTAATTAGCGGTAACTCACAAGTAACTCATATTCACAAATAACTCACAAGCAATTCACACTTACTTAAAATAACTCGCATTCAAAAATACACAGTTCCATAAATCTAAAATAAATGAACCAGAAAAATTAATAATTAACAATTTCAGTTTTTAGATACATATTTATTTTTAAAATGTTTACGTTAAGTGCACGTTTGAATCTTCGACCTTTAAAAGCATCACTGCTTTTAAAGGTCGAAGATTATTAATATATGCATAATTTTAATTTATTTATTATTACTTATTACTGCATGCACCTGCTTGATAATGCAATAACTTAAGACTATTATTGTAAAACAATATAAATGAATAACTAAAGCATATGATGACTTAATGCGTTAAATATATTTAAAGGTTTCATGAGGCAGGCATGGATGAACTTAGAAATAATCTATCTGATATTGCTAGAACTCCGTTTTTACTTTAATTACAATTTAATGTGAACTTTTATTAATTTTCTTTCATTCAAACATTTATTTAAATAAACGAACTCACAATGGTTAAACAAGAAAATGCTTAATAAATCGTAAAAATGAGCAAAAAGTTAATAAAGAGTCCTATAATTTTCCAAATAAGACATGTAATACAATGACATAAAATGTTATTAATCAAAAAAAAAAAATGACTCAAGTTACGAAACTTAATGACTTGGACTTATAATTATTAATTTAACGAACACAAAAAGTCTCTTATACTATGAAGTATTAAAAAAATTTTTTTACTGTCACTTATATAGTGTAAAAAAATAGATTTTATATTAGTGACGAATATTTTGATTTCAAATTATTCGCAGATAAAATTAACCAAACATGAAATATTTTTCCAACTGCATTTGCGTAAAAGCCCATGAAAAACGACTCAGAAAACACAGTATAATTCCCTATAGATATAATTCTATATATTTCAATATTAAACTATTGTTAACTATAATTTATAAGTAAGAATAAAACTCAGAGTCATAAATTATAAAATCAATTAAGTGCAAAATAAAAATGGCACAAATTGCTGAGAAAATGTTTTCTGATAAAAGAAAAAAAAATTATTATTTTTAAGATAATTGAATTATAACAAAACAATTACATGAAAATTTTTTAATAAAGTAAATAAAAAATTATGACAAGTAAGATGATTTATATATTTTCCAGGAAATCAAAATATGATATTCCCTTTTAATATCATACAATTTTTATAGGAAGGGCACAGTTAGGACAATAAATATGACCAGCGTTCTCATAAGTCTTAGTTAGTTCCAGGAAATATTTCTGCGATTGTGGTTAAATAACTTGATGAGATTTTTTCTTAAATGAAATAAATGAAAAGTCACATGACATAGAATAAATAGAAAGTCACGATTGGTTGGTTGGGTT
This sequence comes from Latrodectus elegans, assembly GCA_030067965.1. NCBI lineage: Eukaryota > Metazoa > Arthropoda > Arachnida > Araneae > Theridiidae > Latrodectus > Latrodectus elegans. The sequence goes on along the minus strand of CM057818.1, from coordinate 31,748,085 downwards.
TTATGGCGCAAGATCCAAAAATGGACATGCTGATCCAAGGATAAGATTTTAGAAAGCCAAAAATATCATATAATCAAAAAATGATTTTTATGTGAGCTGAATTTTTAAGGCTGCTGTATGCGTACTAATTGGACACTGGACTACCCTCGATATTTTTAGAGGATTATGTATACAATATGAGATATATTTCATTGATAAAAATAAGACATATCTGAGCAAATATTTTGATTTTAATATAGTTTGACGTTATGTATCAAATAAACTTATTTAAGAATTAGTATCCAATAATGAGAATTACTCTGTTCGGTTCTAATATATAACTATTATTTTATCTGAGCTTTGTGAATTAAAAATTATAACTGAAGAGATAAACAAAACATCCGATATAATTGATTCAAGCCGACCGATGGCTTAGTGGTTAGCGTTCCTAACTTCAGAGCTGTGGGTCCCGGGTTCGGGCATGGATGTCATTTTCTTCTTCTGTTCGCAGTGTTTCTCTGTCCTTTCTTCTTTGATGATGTATGAATGTGGCCCACCCTATAAACTGGTTTGTGATGGTAAGGCTCGTACTACGCTACTCGCCTCCGTGACTTGGTTCACAGATGCCAGCTGGGTAATGATAAATGGCTAGCAGTTTCTGGCCTTGTTGTGGCATAGGGTTCGTCACCCAAGTGCCCGCCATTGGAAAAAGTATGTTTGATTCAATGCATCTTAAAAATAAGCAATAAGAGCAGCTTTTCTTACGGCAGAAAACAAGTTTAACGAAACTTGGAGAGGAAAATTTAATTTATGTTTGAGTGAAATGATATTGCAGTCAATGTTCTGATTTTCAATTTATAGTATCTAATTATCTTATTCACTGGAATTACAAAAGTAGACTTCCATAGTTGTAAATACATGATGTAGAATTATTACAAAATGTAGAATTATTCAAAAAATGATGTAGAATTATTCAAAAAAATCTAGTGTGTGGGAAAAAATACACAGCTAGTGGGTGGAAAAAGTTTTATTTGTTTATTCAATATTTCAAAGATTTTAAAATGTCAAAATTTCACAAATAAAATGTAAATTTTTTAAATTGAGCTTTAATATGAATATACAGAAAATAATTTTTTAACAGTATATAAATATTATATTTGAATTAATTTAAGTGTTGAATTTTACAAGATAAATTTGCTAAATACTTTTAAACTTCGTTTCTCCACAATGAACCGAGTAAGGGTATTCTTAACTCTTTCACAGAATGCTTAGTTACTACTTTGATATAATTACCTTGAAATTTTTTGATATAATCATGTTTTATTCAGTTGCATATAAATAAATTCCAACAATTTTATAAAAGTTTACTGCACTTTTAGAAATTAGGTGTAGAACTGTCCAAATGCAACTATTTTCAGTGCTCATTCATTGGCTATTATTATTCTCAGTTTTCAATAGAAGTGAATAATTTACAAATTTTCATTCATGTGTTCTTTATTTGGCATTGGTAACAAATGAACGTTCATGAAAATTGAAGGCTATTACTCTCTGCTAAATTACTCATTCACACTTTAATTTTGATATTTACGATGCATTCAAAATCTAAAAGATGAAGCGGTTTAAAACTCAAAATATATAACACTGGAAAATAAAATACTCTCTAATGCATTGGTAAAGCCTTAACTATCATGAGAAATCTTTGCAATAATTCATTGTCTTTAACAAAATCAATCTTTAGTCTAAAAGTAAGTACCAATTTATTAAGCCTGAAAAATCTTCAAGGCGCGCCTTATTATGCTCAAATAAGATCAAACTGGAGGTAATTTGTTCAACATAATGGCTTGAATATTCAGTCACTTATACACATTATAATGATTCAAATTTTAAAGCAAAACATTGTGTGCTTGAGAAGGAATATTATTAATAGAAATATTTGAGATATTATTTTATTCATCTAACTTTCTTCATATAAGGCTGATTTATAACACTTATAGAAAAAAAAGTACTTAGGAAACGATCGAAAATGAATCTTTGAGATTATGTCGATAAAGTTTTGTGACTACAAAGTAAGTATTCAAGTTGAACTCAATTGTGAGACTGGCTCTAGCATTCACTTAGTATTAGTTCACAGATGGTTTTTTTTTACAGCTTTATTTGTCATATTCCCTTGTCGCAAAGGTAAAGAGACATGGAGTAAGAAAACATCCAAATATCAATCTCACAAGATTATACATCCATTTTCTATTGATCAGTAACGGATTGAGAAAAATAATAAATGTGTTAAAAATAAGGCTATAATAATAAAAAAAATAATAATAAGGCTGTTGATTTCAGAATTTTCTTGAGTGTAAAACTGATAAAATCCGCATATATATATATATATTTGCTTTATTCATTTCTCAAGCTTCAAGAAACATTCACTGTTTATTGTGAACATTTACAACAGTAAACATTTAACGATGTTTAAGTAATGTATATATATTTATGAGTGTGTGTGTTTGTGAGTTTGTGTACAAAACCAAATAACAATAACGGTATCTGTTGGAGAATATTCGGGCGGTTCTCTGTCACTTCAATGTTGTAGAAGTGACCAAACATCCATAAGTAGATTGCTCACCGGTTACCACAGATCGCTGTCTTTTTCTAACGGTGTAAAAATCTTCCCGATCTGCACCAAGTGCACTATTAACCAGGCATCTGCCGATCACATTTTGGATTGTTTGGGGCTTTCTCGGGAAGGTATGTATCTAAGACTGTTACTCGTTTTAGATTTTTTAAGAATTAGTGGTGGCATCATGGATCTGGTCTAGCTTTGCTGACCATTTGGAGGTTTGAAACAACAACACCAAAAAACAAACAGCGATAAATAAGGAGCAATAACATATGGTGAGGGAATATTTTTAACTTTTAATAACGAATTCATTAGTACATTTTGGTGTAAGTTGGATATCCCCCCCAAGTGATTTCTCGCCAAATCTAGCACCCTTTGTTTTGATTATAGTGTTGCCGAATTGAGTTTTTGGTACTTTTCAGATTTTTTTGTTGCCAGACTTCGTTTTTCTCATGTTTTAAATAATTTTTACTTCATATATATGCTTCTTTTCAGTGGCAACAGCATTTGAAGTTTTCGTTTTGATTTCAATTCGAAGCTATTTGACCGTTGTCGCCAGTATCCAAACATCGTAAATTATTCGTTTTTCCAATTTCATTTTGTTTATTTATCATTTTTATATTTCCATTTATTATATATATTTTTTATATATATTTTGAATTTATTATTATATTTTTCTTTTATATTTTCGGCATCGTAAACTGTTCGTTTTCTAATTTCTTTTTGTTTATTTATTATTATCTTATATGTTTTTGTTAATTATTACTATATTTCTCTTAAGCATTTTTCCATTATGCCTGCTATGCATAGTGTTGTTGAGAAATCCCAAGAGAAAATTTTGACTAAAATTAAAGCAAGTAATGATAGATACTTTACTTTTTTAAGCAGTTGGAAACCCCGGAATTGTGAAAAGAATTTTTGATGCCATACACACTAATTGCCCACCTGTAAAAAATTGCCATAACTTTCGCCCCTTGCAGCGCTGAATTTGATTAAATTTTAAAGTGCAGCCGAGGATTAGAAAAAGATAAATTGTCAACTTTCTTTTCACAATAATATTAAAATGCATTTAAAAATAAAAGAAACAGATAAATACGTTTGAACTTGATTCTTGAATTAAAATTTTTAGTTATGTTTATATCTCGTTAAATTACAATGCCTTATACACATTATGAGCCTGAATTAAATGTACGTATATTTAGAAAGTTTTATGGAGCTTAGACATTTAAAATTTATAATTTGAAACAATTTATTAAATATGGTATTCATATTTTCAGTAAGTTCTTAATAAGTTTAATTAATGATATTCACAATTTTAAAGTGAAATTACAAATATTACTAGAAGTAATTTTCTTCGATTTTAAATAGTTCTTTATTTTTAATTCATATGTAATTTGTGCATTGAATAGTCATAATTGATTCAATAGGGCACAGGTGTCGTATAATCCATACTGCCACATTCTGAGATTGTCGATTTTTTAGCGGATATTATTATGTATCTGTCAACCTCGTTTTTATTACGTCATACATATGGAAACCTATAAGAATTATGCAGAAAATTCTATTTGGGTAACCCTTGTATTTACATCATCGCGCACATCACGATATGTCATCTAGGCAACATTTCTTCCTCGCCAAAAAAATTCAGAATTTAGAATCATGGATTATACGGCACCTGTGCCTACAATAGTAATGTCTTTTTATTATATAAAATTTTAATAATAAAAAATATAAATGCTTTATAATGAAAGAATAAATAGTTATTTTACTATTTAATGGTATGGACAATTGTATATTACAATGTTCAATATCTTCAGAGAGAAAAGCATAATTTTGATATTCTCAAATGTTAAAATCTCTAAAACAATTTATTATGAAAACTAGATTGTTATAAAGTGAAGATTATGCATTTGTGTGTTCGCGTCAATGAAAAAAAAATTCAAATAAATCATTTCCTTAAGCGACTTTGGTCAGTTATGTTCTTCAAAATATTTGAATAATTCATGAGTCATAAAGAGGATATCCTTCGGAATAATTGGATTATGTCCATTTCAAGGCTTATAGGAAGTGGTAGGTAGGAATGCGTACGAAATGAAGTGAAACGCAAAATAAGGGAGGGGGCGATTAATAGTCCTTTTAAAATCATAAAACTTATTTTTATGAAAAGTTATAAAATTCCTAATCCTGTACACATAATGAATATTTTTATTGTTAATTGCAAATTATAACCAGAATTGAAAAACAATTTTTTAATTTTTGTATTGTCTAATTTTTTTTGTCTTAAAAGAATGTTTTTAAAAATTTTATTATTTTTAAACATATGAAAAAAAATGTTGTTTTAAACAATGAAAATTTGTTATTTTATACAAAATTTATTGAGTAAAACGCAACAAATTAGGATTATGAACATTAATTCTGAAATGCATATATGCTATAAAAATTTATATAAACATAGCCATTGGCTTTCAGATATACATAAGTTATTACTATCTAACAGAAACAAAGAATAATAACAAATCATGTTATGAATCATTCATTTTGTTAATTATTCATATAGTAATAGTTAGTTCATGACTATTTAATTTAAATTCTCTTTAGCAAAATGAATAAGAAAGTGTTCTCCGTAGGAAAAGGTTCTCAATTTAATCTTCTTAAGAAATCGGAAATGTATATTGCCATTATATCCCATTTTGTCAAAGACAGCCTTTATATATATTTATTAATAGCATTTACAATTTATACTAAAATTCTTTGTAAATAAATACGAAAAGAGGATTTTGATGGCTTAATTATTGATTTTCAAATTTACAAAGATTTGTTATGTGGAATGAAAATATTTATTTCATCAATTATTTTTGATTTCATCAATTGGATCTAAGCTAAATAAAATAAACATAATAATCATCTCATATATATATATATATACATACATACATATATATATATATATATATATATATATATATATATATATATATATATATATATATATATATATATATATATATATATATATATATATATATATATATATATACATACATACATATGCAATATTTTCTTAGAAGACAGACTCAAGAATTTTGGAAATTTTAATGATTATAAAAATATTGTTGCATATCTTTTCGAACAACATAATCTTAGCAAAAATAAAAAAAGTATTTTTAAGAAATGAAATTTTTAATCTTGCAAATTATCAAAAAATATTCTTGAGCATTTATGGTGCAGAAATAAATTATTTCAGAAATTATCCATTTGCTTAAAATATAGAGAATCAACCTATTAGATAAATTTCTTTACTTAAATAAGGGAAATTTATATTTTATTTTAATTTTCATCAAAGGCTAATATTATTATGCAAATCGATTTCTTTAGGATTTTTTTTACCACGTATAAATTTTAGGAGAAACCAACTTTTCGCAGCAAGAGGACAATGTCCTCTTTATTTTTTTTATTAGATAGTTTCTTTTACAGTTGATTTCTCAATGGTGAAATACACACAATCACTTCATCATAGCCAATAAAAAAGATTGCTTTATTTTGATGGTAAAATATGTAATCTTTATTTGTTTACTTCTGCCAAAAATGAAAGTTTTAATATGTCTAGAGGAAGTTTTCTTCTTGTCCTAAATATCAGCACCAAATAAATTATTTCCTTCTTAGTTTATTTAATGATAAAAATGAATTAAGAATATGAATTTGAAAAATAGGTCAAGGAATTTGAAAAATAGTCAAAGATATAAAGATTAATTTGAAAAACATTTTTCTAGTAAAAAAGATGAAAATATTTTGCGTCCATTCTAATTCAAAATTAATTCTTTTCTGCACAAACCCAATGTTTTTCTCTGCAACTGCATCGGTAAGTATCATTTACTTTATATACAAATATCCATTTTTAATAATTTCCAGTATCTTATTTAAAAACACAAGATTTTCTATTTTGTCCAAATATAAAAGATTCACAATGTTCTAAATTTCTCTCAAATCAAAAAATGAATTTATTTTTACTGGAACTTTAACATACTGTCTAATAAGTTAAGCTCTTAAAATTTATTCATTGTTATTTTATGTAAGTAAGATAACTTATGTAATAGTTAAAAACTTTTGTAACAAATGATACATCATAAACGGTAAAATGCTTTAAATATGAAGCAAATTTGTAAAAATAATTTTAAGTAATAAATATGTTTGCCAACATTATTTAAAATTATGTGAAACTTTTTAAACCATACTACCAGAGAAGATTAAGCAGTTTAGAAATTGTAAGAAAAAACTTAAAAATAATTTAAATATTATTAGATTTGTTGTCAAATGGTTGAGAAGAAAAGATAAAAAATTATTCATTGATTAAATGCTATCTGATTATTTATATTCAGCATTATTTTTTTCCTCTGAAAGAGCACTGTTTTACATAAACGCAAGAATTGAAAGTTAATTCAATAACGAATGATGATGTAAAATCAAGCCAAATTTATTCTGAATATCCTATAAAGAAATATTGATTACGGTAGCAATTATCATTGGATACTGAAATGAACATGTACTCTTTATAAAATATTCCATGGCGATTTTCTTACCGAGAGCGAAATTTCTTTGCGCCAGTAAAGTAATAAACAAAGGCACTTACTGGTGAAAGCTCTTATGGGTAAAAGTGCAAAATGTTTCACTGCATTTTTTATATTATACTAGAAGTGCAGTCAAAAGTTTATTAACAGCTAAACATAATAACTTCTCCAGACATTTGGCCCGTATCATTTCACACCACATTTATTATGCATTTTTTCCCTTTACGTTACATGTTTTAAATCGTACATTTGGCGATTATTTTGGATTCTATGTCAATTTCATTTTTTTGTTAAATGGTATTTTTGATCATTTTTCTTTAATATTTAAAAAAAATATTCCAAACATGTTTTTGGGTTTTACTTTACAGAAAGATTGCTAAGAAGAGCTCTTGTTTTCACAATATTATTTGAATATTAATGGTGGATTTTTAATATATTCTAAAAATTTATCTCTTTTTTTTCCCCAACTGTTAAAATGTATGAAAAATTACTAAAATAAAAAACTAAAATAAGTAAATAAATGAATAAAACTAAATTTAATAAAAAAAATACAATTAAAACAATGTTTTTGGAATAATTTAATTAAGAGTTTTAAAAAATAACGATTATCAATGAAATATTAAAATCTATTAATTTTGTCTGAATACTAAACTATTTAAACCATTTATCATATTACAAGAACTCTTACATTTATTGACACTGATGGGAAAAGGAATTACTTGATAAAAATGTAATTTCAGATACAATTATTGCATTTTTATAATCTACTACAGTAAAAAGTTTTGGTTTTGATTAAAAAATATATAAATGGGAATAATAATGTCATACAATTAATTTATGAATACACGCTCATACATACTTGTTTTAAATCATAGTTTTATTTTTAATTTTGTTGTAGATTTTCCCCTCTTGTTTAATAGAACTCAGAAATGATTAGTTTACTCATACATAAAATGGATTGAGTGCAAAGCCATATGTGATTAAAACATACTAATATTAGGAGCGTTTCGTAGTGAAGTTTATAATCTAACATAAATGGATCAAACCAAAAAAAAAAAAATCTTTTTATCCATGAAACGTATAAGAAAAAAGCTTGATTGAAATTGCAATTATTTTTTTCTGTTTAATGGAGTAAAATCCTGATATTTAGGTTTTACATTGTTAATTTATAACAATAACCTTTAAAATAATATACATATCTTAACTGAAAACTGTGTGTTGCTTCTTCATGATCTTCAAAATAGATTGAATGTAAGGAAAAAAGAAAATAATCATCTTTTGAATGCGTCAGTTTTTGAGTTGAAAAATTGTTTCCTCGATAGGACGGAATTATTAGAGAAAAATGTCAACACAATGTTGCCAAAAGAAATGAAATATGAAACTTTTTAATATGGTAGAACTGTGAGTTTCCGGTCAATAAAGGAAAAAAAAATAGAGATTTTTGACACAATTTCAGTTTTTTAGATAATTTTGCAATAGAATGCAGTAAAATGCCTCTGATGTTAAAACATTATGAATGTATATTTCAAAATTGATGATTAGTACGTAATAACTCATAATGCCATATTAATATAATGGTTATAAATCATTATTCTTGAAAAAGAATCATTGTTATTTTCTTATCAGTATCTGTTGAAAAACAGTTCCCGAGAAAGGGCACACACAATTGTAAACTGAAATTGAACAGAAAATACTTATAAAAAATTTTGGTTAAATACAGTTAAATAATGATTGTTGCAGAATTAAAATGGATGATGTAACCCTGGCTGTAGGGCTACTTAAGAAGATAAGTCATTATAAAGGAATAAATAATAAAGTGACAAATATTAAATTTTTAGAAATCAAAAATTGGTCCAAAAATAAATAAAAATCTATTGTTTACACCAAAAGTATCACTCATGAAGTATGTTTTAATATTTCTGCAGAAATAAATAGCACTAGATTTTTCTAACTCTTAAAATGATTCATTAATTAGATATTTAAAAGTTTCGTATATGAAAATACGAAAATATTCGTTATGTTAAAAAATATCACTATTTTATTGTAAGTTCACTGTAGACTTTTGATCAAAGTGATATCACTACTTATGAAATTTTTTCTTTTAAATAAATAATTTTTTTGACATCGGTATATTCTTTATTGAAAATTTATTTGAGAAAAGAATTATTAACCTTAAACTTGTATTAAAATATTAAAAATGCACGATACAATTATTTACATTAATAAATGCAAAAGGATGAATATTTAAAAAAATATAGATTAAAATATTTAAAAAATTTAGAAATCTAATTTTGTAAAATACGATAACTATAAATGATTTTTTAAAAAAGTTTTTGTTGATGTCAAGTTACTGCGTTAAAAATAATAAAAAAAGAAATATTATAAATAAATTATTGAAATAAAATATTTTCATTATTTTAATCAGACTTCTTTTATTCCTAATTTTTCCTTCAAAGGCAATTTTGTTGGTTTTTAAAACTTTAGTTAGTAGCTATTACCTGTTTGATGTCTTTTACAGGTAAAATTACATAAAATTAACTATTTGGAAAGATTTTTTCCGTTGCACTCATCATTCAAACATTTTCAATAACCAGCTCAGAACAGATAGCTAATGAAACTTTATTTTTAAAGAAATTTTAATACCAGAGGCAAAATCATGTTTGAAAAACTATCCAAGTACTTTGAAATATCTGAGTGTCGCATGATATATGTGAGTTCTATTTAAATCAACGAAATAAATATTATTTTGTCTTTTATCATGCTTACTTTAGTTATCATTGTACACCTTTCATGTACTGAGAGAAAAAATAATACAATATATAAACAAATTCAGATAATGTTTATGCTTCTTAATATGACAAAAATTTTAATACACGCATATATAACCATCTAATACTGTCATATAAAGTAGCTTTGGTGTTTATCTATTAAAAAAAGTATATAATCTTTGTTTTTCATGTGAAATTTTTGTTTCGAGGGAAGATAGAAAAATACAATAATATATAACACATTTTTATAAAATGCTGTAAAAAATAAATTATTTTGTAGTCACGTATTTGGAGACAAAAATGTTACACTTTTTATTTGAGTTAATAAAATTCAAAGCAAAATAATTTCGTTGAAGCTTCAAATTTATTTTTAAATGGAAGAAAATTTAAAATTTTTAATTAAATCTTATTCTTATTTCTTGAGTTTGTTCCCTTTGTAGTCTATATAAATATATGGCTAATGTTTAATTTAATATGATTTAATTTAATATAACTGATTTTTTATGGAAAAATATATATCGTTTCTCTATATTTTTATTAAAATGAATTTTATTTGAAATCGAAAAATAATACATCCCACACACATAAAAAGACTTCTTGCCAAAAATTGAAAGCTTAAATAGAATATTAGTCTCAATTAAAGTTCATTATAGCATTTCAATTCAAAATTTTATAAAAGATGTATTTATTAGTATTGAATACAATGTTTCCCTCACAGCAAAATTTAATTTTTCAGATTGATATGACATACATCTAACATAATTCAATTTTAAAGATTCAACTTGTAATGATTTGTTGTAGAATTCTTATTATATTACAGTATTTTAGAATTAATTCACAGTATGTTAGAGTACTTGCCTAGAAACTTAATGATATTTGCTGTAAAACAATGTCGATAGTTTTTAAAAAAGTCTTACTTCAGAAATGTTTTTGTTACATTGGTATTAATTAGTAAGTTAAAAATAATTTGACGATAAAATAACAATAGTTAGTGTTGAAATGAAAAGAAACGTTTTCATTAATTACAGTAGCAACTTTTATTTACTCATAAATTTTTTCTTATTAATAATTTAAATTCTTATAATATTGTTAATCGTGCATTTTATAAATAATTTTATAGGAAAATGAAAAGATTTGATTAACATTTTATTTTCAACATTTTAAGTAAGAAAGAATAGAGATTCAAAGTAATAGAAGAATTTCATAATTTGGAAATTTCGGAAATTAAACTTCTGATGAAAAGATTTGCACTAGTTTAAATTTTTTGCTAAAGAGATTGCACTATGTAAAATTTTCTTTATATATGTAGATATGTTGATTTTATTCATTCTTTAATTGTTGTTTTAAAATTGATTATTTTAAATAAGTTAAGACATGAAACACTAAATATGAAATTAAAATTTATTTATAATAACAGAAATATTAAAATTAAAGCTTTAATTTTTAAATTCAAACTAGCTTACAAGAAATCTAGAATACAAATACAAATTTTTTAATTAAAACTTTTTTATTTCGTTACTAATTAATTGTCAATCAAATTTTGAATTCAATAAAAAAATAAAATTTCGATAAAAAAAAGGCTGTTGTGAATAAAGCTATATAATATTCAAGAAAATAAAATTTCGTATCAAATGTATCACTTAAAATATTCGATAAATGGGTTAAAAAAGCACGCTTATTTTTTTAAATGCATAAATAAAGCAAAACGAAATATCGCTTAACGCATTGTAAAATCACTCAACAAATAACTAAAGGTTATCATCGGAAAATCATGTTCAATTAGCTTCAGATTGCAACAATCATCGCATCAACTTCTCTTTTAGGAAACGATTTAAAGAATGTAATCAGTTTGGAAATACATATGAAGAAGAAATATATTTTATTTTCTAGCTCTGTGTGTTGTTTTAACAGTTTTATCATAAATCAGAAAAGAAGTACTAATAAAAATTAAATATTTTAAATAACAATAAATAGCAGTAATATTTTACCTACAATTAAAAAAAAAAAGGAAGGGAGTAAAGATTGCGAAAAATTAATTTTCGTTAAAACAAATGCATTTGGTTTAGATTGCATATAGAATATTGTGTGAAAAGCATTAGTTGAACCATTAGAACACAAAAACCATAATACATAAGATTAAATTATGATTTAAAATCGTTTTTAAGCCAATGATATCTAAAATTAAATGATTGAAATTATTTTCACGTATTGTGTATTATAAAATTAATGAATTCTGACTAAATGAGATTTTCTATTAATTTGCATTATCGAATATTTTAAGGGAATTTATCTTGTTCTGACTGAACTGAATTCAACCAGAACAAGAGTAGTATTCCTACACGATATTAAATTTTTTGAATATAGTTCAGGAATACAATTAAGAACACTATATTCAATTGGTTGAAGTGATTTATCATTTTAATTTCTTGATGTATCTTTTTTAAATAAAACAATAAGTTCAAGGCAAAAATTTTTTAAAGAAATACTTAACTACAGTATATTATACAAAATTTATTGTTAATATTATTCAATCTGATCTTACCAATTTAAGATATTTAATTGTGATAATTTAAAAAAGATATACATATTCTTTTTTAAATTTGAAAAATTCAGCAAAAAGGAGCAACAAAAAATTAAATATAATTATAAAACTAAAAAAAAAAAATTTATTCGAATTTTATTATTTACTGAGACAAGAGTTACGTGCAAACGAACTTATTATATTGAAATTTTCATACTAAATTTAGAAACTTACCATTGTATGTTTCTTGAAATAACTCCAAATTAAAAGGATATTTGTTAACAAAATATAATATAACTTTCTTAACTTCTAATATTGAGATCGCGTTTTCAAACAATTGGTTAAAACACTTCGAAGCTTTCCGCAAAAAAATAAATATTCCTAACAAACGGAGAACGCAACTGTTTCTCTGATAATCGTCTGAGACGACGATTCAGCAAAGAATTTTCCCTCTGTAGGGAAAAAAGAAGAACGAAAATCCCTTTCATAGCTATTTTCTCGTATTTGAATTAATCTGCGATTTCCACGAAATGAACGTTAGAGATAGCTGATAAATATGTATTTTATCAAAATGTTTGTTCTCTTTGTAAATTCGTGTCTTTTTGCTAAGTAAAAAAATTACGAATGAGAAGAAATAAGTTTACAATTGCTTAATATATTAGATGAAATAAAAACATATTTATGAATGAAATGTTTTGATTTCTTAATTTAGAGCCAATATATTGATTTTATTTTAAATTTTCGTAAATATTTATTACAATTGTTATTTGAGCGAAACGTAATTTGGAGAAGGTTTTTTCTTTTTAATAGAATGTATCGTAAATTATTCCGACTATTTATTAGTAATTTAAAATTCCTGAATAATATACAAATTAGTCTTATATTATAACACAATTATAAAGAGTTCTCATGATTTTAATGTTGAGGTAATAAAAAATGGAATGAAAGTTAAACATTTACTTACTATTAAATTTCACCTTTATTGTAAATTTTAACCATTTTCAGAAATAATCTTTGAGCATACCAAATATTAACAAATAAAATGTGATTAAAAATATTACAAAATTTATAGAAATTGCACAAATTTAAAATTAAGGTCATTGCTTCCAAATTATTTAATTTAGTAAATTGTAGAGAGATATAGGTAAACTTCATTATTAAACTATAAATATTCTTTTATTTATATAAGAACAGTTGTCTTGCTCAGAAAATGCATTAATGTTTTAGAAATTGTTAAGGCATTAATTGTAAGTAAGTGTTCATAAGATGTACATGGGAATGAGGTAAATAAAATTTATAAATGGATCATTGAAAGTATGTTTAAAGGTCATATTTATAAGAGAGTATATAAATATTTCTCATTTTATAAATCACATTAAAACCTCAAACAGTTACAAAAAATATTAAATTACATTAAGAAAGCAAATGTTTTAAGATTCAATGAAATCAGTCTTGCTACAAAAACATGGGTATGCAAGCTTTAACAATTTTCAGATTAGAATACGAATAATTCGAATTAAGGAAAAAAGAGAATAAATTTGAATTTAGATGTTCTAAAAATTTTAGGAAACTAAATAAAGTGCAAATTTGAATGTATATTTTATAATCTTTCGGAATTGATTTTAATTAATATTGAGATTATAAAAATATTCCTTAAATATATTGGAAGGCTGAAGTCGATGTGTTTGAAATCAATTTCGTCTGAAAAATGCAATGAATTTGTGATTTCATATAATGAATTTGTGATTTCATGTAATGAATTTGTGATTTCATGTAATGAATTTGTGATTTCATGTAATGAATTTGTGATTTCATGTAATGAATTTGTGATTTCATGTAATGCAAATCTTCCTACAAACCTACATCATTGGACATATTATCAAACAGGCAGTACATTGTTGAATTTAAATCCACAGTATTTCATATAAACATAAAAAAAGAAAGAAAAAAAAAAGAAAATAATTTTACGATCTCTGAATTCGTTATAGGTAATTTGATTTGAATACAAGTGTTTGGTTAGAAAATCATATTTCAAAAATAAACTCGTTAATTACTTTATAAAATATTAACCTCTCAAATGACCTTTAATATAGTTACCGGTATTATATTGCATAATAGTGGAGTTATATAACTCATGCTTAAGTCAATTAGAATATGAATATGATAGTTGTGTAATAGATTGTATAGCAATTCAACTGAAAAAATCTTATCAATTTATTCGAATGTATATATCTATTGTTCAGTGCATAATTTCAGTCTTTTTTAATCGATACATAACATTTACTTTAATGAATACTTTGCAGATGGTAACTTTCATAGTTTAAGATTAAACAGATTGTTAAGTAACAAATTTTATTCTTTCCCTATCTTTGTCAAAGATGACAATGCAAATTGCTATTGCAATAGGTGCAATATTTTTATCCATTGATTTAAGTTTGGGATGAGGCCATATATTCGTTTCCTATATTGTTTGTTCAATAATTCAATTTACTTCAGCTCAGAGATCATAATGAAATGAAATCATACCACGAAGTTATATGGCATGATTTTATTTCATGAAATGTGGCATTTTGTTACGATTATGCGCATTCTATCAGAAGCACTTTTATGGCAAACTTAGATACCAACCTAATGAGAGTTAAGTTCTTAAAATAATCTTTATTATTAACATTTTTATAGATAATTAGTGAACATGCTTAACTCTCAACAGTAATACTTACCCTATATATCTATTACACGAACTAAACTCTTTTGATATAAATTTATTCTTAGTATATTTTTTGTTCATGATATCTATTATTAGATCTAATTGATAGTTTTGGTACCCTTGAATAAAAGCGATTTAGATATTTTACTATGTAATAACTGATTTGATGCAATTTTTGGCTTATTGCAAACTCATTGAAGTCGTAAATTGATACTGGCAGTTTTGAACTTAAATTAAACAATCAGAATAATTTGAAAACTCAAAATTTCCTAATGAGATATTTTTTTTTTTTTTTTTTACAAAAATCTGAACAATGTAAGCATGTTTTTTTATATATATTTCAAAAATAGCTTCAACGTTTTAAATAAATATTCTATATTAATTTTAATAACTATTTAAAATGCTTGAATACAGAAACCATTTTTACTGCAAGTATAAGAAAATATATATATTATATTTGTGAAAGTATTTATGAAATTAAATTTTATTTATTCATCATTATTTTGCTAAAAAAAAAGAAAATTCTTTATTTAGATGAGTAATTTAAAACGTAAAAAATAATGGAGAGTAAGAAATTACTTAAGAAGCGCAATTTAAAATTTAAAAACGATTTTGCGATAGTTTCTTCAGATAAAAAATAGAGCTTATTTATAATTTTTAAAAAGCGAATGAAATATTCATGACGTAATTTCCTGTTAAGTTCTTGCAGGTAAGATTGCAACTGAAGGTGATCTACTATATAATTTGTTTTACCACAAAACCGTACAAGAATCAGTTGTAATTTAAATATTTTTAATTTAAGAATATATCTAGGCATCAGCTACCTTAATATCTCATAATAATGAGTTGAATTTGTTACCTTTTTTACCAAATAAATTGGCTTAAGAAAACTGGAAATGAATACTAAATCTAATACTGAGATTGATAAATTGTTTCAATAAAATTAGGTTTAATTTAATTTGATATTTTAATCTTTTTTTTCTGTTGTTGTTGTTTTTATGACACTTAAACAAGTCAAATTCGCTATGTCTTGGCTATACGAATTTAAGTTAGTAGAGTGCGCTTTTCGCTTAACCAGAGCACCACGAAAGTGAAAGTACGACTTTGCCGTAACTCCTCCGATAGATGGCATCACCAGAGGATTTTTTCAGTTTTTGTTTGATAGTAATATATATATATATATAGCAATTTAAAATTTTACTCTTTTATATTGAAAATTATTTGCAAGAATTCTTGTTCTATTTTAAAAGTGGTAGTTGAATTTTTAGAACATTTATAATAACACATTAAAAATAAGTGTTATCAGGTATAATACATACATTTTGTAAAACAGAAATTATTTTCGAGATTTGTTATTTTTTTTTTATTGAAATAACGTGAAATGATCTAAAAGAAAAAAATAACCTTATTTTTCTTTTGTCGAGAGGTTTACACGAATATACAGCTAAATAAGGAAATTCATATTTGTAGGAATCACTAACTGGAAATCATCTAATAAGGAATGTTACTTTGAACAGGGTTATTCCAAGTCTTATTACCAGAAATTAAGTAAATATTTGATATTTGATTGAACATGAAGATACATATCAAAGGTATTTATAAAAATATACTCATAAAAATGTTACATGAACATTTATATATCTATCTATCTATCTATCTATCTATATATATATATATATATATATATATATATATATATATATTATACGAAGAATATGAACTATACATGAAGATACTTAAAAAAATCTGGAAAAAATTTCAAATAATTACCGCAACAATGATGAATATCATACAATTATCATTGTTTTGTTAATTAAATTGAACTACTAAATAATAGAATGCCCATGAATATACAAACGGAAATGAATAAGAACAAAAATAATTTGTGGCTGTTCACGAATTGTACTGGATATGCAAATCTTAAAGCATTTTATTCGTTTTGTTCTAATGTGATATATCATAATTCTGCTATACGCTATACTTCTGTGTGATTTGGGGTGATAGATTCTGAAATACAACTAAATTTGATTTAAAATATTGCTTATTTGGAATATAGGAAAGAATCAATGAAATAATTGCCAAAGAAATAACATAAATTTTAATAAGCAAGAATAATTAAATACATGTATTGTTAAAATTTTCATCGTATTCTTAGTATTCCCATTTATAAAATATAACGATAATTAATTTTTGGTAAGTCATACAATTTTAAATTTATCAGTTGATCACAGAAACAAGCAGTTTATTTTATACAGCTAAAATATTAAATAATTGTAAAAATTGATTTTACATTTCGTTTTTATATAGATGATGCTGATATGATTGGTAAGTTACATTTTTTGATATACTTACAATAAAGAATTGTACTTATGCTAGAAGAATGCAATGAAATTTTAAATATCAAGCCAAATTCTTGCGAAGTTTTAAATTAAGGTGGTTTTTTAGAAAATTCATACATTCTTTTAATTTGCCTGCTTAACTGAGAAAGATTTAATTACAGTGTGCAGCAATCATTAAATGAAAAAATAAAAAAAAAACTCTCCAAAAAAGATGCCATTAAAACTGGGCACAGCGAGATGATTCGTTAACGACAAAAATATAATTTCATAAATGCTAGGAAATAACTCAATTTTCTTTCATCAAAGTAATTTTTCTTTGAGAAACGTAGTCTTATTCCAGGTTGCATTATCATCAATATTTATCAATTGAAAAAATATCCCACGTGCTTGAAAGTTAAAGGGAATTAATTATCCATCAAATAAATACATATTCAATATTTTAATACCAAGTTTAAGATACAAATATTTTTGAAGTATGTTTCGAGGCGAAACAATATAACTTCCAAAATTTTCGAACGTCTAATCATAAATTCCTGCTTTCCAATAAAAATATTAATTTTGTTAAAAGGTAATTCTGACTTATTCTATATTCTGCTTTTGAGAAAAGGGCACACGTTTAATCCAGAATGCCAATTTCTGAGTTTGGTGATTTTTTGGCGGATTTTCTAATGTATCTAGCAACCTGGTTTTGATTATAGATATGGAGACCTATAAAAATTACACAAAAAATTCTATTTTGGCAACCCTAGTATTTACGTCATCGCACACATCGCAATATGTTATCTTGGCAACATTGCTTCATCGCCAAAAAAATTCAGAATTTGGAATCCTAGATTATACAACATCTGTGCCCAAAAAAAAAGTGAAATAAAATTTTGTACATTTTATCAAATAGGATAAATGCAATAAATTTTGTGGTCAATTTGTTTGTATTTTAAAAATTTGTTGTTCTTATTATATTTTACTGCTGCCATTTACCAAAAAATACGATGCTAAAAGTTCATTTGTTATCACATAGATTCTTGCACGAAAAATGACAAAATCTATATTCAAATTGAATTCTTGGTATAAAAACTTTTAAGGAAATCTTGGAACATGTATCAATACTTAAATATTATGATGTAATTTTTGAAATGAAAAAAATTAAATTATATAAAGTTCAATATATTTTGGGTAAAATATTAAATCTGTAAAATACTCTAATGATTAAATTATGAAGAATAGAGTTTGAGAATCAATATTTTTCAAGTTATTGTTATAAATATAAAGCTTTCTTATGAAATATATTTTATTATAATACATTTAATTTTCTATACGTAAAAATTTGTAAAAGTATGTTTCTATATGTATTTTCATACATGTAAAAAATTCAATGATATCAAAAATTATTGATCTAGATCTACTTTGAACAAAAAATATTGAAAAAGAAAAATTGAAATGTATTAAAATCAAACCTAATTTTTTATTTTCATTTTTAGTTTTCAGTTATTATGTCTAATTATTAGATAAAAAAAATTGTATTTTTATTCATTACACTAATGCTGAATTTTTATTATAAATGCATTTGGAGTTACAGAAGAATTTTCTTCCATAAAATCTTTGACGAGCCAGATTCATGTGTTTTCCAACATTGAAACTTTACTGTCTATTAATATTTTCATCACTGTGTTGCTGTTGATTTCTTTCTTTTACGAAAATTTCTAATAATTTAATAGAAATCTTTTTCATGATTAGATAGCCTTTTCTATATGCATTTACATTCCAATATGATAAAATACTGATGCTAAAATTTCTGTATTTCTGCCCACAAAATTGAAATAACAAATTCCATAGAAAAGTGAAATAGTACAAGACATGTGCAATTATCTAAACTGGAGAATATATAAAAAAATTTCATATTAAAAATTATAATTTATATGTATCATTACGACGAAGATATTCTTTTAATTGAATGTTCAATTTGTTGTTGTTGTTGTTACTAATGACATTTGGAAAAGCCAAGCTCACTATGACTCACCTATGCGAATTTAAGCCAATTGAGGGCGTCTTTCGTTTTAATCAGTGCACCATAAAGGTGAAAGTACGACTTTTGCTCTTCAAATCCTCCGATAGATGGCGGCATCAGAGGATTTACTCCCTCAATTTTTGGCATTGATCTGAAGGGGGAATAAATTTCTCCAGACCAATGCACCCATGGTAACTGCTCAACGACCGGCCACAGGACTTTCGATTCCACAGATTTAACCAGCACGTATATCGCATTTACTCGGTGGGTCTTTGGCGGCGTTGGGAATCAAACCCCACCCTTATGGATGAAAGGCCGATACCCTAACCACTACGCTACCACGGCCCATGTTCAATTTAATTCAAAGAATATCTTCTTCGCAGTCTTTTCGTAATATCTTCGTAAGTGAATTTCTGGCAAAATCTTTGTTTATTCAATCAAATTCTATTATAAATGACTCTTCATTGCATGTTTCTATATTTAATGTTAGACAGTGGAAAGAAAGTTATGATACAATAGATTAATGAACAGGATTCTAATTTTGACGAAGAATTCTTCAACCGGATTCATTTCGAATAATCATGTGGTTCGCGTATCCTTCTACGAAAAAGGATTTCTGAAAGTGTGACGGGGAAAATTTCAAAATGAAGCAAACTAATTCTAATCAAAAGCACACAAATTCTTTATTAATGATGCATTTCGGCAAAAAATAAAAATAGCAAAATCGGCTGAAATAAGGCTATAAGAGGACATAGAAATGTAATCAAACCGAATTATTCAGTTAATGTGTGTTAAAAAGAATAAATGAAAATATTCAATTTTTTTCTTAAGTTTTTCCTGTGCCTTACTTTTAGCTTTATTCCTTTATTTAAAATGTGAATCGATTGTGATATTGGGCTATCAATGAATTTGTAGGTTCAAATTATTTCAAGTCTTAGAAATGAATCTTCAGAAATTATAAATTGAATGTTTATAGTGCTTGATCAAAAATTGAAAGCAAATTTCACTTTAAAGCATTATTTTAACACCGCGTTGTGGATAGCATAACGGCCAAAGGCCTTGTAAGGCATTTTATCACCCACTGCGTAAATTGTTTTCTGGAAGGCTTTTTCGCAAAGGATAGTGGGCCATATTTACATGCGACATCCATCTCTCGCTGTTCGACAGTTTACTGATATCAAACACAGGACAATTTGTTCTGAAGAGTGCTGTAGTACAATTAAAGTCATGGTGGGCTTCTTTAAATCATTTTTTTCCAATGATCGGTGTATGTTGGGATGTATTGTCCCCTTGTACCCGAGGAACCGGCCGGAAACAGCGACCTCTTTGCCGCCGAGGCGTTACCCCGGGTGAACCACAGAGGGTGGGCTACCATCGTATTATAGATGCCGAGATGCATATGAAGAATGGTAGAAAAACAGGATTACTAGATGAGCACAGCAGTTTTTATTAACAAACGATGCATTCCGGAGACACATAACAACCACATCTTACTCGGGAGTTGAACTCGAACCCACCCGGCAGAAGCCGATGGCTGTAACCACCATAATAGCTGGGCGACACTTTAAATCATAATTTAAAATCTTAATAGTCACAATTAATTTCAAAATGCAAATTATTTAATAAACATTAGTTCTACCGAAAATTTCTCTTTATTTTTAGATAATTTTTGATATAAAAATCGAAAAATTTATTTTTATATTATTTATTTAATGTATATAAAATTTTTACATTGATGTGAAATTAATTGAAAATTAATTTCACATCAACAATAAAGCAATTGACATGCAAAGCAACTTAATATGATGTTGTTATCTGAGTTTCATCAATTATCACCCCTACACATATTATTATTGTTATGAGAAGATATAAGAATCTTTAATAATATCCTTAACTGATTCTCGTTATTAATCAAGCACATATGTAGGATTTCAATTTTTTTAAATTCTACAATTTTCGAATTATTATATTTTGATTTCTGAGCGATTTTTCTCAGAAAACTTATTCGATATGAAGCTAAGACAGCAGTTTCCAAATTACTTAAATACAATCATGTGATCAGAAAAATATTTAGTTTCTGGAGATTGGAAATTCTCAAAGAGCATAATATTTCTTATATATACATTGTTTTATCCTTTATGAAGAGGTAGAATTTTTTTATTAGCATGGTTAGCACGAAGGTATATTCCGACATTTCAGTGAAATTAA
Organism: Latrodectus elegans; assembly: GCA_030067965.1. Taxonomy (NCBI): domain Eukaryota; kingdom Metazoa; phylum Arthropoda; class Arachnida; order Araneae; family Theridiidae; genus Latrodectus; species Latrodectus elegans. The sequence continues at coordinate 31,726,382 of CM057818.1, read as the reverse complement.
TTTATATCCATCATGTCATAAGAGTTTTATTCATCAAACTATAAATTATTAAATAAATTGTTGATAAAAACCATAATAAATACTTCCCTTACTGTTACCAAATCCTTTACTGTTGCTACAGAAGAGATTTTGTAGTGGTGTGGCAAACGAGGGTGCGGAATATTAGGAACTGCACAATATTATTTTATCACTTGTATCTCGATTTTGAATAAAATATCAAATACTCATCTGTGTAAATAGAAACAGATATGAAAAGCCAGCTTTCATTTATCATTTTCATACTTGGAACCTTATTGTTGATGTAATAGAATAAGTGATTCTAGACTCCCACATTTCATTCACCTTTTGTTAACTCAAGCAGTAATAAGAACACATGTTGTATTTTTATTAAGTTCATAACTACACACCAATTTTGTGGTCTTCACATAGCCTTTTTTCAATAGAAAAACAATAGCATACAGATAATGCTGTTCTCTCTTCGATACGAAGTGTAGGCAACAGATTCTTTGAACAATAGATTTACTATACATTAAGATCAAGTCACAGATTCTTAAAAAAATAAGCAAGCCTCCACTTACTAGTCGTGATGATTAATTAAATCTAGAATAGAAATTAAGTATCAAGAATAAAGTAGTAGTAGATTAAAGTACAAGTACTTGTTGTCTATGTTTGGTTCAAAGCCTCCACTAACTAGTCTTGATGATTAATTAAATCTAGAATAGAAATTAAGTATCAAGAATAAAGTAGTAGTAGATTAAAGTACAAGTACTTGTTGTCTATGTTTGGTTCGAAGCCTCCACTTACTAGTCGTGATGATTAATTAAATCTAGAATAGAAATTAAGTATCAAGAATAAAGTAGTAGTAGATTAAAGTACAAGTACTTGTTGTCTATGTTTGGTTCGAAGTCTCCACTTACTAATCTTGATGATTAATTAAATCTAGAATAGAAATTAAGTATCAAGAATAAAGTAGTAGTAGATTAAAGTACAAGTACTCTTGTTGTCTATGTTTGGTTCGAAGCCTCCACTAACTAGTCTTGATGATTAATTAAATCTAGAATAGAAATTAAGTATCAAGAATAAAGTAGTAGTAGATTAAAGTACAAGTACTTGTTGTCTATGTTTGGTTCGAAGTCTCCACTTACTAATCTTGATGATTAATTAAATCTAGAATAGAAATTAAGTATCAAGAATAAAGTAGTTGTAGATTAAAGTACAAGTACTTGTTGTCTGTGTTTGGTTCGAAGCCTCCACTTACTAGTCTTGATGATTAATTAAATCTAGAATAGAAATTAAGTATCAAGAATAAAGTAGTAGTAGATTAAAGTACAAGTACTTGTTGTCTATGTTTGGTTCGAAGCCTCCACTTACTAGTCTTGATGATTAATTAAATCTAGAATAGAAATTAAGTATCAAGAATAAAGTAGTAGTAGATTAAAGTGCAAGTACTTGTTGTCTATGTTTGGTTCGACATAATCTCTTGATGGATATAGTAGTTGTTGTTTCTGTGTGTGAATTCCACACCCTTAGTACTTACTCCAAGTTAATTTCAAATTTCATGATGTTTTCCTTCCATAATATTGTACATGTACTTTAAGCAAAATTATGTTTATTATTTTCCTATCTGTCTATCAACGGTAATGGCCAACAGCGACTATAAATTCATTTTGCTAGAGTATTTTAACAGTTTTTAACAAACAATGAGTTTATAATTCAAGAATTTTGAAGAAGAAAATTTTTCTGAACGTAAGAAGAAAACATAAACGATAAATGTGTTTTCTTTGGAGTAGGTAAACTCGTTTCTTTATTTTTGATTAATGATAATTTGTGTAAATAATAGAAGATCAATTTTTAATTAGAAAAACCTTTTTAGAGCCAATGTATTTTCAAAGGTTCAAATAAAATAATCTTGAGTGTTTGTTCTGAAGTCACACAAATATTAACATATTTTTTAAATCCCTTGATTTTTTTTCTAAATTGGTAGATTTTCTAAGAATATTTCTTCGATAGATGATAAAGCATTGTTGACATACAAAACCTTTTAACATTAACGAAATTACATGATGGATTTTAATAGTCCTTATTAATTAAGAGAAAGCTTTGTAAAAAGTGTCAGAAGGTACTTTTTTATTTAATGTTTTTTTAATGAACGAATTTTTATTTATGTGATGTCATGTGTTCAATTTAAACAGTTATTGTTAAAGTATTATAAACTCTTATTTCGTAAATTCTCAATCAAGCATGCAAAGTATACAATTGGTAATTATTTGGAAATGTTACACGGCTTGGTATACGCATGTATCCATTTATATTATCATGAATATTTCCGACACATATTGACTTAAAGAAATCTTGATTACAAATAGGAAGTTCGAAATATTCAATTATGTGGTATCAAAATTATAGAATTAATTTTAGCCAGTGTTGAAAAAGAAAGAGAGAAATTATATGTTTCTGATATGTGATGTATTCTCAGATCACATTGGTTGCGGTGTGTGCTAGTAAGTTTTTACCAATTTGCGACACGTCCATTCGGCCCACTGTCTATGAACAATTCTCAAAAAAGTTAATTTGCTGTAGAAATTGAAAAAATGTCCTAAAAATATTTTTAATTATTGCAAGTTTTGCAAGTTGTTGAACTACTAAAATACAAGGCAGAAATAACCATAATGGTGTTGTTGTTGTCGTGTGACAAGTGAAAAAAAAAGTAAAAAAGACAAGTCAAATGGGATCAAAGGCATGGAGCACTACCCTGGCCACATCTTCAGCGTTTTCCATAAAAAGAGTGTCATGTCAGCAGTTGGGGGTCGATGCTGAAGAGGATCAAGGCAACAGGATGCAGGTGAAGAGATGCCTCGGATACAGTGGAAATCTTGTGCAGGATGACAAGTGCAAAAGTTAACCAAGTACAATTAAATGTTTCATTAAAAACATTTAATTGAACCAAAGAATAGACCTATTATATGATTTAATTGATGTTATAAAGATGAGATCAAGATATATAAATTATTTGTATATTTAATCAGTGAGGTTATTAAATTTTTTGCATAGTCTTGTAATGTTTTGAGTTCCTTGATCGAAAAACTATGCCTCACATCTGCAATTCCCTTCAAATATGGTTTCATAAAAGATAATTCAAACTATTATCTCTTATCAGTTTGAGTTGTTATTTGAGAATTGATAGTTATCGTGGATTCTTAAACCGGTAATAGATAAACGAACAATCTGTTATTTTATATTTTTTCTGGAATGCTTAAGGACAGAGTAGAAAGAAACTTATCATGTAGTGTGCCACAGTACTGTACATCATTTTGCCGTGGAAATCTGATTTGTATGTTTTAAAGAAATTAATATCAACTTTGAAAAACTAATCAAGATCTAAGCAAATACCTATTATCCAGCAAAAATTCTATTCATTGAAAGAAGTTGTGAATAATTTGCCAAATTTGGTCCTTCTCTAAGTACTATCAGTCTATACATCCAACAGATTGTGAATTAGCGCAATCGAACTTTGAAACAACTTCAGAAAGTATAGTTTACTAATTCCTTGCAAGTGATTCTTAAAATCTATGATTCTGGTTGAGGATAGCTGACTAATAAAGAAAAATTAATTTTTCTCCGAAGTTCATACATGAGGATACAATCAAATTAGTCTACCGAGCACTTAAAATAACAGTGAAGCAGGTTCATTTAAATTTTAGGCCATGTTGTTTATTTGGGAAAATTTCGAAGGAATATAATTTTTACCTTGAATCTGCACTATATATTTGAACGGTAGTTGCTATTCTCTAAAATTCTATCACAACAGCAAATATAGTGTGCCCCAAAAGGCAAACTAAACTATAAAATATACTATTACGATATATAATAACATGACTGTAGAAAAATTTTCCGATATCTAAATGCAGCAAAATATTGAAATATCACCCAGAATATTTTCTAATTAATTACCATTTTTAGCAATACAATTTTCATCTAGCCAAAACCATGGTAATCAGTTGGTTTTAAACTTTATGAATTCGTTAATGTTTTCATTATCACATTTTTATGCGGAGGGTCGTTGAATAGTTTAAGTGTTGTTGAAAAGAGACATGGCGAGATTTCATTTCAAGTCAGATGAATGACACCACCGTAAATTTGAATTTTTTATATTTTTTAATGGGAAGCAAATAAAATTACTCGTGTGTGCAATTCTTTGTATTTTGAAGTTCACTAACCTGTACGCTTAATCATTTTCTTGTCTTAAATTGACTTCATTGAAGAAAGGGTTTTTGATTCTTGAAAGTAAATTATTAATATTTCTTTGAATCTCGCGCGTGTTTTGAGTGCAAGAAAGTTATGTCATTTATCTTGATTTTGCAGTGTTGAACCCAAATCAAAAGTTTATTATACTACAGTAACGAATGAAGCGTAATTTATTTATGCTGTACGATGAAGTTTGGTTGCATGACAGTGCTGAGTAAGCGTAAGTTAAAAAAAAAAAAGATTTTTACCAGGACATAAACATGTGATTCATTTCTGTCGATGTTCGCAGAATGTAGTAGAATTTCCTCTGTTGATTCACCTGATTAAAGTGCATTATTCAGATGCCCAGAGAGGTAAATTTATTCATTTAATTATCTTCATAAGTAAAGAGAAACGTGACTATTTAAAGCTGTTCCTCAATAATGAGTATCAGCCAATTTCTGTTATGTGTGAATACATTTTCATTTATAAAGTTTCATTATAAAGAAAAATTATTTAACAATAAGTGATGCGCAAAAATTAGTAATACTGGCACACTCTTGTAAACCGATAAATAATCGAATGTTATTTTTGTGAAAATATATTATTAGAATAAAATATTATATTCTAAGTTAAATGTATAAAACGCACTTAATAGAAATTTTTTTCAAAATATTAGAAGTCATAAAGTTTACTAAAGAACAGATTAACATATATTGTATATTTTGGAACCGAAATTTAAAAATGAATATTTTTAAGTATCTTTGATACAAATTTAGAAACACAATTTTTGAAAATGTAGCAAAAATGTATGATTAGAACTTATTTTCCTCGTTATTTCGTCTCAGTATTAAACATTTATAAGCTAAAAATTAAATTGACAATTAATTTTTATTTGTACAATAATAGTGTATTTTGAATGCAAATTGAAATAGATTCGAAAACACAATGTATGATATTTTACCGTATTTTTTTATGTCGCTGCCACCAGGTGTAGGAGAAAAAATTTGCGATTCAGATAAATAAATTATGGTATAAGCAGAATCATATTTCGAGAGAAGGCTTTCTTGTACATGCTTTTATTATTAAAATTGCACTCTTATAATCCATCAAAATTAGTAGTGTTTTTATCCAAAAATAATTTCCTTAATCACATAAGAGAAGTGAAATTTTTTTTTCTTCTTCCCACATTACTTATTGCCAAAATTAAAATTAATTAAATGTCAACGTGTACCATCCACAAATAAATTGCTTTTGTCTTTTAAAAAAGAATCTATTGTTCTATTTAAAATATCAAGGACTAATTACGAGTTTAAGCTCTTGTAAACAATTTCCGTCAAACCTCAACGTAAGCAGAATGTTGCATTTCGAAATGAATGAGCGATTTTGGCGACACAAAAAAATTCAGGAAATTACGAAGTACTTCTTGATTGTGAATGATTTGTAACACAGAAAACGCCAAGTTGAGCACTTTGGCTATCATCCATAGGATTAACTGATCGCGTAGGAGTGAGAAAAAGTGATCTCAAGGCGAAACGTCTGGCTCAAATGGATTCTCACATTGTGTGTGATGATGAGCACTCTAAAATGTTTGAAATGCTGTAGTACTAACACACTCATGTTTTTTTTTAAAATAAAACATAGGCTAGATAATAATGAAAGTGCTAGTTCGTGAATTTTTTTTTAGATGAAGATATGGCAACAACTTTTGAAGAAATAATTTCGCATTTCAATGATTAAATATTACTGTTTGGATTTGATTTGCTTAATTTTTCCAGTGTTACGATAATTTTTTTTTTGGGCTGATGTAACCGAGACTTACAATTTAAAATGCATTTTCAATGAATATAAATATCCACACCCGAGATTGGGGTTGAACATAGGAAACTTTATTAACTGCAAACTAGAGTTTGTATCGTGAAGTGATGTTAATGTAATGATACTAAATTATGAATATTTTTCAAACTATATTTAAAATTAAATAAATAATTACATTGTAATAATCAAAAACTCAAAGAAAAGTACATAAATATTGTTTAAAATCCACAGAAAAAATCATTTCATGAAATATAGTGACTTAAGTGTTATTTATTCGGATTTGCATTTTTGTAGTTGTTCACTTAAAACTGCAGGTCATAGTCGTACTCTAAAAGTGACCGTTGAGCAGCAAACAAGCCAAACCTTATTTATAGATATCACATTAAGCATTCATCTTTT